>JAVIAB010000059.1:42456521-43131521 GCA_032433765.1 Megaustenia siamemsis | reverse complement strand
TGTGAGTGTATATATTGTTTGTTCAACTGGTATTGTGAGTATATATTGTTTGTTCAGCTGGTATTAGTGTATATTGCTTATTTAGCTGGTACTGTTTGTAAAACTAAGAACAGCAAAATGTTACATCTTCTCGATATTCTTATATGGTGCAGAAACATGGACATTAGATAAGAAAACAGAACAGAGAATTGAAGCCTTTGAAATGTGGATATATAGAAGAATAGGTAGAATTGGATGGAAGGAAAAGAAAACAAACGATGAAGTCTTAAAACAACTAAAAATGAAAAGAGAACTACTAAGCACAATTCAAACAAGACAAATGCGATTTTTGGGCCATGTTAAAAGATACAACAGCCTACTAAAAGTAATCCTGGAGGGGAAAATACAAGGTGTGGGAGAGGCAGACCAAGACTTACATGGACCAGTAACATCAAAAGATGGACAAATCAGCCTATGACAACCTGCACCATCAAAGCAAGAGACAGAGCAGAATGGCGCTCCATGGTACCTTCGTTGCGGAGACGGCATTCGATTATGATGATGATGTTTGTACATATTGTTTGTTTAGCTGGTATTGTTTGTCCATATTGTTTGTTTAGCTGGTATTGTTTGTCCATATTGTTTGTTTAGCTGGTATTGTTTGTCCATATTGTTTGTTTAGCCATGATTAAACGCAAACTATAATCAATGTTAGCATTTCAGAAAATGAAAAATATCTTATGCAACAGATCTATGAAGTGAGAAAAAGTTTTCATCGGCGCTATATAGAACCAGTTCTGATCTATGGAAGCGAATCAAAGACAGTAAACAAACACATGAAAAGACGATTTGAGACCACAAAGATGGGATTTCTCAGATGAATGTTGAAATTTCAAGTTCCCTGGACAGCTAAAAGGATAAAGAGGAAATTATCAAAGAGGTCAACACAAAAATGGAGCTCCTAAAAACATCAGAAAGAAACAATCAACATTTTTCGGGTGCATCATGAGAAAAGGAAAGTTGGAATACTTGGTTACAACTGGCAAAATACAGGTAAAGAGAGATCGCGGAAGACAAAGAGAGAAGATACTAGATAGCTTGGTGTCATGACTTGGAAAACAGTAAACAATAGAAGTGATACGATGCACTGTAGATAGAATATTGTGGGAGGGCATGACAGCCTACGCCAACCGGTATGGCACATGATGATGATAACCAATGTATATTATAATTACGCTTCTCACGACAAGTGCTATTCTGCTATTCATAGTCTAATTGTATGCAGTATTTCTCATGCTCCGTGACTCACTGTCTCAAACTATGAATATGATTTTTGTGTATTTATGATATGGGCAGGTGAGTTAGCAGGTACTTCTGTGGTAAATTTTAGTTCGCTAAAAAGAAGCAATAACTTGATTTCTTCCGCTCAGTGAACTGGATGATGTGGCACCAACCTTTGTGCTGTAACAAATACACGATGACAATTACGTACTAGAGTTATGCAAAAAGACGTTCAAACAGAAATGTGAGAACTAAAGTAATGGAAGAAGCGTGGCTCACAATTAGAAACTTGATACGAACGCTTTTATGTACACATGTGGGTACCATGATGTAATGCAATCGTCAGACGAGTTGGTGGCAAAGCGTGCACACACACACGTAGACACACACACACGTAGACACACACACACACACACAAACACACACGTACACCCCAGCCCTGCATGTTTCGTGGTCTTTAATTGTATGGACTTACAGACTTCCGGTTAATTCTATTTCCCACTTAAATTCTGACCTCCAATTCGCGGTACGCCATATTTGACACGCACACAGCAGAGGAAATAAACGATAAAAGGCACATCCCCTATTATAAAAAAAAAAACCCGTAATAATCCACACATAAGAGAGACATCAGTACTCACACACAAGAGAAACATGATAACTAGCACAAAGAAAGACAAACAAACACACAAATAGGACATTACATCACATAAAAAAGAGGGACATAATAATGCACTCAAGAAAGATACAATAACCTCACAACCCCCCTCCCCCCCCCCCCATAACAGATAAGTACAATCAATATCTCAGTTACAACTGGGACGATATATTCCACAAACACTAAACAGCGACACAATCAGAATAGAGTCAGAATATTTCATCTAAAGCAGAAGAGAAAAAAATAAGCAACACACATCAGGCAAAATAAATTACACACATCAGAAAAATAATCTAATCTAAACACAATAACTCACACACAGCATCCCACACACAGTAATCGACACACAGCATCTCACACACAAGAACCCACACACAGTGATCCAGACACAGGAACCCACACACAGTAATCGACACACAGTAATCCACACACAATAATCCACACACGGAAACCCACACACAGTAACCCACTCTCTGACAACACCACTATCATCCATTAGTACTTACCCCAGTGCCATCCGCTAGTGAATCGTTATCCATGATGACCAAATCCACTTCTCCAAATCCATCAATTTTATCCAGTTCACTTTCATTATTATCCTTATCTATGAAATCGTTCTTATCATCAAATCCTTTGCTATCCCTCACTTTCACATCATCTGATTTCTCATTTGCTTTATCATCCTTCTCATCGATGTACTTGTCATCGCTTTCTTCCTCACCATTTGCATCTTCGCTTGTCTTATCACTGTCATCATCATCATTGGTGACGGATATCTCGTCTGATTCTATGATTGTATCCAGGAAGTTAGCAGTCTCCGATGTATCATTTCTATCTTTCGTTAGTGTCTGAGTGAACAAAGTGTCTTCTTTATTTCCATCTTTACTCTGCAGGTCTTCTGTTGAGTTTTCTAAATTCCCTGTGCTAGCAACTGAATTTTTTGCTATGTGGGCTGAATTTTCCGCGCAATCGGGTGAATTCTTTGCGATGTGGGCTGAATTTTCCGCGCAATCGAGTGAATTCTTTGCGATGTGGTTTGAATTATCTGTGGTATCAACAGAATTCATCGCGCTATGGGTAAAATTACCTGAGCCATTGGCTGAATTCTCCACGCTATGTGCTGGGTTATCTGTATGGTCTACTGAAACCTCAGCAATATCAATTTTATTATCTGCGCTATCGATAGAATTCTCTGCGTTATCGATAGAATTCTCTGCGTTATCGATATAATTCTTTGCGTTATCGATAGAATTCTCTGCGTTATCGATATAATTCTTTGCGTTATCGATAGAATTCTCTGCGCAACTGGAAATGTTATCAACCAGAATTTCGTCGTTGCTTGAGTTATCAGCCTTTTTGTGTTCATCGTTCGTTCTTGATACCGTTTCTTGGCCACGCTCTGTTTTAGTTTCATTAATATCAGGTTTAACCGAATCTTCCCCATCATTCACAACATTTGTTAATTCTTCGCTTTTCTTCTCATCTTTTTCACCATTTTCCATAGAATTGTCATTGCATGGTTTACAAGACTTGCTATCTTCATTGTCTCTATTAATGGATGACGCCTCAACTGGGCAGGTCAAGGAATCCTTGTTATCACCAGCTTCGTTCAGAATTGTATTCTCACATTCTGGTTTCATCATCTGAATTTGTTCACTGTTATCAAACTTATCACCGTTATTCTTAACATCGCTGCGATCTTTAGTCAAAGTCGACGACGCCTCTCCATCTCTTCCGGTCTTAACAAGCTCATCATCACAACCTCCTCCTTTCTTTTTCTTTTTCTTCTTTTTCTTCTTCTTTTCACCATCTTCTTTCATGTTTCCATTTGAATTTTCCTTCTGTGTTTTCTTCTTCTTTGTCGACTTCTCTCCCTTCTGTGTCAGTGTCTTCTTCTCCCCATTATTTTCCAGTTTACCGGAAGTGTTATAAGCTTCGTTGCTAGACACGCCATTTTTGTCGGCATGACAACCAATAATAACATCATTGTTTACATCAGATTCGATTTTGTTATCACTTTTATTTACTTCTGAACCATTCTGCTTCTTTCCACAGTCATTCTTCTTTGCTGCTGTACCGTCCTCTTCCTTCTTTGCTTTACTTTTGTTCTTGGTATCGAGTATTTCATGCTCTTTCTTCCGTTCAAGATCACAATCGTTACTAACGATTGAGTCAATGTCGCTGACTTTAGGTAATTGAACTTCTGACATTTCAACAGACGAGAGGATGGTGAGTCTTCACTTACAAGGATCCTCGACGAGGCGTTGTTGGGTGATAACAGCAAAGGTCAAATGTGCCTGCTTGGCAAAGCTCTCTCTAGAAATGCTTGCAACAAATCTGGGAAAGAAAATACACTCTTGTTAGTTCTAGTGTGCAGTGTAGTAAAAAAAAAAAAAAAGTAAAGAGCCCCCGTCACGCCAAGTAGCGTATAGGGAATATGATGTTAGTGACCATAAATTTTACAGACCTTCAGTACATGATTTTTGGGGTAATGTGGTCGGTATTACGCCCGTGCCGCTTTACTTTCCCAGAAAAAAAATCTGGTACCCACCCAGTTAATGGCTGGGTGAACCCGGAAGCCGTCGGCTAGGATCGAACCTTACCTCTTGTCCTTTATAGTCCAGTTCACTAACCACTGAGCTATCGCGGCACCCTGTGTACATTGTGATTCACACGAAAAAAAAATAGAATACATGTATTTGTGAACATTTAGAGGTAGATATGTATCCAAAAGAGAACCTCTACTTTGGGGCTTAAAGTGGGCGCAAAGAACGACAGTTTATTAATGTCAACTTCATGTTAGTAATGATTTTACTAAGATTGTTCACTACAAACGTCAAATGTTTCCTTGTATGGATCAGAAACATTTACAGCATGGATCAGAAACATATATAGTATGGTACAGCAATAATGTTGTCAAACTTATCTATGATGTGACACGGCAAAAGTGACAACAACATAGTCAAGTCTATCTATAATGTGACACGGCAAAAGTGACAACAACATAGTCAAGTCTATCTATAATGTGACACGGCAAAAGTGATAACAACATAGTCAAACGTATCTATAATGTGACACGGCAAAAGTGACAACAACATAGTCAAACTTATCTATAATGTGACACGGCAAAAGTGACAACAACATAGTCAAACTTATCTATAATGTGACACGGCAAAAGTGACAACAACATAGTCAAACTTATCTATAATGTGACACGGCAAAAGTGACAACAACATAGTCAAACTTATCTATAATGTGACACGGCAAAAGTGACAACAACATAGTCAAACTTATCTATAATGTGACACGGCAAAAGTGACAACAACATAGTCAAACTTATCTATAATGTGACACGGCAAAAGTGACAACAACATAGTCAAACTTATCTATAATGTGACACGGCAAGATAAAGCAACGTTTTCACTCTGGAAGACTGCTACGGCCAGAATTATCGGAATTAAAAGTTGTAAAAACACCTAAAGTCATCACGTTTACATTTTTGTTTAATTTGACAACGCTACTCTCTAGAATTATGTAACAAATAATTTGACAATGCTACTCTCTAGAATTATGTAACAAATAATTTGACAATGCTACTCTCTAGAATTATGTAACAAATAATTTGACAACGCTACTCTCTAGAATTATGTAACAAATAATTTGACAACGCTACTCTCTAGAATTATGTAACAAATAATTTGACAACGCTACTCTCTAGAATTATGTAACAAATAATTTGACAACGCTACTCTCTAGAATTATGTAACAAATAATTTGACAACGCTACTCTCTAGAATTATGTAACAAATAATTTGACAATGCTACTCTCTACAATTATGTAACAAATAATTTGACAATGCTACTCTCTACAATTATGTAACAAATAATTTGACAACGCTACTCTCTAGAATTATGTAACAAATAATTTGACAATGCTACTCTCTACAATTATGTAACAAATAATTTGACAACGCTACTCTTTAGAATTATGTAACAAATAATTTGACAAGGCTACACTCTAGAATTATGTAACAAATAATTTGACAACATTTCTCTGGAATTATGTAACAAATAATTTGACAATGCTTCTCTCTAGAATTCTGTTACAAATAATTTACCATTGCTACTCTGTACAATCCTATAACAAACACATTTACAATGTTACTTTCTAGATTTCTTTAATAAATAAATTTACAATCCTACACTCTACAATTCTCTAACAACTAAATCGATAATGTTACTCTCTACAATTCTCTAATAACTAAATTGGTAATGTTATTCTCTACAATTCTGTAACAACTAAATTGATCATGTTACTCTCTACAATTCTGTAACAGCTAAATTGGTAATGTTATTCTCTACAATTCTGTAACAACTAAATTGATCATGTTATTCTCTACAATTCTCTAATAATTAACTTGATAACCTTACTCAATAATCGTATTTCCAAGAAAATATTGTATGGCGAACTAAGGACTAAAAGAGACCAAAGGGCAGTCCAGTGCTGAAATATAAGGGTGTTAGCTTGGCTTCCTTGAAGGAATTCTCTATCAGCGAAAAAAAACGGGGAAAATCTTACTTCAGATCGTAGCACACGAAGAAGAAAAATTAAAAAATGGCACAACAACTTTATAAGCAGTGCCCCCATCAAGGCCAGCTCTTTGTCGTGGGGATGGGGCTTAACAGTCACCAGGGACTGAAAACCAAGACTGGCCAGGCCTTCCTAAACCCGAGCAAGACCACAGTCTGCTCTAGCAAGTTTAAGTGCTGAAGTCGGAGGCAACCAGCCAAAAGGAGCACTACAACAATCAGGATGTCACGCACTCACGCCAAAGGGAAGTATGTCTATAACTGCGAACCGATATGGCACTAGCCCTGTCATGGACACTCAGGCAGGTGCAGCGCCGGGTCCTCAGCCTCGAAAGGGCCCAACCTCTAAAATTTATACAGGAAACGGCATTGCAGATATAGACAATACTTCAGGCGAACGAAAGATAGATAGAGATAGAAGCAATGCCGATATCAAATTCTGAAAACAAAAGGCGCAGGATAAAGGAGCCGAAGCAGGGCACCACTAATACATCTTGTTCGTTCTGCCGGATCTGTCTATCCAATGTTGGCAGATTCAGCAACGAGAGAAGCTGTTCAGTAAAGCAGCATCCAACATAAGACTAAAATTATACCAAATTACTGACTTATCTTGATTGGAGACAAATAATAATAAATGAATATTATTATAGAGGGAAACTTCCGAGGCGACAATCAGCGAATCAATTCAGAGGAAGAGGTATGTTTACAGCACTCGGAAAAATTGACAAATAATCAACAACAGAAAAAAAATATTGACCAAAGCAGGATCGAACCGGTACTCAGTGGCACAGCGCCCTGCCACGAAAAGTCAAACGCTAGGGAACACTAGGAAGTGTTCCTTATCTACCTCTTCCTTATCTTGATTGCTTGATACCAACCGTCTGTCAAGACGCCAAAGGTATTGCATTACAATGTTACTTCTTACAATTCTTTAATAAATAAATTGACTAATGACTCTACAATTCTCTAATGTATTAATTGACTTTATGACTCTACAATTCTCTGTTGTATTAATTTACTTTATGATTCTCTAACAATTCTCTAATGTATTAATTGACTATATGACTCTCTACAATTCTCTGTTGTATTAATTGACTTTATGATTCTCTAACAATTCTCCAATGTATTAATTGACTATATGACTCCCTACACTTCTATAATGTATTAGTCGACTATATTACTCCCTACACTTCTATAATGTATTAATTGACTATATGACTCTACAATTCTCTAATGTATTAATAGACCATACGACTTTCAACAATTCTATAAGAAATAAATGTGCATACCACAACTTTAATAACTATCTCAGTACCCAAACACACACATAACGGACCACAATGCAGTGCTCTCCTCGCAAAACAAAACAGGCCGGCCAATAATGAAGGATAACACCCGATGGCTCTGTCTGCAAGAGCTTTCATTAGCGTCCCAAACATCAGCTCAGCGTGATAATGAACATGGAGCATTGCCCTCCAATGCCAGATTGTTCTGTTCACGACGAGGGGTATTCACAGAAATGTATCTGGGTTTCGATATTTCTCAACCAATTATCCAATTTTTTTTTCCTGATAATACAACAGTTAAGGGTACACATTTTTTCACAATGGCTAGTAACTAAAAACAGTTTATAAGGATTCTAGTTGTTATACATCACCATCATTGAGTGCCGTCTCCGCAACGAAGGTTGACTACCATGGAGAGCCATTCTGCTGTCTCTTGCTTTTTTGATAGCCCAGGTTGTCATGGGCTGATTTGTCCATCTTTTGATGTTACTCGTGCACGTTAGTCTTGGTCTGCCTCTGCCTCTTTTCCTTGTATTTTCCCTTCCTAGATTACTTTTAGTAGGCTGTTATGTCTTTTATCATGCCCCAAAACCTCTTTTCTCTTGTTTGAAGTATATTTAGTAGTTCTCTTTTCATTTTTAGTTGTTTTATGACTTCATTGTTTGTTTTCTTTTCTTTCCATCCAATTGAACTTATTCTTCTATACATCCACATTTCAAAGGTTTCAATTCTCTGTTCTGTTTTCTTGTCCAATGTTTCTGCACCATATACGAATGTTGAGAAGATATAACATTTTGCTATACATAGTTTTAGCCCTGGCGTTATTTGTTTTGATGTTATTATATTGTTCATGACATCAAAATTACTTTTTGCCATTCTTATTCTTTTGTTTCTTTCAGTTTTACATTTACCATCACTGGTTATAGTATACCCAATTATTATTCATATTCAGTGTAATTTATGGTACACTTTCTGACTTTTTACAAATTCTACAAATATTATTTATATGTAAGTAATAGTTTGTTTTATTTTATAACCATCTATCTATCTATCTATCTATTGACCTTTCGAGCCGTAGCCGGCCCATAGGGCGTAGACCAAGATACTCCATCTCTTATCTGAATTTTTTGTTCTAGCAGTTTTCAATTCTTGTAAAGATATTTTATCAAAGCTCGCCATTTGTCTCTGTTCTGTGCAAGCAGCTCTGTCTCATTGAGGGAGCCGATTCCTGCTGCGTTTGCCTCTCTCAGCAATGTTCTTCCTTGTGTCTCTCTTTTTTTTCTTCCTATTTTTCTCTTACCTGTTGTTTCCCACATGAGGGCTTGCTTTGCTATTTGGTTATTATCTCTTCTCATCACATGTCCAACATATGACCATCGTCTTTTCTTTATTACTGAAGATATTAGTGGTTGATTGGCGATTTCTCTAATTTCCTCGTTTGTTTACAATTAGTTCCACGCTATACCAAGTATTTTCCGAAGACATTTATTTTCGAAAGCGTTCAACTTTGTTTCTACATCTCTTGTTGTTTTCCAGATTTCACACGCATACGTAAGGTTTGGTAGTACATTTGATTTGAATAGCCTAAGTTTTGTGTTTGTGCTGATGAGTTTTGATTTTCACAACTTTTCAAGGCTTCTGAAAGACATTGCTGCTTTACACATTCTGTATCAAGTCTACGTTTCATTAACAAAATCGTTTTTTACGATAGTGGCGGGGGGTAGGTGATGTCGGCTCTTGACATCACCTAAAGGTATTTGAAGCATTCATAGCCTCGCATTTGCCAGGCTCAGTGGATATCGGATGACAAAACCTTCTGTTTTGAAAAAATCCTCTCCGGTTTTGATGGACTAAATTCAACTACTGTGTCCAAGGCCACACCTACACGTGGTCCCCCTGTTATAGCAAAGTTGGTCCTGGGCGCGACCGAGCTCCCAGCGGTATAACTGGGCCGGGAGGAGGTGAGCCCCTATAGATGCAGGGCTAGAACACACCGACATGTGGTATACGCCATGGCCCTCATCTAATCACCCTCACTCTCCCTTGAGTGAGTGTCTTGTCTTCTATCTTATTACTATTTCTATAGGAACCTCCTGTGGACAGGGTGAGAGCTTCAGCGAAACCGCCTCGAGATCATCTACTGGCATATTTAGAGACAAATGACTCTAGTACTGACTACAAGTCCATCATGTTTCTTTTAAACAGTCCTGTAGACCATAGCATAAACACAAGTGACCCAGGACGTGACGATCCTCTGTCGATACATTTGGCCCCCATGTGATACACCTGAATGAACGGAGTAAGTGCCAGTGACAGTAGATGACGGGGAATGGGCTGTTGTGAATCCTGCTTGAATACAGGGCCTAGAAAGTGAACACACGGATGGATGATATATCAGCAGAGACAGAGACACAATACATGCCATGGATGGAATTGAGGCGAGGATTTGCAAAACTTTCACCCTGGGGTAGGAAGATAGCCCACAGGTCCCCCAGTTTTAACAATGCCATGTACATCAAGACTATAAACCAATACGAGCTTGGACGCCGCCTCGGTCAACAAGGTCCGCGCCAGACAGTGAGCGACCAGGCTGGACAGTGCGATAAATTAGCTACTGGAAGAAACACAAACAACTCATACAAAAACCAGAAACCTCGGATCCAACAAACTTCAATATACAAATATTTTAATGGAAGAAAGAGCATGAAGATTGGTCAGAAAGAAAAAACAAATAAATTAAACCTACTACAACTTAATATTTCAGGCCTCAAAAACAAGAAAACAGAGTTAACCAAAATCATGTACAAATACAGGATCCATATTGTCCTACTGCAGGAAACACTACACAAGAACATAGACACACATATAACAGGTTACACCAGCTATCCATGTAAGTGCACCAACAACTGCAGGGGTATAATCACCTACATCAAAAACAATATACAGGGAGATGTAGAGTCACTAACTAATGCCGAACTAACAGATGTTCAGAAAGCCACAATTTGGTTTGCATCCAGCAAATATAAAATTTATAATGTTTACAATCCACCAGGCACAAATTGTAACATAACAGAACTTGATCAAGTCAACTACCACAGAACTATCTTGGCTGGAGATTTTAGTGGACATTCAACACAATGGGGATATTCTAACTCAAATCCCACAGGAAAATACATAGAAGATCTTTGCCAATCAACTAATCTTACTATCATGCAGGACGCAGAATCAACACCAATTCTCCTACATAGAGCCCATCTCTCCCTTAGTAGATCTGATTTGACCATTTGCTATGCTGATCTCATAAACTACTGCCACATTGAAGTTATTGATGACATATGCAGTGATCACAGACCCATAGTCACCATAGTAGACACAAAAACAACAAAAATTTTAAAAAAGCAGAGAACAAGATGGAATTTCAAGAAAGCTGACTGGAAGCTATATCAACAAAAATCTGACCAACTCCTGAACAATCTGACAGACAACAGCGTAGAAAAATTAAACAAGATGTTCACACAAATAATACTCAACACTGCAGAACAAACTATACCTAAAGGATGTAGAACACAATATCGACCATTTTGGAACACAGAACTGGAGACAGCAGTATCAGAAAGAAAGAAAGCCAGAACAATACTTGAGCAGAACCCAACTTTGAATAATAAAATAAGCCATAACAAAGCTAGGGCTAAGGTCAAACTAGTTACTAAAAAAAGCAAAGAAAGAGAAATGGCAAGAAACATGCAATGAACTTGATCTGCGACATGAAGGAAATAAAGCCTGGAGACTTATGCAACATTTGTCTGGTGATAAAAGAGAACCAAATCCTAAACCAATCAAATTTAATAATGAAATCATCAACTCAAAAAAATATAGTTTAAAAATGTAATAGTTACTTTGCTTCAGTCAACAGAGCGAACAAACTTACAGATAGCGATAAAATCCATCGACGTAATTTAAAATTAATTGAAAGAGCCCCAACAACAAATGTTGTAATATTTGAAGATTTTAACACGAGGGAACTAGAAAAGGCATTAAGAAAATTAAAATGTAGAAAATCCCGAGGACCTGACAAGATAAACAATGAGATGATAAAGCATCTCGGCAAGTCAGGGAAAGAAACATTACTCAGACTGATCAACAAGTCATTGAAAGAAAGCAAAATTCCCAAGACATGGAGAAATGCTTATATAGTGCCATTGCTCAAAAAGAACAAGCCTCCAGATGACCACAGCAGCTATCGTCCCCTATCCCTAACATCATGCATAGGTAAAATAGCTGAGAGTATGGTCAATAGCAGACTATACTGGTATCTGGAAACCTCTAATACCCTGTGCTACGAACAAGCTGGTTTCAGGGCAGGCAATAACATAGAAGACCTAATCCTCAGGTTAATACAACAGGTCCAAGATGGATTTCAGAAGAGACAACATACTCTAGCCATCCTAGTGGACCTGCAGCAGGCTTATGATAGAGTCTGGCGTAAGGGGCTTTTATTGAAGATGAGAGATGCCGGAATACATAGGAAACTGTACAAATGGGTCAAATATTTCCATAGTTAACAGAACAATACAAACTAAATTAAATGAATCCATTTCACACAAAGAGGTGCTAGAAGAAGATCTCACATGGATCACCACTCAGTTGTACACTTTTCTTGATATATATCAATGATCTGACCAAAACCCTGATAAATAAAAAAAAAGCTCTCTATGCGGTTGATCTGGTCATGTGGAGTACGAATGAAAATATTAGAACAGCTGAAGCAAAACTAAACAAAGACCTGAGACACCTAGAAGAATACTGTAATACCTGGAAAATAAAAATGTACAGAAAACAGTATATACAGTATTTACTAGAAGTAACAAAGTAGCTAAGGCAAACATCAAACTCAATCTCCAACACAATAGTCTTCAAAAAGAGGAACACCCTACATACTTAGGAATACAACTAGACCGGCAACTGAACCTGAATAAAAACGTAGAGAATCTCACTAAGAAAGCAACACAAAGACTCCAGCTAATGAAAAGGCTTCCCAGTAACTTATGGGGAGCAGATAAAGAAACACTTAGAAATCTCTATCTGGGATATGTTCGCTCTGTTTTGGATCATGGTAGCTCGCTCCTAGTGGCATGCAGCAAAACAACTAACATGTCACTGGACAAGATACAAAATAATGCATTACGACTCATCAGTGGTGCAATGAGGTCCACTCCAGTTGCAGCCTGCGAAATTCACTGCAATGTGGAACCTTTAAAGTTGAGGAGAAACAAGGCCGCTATGGTTCTCTATGAAAGACAAAAAAGAATGAGAAGGACCACCCTAACAGAAAATTAGTAGATACATGGACTCCAAAACAAAGAATTAAGCAGATGTCAGTATTACAACATGTTAGAAATATACAAGAGAAATTCCATCTACCTGAAAGACGACTACAAACATCAAGAGTCATCAAAGAAATGCCACCAAGTACGAAATTTAAAAATCCTGAATTAAATGTAGAGATATGTGACAGAACAGATAAAAGGGCAGACCCAGTATCAGTAACACTAGCAGCAAGGAAACCAATAGATACTTATCCAGAGGATTGGATACATATATACACAGATGGTGCAGCCACTAACGCTACTTCAAAAGCTGAATATGGAATATTAATATATTATCCAGATGGAACAGCAGAAGAAATGTGTGGACCTTGTGGTGAAGTCTGTAAAAGTTATGAAGCAGAAATAACAGCTATAGAAACAGCAATGTATCATTTAAATACGATTTTCGATACCACACCATCGAAGAAAACAAACACAGTCATATTTACGGATTCCGAATCGGCTCTGCAAGCACTGGGAAACAACACGAACAAACCAGAACTCACACATATTATCATAGATACAGACAAACTCATTGAAACACATAACATAAGATTAATAATGCAATGGATCCCGGGACACTCAAATATACCAGGAAATGATAAGGCAGATACATTAGCTAAGAGAGGATCCAGACAGACACAGATACATACATCCATCACACTAGACACAGCCAAACAAGTCATAAACTCCAACAGTAGAGAGGAGTGGCTGAATGGATGGGCCTTAGGAAAAACAGAGAGAGAGTTTTCAAATATATGGCAAGACCAAATCCACAAGACATCAACAACCTAACAAGAAGAGACCAAACCACCATCTTCAGACTGAGAACAAGACATGTTATGCTGAATAACCACATTAATATAGGGTGTTTATAAAGTCTCACTACACTTGGTATCTAGGTCAATTTGAAAAAAAATGTTTATGACGTCATCACAATATGTGCTCAATGGTAAGTTCACTTGTTGCGACAGTTTTCTTAATGACTTGTCTGGACTTTTAAGGATTCTGTCTTGGATATCTAAACATATTTCATCATTCACAGCAGGCCTACCAGATCGTGGAGCATCTTCCACATTTCCAGTAGCAATAAACTTATTCAACAAATTTCATTGACAGTGGGAGCACATATTGTGATGACGTCATAAACATTTTTTTTTCAAATTGACCTAGATACCAAGTGTAGTGAGACTTTATAAACACCCTGTAGAATACAACAAAACCATACCCCAGTATGTCCACTCTGTAATCACCCACAAGAAACTGTAGAACACCACCTGTTTCAGTGGTTTTTTTCAATTGTTCATTCAGCATATCAAGCAATGGTCTTATCTTGCAGAGACGATCAAATCCAGGTTGACCACGTTGAGCTGCTGTACTATTGTCATTAAAATGCAAATATCTCTTAATCTCTTCAAACCGATTGATCGGCATCTTACTTGTTATGACATTAATGTTTACCTCTGGTTTCCAATACATGCGTGTATTGGGAAGCTGAATCAACGACATCCACAACAGAACTCCTAGAAACACTTCAATTTCAGAATTGTCAATGTCCAAAGGTTTTTCAGGTCTACACTGAGTTGCATAGAGGCAAGTCTGTAATGCAATATGTCTAATTATTTCTGTTGTGAATATAAACTTAAAAAACTCATATGGTGTTTGAAAGTTCAATATGTCCTCAGACAGCAGACTATCTCCCAAAAACATGCCCTCATCAGGCACAAAGCTCTGAGGTTCATGTCTCCAGCTGATGTCAATCTTTTTTTTTTGTAGCAGTTGTTTGACCAACATTCTTTTTTTTATTCTGGCTGCTTGGGCCAGGCTGAACAGAGATGATGTCAGTTAGCTGATCAACATCATTTTGATCAGTGTCATCTGAATCTGTATCAGACTCCTCAAGTTGAGGAGCGTTAGAAATATGTGTACCTACTTTCTGTAGTAGGTCTAATTCATCACAATCAGAATCAGCAGATAAATTGCTATCTTCACTACTGGACGGCAAAAATCTTGATCTCTTTGGTGCAGGGCTGCCATAAAATGTAGCTGTATTCATTATAGATGATTATAATCACACTCGTTTTGAAAGCACTTGAAAATGAAAACGATAGACTGACACTTTTGTTGTGTCACTGAGCCGGCCTGACGAAGGGGAATCCCCGGAAGCGTGTGTAGTTTTACTGCACAATGTTCCACATCTGGCACAAAGCTAGAAACGCGAATTAATCAATACTAGTTAATTGTTTTGCTCTAATTAAGTGTTAATTTTGATAAATAATGTGATAGTTCTATTAAATAATTTTTATAAAACTCTAGCACTGAGAATAAGAATAGAAACAGTTCAACACATTGACCAAAGCCACAGACTTTTTGTGTTCCGATGAGTCACCAATAACGAACTTCTTCACTGAAGATTTCAAGAAAGGGAGAACACTCAAATCATTTAGCTATGTATCCTAGCTACCTCTTCTGTGTTTGTAGTACATTTTTGCATTCATTCTTATTTATAGGTGTACCGTTATTCGGTATGTGCCATATCTGGCACACTATGCAGTAAAGGGTTAATGTATTCAATTGTCGTAAGTACACTGTATTAGCAATCGAGGTTTTCCATAAAGTAGACAATTGTTGTCAGAATTCATTCACCGGGGTTCTCCATAAAGTAGACAATTGTTGTCAGAATTCAGTCATCGAGGTTTTCCTTATTGTAGACAATTGTTGTCAGAATTCAGTCATCGAGGTTTTCCTTATTGTAGACAATTGTTGTAAGAATTCAGTCATCGAGGTTTTCCTTATTGTAGACAATTGTTGTAAGAATTCAATCATCGAGGTTTTCCTTATTGTAGACAATTGTTGTCAGAATTCAGTCATCGAGGTTTTCCTTATTGTAGACAATTGTTGTAAGAATTCAGTCATCGAGGTTTTCCTTATTGTAGACAATTGTTGTAAGAATTCAATCATCGAGGTTATCCTTATTGTAGACAATTGTTGTCAGAATTCAGTCATCGAGGTTTTCCTTATTGTAGACGTTGTAAGAATTTAGTCATCGAGGTTCTCCTTATTGTAGACAATTGTTGTCAGAAATTAGTCATCGAGGTTCTCCTTATTGTAGACGTTGTAAAAATTTAGTCATCGAGGTTCTCCTTATTGTAGACAATTGTTGTCAGAATTTAGTCATCGAGGTTCTCCTTATTGTAGACGTTGTAAGAATTTAGTCATCGAGGTTCTCCTTATTGTAGACAATTGTTGTCAGAATTCAGTCATCGAGGTTCTCCTTATTGTAGACAATTGTTGTCAGAATTTAGTCATCGAGGTTCTCCTTATTGTAGACAATTGTTGCAAGTATTCAACCAACGAAGTTCTCCTTATTGTAGACAATTGTTGTAGAATTCAGTCATCGAGGTTCTCCTTATTGTAGACAATTGTTGCAAGTATTCAACCAACGAAGTTCTCCAAAATGTAGACTTCTATTATAAAAGTACCTATTTAAACTTTTCTTTTGCAAATAGTGGTATTTTAAATAAAATGTGGTTTTCCTTCTTTGGCTACCAATTGTGTACATTTTATCAGAAGCGATTAAATACTTGTCATTTAATTTTGTAGATTTCTAAACAAACATTTTTTTCACAGTTTGTTTAATTTCTAAATTATCTTGCAACGCACGAAAATAATCCAGCGGCTTATCATTTGTTGGGTCTTGTTTCCAACTTCTTCTGGTCGCACTTGCATGGTCGCATTCTTTATTTGGAACATGTGTATATTGCAAATTAAGCACATGGTTTTTGTGTTGTCTTGCGGGGACGGTATAAATCCATAGCCAAGATACTCGACTAAGTATTGTTGGCATTTCTTCTTTGCCGAGATAGCAATGATTCTTGATTCTTGAAGGCCTCGGTATCACTGAAAACGAATTGAAATCCATAATTGTTCAACCGCCCGTGTCAGTGGAATCATCCGAATTACTATCTCATCTCCCAAACAAAGAAAGGTAGCTGTAATCCCCATGATAGCAGTCTCAGCACACGGCTAATACATAAGGCGAAACCGCACAGAAAGTGAACACAGCCAAATTGTAGCTGTTCTCCATCATACGATATCATCATCATTCATCGTAACAATCGGAATATCAAAACACGATCAAAACGGATCGGTCGAGATAAGCCATGATGTATTCATTAAGTGATGTACTGGGAATGAGTATATAATTATCAAACAGATGAAGGCAAATTCTACATATGTTTTCATCAACACAAAAAAATAAGTAACACTTTTCATAAAGAATACAGCGTTAAAATTGCCTAAACGTAGACAATTGAAAGATGCCACTGCAAAACTTGTGTTTATAATATTGTTAGTTATATATTTTACGGTTACAATTTTATCAATGTATTTTCTATTCACAAAATATAATACCATTCATACATTGTGTATATAGTAACAAATGAAGCGTTATGATCATTATAGGATAATTTATATCATTATATAGATCATTATGGTCTATCATTATAGATTTTGACAACAATTAAACACAGAAACCGAGAATGAACTTTCTAAAAAACTGTTCTTTAATAGTAGTACCCCCCCGTCACGCCAAGTGGCGGCGTATAGGGAAATATGGTGTTAGTGACCCTATATTTTACAGACCTTCAGCACATGATTTTTGGGGTAATGTGGTCGGTATTACGCCCGTGCTGCTTTACTTTCCCAGAAAAAATCCGGTACCCATTTAAGGCTGGGTGAACCCGGAGCCGTCGGTTGGGATCGAACCCTACCTCTTGTCCGTAGTAGTCCAGTTCACTAACCACTGAGCTATCGCGGCTCCCACTAATTTTTAGGGAATTAGTAAAACCCAGGTGTCCTCGCCAGGGTACGAACCCCGGCTGTTGCCGTGGTAAGCCAACCGCCTATCGATTGCGCTAACCGGACACCCTGTTCTTTAATACTCTGATATATATGGCCTTTGGCGTCTTGACAGACGGTTGGCAGCAAACTGAAGCAGGGAGGTAGCAGTGATTAAAGAGTGTACGATAAGATGGGAGTGAGGTAGTAGAAATCGATGGGAGGTGAGAAGGGTTGAGTAAAACAGAATCATGGGGTCCACGGGTAGAAGTGTTAAGAAGTAAAGAGGATGAACACATCATGGCTCACGGGAATTGTAAGACACAATGTAGGAACAAGGCAAAAATACAAAACGGGGTATGATTGGTTGACGGGAGGAAAGGTTAGACAAAGGATAGGTTGGGAAGATCATTCGAGATGAGACGATAGCTCTATACGGACGGTTGTGTGTTTGTGTTGCAACTGGTACCGTGAGCAGGGTTGAGTTAGTTCACCAACAAGTGATAGAGTAAGTTAGTTGGTGTGTGGTCGCTACGTGGAACAGACCTATTTCCAGGAGCAGTGATAAGTAGAAGTGTCTTAGAGTAGTTGATAAGATAGCTGTGAAAGTTAGCAGCACCAACCATGTAGTGACAGCCAGTGAGATGGTCTCACAAGGTAGGCTTCATCAGATACACGAAGTTAGAATATAGTTGTGCAAGTTAGCAGCAACGAACAATTTAGTGTCAATTCGTGAGTTAGTCTCACCACGTTAAGCTTCATCAGAAGTGTGAAGATAGAATGTAGTTGTGCAAGTAGCAGCAATGAACAATTTAGTGTCATTCAGTGAGTTAGTCTCACCAAGGGAAGCTTCACCAGAAGTGTGAAGTAAAAACGTGGTTGTGCATGTTAGCAACAACGAACAATTTAGTGTCAATCCGTGAGTTAGTCTCACCAAAGTAGGCTTCATTAGGAGCAGAGAGTTAGAAGGTGTGGTGCAGTTTAGCAGCTACGACCATTCAAGTGAGAGTAGGGGAGAGAAGTTCAAGAAGTCAGGCTTTGTGTAGGAGCATGACGTTAGAGTGGGATGTGCAGGCAGCGACACCGAGCAATGTAAGTGGCGCTGAGCGAGACAGATTCGCAGAGTTCATAGCAACCAAGAAAAGGGCTCGATACGGAGCATGACGCTCCAAGAAACAACAGCATAGGTGAGGTTGAGCGAGATCGATATCGCCAGCTTCGTGACGAGCAATATGGCTGCTATGAGGTGCTAGTGGAGGAATTCCTAAACAACTATTACTTAGAGGAAGGTAGGCGAGGCCAGAGTGGCTTGAGTACTGCAGTATAACTCTGCAGTGTCGTAAATAGCACAGGGGGATGCCGCAAGGTTGGCAGGCAATGTGTGAGGGGCTGCTAACATACCATTGTCATTGTGATTGTGCACGTGTTGTGTGAGGTGGACTTTTGAGAATAAAACCTCAGGTGTGTTATTTTTAGCTGGTGTTCAGTGAATGCTTTCTCCAGCGCTAGCTGTAATTGTCTGTGCCTAGCGAAGAACGAACACTAGAAGGAGCCAGCACGCTGGTCTGCAGATAACCGACGGTCGTAACACGAAACAGCGTGGAGTACCAATTTAGGCGATCACCCGGCCAAGGGTGCCACACAAGGGCAGAGTTCAAACGAAGCGACAGTCCCGAGCAGTAACCACCAATCACAGGCAGAGATCGACTCGACTTATCAATCAACACAGGTCATCAAGACGCAAGTCGTCACGGCACGTGGCCTCGATTCAGTGAAGGGATGTCCCCGTCAACTCATCAAGGCAGTTAGGGGAGTACAGACAACATCAATTCCAGTATGAGTGTGCTGGTACCAGGTATGTTCCAGTCAAGTCCATTCAAGTGCATTTAAAAAGGCCGCTGTTGTATTTAATAGCTGGCCGCAAACAGCGCTGTAAAAGAGCGGCTACAAAGCAATCATGATAAGTTAGTAGTTTGGTAAAGCATTAGTGTCTCATACTGGGTGCTGCTTTAATGAACAGCTTCTCTCGTGGCTGAATTTGCCAATATTGGACAGACAGATCCATCCACAGAATAAACACGATGTATTTGCGGTACATCTCCTTGTCTTTTTTCTCTTGCGCCTTTTGTCTTCTGAATTTGATATCAGCACTGTCTCGAAATTGTCCGGTTAGCGCAATCGATAGGCGGTTGGCTTACCACGGCAACAGCCGGGGTTCGTAATCCTGGCGAGGACACCTGGGTTTTACTAATTCCCTAAAAATTAGTAGGAGCCGCGATAGCTCAGTGGTTAGTGAACTGGACTACTACGGACAAGGGGTAGGGTTCGATCCCAACCGACGGCTCCGGGTTCACCCAGCCTTAAATGGGTACCGGATTTTTTCTGGGAAAGTAAAAGCAGCACGGGCGTAATACCGACCACATTACCCCAAAAATCATGTGCTGAAGGTCTGTAAAATATAGGGTCACTAACACCATATTTCCCTATACGCCACTTGGCGTGACGGGGGGTACTTTTTTACTGTCTCGAAATCTGATATAATAATATAATAATACAAATAATATAATAGGCAGACTTGTAAATCTACTACTTTATACTACTTTGAAGTGTGTCCACATACCTTGCATATGAGTAAAGAGAACATGACGAGTAGGTTAGGCATGGGGCAAGGGGGTCGGGGTGGGTTCAGGTGAAGTAAGAAAGAACATGATGTTGCTGTATACATCAAAGGCGATCTATCCATCGAGTATGGTCACTTTTGGATTCCGCCAAGTACTTCTGTTGCGACTGTATCTTACAGGCGCTGCTAATGAAATAACCTTCCAATATTAGGAAGAATCAATCATCATGTTTTGGTCATGTAATGAGGAGATAACAGCTGGAATATATTGTAACGACTGGAAAAATTGAGGGAAGAAGAGGTAGAGGGAAGCGACGAGAAAAGATACCAGAGAATGGCTTGGCAGAAGGTCAACAACAGAAATGATAAATAACTGTCGAGATCGAAAGTTGTGGAGAGACGTGATCACCTACGCAAGCAGGCGCGCTACTCGATGATGATGATGAATGAAATAGCTTACAGAGTGGAGAAACTGATATCTGAGAGTTGTATTCTACAAACATAAACATTCCTATATATGACGTAGATTTTTTTCTCGTGTGTGATCCCCATTTACTTCATTTTTACTTGTGCTCCCCCCCCCCAGATTATCCTGTATAGCCCAGGGTGGGGTGTTATATTGCCCCCCGGTTAAGAGAAACACTGGTGCAGATATTGTAGTAAATATTCTCAAATGTAATGAATACCGTCCTATGTCCAAACTTTGAGCTACAACAGTTTACGTGTGGTCATATTTTAAAGAAAACAACTTTGCAACAACACAGACAGGAAGACGCCGATGTGTTATGAAAAGATTACCAAATTTGTTGACTTTAATGGGCTGGGAGGTACAAAAACAAACAAGGCATTGCTTCTAACGTTTCCTTTTAAAAAAAAATAATAAAGGGTCTGAAACCCTCGCTGGCCTCTCGTCGTATGATTCATTCCACAAATCTGTTCTTTGAAATGCACTCGTGTCCTGGAGTGGAAATTGAACCTAACCCATCTCATGTTCACATGTCCTCTGTATTCCACTGTCTAATGGCGCGTAGTCCTTATGGATTTATGGTTGTTCTAAATACAGGTTTACGACCCCTTGTGGGTGTTCTGTCGATTGTCCTAGAACAACCTGGCTTAATTGAAGTACATGAGTAAACTCTTGGATTTAAACAACAGCAATTAAAGTAATGCTAGAAACTCAATGAGGAACAGACGAGTCCAAAAATGAAGGTTGTGTAGCATTTATGTTGTAGACTATAGTAAATATGAGATGTTTATCAATAAAGGCTTCCAAATAAATACAAGAATTATATAATACACGTCGCGTGGGGAAAGGTGGAGGGATGGACTTGGGTAGAAATAGTTTGCGGTCCTCTGCGCTTCGGGTGGCCTCCCTTTGCTGTAGTCAAATTTCAGTGTTCTAGTTATCTAGCTTTTTTTTTAATCTATACTCGTGGTCTGAATATTTGTTCAGATTTTTTATTTATTTATTTATTTATTTTTTTTTTTGGGGGGGGGGGGAGAAGAAGAGGAGGTGTTTGATAGCTGATCCTGCAGGAGATCAAAGGAAGGCTAATTATAGCAAAACAAATATTAAATGTCAATTGCAATTATTTGTATGTTCCCTACCTATTAAATGTCAATAACATTGCACAATACCAACAAGGCAGTAAAAATAAACTACATTATGGCACGTATCTTCCTATAACAACATAGGGTTGTGAGTCATGGACAATCTCACTACTAGCAGTGAAGAAAGTTGGTTCGTTGGAAACAAAATGCAACAAAAAAGTCCTTAAGATAGCTTAGGTTGTCTGGATATTGGAAAAGAGTTATGAAGATATCGGTAAATGATCTAAACACTGAAGAGAACCGGCTCATAAACAACATCTTACATGGGAAATTAAAACAACACGACCATGTCAAAAGTCACAGTGTGCTGTGAAAAAGAACAATAATGGAAGCCGTGGATCCAGGAAAACAAGAAACAAAGCAAGAAGAAGGTGGTTTCAAAACATCAGATAGACCTTGGATACATCAACAGAACTGGGAGATCTGGCTAGTCAGAGATTTTTTCACCGTTAAGTGGTGAATGCAGAGTTCTATGGAAGATCTGGCTAGAGTCAGAGATTATTTCGGACGGTTAGTGGTGAATGCAGAGTTCTGTGGAAGATCTGGCTAGAGTCAGAGATTATTTCAGACGGTTAGTGGTGAAGTGTTCCGGTGCCATTGCGGCTTCGTGTAGTCGTTTTTTTATAATTCGGCAATTGCTGTTATATTTAAATGATTTACGCGACAGTCTAGTTGTGAAATTATGTGTTGCTATTCCCCGTTTGGTGTATGTTTTACTTCTGACGTGTGGATGAACTGTGATTACCGATATTTAAGTGGAATATGATTTATTCTTCTTTGTGTCGTGTGGTCGCGGTTCGATAGGCAAGCACATGGTTGGACAAAAATGTTGCCGGCAAACTGGGTATGTTCAAGCCATATGTGAAAAGTCTGTGACGGTGGATAGGGCGGATGAATCAGAAATTATCAACGGCCAGAAAGCGAAAACAGCAAAGTGTGTGGTTCACATGAGGCATATTCAGAACACGAAAGGCGAATATGGCAGACCACCGTGAAAGAGATTGGAGCCTCATCACGTACTAGTCCAGAGGAAGCATGGAGAGGAATTCGAACTTATGTCGGAGGAAAGATCTTAAAATAAGTACATGGAATGTTTGGACTCTATATCAAGAAGGGAAATTGGAAAATCTGATTCAAGAAGCAGAACGAATAAATATAGATATTTTAGACATATCAGAGACTTCAATTTTCTGTTCTGTTTACTTGTCTAATACCCATATATGAATGTTGAGAAGACATCACATATGAATGTTGAGAAGATATCATATATGAATGTTGAGAAGATATCACATTATGCTATTCTTCGTTGTAGCCCTTGTGTTATTTGTTTTGATGTCAGTATATTTTTCATGACATTAAAATTACTGTTTACCATCCCTATAACGTGTAATTATAGATGGAATGTGTTACGCACAGAACATTTGAGGTGAAACCACAACGTAAGCTCCTTGTGTTACACGGTCACAAGAACCAGGATCTATGCTACAAACTGTGTTGAATGCGAATTCGCATAAATAAGTCTAGAAATCAGTCACATGATTGTAAAATATACACGATACGGCATCACAATAAAATCTTTCAATAATGCGCAAGATCAAACATTAGCAATAAAACATCAAAATAAATGTTGATCATAAATTAAGTCAGAAAACAGATGGTTCGGCAAAAGAAACGTAGCTATCAAGATAGATGTGTAACATTTTATTCTTCTTAATCAGTCACTGTGAAATTATGGTGTTTATTGCGCCATGTCGCAGCTTACGTCGAGGAGATTTTCCCAACCGATGCCCAACACATTTCATTTTGTTACGGCGTGTTTTTTTTAGACCAGGCTTTTCTTACCACTCTGAACCTTAACCATTAGACTGGACTCGGTCTAGGTTGACTTATTTTAAAACAAGCACAGTAGTTGGAGTGTGGTCAGGTCGTCAAGAAGACAGTTAATTATTGGTCACTGACTGCTACGAGTTGGTGTGCAGCGTCGGAGTCTTGAAATAGTGTGACACGGATCAATACACCAGGATCAGGCAATACAACGTCACAACTTCATTAATCTGGAAGGAACCGGTGATTAGGGTCGATGACAGTTGTAGAATGGCAACCTGTATAATTTTGTGGTCAAACTACGGAAGCGGGTCGCATCTATCTCTTAAACTATGGAATTGATTTTCTGGTTTGGGCAGAGTTATCTGACTAGAAACTGTGAACTAAATTGTTACATTCAAGTCAAACAAATGTAGTTCCTAACTGAAACTTGTCAAAGTTGAAAAATAAAGCTACCGATACAAAGAGAGACTGTAACTAAACGTGACATGATATTATTTAGGGAAAAATAATTAAAACACCAAGAGTTTTGATCCAGAGTTGAAGAGCCACTTATAGGTCTGGTTCCCTGAGGACTTATGGAAACTAAGACATGAACGACCTATAGGAAATACTCTACAAGATCTGCCAGAGATGGAGAACTATGATTCATTGGATTCCATCTCACTTCAATATTCCTGGAAACGATGAGGCAGTCAGGTTGGCAAAAGAAGGTGGAAAATTACATCACCCAGATACAAGCACAACGTATGAGGAATCAAATGTGTTTGTCAGGAACAAATGGAATACAGAACACCAGGAACACCAGAAAAAATTATGCCTACCACCATCTCAAACAACTACAAAAAAACAAGTAACGGGTTTTGTAAACTCCAAACAGGCAACAGCAGATTAAAGTACCATTTTTTTCAACGCCCTAAGGATAGGAAACCTTGATGAATGTGACTGATGAATATTTGCTACAATCATGCCCAACATATGATGAACATCTGCTACAATCATGCCCAACATATGATGAACATCTGCTACAATCATCCCCAACATATAAAGAACACCTGCTACAATCATGCCCAATATATGATGCACATCTGCTACAATCATGTCCAACATATGATGAACATCTGCTACAATCATGCCCAACATATGATGAACATCTGCTACAATCATGCCCAACATGATGAACATCTGCTACAATAATGCCCAACATATGATGCTCATCTGCTACAATCATGCTAAACATATGGTGAACATCTGCTTCAATCATGACCAACATATGATGAACATCTGCTTCAATCATGCCCAACATATGATGAACATCTGCTTCAATCATGCCCAACACACGATGAAAGTGACTGATGAACATCTGCTTCAATCATGCCCAACATATGATGAATGTTACTGATGAACATCTGCTACAATCATGCCCAACATATGATGAACATCTGCTACAATCATGCCCCAACATATGATGAATGTGACTGATGAACATCTGCTACAATCATGCCCAACATATGATGAATGTGACTGATGAACATCTACTTCAATCATGCTCAACATATGATGAACATCTGCTTCAATCATGCCCAAGATATGATGAATGTGACTGATGAACATCTGCTACAAGCATGCCCAACATATGATGAATGTGACTAATGAACATCTGCTACAATCATGCCCAACATGTTATGAATGTGACTGATGAACATCTACTTCAATCATGCCCAACATATAATGAACATCTGCTACAATTATGCCAAACATATGATGAATGTGGCTGATGAACATCTGCTACAATCATGCACAACATATGATGAACATCTGCTACAAGCATGCCCAACATATGATGCACATCTGCTACAATCATGCTAAACATATGATGAACATCTGCTTCAATCATGCCAAACATATGATGAATGTGGCTGATGAACATCTGCTACAATCATGCCCAACATATAATGAACATCTGCTACAATCATGCCCAACACATGATGAATGTGGCTGATGAACATCTGCTACAATCATGCCCAACATATGATGAAGATCTGCTACAATCATGCACAACATATGATGAACATCTGCTACAAGCATGCCCAACATATGATGCCCATCTGCTACGATCATGCTAAACATATGATGAACATCTGCTTCAATCATGCCCAACATATGATGAACATCTGCTACAATCATGCCCAACATATGATGCACATCTGCTACAATCGTTCCCAACATATGATGCACATCAGCTACAATTATGCCCAAACACATGATGAATGTGACTGATGAATATCTGCTACAATCATGCCCCCAACATATGATGAATGTGACTGATGAACATCTGCTACAAGCATGCTCAACATATGATGAACATCTGCTACAATCATGCCCAACATATGATGAATGTGACTGATGAACATCTGCTACTAGCATGCCCAACATATGATGAATGTGACTGATGAACATCTGCTACAATCATGCCCAACATGTGATGAATGTGGCTGATGCACATCTGCTTCAATCATGCCCAACATATAATGAATATCTGCTTCAATCATGCCCAACATATGATGAATGTGACTGATGAACATCTGCTACAACCATGCCCAACATATGATGAATGTGACTGATGAACATCTGCTACAATCATGCCCAACATATGATGAATGTGGCTGATGAACATCTGCTACAATCATGCCCAACATATGATGAACATATTCTACAATCATGCACAACATATGATGAACATCTGCTACAATCATGCCCAACATATGATGCACATCTGCTACAATCATGCTAAACATATGATGAACATCTGCTTCAATCATGCCCAACATATGATGCACATCTGCTACAATCATTCCCAACATATGATGCACATCAGCTACAATCATGCCCAAATAGATGATGAATGTGACTGATGAATATCTGCTACAATCATGCCCCAACATACGATGAATGTGACTGATGAACATCTGCTACAAGCATGCCCAACATATGATGAACATCTGCTACAATCATGCCCAACATATGATGAATGTGACTGATAAACATCTGCTACAAGCATGCCCAACATATGATGAATGTGAGTGATGAATATTTGCTACAATCATGCCCCAACATATTATGAACATCTGCTACAATCATGCCCAACATATGATGAATGTGACTGATGATAAACCTGCTACAATTATGCCCCAACATATGATGAATGTGACTGATGAACATCTGCTACAATCATGCCCAACATATGATGAATGTGACTGATGAACATCTGCTACAATCATGCCCAACATATGATGAATGTGACTGATGAACATCTGCTACAATCATGCCCAACATATGATGAATGTTGCTGATGAACATCTGCTACAACCATGCATAACATATGATGAATGTGACTGATGAACATCTGCTACAATCATGCCCAACATATGATGAACATCTGCTACAATCATGCCCAACATGATGAACATCTGCTACAATCATGCATAACATATGATGCACATCTGCTACAATCATGCTAAACATATGATGAACATCTGCTTCAATCATGCCCAACACACGATGAAAGTGACTGATGAACATCTGCTACAATCATGTCCAACATACGATGAATGTGGCTGATGAACATCTGCTACAATCATGCCCAACATATGATGAACATCTGCTACAATCATGCCCAACATGATGAACATCTGCTACAATCATGCATAACATATGATGCACATCTGCTACAATCATGCTAAACATATGGTGAACATCTGCTTCAATCATGCCAAACATATAATGGACATCTGCTACAATCTGCCCAACATATGATACACATCTGCTACAATCATTCCCAACATATGATGCACATCAGCTACAATCATGCCCAAACAGATGATGAATGTGACTGATGAATATCTACTACAATAATGCCCCAAAATATGATGAATGTGACTGTTGAACATCTGCTACAAGCATGCTCAACATATGATGAACATCTGCTACAATCATGCCCAACATATGATGAATGTGACTGATGAACATCTGCTACAAGCATGCCCAACATATGATGAATGTGAGTGATGAATATTTGCTACAATCATGCCCCAACATATGATGAACATCTGCTACAATCATGCCCAACATATGATGAATGTGACTGATGATAAACCTGCTATAATCATGCCCTAACATATGATGAATGTGACTGATGAACATCTGCTACAATCGTGCCCAACATATGAAGAAGGTGATTGATGAACAGTTGCTACAATCATGCCCCAACATATGATGAATGTGACTGATGAACATCTGCTACAATCACGCCCAACATATGATGAATGTGACTGATGAACATCTGCTACAATCATGCCCAACATATGATGAATGTGACTGATGAACATTTGCTACAATCATGCCCAACATATGATGAATGTGACTGATGGACATGTGCTACAATCATGCCCCAACATATGATGAATGTGACTGATGAA
This sequence comes from Megaustenia siamemsis, assembly GCA_032433765.1. NCBI lineage: Eukaryota > Metazoa > Mollusca > Gastropoda > Stylommatophora > Ariophantidae > Megaustenia > Megaustenia siamemsis. The sequence continues at coordinate 43,102,989 of JAVIAB010000059.1, read as the reverse complement.
CATTTGCTACAATCATGCCCCCAACATATGATGAATGTGACTGATGAACATCTGCTACAATCATGCCCCAACATATGATGAATGTGACTGATGAACATTTGCTACAATCATGCCCCCAACATATGATGAATGTGACTGATGAACATCTGCTACAATCATGCCCCAACATATGATGAATGTGACTGATGAACATCTGCTACAATCATGCCCCAACATATCATGAATGTGACTGATGAACATCTGCTACAATTATGCCCAACATATGATGAACACCCCTGTGGACATCACCGGTACCGTACTGGAACAAGCCGAATGGTGATGGCACCAGCCTTGAATTAATGTCACTGAGTTCCTCCTCTTTAGCGTTCAGATTCCAGTGCACAGCATTTCACAGAGAAAGAATGCTCGTTACCAAAATCTGTTCATTATTATTTCATAGCCTGTCTGCAATGTTTTTTTTCTTGGATTGTATGTGTGTGGGGAAGAGGGGGGGGGGGGAAGAGAGAGAGAGAGAGAGAGAAATTAAATTCTTAATTCTCTGTATGGTTCATATGTTTGATATGCATTGGAATATGTAGACCGGTGTGACATGTATATTAAGGCACTTCTGTTCTTTTATTTTGTCTATAGGTGAGCGTTTAGTCTAGTCTGTCTATAGGCGAGCGGTCAGTCTAGTCTGTCTATAGGCGAGCGTTCAGTCTAGTCTGTCTATAGGTGAGCGTTCAGTCTAGTCTGTCTATAGGCGAGCGGTCAGTCTAGTCTGTCTATAGGCGAGCGTTCAGTCTAGTCTGTCTATAGATGAGCGTTCAGTCTAGCTAGTCTGTCTATAGGCGAGCGGTCAGTCTAGTCTGTCTATAGGCGAGCGTTCAGTCTAGTCTGTCTATAGATGAGCGTTCAGTCTAGTCTGTCTATAGGCGAGGGATCAGTCTTGTCTGTCTATAGGCGAGGGATCAGTCTAGTCTGTCTATAGGTGAGTGTTCAGTCTAGTCTGCCTATAGGTGAACGTTCAGTCTAGTCTGTCTATAGGTGAACGTTTAGTCTAGTCTGTCTATAGGTGAACGTTCAGTCTAGTCTGTCTATAGGTGAACGTTCAGTCTAGTCTGTCTATAGATGAACGTTCAGTCTAGTCTGTCTATAGGTGAGTGTTCAGTCTACTCCACAGTATCAAGACGGCAAGACTGGTTTCTTGTGCTCTCTTTAAAAGATGTTGCAGTCTAATGACTTTGATGTCACCAACCAGAAGACTCACTGACACTCTGTTTTACTTGATCAATGTAAGAGGTATCTAGCGGTTGGTAAAGGGAAAGGAGGAAAAGGAAAGGTTTCCGTGGATAGAGCACTAGACCACGCTCCACAATTCCTCCCAAAAGATGTGGCCAAATGAGATGGGGAGGAGGGGGTGTATTTACACTCCACCAAAAAAACGACACTACAGCTATAGAAAACCTGAACCTATATTATGCTATAGAAAACCTGAACCTATATTATGCTATAGAAAACCTGAACCTATATTATGCTATAAGAAACCTTTACCTCCGTCGGTACTGAGTTCCTGCACTTATACTGAGACCATCCAATGTGATCAGGAATGAGACTGAAGTACTAAAGACACTGTTCTAATGCTACGATGACGGTTCTGTGTACAAGAATTTTTTTTTAATGTAATAATGAACTATGTTCAGTACTGTGATGACGGTTCTTTATATAAGAACAAGAAACGTTATAACAGTAAATTCTCAGCAGGGAATAATAGAACAAAGAAGTATGTGTTAGCACTCGGAAAAAATTGACAGACAAACAACAATAGAAAAGAACGAAGAACAATATATGGTCCGAAGTGGGATCGAACCCGTTATTGGTTATTGGTTATTGAAGGCCTCGGTATCTCTGCAAACGAATTTAAATCCATAATTGCTCAACCGCCCGTGCCAGTGGAATCATCCAAATTACTATCTCATCTCCCAAACAAAGAAAGGTAACTGTAGTCCCATCGTAGCAGTCTCAGCACACGCCAAAAGACATAAGGCGAAACCGCGCAGAAAGTTAACACAGCCAACTGTTCCCTGTCATACGATATCATCATTCATCGTAAACAAACGGGATATCGAAACAGGATCAAAACGGATGAGACACACAGCTCACGGTGTGCACAGAGCACTTAACTCAGTAGCTCCTGCAACAAGCCGGACTTGGAATATGAGGAAACTGCAAGAAGGAACACTTTTCAGACATAGCCTTCAATGGTTCCTGCCGCCTATCCACCATATACCATGGAAGTTCGCGTCCTCTCGATAATGATGATCGTCGTAGCACTTGATGATGTTAGGCCATCGTTGATGGCTCCAATTCCAAACATACAGACACAGTGGTGGTAAGTTATCATTTCCAATCCAACAGAAGCCACATGACCTGTAGTTAGTAAAACCACAGAGAGAATATGATTTTGTGACCTTCACTGATTCACTCTTGGATGTGAATGTGTAATTTTCACAAGAGGAAAAGTTTTCAACTACAGTGATCCCATTTAAGACAATTCTGGGATAGCAAGGCAAGTCTCCTTTATAGCAGTAGAACTTGATGTTCTCTGCTCCCTTTTTGTAGCTGCTGCCACACGATTCTGATGTCTCATTAACTTGGACATCATTCAAGAACAATGTCAGATTAACATTCCATAGATATGGCTCTGCTGATGAAATGCTTGGTGCAACAGTTGTATCAATCATACTGGAGGCTCCTGGTTTGTGGTCATTAATATCACAGACGGCATATGATGTTGTTATATTCAGTATTTCTTTCTGGGGTGTAAATATGTGGCACACACATGGAGAGTGGTTTGTGGTCACAGTAATCCCATTAAAGGCAATTCTAGGGTAGCATGGCATAGCTGTTTCAGAACAGCATAATCCTATGATGTTTTCTGTGTTCGCTATAAAGCTGCTGCTGCTACACAATCCTGACCAATTATAGGTGTGGACATTATTCACTTGCAATGACAAAACTGCTTTGTTTACATCATAAACCTCTGGAAGTACGGGATCGAACCCGTACTCAGTGGCACCGCGCCTTGCCACGTAAATTCTCAGCACTACGATGACGGTTCTTTCAAGAAAAATGGGAGAACTAAAGAATATTGCCAAAATGACGATGGTTTTTTTATAAGCCAAAAAAGCATACATATGCGTTCAGAATTGAAACGTCACGTGTTCTATCACATTTTCTGTCTCTCTGTATCTTATTAATAATTTACAGTGACGCTCTAGAGTACAGCAAACAGCATCAATGCTGGTAGGAGACTATGTTGTTCGATGCATCTGTAGGCAACCTCCAAGAATAATTACCGTCCTCCTCTTACTCCCCTTGAGCTGTGATAGCTCAGGGGTTAGTGAACTGGACTACAAAGGACAAAGGGTAGGGTTCGATCCCAACCGACTGCTTCCGGGTTCACCCAGCCTTAAATGGGTACCTGATTTTTTTCTGGGAAATTAAAGCGGCACGGGTGTAATACCGACCACATTACCCCAAAAATCAAGTGCTGAAGGTCTGTAAAATGTATGGTCACTAACACCATACGCCGCTTGGCGTGACGGGGCTCTTTACTTTTTTTTTTCTAGAGTACAGCAAACAGCATCAATGCTGGTAGAAGACTATGCTGTTCGATGCATCTGTAGGCAACCTCAAAGAATAATTACCGTCCTCCTCTCATTCCCCTTAACCTGACTATGTTTTTGTTTAAAACAAAAGAACAAGCTTTCTTTTCCACATCTTCTTATCTTCTTGACGCTTTGAAATTCAACGGAACAAAAAAGCTGTGTGGATCAGTGTCATGTCTAGTATATGCCTCTATTTGACGACTTGCAGAGCCTGGGGCCCGACACGTAGGAGAGAATTAAGTTCAAATCAAATTACTCACGTCAGTCCATAAAGAAATTATATGTGCAATTGTTTACACGATTTCTGCAGTCTCAACATAATTAAGAGCAGTCTCAACATAATTAACACAGTCTCAACATAATTAACAACATTCTCAACATAATTGACAACAGTCTCAACATAATTAATAACATTCTCAACATAATTAACAACAGTCTCAACATAATTAACAACATTCTCAACATAATTAACAACATTCTCAACATAATCAACAACAGTCTCAACATAATTAACAGTCTCAACATAATTAACAACAGTCTCAACATAATTAACAGTCTCAACATAATCAACAACAGTCTCAACATAATTAACAACAGTCTCAACATAATTAACAACATTCTCAACATAATTGACAACAGTCTCAACATAATTAATAACATTCTCAACATAATTAACAACAGTCTCAACATAATTAACAACATTCTCAACATAATTAACAACATTCTCAACATAATCAACAACAGTCTCAACATAATTAACTGTCTCAACATAATTAACAACAGTCTCAACATAATTAACAGTCTCAACATAATCAACAACAGTCTCAACATAATTAACAGTCTCAACATAATTAACAGTCTCAACATAATCAACAACAGTCTCAACATAATTAACAGTCTCAACATAATTAACAACAGTCTCAACATAATTAACAGTCTCAACATAATCAACAAGTCTCAACATAATTAACAGTCTCAACATAATTAACAACAGTCTCAACATAATTAACAGTCTCAACATAATCAACAACAGTCTCAACATAATTAACAGTCTCAACATAGTTAACAACATTCTCAACATAATTAACAACAGTCTCAACATAATTAACAGTCTCAACATAATCAACAACAGTCTCAACATAATTAACAACAATTGTTTCAACATTAAGGAAATCTACTACCAGCCATAAGAAAATATTCAATGTGTAAAGAATCTCATCACAACTAATCAACAAGAGTCTCTGCTCAAGAAATTAGCAGCAATAACCGAAACAAAAGTAACATGTCCCAACATAATTAATTTACAACAATGTCCAACAATTAACTAACAACAAATTTGAACATAAATAAGAATGTCTCAACATAACAAGTTACCAACACAACTCTTACCATAACTAGCCATAACAATAACAACACAAGTAATTAACAACAATGGATCCAATATAAATAAACAAATTCGTTTTATTGGGGCCAAGAAAAAAAGAAAAGAAACCAAGGCCTCAAATATAAAAGATCGACACCTAAGTCTCCATCGGAACTAAAAATAGCGATCTCAAAATTATCAAAACAATATTCTCGCTGCAACGATTGGTTGGGGAGGTCGGATAGGCAGTCACGTGGTGTGGTGGCGCAGATGGCAGTAATGTCAGCGGTAACATGCGACACAAAGAAAGCTATCCGCCATTGGGAAAACTGGAGTTCGGGGATTATTACGGTTCATTTTTTTTTTTTTTAAACATTAACTAAAGGGGGGAAACAGATGTTGAACCTTCCACATTTTGAGACTCGTCGATAAAGAGTTCTTTGACTCACGAGTTATAGCAGTCCCCTGGGGCTGGATGGGGCGACGGTCTCCAGGGGCTGGATGGGGCGACGGTCTTTGTGCTGATGGCAGTTTTGCGTTTACTGTAAATATTCCAAATGTGGGTTGCGTTGTAGATTGTACTCGTCTAATTAGTAGAAGCAGTGGTTACAGCAGCTGTAATGTAATTAGTAGTAACAGTGGTAAAAATATAATTAGTAGCGGTGATCTAGATGGTATCATCATCATCAAGTACCATGAATGCTGGCGTAAGTGATCATGTCTCTCCACAACTTTCGATCTCGATAGTTATTTATCATTTCTATCGTTGACCTTCTGCTAAACCATTCTCTTAAGCTGTCTGGTATCTTTTCTCTTTGCTGTCCTCTCTTCGTCCCTCAAATTTCCCAGTTGTTACAATATATTACAACTGTTCCCTTCTCATTACATGGCCAAAAAAATTATGTTTGTTTCTTCCTAATATTGGATATTAACTCGCTTTTTACTTTGGCCTCTCTCAGAACGTTTTAACGACTTTTATTAGCTGTCCATGTTATTCCCAACCTTCTTCTGTAAAACCATAATTGTATAGCCTCCAGTGATCTAGATATTATAGTACAGATAGTAATAACGGTAATTTCCGTCTCTTTCATATTCTCGCGTTTACCCAACGAGTACTAATGAAATGAACAGTCCTTAAAAGGACGCAGATGTGCAACAATTTTGTTTACAGCAACCATGTTATTTGTTTTCACTCTAACCCAACACATCCGATTTAATACCATGGCACTTTTTGTGCTGGATTGCTTTCCCTTAGATCCCTACTCGTTTGGCCAGCTGGTTCCGCTGGTAAGTCAGTTATGATTTGCTGACCACACACAGTCCTGGTACTGTAGAGAAGTCTTGATCTCCGATCGCAGGTTGACGTTTTCCAGTCGAATCAGTTTGTTTTTTAAAATTAGTATCTGATGTAAGAAAGATAATAGCAGCGAGGAAGATTGTCTCACCCCCAAATGTAGTAGCCTACCGCGATGACGTCTAATACTTCTCGCCATCTACTACGTCATACATTACATGATATTATCTTAACAATGTAATTAGCTGTGCATTGTATGGGAGGGGAGAGGATTAGAAACTAGAAATTATAAGTTAAGCATATTATAACTATAAGCATATAACTGACATACAAACGTTTCTACCCGAGAAGTCTTCAACGAGGAACACATACAAACAGAAGAAATTACAAATCCTTCAAGTTAAGAGCAAAACAGAATCGCCACCGACAAAGATGACGCTGAGCAAGCATAGATGATAGTTGTCATTGTTTTGACATGTCCACGAACGTTGTAAACAGGCAAGAGGGGGGGGGGGGGGGGTCATTTTTTAAAATATATCCAAGGCCAGGTGTTTCGGGAGATAAGGGAAGGGGGGGGGGCTGAATAGAAAGACAAATAATAATGCGGGGATGCGGTAATGCTGGTCAGACTTGATTACGTAAAGTGATATGCTTTCATCATCATCATGTGCCATACCGGTTGGCGTAGGTGATCATGTCCCTCCACAATCTTCTATCTATAGTGCATCGTATCAATTCTGTTGTTGACTGTTTTCCATACCAAGACACCAATAAAGCATGATATGCTTTAGTTTTAAGAAAAAACAAGAAGATAACTAAAGCACAAGACGTTTCGTATATAAATCCTTCAACAGTCGACACGGACTGCAACGATCGTGAAGGTAAAACACGATTTTATTAGATTTGCCTCCCCTTATCAAGTGTTTCACAACAGTAGTTATTGCTCCTGCAAGTTTTATATGACGCTTCTATTCATCTTTATGTTTGTGTAACTCGTGCATGAAGTGCGATAGTGGGTCTCTGCTATAGAGCACTTTCTTCATCCTTTTGTACCCGATATAAGGTGCACTTTCAACATTTGTTCATTCTTGACAAACTTGATATCATATACTTCGAACAAAACCAAAGATGTTCAGTGGATTTCAACACATGACAAATTACGTGACATGACTAATTACATGACATGACTAAGTGTGTGACATGACTAAGAGCGTGATATGACTAAGTGCGTGATATATCTAAGTGTGTGTACACTGATGATTCTTGGCGCTGATTTTTCATACATTGAGCACGTGCCTGTAGATTCCTACATTTTTATTTTGTTTCCCAAAAATGTTGGTCTCAAGACTACAATCATAAACTGTTGATCTCAAAACTACAATCATAAACTGTTGATCTCAAGACTACAATTATAAACTGTTGATCTCAAGAATACCATCATAAACTGGTGATCACAAGACTACGATCATAAACTGGTGATCTCAAGAATACCATCATAAACTGGTGATCACAAGACTACAATCATAAACTGGTGATCTCAAGAATACCATCATAAACTGGTGATCACAAGACTACAATCATAAACTGTTGATCTCAAGAATACCATCATAAACTGGTGATCACAAGACTACAATCATAAACTGGTGATCTCAAGAATACCATCATAAACTGGTGATCACAAGACTACAATCATAAACTGTTAATCTCAAGACTACAATCGTAAACTGTTAATCTCAAGACTACAATCATAAACTGTTGATCTCTGTGATCAATTAATCAATTGGAATGATATCTGAACGACATTTTCATTGGCAGAAAGGTAATGTCGCCTTACTAAAAGCATGAGTGACTACCTGAGTGGTTGAGTTGAGGAAAGCAATGTCAATTTACTTGCTAAATAATGCCAATTAATAACGGTTTGACCATCTGACAGACAGATCAAAGAAATAACACAACAGCCACATCTATTATAAAAGTGGTCGCATGTTACTTCACTGAAGGTATTCAGAATATCACATCGGCCCAGTGCACGTCCGCCATCCCTCTCAACTCCGTCTCTCTCTCTCTCTCTCTCTCTCTCTCTCTCTCTCTCTCTCTCTCTTTGTAAGCCAATCACTCCAGTCCAGTACCCTCATTAAAGTACTATGATATAGTACTTATAAGTAAAAAGTAGTAAAGTACCCCCGTCATGCCAAGTGCCGTATATGAAATATGGTGTTAGTGACCATAAATTTTACAGACCTTCGGCACATGATTTTTTGGGGTAATGTGGTCGGTATTACGCCCGTGCTGCTTTACTTTCCCAGAAAAAAATCAGGTACCCATTAAAGGCTGGGTGAACCCGGAAGCCGTCGGTTGGGATCGAACCCTACCTCTTGTCCTTTGTAGTCCAGTTTACTAACCACTGAGCTATCGCGGCTCCCAATACTTTAAGTACCACAAAGAAAAATAACCAAGAGACAATGGTAAAATATTCCTTGCAACATATAATATGTGATATATAAAATAGATGGCGCTGGATAGGACACACACTGCGGAAGCCAACGGAGAGTATTACACGACCGGCCCTTTTTTGGAATCACCAGAGAAAAAGACAAAGGGGAAGACCATGGAATTCTTGGAGAAGACAGATAGAAGCAGAGAAGCAGATGGGGATGACATGAAATAATCTTAAAAGAATGGCAAGAAACAGAACGGCTTGGAAAGTGTTTGTTGAAGACCTATGCTCCATGGGGAGCTGAAAGGTAGAAGAAGAACATATAATATGGTAGGTGTGTGAAATATTAAACGTCACCGTGGTAAGCGGAAATGAAAGGCTCAAAGAGGGCAGTGGTCTTCTTTCTTCACTATTCCCTAAGCCCGCGAGTCAGGTACACATTTCTCCTGGCTGTGGTGGAAAGTTTCAAATCGACATGGGAGAAATGGGATGTGAGCAACTAAGTAATGAGGAGAATATTAACAAACATGAAGTCACATAACAAACATGAAGTCACATAACGATTATGAAGCAACATAACAAACATAAAGTCACATAACAAAGACGAAGCCACATAACAAACATAAAATCACATAACAAACATGAAGTCACATAACAAACATGAAGTCACATAACGATTATGAAGCAACATAACAAACATAAAGTCACATAACAAAGACGAAGCCACATAACAAACATAAAATCACATAACAAACATGAAGCCACAAAACAAACATGAAGTCACATAACGATTATGAAGCAACATAACAAACATAAAGTCACATAACAAAGACGAAGCCACATAACAAACATAAAATCACATAACAAACATGAAGCCACAAAACAAACATGAAGCCACATAAACATGAAGCCACATAAACATTAAGCCACATAACAAACATGAAGTCACATAACAAACATGAAGCCACATAACAAACATAAAGTCACATAACAAACATGAAGCCACAAAACAAACATGAAGCCACATAAACATGAAGCCACATAAACATTAAGCCACATAACAAACATGAAGTCACATAACAAACACAAAGCCACATAACAAACATGAAGCCACATAACAAACATAAAGTCACATAACAAAGACGAAGCCACATAATAAACATAAAGTCACATAACAAAGACGAAGCCACATAACAAACATAAAGTCACATAACAAACATGAAGCCAGATAACAAACATGAAGCCAGATAACAAACATGAAGCCACATAACGATCATGAAGCCACATAACAAACATGAAGTCGCATAAACATGAAGTCACATAACAAACATGAAGCCACATAACGATCATGAAGCCACATAACAAAGACGAAGCCACATAACGATCATGAAGCCACATAACAAAGACGATACCACATAACGATCATGAAGCCACATAACGATCATGAGCAGTATACTTAGACATGAAGTGAGTCATGCTATCCCAGAGAAGAGTGATGGCAGCTACACACCGATCATCACAAACCATCATCTTAAGGTCTCGAACATAACAACTGATCACTAAAAAAGCGCATATCAACTTCGGTTATCGGGCAGGGACATGTGGAAAAAATAAACAAATTAAGAAATTGTTATGCTACTAACCACCACGCTATAACTAACCACCACGCTATAACTAACCACCACGCTATAACTAACCACCATGCTATAACTAACCAAAACGCTACTACTAAATACCACGCTACCATTAACTACTACGCTACAACTAACCACCACGCTACTACTAACCACCGCGCTACTACTAACCACCACGTTACTACTAACCACTACGCTACAACTAACCACCACGTTACTACTAACCACCACGTTACTACTAACCACCACGCTACTACTAACCACCACGCTACTACTAACCACCACGCTACTACTAACCACCACGTTACTACTAACCACCACGCTACTACTAACCACCACGCTACTACTAACCATCACGCTACTACTAACCACTACGCTACAACTAACCACCACGTTACTACTAACCACCACGCTACTACTAACCACCACGTTACTACTAACCACCACGCTACTACTAACCACCACGCTACTACTAACCACTACGCTACTATCACTATAAATGGACCTATTATTTAAATGAAAAGAGGAAAGTCTGACAACGATAAAGCCCATTCGTTCCCTACCAATATCACAATGAGTGTTATCATCACGCCTGATAACTTGTCTGCAAATCATCATCATGTGCCATACCGGTTGGCGTAGGTGATCATGTCCCTCCACAATCTTCTATCTACAGTGCATCGTATCAGTTCTGTTGTTGACTGTTTTCCATGCCATGACACCAAGCTATCCAGTTGATTTGTCATGATTAGTCTAGGCAATATAAGAAGGTAGTTTGCCATTCCTTTCCTTCTTGGCAGTGACCGTACTAGTCGGAGATCGCAGCCATTGTCTCAATACATGAGATCCTCTGGCTGCCATCGTGGTTTGGGGACCATAACCGGCACTACTTGTCGGCTGCTCCCACAACACCATCCACCACCTGCTCCAATGGCTTCACATAACCCTGATAGGGGGGCTAAACGAGAGCTCCACCTTGCCCAGGGGTGTCCCGAAGACTAGCGGAGGAAAGGAGACGTCTTACTCCTCCTTTGGTAGGGCAGAACTCTACCCCGCTAACCGCTGTCTACAAATACTACATCAATTATGAGAAGGTAGTCTCATATCAATATACGTTGAGTAGGAACTGACTAGCTAATTTCCAATGTTAGGAAGCAACAATCATCATTTTTTGACCATGTAATGAGAAGGGAACAACTGGAATATATTGTAACAACTGGGAAAATTGAGGGACGAAGAGATAGAGGGAAGCAAAGAGAAAAGATACCTGACAGCTTAAGAGAATGGCTTGGCAGAAGGTTAACAACAGAAATGATAAATAACTGTCGAGATCGAAAGTTGTGGAGAGAAGTGATCACCTACGCCAGCAGGCCCGCACTTGATGATGATGATGATGATGATGATGATGATGATGATGATGAAGTGACTTTAATGTTCTCTTACTAAACATCAGCTTCACTAGGTGAGGTGGCCAGTTGTCGCTGCATTTCAATCTCAGAAAACAACCCTGGTACCCATTTACAGAGGCGTGATGGCACTATAGCTCGTTTCAAATCATGTGCCCAACTTCAAAACGCTATTACTCAGTAACCGTTTGTAAAATACTGTTGAAATTTTCCAAATGTTATTAGAATGCAAAAGACCCTTTACATGTATATTTAACAAATATCTTGCAGCTGCAGTTTTCTTAAAGCGGCGAATTTCTTTGATGTTTGTCAAAATTGTAAATTGTGAACCCCTAAAGAATAGAAATTACCGTAGTTGCTGGTCTATGATTAATTTTCACTAGGTAAAGGCGTGGCCGTAATGGGGAAATAACTGGATAAAACAAAACACTAGGAGAATTATTGTCTTCTCAGTTCGAGGACGGACGATAATATCAAGGTATACCTGTATGTCCATTTTCATAGTTGTGTGGTCCTGAAAAGGACCGTTTGTTGAACTAATTTAAGGTAATATAGGGGCCAACATTGTGGGGGCTATATACTTTCATTCTGAATCAGACGAGTCTAAAAGATTAATAACTGTTTGGGGTTGAACATTCCACAAACCATCATTTTTCCAATATTCCTCTTCCTGTTTTAAGACGTGGTCTTCACAATTAGCCAATAATCTTTGTCTATATTTAATAAAGCGAGATTAGCAAGAGTCTTTACATCGCATATTTTGAATGTTGTATTTTCATCTGCCACTTGTCCTTTTAATTTTGCCCAGATTAGTTCTATTGGATTTAAATGAGCATGGTAAGGTGGCAGCCTCAACTTATATGACCGTGCTCTTGGATAATCTTATCTATTTGAAAAATCTTTGTCCTTTGTTTTTGCTTTACTAGAGATAGTAATTCTGGTTTTAAGTACATGTTATTAAATTGTATGTGCTCCTTTGTGAGCCATATCTTAATAGCATCTTTTGTACTGGATGACGTCGGGACTTTACCTTCAAGTGCAACAATGTTGTGGTACACTGCATTGTCCATTATTAGGCAAGATGGTCGATCTAGTGATGGGAGAGCAGATTTTTCAATCCAATGTCTAAATATGTGACCATTCATCTCAGAGTGATAATCCCGATTGTCTATGGATTTTGAAAGAAAAATGAGCTCTGCATTCTGTATTAGTCCATGTTGTCGACTACCTGCATGTGCAATTATCAAGCGCTGTCCTTTGCTGCTAGGTATTAATCTCTTAATCTTTCCATCTGATGACTGCCATTCCCTTTGGTTAGTGTGGTGAGCATTGATCCATGTTTCATCCAGTACACAATATCATAACCTTGCTTGCGCACCTCTTTTACTTCACGTAAGTACTTGCTTCTCATGACTACTATATGTGGCTTCTCACAGATGTTTCGTCCATTGGAATACTTTCTGAATGTAAAGCCTGCAGCTCTCACATTCCTCCATAATGTAGACTTTGATATGTCAATACTGTTGTTCTTTTTCAGCGATACTTTTAATTTTCTTATTGTAACAGTTTCATTCATACCCAACATTTTGCGAATTTCACTTCTAATAAGTTCACTGTCGAAATTATCCAACATTTTTGCTCTTCCTTGTGATTTTGTATATTTTGAACATTGACGGTCACGTGCTTGAATCCAGCGATTAAATGGCCGTTTAGATAAATCCAAAATGTGTCTTGTCCTATTCTCAGGGTTTTCTAAAGAATGAAATAATCTTCCTCGTTTAGCCTCTTTGCAAAAATATCGTTTAGCCTCTTTGCAAAAATAGTCATACATTTTTATTGCGATGTTTTGTAAACTGCAGAATTTCATTTTAAGACTCATGATAAATGTTATCGTTCCACGTCTTCGCCGCTGAATGAGAGGAAATGGAACACACAATGTCTCGTGTTTTTTACAAGTGTCTAATTGTGTCAGAAAACCCACGTTGAAAGCGTGCAAACACGTCAATTGTACCGTGTATGGATTTTTACTCGCTATTTTTAACTTAAAATACTGTAAACATTAAGTTTTGACTACATCAATGGGTCGTTATAAATTTATATAAATCAAATAAGCAACAATAATAACCAAATGCTTTTTTTTCATGAAATTAATTCCCTGTTGGGTTCTAATCATTATAACTTTACATGCTAATTTTGAACAACTTACAAAAAGTGGTTAAAAAGATATCGATTTTAAAAGTTGGGCACGAGTTATGAAACGGACTATAGTGAGCCTTTAAAAGTCGGAAACAACTTTGCCTCAACTCGCATTTGAATTTCTAACCTTCTGATCGCAGGCGAGTGCACTAACCACAACGACCCTGGACTATCATCAAACGCCTACAATATTATAATATATTCATGTGCATATTTAATATGAATAATAATAAGTAAATGAATAATATTTCAGCTAACGATAAGCAAATAAAAATAGCACATACAAAATACACACATTATTTTACCACCATAAACAGAAATATTATATCTCTTCCTGCTCCTTCTTTGTCCTTCTTTCACTCGCCATCCACAACTATGATGACCTGCTTTGTTCTCCCCAGGTCGTCCCATGGGCACACCGTTAATTCAGTGCGCCAGGTGTCCTATCTAAACCCACAGTTACACTGACACTCCAGTAGCAACACGCGCTGCCTAGTTTATGGGCGTTGTCCTTCAGTGCACTTCTCCGGGTTATTTGTACAAATAATAACCATTGTAACATTGTAAAATACGATACTCTCTGGTGTAGGCGATCATTTCTCCCCACAACTTTCTATCTGCACACCTCACGTTTGTTTGTTTGTGAATTTGTAGTTGATCTGCTCATTCGTGTCTCTCCATCGTCATCGAGTGCCGTCTCCGCTTCGAAGGTTGGCTACCATGGAGCGCCATTCCACTGTCATTTGCTTTGATAGTGCAGATTGTTATAGGTTGACCTGTCCATCTTTTGATGTTACTCGTCCATGTTAGTCTTGGTCTGCCTCTGCCTCTTTTACCTTATATTTTCCCTTCCAATATTACTTTTATTAGGCTGTTGTGTCTTTTAACATGCCCCAAAAATTTCATTTGTCTTGTTTGAATTGTATTTAGTAGTTCTCTTTTCATTTTTAGTTGTTTCAAAACTTCATCGTTTGTTTTCTTTTTCTTTCCATCCAATTCTACCTATTCTTCTATAAATCCACATTTTAAAGGCTTCAATTTTCTTATCTGTTTTCTTGTCTAATGTCCATGTTTCTGCACCATACAGAAACATTGAGAAGATGTAACATTTTGCTATTCTTAGTTTTAGTCCTGGTGTTATTTGTTTTGATGTTATGTATTTTTCATGGCATTAAAATTACTTTTTGCCATACCTATTCTTTTGTTTATTTCAGTTTTACATTTTCCATCACTGGTTATAGTATGTTCCAGGTAGTTGTAGCTCTGAACTGTCTCCAGATGTATTCCTTCAACTTTGATATTTAATTGTAGGTCTTCAGAATTTTCTTTGTTTATAATCATAGTTTTAGTCTTTTTGATATTCATATCTAATCCATATTTTTTGCTTGTCATGTTTATTACATTAAGTAATTTTTGTAGATCTTTAGGATTTTCTGCTAGTAGTACAGTATCATCAGCTTATCTTAGGTTATTGATTATCTTTCCATTAATGTTTAGGCCTGGCATCTCTGTGATGTTTTTAAAGATTTGCTCAGTGTATAGATTGAACAAGCTTGGTGATATGATGCATCCTTGTCTTACTCCTCTTTTTATATCAATGGGTGTATAGTTCTCTTTGTTATATTTCTGTATTGCTATTTGCTCCCAATACAAATTATATATTAGTCGTATGTCTGTATCGTCCAGATTTATATCTTTTAGGCAGTCTATAGGTTGATTATGGTGTATTCTATAATATGCTTTGGTGTAGTCTATGAAGTAGGTATATATTGCTTTTGTGGTTAAAAATTAAATATATTGTAGCCAAGAAACTCTAGATTAGAAGGACAAGAGCGGATTCGATCCTGATCGACGGCTTCCAGGTTCACCCAGCCTTTAATGGGTACCGGATGTTTTTTAAATGGGAAAGTAAAGCGGCACGGGCGTAACACCGACCACATTGCCCCAAAAATCACGTGCCGAAGGTCTGTAAAAATGATGGTCACAAACACCATATAGCCTTGCCTATACGCCATTTGGCCTGACAGGGCTCTTTATCAATGTTGGGCTACAGTTTTACCTAACAATGTCGTTGTGACTTTACTAAAGAGCTCGGTGGTGCTGCGGTTAATACAGTCGCCTGCAGACATGGAGGTTCAGGGTTCAAATGCCAGTTGAGGCACATACAAAACATGTTTCGAGCTACAAGGCTTTGGAGGTCTACCGCCATATTTGATGGTTTGTAGAGATGTTGTCTGGGAAGGAAAGGCGGCGCAGAACGGAACTGCCCACTCCATCTCATGTAGCTGAAGCTTAGTCAGAACGGGACTGCCCACTCCATCTCATGTAGCTGAAGCTTAGTCAGAACGGGACTGCCCACTCCATCTCATGTAGCTGAAGCTTAGTCAGAACGGGACTGCCCACTCCATCTCATGTAGCTGAAGCTTAGTCAGAACGGGACTGCCCACTCCATCTCATGTAGCTGAAGCTTAGTCAGAACGGGACTGCCCACTCCATCTCATGTAGCTGAAGCTTAGTACAATGACGTCTTTAACACTTCGTTGCCCACCGACAATTTTTATGGGACTGCTTTTACCTTTTAGACTGAAGATGGCGGTGCTCACTAGATTCTACTGTTGACGTTGTTGTTTCCACCTTTACCTTACAACTTGTATTGTCACTTGTCAATAAACTATACTATTTTTGTTTTGGATGTTTCGTTATTAGTTTTACTTACATATCCGTGTGTGTGTGTGTGTGTGTTTTTTTTTTTTTGTTTGTTCCTGCTGAAGGCCTATTGGGCCGAAACGTCGTTTAATCTGTGTCGTCCACTAATTACGTAAAGCTTTCTAACATACCATTTTTTTCTATTTTTTTTTTTATTTTTCCTCCAATAAACTATACACTAGGAGTTTATCCTATGTCTGTCGTCTGTTGGGAGTAACAAACATTCTTGTTCTGCGACCATGACGTCATTCAGGCTGGGATTGAGGATTCTGTTATGAAGTCTGTTGTCTGTTTCAGAGTTGTGGTTACACGTAACGGTTTCTCTTCTTAGTTACTTGCTTGTGTGTTTACTTGCTTGTGTGTTTACTTGCTTGTTTGCGAACTTGCTTGTGTGTTTACTTGCTTGTGTGTTTACTTGCTTGTTTGCGAACTTGCTTGTGTGTTTACTTGCTTGTTTGCGAACTTGCTTGTGTGTTTACTTGCTTGTGTGTTTACTTGCTTGTGTGTTTACTAGCTTGTGTGTTTACTTGCTTGTGTGTTTACTTGCTTGTGTGTTTACTTGCTTGTTTGCGAACTTGCTTGTGTGTTTACTTGCTTGTGTGTTTACTTGCTTGTGTGTTTACTTGCGTGTGTGTTTACTTGCTTGTGTGTTTACTTGCTTGTGTGTTTACTTGCTTGTGTGTTTACTTGCTTGTGTGTTTACTTGCTTGTTTGCGAACTTGCTTGTGTGTTTACTTGCTTGTTTGCGAACTTGCTTGTGTGTTTACTTGCTTGTGTGTTTACTTGCTTGTTTGCGAACTTGCTTGTGTGTTTACTTGCTTGTGTGTTTACCTGCTTGTGTGTTTACTTGCTTGTGTGTTTACTTGCGTGTGTGTTTACTTGCGTGTGTGTTTACTTGCTTGTGTGTTTACTTGCTTGTGTGTTTACTTGCTTGTTTGCGAACTTGCTTGTGTGTTTACTTGCTTGTTTGCGAACTTGCTTTTTTGTTTGCGTTAGCCCGGTGACTAAAGACGTGTACCTCTTCATCATCCGCCCTTAAAAGGACGTTAAGTGGGCGTGTCTGCGTTGTGTTGTGGTTTGCAGTATAACTGTGATATTTACACCTCTCGGCCCAACACATCCAACTTCAGCACGACATTTTTGAGTACCGGGATGTCTTCCCTCTTCAACCTCTACTTTCTTGGCCAGACTAGACAGGGTAGTCTGTTACTAGAGGCACCACTGAGTGGTGGAGCAGGGTCTGGATGGTTCTGGTTCATCGATCTTGGCGCAAGCCATAAGCTGTGAGTCTCTGACAACTTCCAGCTGTGGTGCTGTGAGGTGCGCCTTCGCCTCCTTCCTAGGTAGTGAGCGTGAGCAGCGTTTTCCTCCTCAAGTCTGTGTGCCAGGGTGGAAACCAAACAAAAAAGGGGTGGGGGTGGGGGGAGTACGCCACTTCAGATATTTATCCTCCAGCGCTATAAGTTCCTGGGAGCCGCGATAGTTCATTCTTTCTACAAGAATGATTGAAGGTTTCCACAAGAATGATTGAAGGTTTCCACAAGAATGATTGAAGGTTTCCGCAAGAATGATTGAAGGTTTCCACAAGAATGCTTGAAAGTTTCCACAAGAATGATTGAAGGTTTCCACAAGAATGCTTGAAGGTTTCCACAAGAATGCTTGAAGGTTTCCACAAGAATGATTGAAGGTTTCCACAAGAATGATTGAAGATTTCCACAAGAATGCTTGAAGGTTTCAACAAGAATGATTGAAGGTTTCCACAAGAATGATTGAAGGTTTCCACAAGAATGCTTGAAGGTTTCAACAAAAATGCTTGAAGGTTTCCACAAGAATGATTGAAGGTTTCGTCAAAAAGGCTTGAAGGTTTCCACAAGAATGATTGAAGGTTTCCACAAAAAGGCTTGAAGGTTTCCACGAGAATGACTGAAGGTTTCCACGAGAAGGCTTGAAGGTTTCCACAAGAATGATTGAAGGTTTCCACGAGAAAACTTGAAGGTTTCCACAAGAATGATTGAAGGTTTTCCACAAAAAGGCTTGAAGGTTTCCACAAGAATGATTGAAGGTTTCCACGAGAAGGCTTGAAGGTTTCCACAAGAATGATTGAAGGTTTCCACGAGAAGGCTTGAAGGTTTCCACAAGAATGATTGAAGGTTTCCACGAGAAGGCTTGAAGGTTTCCACAAGAATGATTGAAGGTTTCCACAAGAAGGCTTGAAGGTTTCCACAAGAATGATTGAAGGTTTCCACAAAAAGGCTTGAAGGTTTCCACAAGAATGATTGAAGGTTTCCACGAGAAGGTTTGAAGGTTTCCACAAGAATGATTGAAGGTTTCCACGAGAAGGCTTGAAGGTTTCCACAAGAATGATTGAAGGTTTCCACGAGAATGCTAGAAGGTGAAGTAATTCTTCGTACATTCTCAGCACATGACCGATGTTTTAAAGCTCCTGCCTTACAAACATATTTATAAAATAAGAATAACGATAGAAGAAGGAAGGCAACCCGGTATTTATATAAATGTGTGTAGAGTCGGATATTTTGGGTCGATATGTGAAGATTTTACAAACTGTTACTTCACAAAGTATCTATTATCCAGTTAACATCCTTGTAAGGGCAGACGATGAAGGGTAGTAGTCGTTGAATGCAGAAGAGATATGTTTAGACGACTTCTCTCTCGCTATGACCTACGACCTATGACACTATTAGTAAATACTAAACGAGCCAATGAGAAGCGTGTGAGTAACGCGGGAAAGCGACACGAGCCACCGTGTAACCTTCACAACACGTGCGTATAATCACGCGTCACGCATGCCTAACTACGATACACTCCTAGAGACAAAGAGGTAGAGCTCGTTGTGTGCGAAGGGAAGGATGTGCCTTGGGATAGAGCGAATACCAGCTAGAAAGAACCAAATGACGAGGGGAGGAAGAGGGCCAATACAAATATGAATTGAGTGTATTGATTGGAATTAAGTCAACAATGCACCCTTGGTACACATCTGGGTTCTTTTTGCTGGCACGTTTTGTGTTTTTCTCCCATAATTTGCCACGACTAACCTTTTTATTGATTATTTTGTTCCATTTTAGCCTAATTTCTCACAACCACTTCTTTTTGTTTCGTGCTACTGTGTGCGGTCGTCAGAACTTAGTTGAAAATGGGAACTGTGCATAGAGAAAAGATCATAATTGATCAAATCGAGTTACCGTGAACTATTGAGATTGACAACTTGATTATCATATCAAAATTTAGTATTTAAGTTGCTACGTCATTATATCAACACTGAGTATTTAATTACCCTAAACTCTTGACAATGAGGATATGTTCCCCTTCTTCTGCGATCATGACGTCATTAAGACCAGGGCTCCGGACTCTCTTTTGAAGTCAGCTGTCTGTTTAAGTGATTCGATTGCCCCGTATAGTTTCTCTTCCTGGGAGGCGGGTGTGGACCACATTGTCCTTCTCAGGTCTGTGTACTGGGGCAATCCTGTAGAACATGTTTTGTTGTTATGTTATCCAGTGTACAGTGGCATAGGCTGGTAGTTCCTATTTTGAATTTGGTCAACATGTGCTTTCTCATTCTGTTGTGACCTGTGCGTAGGCGAAGTGTGATGACTTGATTCCTTCTTGATAGTTGGATGTATCCGTCCCTCTCGTTATACTTTGGGTGTTCTTGTTTTCATTTGTCATGAAACTGGCCTTTGATTATGGATTTGGCTTCATCGTAGCTGACCAGATGGTTCTCTTGTGATAATCTCCCTCCCTCATTATCTAGTTTGTCTGCGCGTTCGTTCCCGTGTATATTACAGTGTGATGGTATCCACAGGATGACCACTCTCTGAAAGTTATTGCACAGTTGATCTAGGGTTGTTCTCAAATCATCAAACTCGCTGTTCCTGGGAGAGTTTTTAGAACTGTTAGGACTGACAGTGCATCAGTCAGTATCACCAAATGAACATGATGCCAACAATGAGTATGCATGTTACTGTGAACAATAACAAATGAGTAAGTTCGAGTAAGTACACGGCCGGATATAGACCATAGATTCGACCAGAAGTGTTGCATAGAGTAAGTGTAGTTATTTTGTGGCGAATATATATTGTAAGCTTTAGAGTTCAATGGAGCAGGAGGTCGACGCCTGGGAGTCACGACCCAGGCGGACCCACTTCTCTTAGAGTGTCAAGAAGCTACAGGTCAATACACTTGCTCGATGGGTCTACTTCTGTTGACCAGATTGCCTTTTGATGCGAAGCTCTGTAGAAAGAGTTCCAAATCCTACTTCATCCCCCTACGATATATCTGCCAACTATCTGATGGCTACTACTTCATCTCTCTACGATATATCTGCCAACTATCTGATGGCTACTACTTCATCCCCCTACGATATATCTGCCAACTGTCTGATGGCTACTACTTCATCTCTCTACGATATATCTGCCAACTATCTGATGGCTACTAATTCATCTCCCTACGATATATCTGCTAATTATCTGATGGCTACTACTTCATCTCTCTACGATTTATCTGCTAACCATCTGATGGCTACTACTTCATCTCTCTACGATTTATCTGCTAACCATCTGATGGCTACTACTTCATCTCCCTACGATATATCTGCTAACTATCTAATGGCTACTACTTCATCTCTCTACGATATATCTGCCAACTATCTGATGGCTACTACTTCATCTCTCTACGATATATCTGCCAACTATCTGATGGCTACTACTTCATCTCCCTACGATATATCTGCCAACTGTCTGATGGCTACTACTTCATCTCCCTACGATATATCTGCCAACTGTCTGATGGCTACTACTTCATCTCCCTACGATATATCTGCCAACTATCTGATGGCTACTAATTCATCTCCCTACGATATATCTGCCAACTGTCTGATGGCTACTACTTCATCTCCCTACGATATATCTGCCAACTGTCTGATGGCTACTACTTCATCTCCCTACGATATATCTGCCAACTATCTGATGGCTACTACTTCATCTCCCTACGATATATCTGCCAACTGTCTGATGGCTACTACTTCATCTCCCTACGATATATCTGCCAACTGTCTGATGGCTACTACTTCATCTCCCTACGATATATCTGCCAACTGTCTGATGGCTACTACTTCATCCCCCTACGATATATCTGCCAACTGTCTGATGGCTACTACTTCATCTCCCTACGATATATCTGCCAACTGTCTGATGGCTACTACTTCATCTCCCTACGATATATCTGCCACTGTCTGATGGCTACTACTTCATCTCCCTACGATATATCTGCCAACTATCTGATGCTTAGTCATGTAGTAGATGAAGCTACTACTTCATCTCCCTACGATATACCTGCAAACTGTCTGATGGCAACTACTTCATCTCCCTATGATATATCTACCAACTATCTGATGGCTACTACTTCATCTCCCTACGATATATCTGCCAACTATCTGCTGGCTACTACTTCATCTCCCTACGATATATCTGCCAACTATCTGCAGGCTACTACTTCATCAACCTACGATATATCTGCCAACTATATGATGGCTACTACTTCATCTCCCTACGATATATCTGCCAACTATATGATGGCAACTACTTCATCTCCCTACGATATATCTGCCAACTATCTGATGGCTACTACTTCATCTCCCTACGATATATCTGCCAACTGTCTGATGGCTACTACTTCATCTCCCTACGATATATCTGCCAACTGTCTGATGGCTACTACTTCATCTCCCTACGATATATCTGCCAACTGTCTGATGGCTACTACTTCATCTCCCTACGATATATCTGCCAAATATCTGATGGCTACTACTTCATCTCCTACGATACATCTGCCACTGTCTGATGGCTACTACATATTCAACCTACGATATATCTGCCAACTGTATGATGGCTGCTACATATTCAAACTACGATATATCTGCCAACTGTCTGATGGCTACTACATATTCAACCTACGATATATCTGCCAACTATCTGCAGGCTACTACTTCATCTCCCTACGATATATCTGCCAACTATTTGATGGCTACTACATATTCAACCTACAATATATCTGCCAACTGTCTGATGGCTACTACATATTCAACCTACGATATATCTGCCAACTGTCTGTTGGCTACTACATATTCAACCTACGATATTATCTGCCAACTGTCTGATGGCTACTACTTCAGCTCCCTACGATATATCTGCCAACTGTCTGATGGCTACTACATATTCGACCTACGATATATCTGCCAACTGTCTGATGGCTACTACATATTCGACCTACGATATATCTGCCAACTGTCTGATGGCTACTACATATTCATCCTACGATATATCTGCCAACTATTTGCAGGCTACTACTTCATCTCCCTACGATATATCTGCCAACTGTCTGATGGCTACTACATATTCAACCTACGATATATCTGCCAACTGTCTGATGGCTACTACATATTCAACCTACGATATATCTGCCAACTGTCTGATGGCTACTACATATTCAACCTACGATATATCTGCTAACTGTTTGATGGCTACTAAATATTCAACCTACGAGATATCAGCCAACTATCTGATGACTACTACATATTCAACCTACGATATATCTGCCAACTATCTGCAGGCTACTACTTCATCTCCCTACTATATATCTGCCAAATGTCTGATGTTTACTGCATATTCAACCTACGATATATCTGCCAACTATCTGCAGGCTACTACTTCATCTCCCTACGATATATCTGCCAACTGTCTGATGGCTACTACATATTCAACCTACGATATATCTGCCAACTGTCTGATGGCTACTACATATTCAACCTACGATATATCTGCCAACTGTTTGATGGCTACTACATATTCAACCTACGATATATCTGCCAACTGTCTGATGGCTACTACATATTCAACCTACGATATATCTGCCAACTGTCTGATGGCTACTACATATTCAACCTACGATATATCTGCCAACTGTCTGATGGCTACTATTTTATCTCCCTACGATATATCTGCCAATTGTCTGCTGGCCATGAGAGTGAGATATCGAACATGGAAGACAACCGGGTACTCAAAAATGTCCTTCTATAGGATGTGTTGGGTCGAAAGGCACATAAATCACAAGGAACACGGTGAGCCTACATAACGTTCTTGTTAGAGAGGACGATGAAAATGACTTGTCGACAAAGAAAGAAAAAAGATTAATAAGAAGCTAAATGGACAGAACGGGCGTAATACCGACCACATTACCCCAAAATCATGTGCCGAAGGTCTGTAAAATTTATGGTCACTAACACCATATTCCCTATACGCCACTTGGCGTGACGGGGGTACTTTCTTTTTAAACTTTAATGGACAGAAGAACTATGTTTTAAGGGGAGCCACAAAGTAGCAAAATTTCCGCAAGATAACAAGATTGTCAAACAAATAAAATAAAGCCAAAAAAATTAATTGAACAAAAATATTAAATTTAAATTATGGTTTGAAACGCAAAGGAACCTGTCGTAAATGTAAATTAACGAATAAGGCATCAACGATGTTTTTTTTTAAATATTAAAATGGGGGTTAAATGCTCGAAAATACTAGACACCAAACGATTCTACACATTCATCGAATAGATAAAGTAATGACAGGGAAGTGTAATTAATAATTATAGGGAAGAGAGTTGTGTGAAATTCGTCAGCAAACTCTGTGATGAAGTCACATCAGAGGTAAATATATGTATATGCTGCGGATGTGGGCAAAAGCAAAGCAGCGCATAATGAAATGGGAAGGACACATGTTTCAGTAGTTAAAAGCGGTGTCTCATCTGCTGGTCATGTCCTATATTCTGTAACCCATTACCGATGTTCTTCAACATTTATATTCTACTGATATATTTATTTTCTTCTCCAACATGTATGTTCTTCTCCAACATCTATTTTTTTCTTAAACATTTTTTTCTTCTCCAACATCAATATTCTTCTCCAACTTGTATGTTCTTCTCCAACATCAATGTTCTTCTCTAACATCAATGTTCTTCTCCAACATCAATGTTCTTCTCTACCATCCATGTTCTTCTCCAACATCAATGTTCTTCTCCAACTTGTATGTTCTTCTCCAACATCAATGTTCTTCTCTAACATCAATGTTCTTCTCTAACATCAATGTTCTTCTCTAACATCAATGTTCTTCTCCAACATCAATGTTCTTCTCCAACATCAATGTTCTTCTCCAACATCAATGTTCTTCTCCAACATCAATGTTCTTCTCCAACATCATGTTCTTCTCCAACATCAATGTTCATCTGAAACGTCATTGTTCTTCTCCAATATCAATGTTCTTCTCCAATATCAATGTTCTTCTGAAACGTCAATATTCTTCTCTAACATCAATGTTCTTCTCTAACATCAATGTTCTTCTCCAACATCAATGTTCTCCAACTTGTATGTTCTTCTCCAACATCAATGTTCTTCTCTAACATCAATGTTCTTCTCCAACATCAATGTTCTTCTCTGCCATCCATGTTCTTCTCCAACATCAATGTTCTTCTCCAACTTGTATGTTCTTCTCCAACATCAATGTACTTCTCCAACATCAATGTTTTCTCCAACTTGTATGTTCTTCTCCAACATCAATGTTCTTCTCTAACTTGTATGTTTTTCTCCAACATCAATGTTCTTCTCTACCATCCATGTTCTTCTCCAACATCAATGTTCTTCTCCAACATCAATGTTCTTCTCCAACATCAATGTTCTTCTCCAACATCAATGTTCTTCTCCAACATCAATGTTCTTCTCCAACATCAATGTTCTTCTCCAACATCAATGTTCTTCTCCAACATCAATGTTCTTCTCTAACATCAATGTTCTTCTCCAACATCAATGTTCTTCTCCAACATCAATGTTCTTCTCTAACATCAATGTTCTTCTCTAACATCAATGTTCTTCTCCAACATCAATGTTCTTCTCTACCATCCATGTTCTTCTCCAACAACAATGTTCTTCTCTACCATCCATGTACTTCTCCAACATGAATGTTCTTCTCCAACATCAATGTTCTCCAACATCAATGTTCTTCTCTAACATCAATGTTCTTCTCCAACATCAATGTTCTTCTCTACCATCCATGTTCTTCTCTAACATCAATGTTCTTCTCCAACTTGCATTTTCTTCTCCAACATCAATGTTCTTCTCCAACTTGTATGTTCTTCTCTAACATCAATGTTCTTCACCAATCAACGTTCTTCTCCAACTTGTATGTTCTTCTCCACATCAATGTTCTTCTCTAACATCAATGTTCTTCACCAAAATCAATGTTCTCCAACATCAATGTTCTTCTCCAACTTGTATGTTCTTCTCCAACGTCAATGTTCTTCTCTAACGTCAATGTTCTTCCCTAACGTCAATGTTCTTCTCCAATTGTATTTTCTTCTCCAGCATCAATTTTCTTCTCCAACATCAATGTTCTTCTCCAACATCAATGTTCATCTGAAACGTCATTGTTCTTCTCCAATATCAATGTTCTTCTCCAATATCAATGTTCTTCTGAAACGTCAATATTCTTCTCCAACATCAATGTACTTCTGAAATGTCAATGTCCTTCTCCAACATCAATTTTATTCTCCAACATCAATGTTCTTCTCCAACATCAATGTTCTTCTCCAACATCAATGTTCTTCTCCAACATTAATGTTCTTCTCCAACATCAATGTTCTTCTCCAACATAAATGTTCTTCTCCAACATCAATTTTATTCTCCAACATCAATGTTCTTCTCCAACATCAATGTTCTTCTCCAACATCAATTTTCTTCAGAAACGTCAATGTTCTTTTCCAACTTGTATGTTCTTCTCCAACATCAATGTACTTCTGAAACGTCAATGTCCTTCTCCAACATCAATTTTATTCTCCAACATCAATGTTCTTCTCCAACATCAATGTTCTTCTCCAACATCAATGTTCTTCTCCAACATTAATGTTCTTCTCCAACATCAATGTTCTTCTCCAACATAAATGTTCTTCTCCAACATCAATTTTCTTCTCCAGCATCAATTTTCTTCTCCAACATCAATGTTCTTCTCCAACATCAATGTTCATCTGAAACGTCAATGTTCTTCTCCAATATCAATGTTCTTCTGAAACGTCAATGTTCTTCTCCAACATCAATGTTCTTCTGAAACGTCAATGTTCTTCTCCAACTTGTATTTTCTTCTCCAGCATCAATTTTCTTCTCCAACATCAATGTTCTTTTCCAACATCAATGTTCATCTGAAACGTCAATGTTCTTCTCCAATATCAATGTTGTTCTGAAACGTCAATGTTCTTCTCCAACATCAATGTTCTTCTCCAACATCAATGTTCTTCTCCAACATCAAATTTTTTCTAAAACATTAATGTTCTTCTCCAACATCAAAGTTCTTCTCCAACATCATTGTTCTTCTCCAACATCAATTTTATTCTCCAACATCAATGTTCTTCTCCAACATCAATGTTCTTCAGAAACGTCAATGTTCTTCTCCAACATCAATATTCTTCTCCAACATCAATGTTCTTCTCCAACCTCAATGTTCTTCTCCAACATCAATGTTCTTCTCCCAACATCAATGTTCTTCTCCAACATCAATGTTCTTCTCCAACATCAATGTTCTTCTCCAACATCAATGTTTTTCTCAAACATCCATGTTCTTCTCCAACATCAGTGTTCTTCTCCAACATCAATGTTCTTCTCCAACATCAATGTTCTTCTCCAACATCAATGTTCTTCTCCAACATCAATGTTCTTCTCTACCATCCATGTTCTTCTCCAACATCAATGTTCTTCTCTAACATCAATGTTCTTCTCCAACATCAATGTTCTCTACCATCCATGTTCTTCTCCAACATCAATTTTCTTCTCCAACATCAATGTTCTTCTGCAACATCAATGTTCTTCTCCAACATCAATGTTCTTCTCTAACATCAATGTTCTTCTCCAACATCAATGTTCTTCTCTACCATCCATGTTCTTCTCCAACAACAATGTTCTTCTCTACCATCCATGTACTTCTCCAACATGAATGTTCTTCTCTAACATCAATGTTCTCCAACATCAATGTTCTTCTCTAACATCAATGTTCTTCTCTACCATCCATGTTCTTCTCTAACATCAATGTTCTTCTCGAACTTGCATTTTCTTCTCCAACATCAATGTTCTTCTCCAACTTGTATGTTCTTCTCTAACATCAACGTTCTTCTCCAACATCAATGTTCTTCTCCAACTTGTATGTTCTTCTCTAACATCAACGTTCTTCTCCAACATCAATGTTCTTCTCCAACTTGTATGTTCTTCTCTAACATCAATGCTCTTCTCTAACATCAATGTTCTTCTCCAACTTGTATGTTCTTCTCCAACGTCAATGTTCTTCTCTAACGTCAATGTTCTTCTCTAACTTGTATGTTCTTCTCCAATGTCAATGTTCTTCTCTAACGTCAATGTTCTTCTCTAACGTCAATGTTCTTCTCCAACTTGTATGTTCTTCTCTAACGTCAATGTTCTTCTCTAACATCAATGTTCTTCTCCAACTTGTATGTTCTTCTCCAACGTCAATGTTCTTCTCTAACGTCAATGTTCTTCTCCAACTTGTATGTTGTTCTCCAACGTCAATGTTCTTCTCTAACGTCAATGTTCTTCTCCAGCATCAATTTTCTTCTCCAACATCAATGTTCTTCTCCAACATCAATGTTCTTCTGAAACGTCAATGTTCTTCTCCAATATCAATGTTCTTCTGAAACGTCAATGTTCTTCTCCAACATCAATGTTCTTCTGAAACGTCAATGTTCTTCTCCAACATCAATGTTCTTCTCCAACATCAATGTTCTTCTCAAACATTTGTGTTCTGCCCAAAGTGGTTCAAGCCCGTTGCTTCTTTTTTCGGTGTCCATTAATAGAAGATAAAGTAACGGTGTCCATTAATAGAAGATAGAGCAACGGTGTCCATTAATAGAAGATAAAGTAACGGTGTCCATTAATAGAAGATAGAGCAACGGTGTCCATTAATAGAAGATAAAGTAACGGTGTCCATTAAGAGAAGATAAAGTAACGGTGTCCATTAATAGAAGATAAAGTAACGGTGTCCATTAATAGAAGATAAAAGTAATGGTGTCCAATAATAGAAAATGAAGTAATAGCATCCTTTAGAAATTGTGAGCACTAGGTTTATATAAAATCAGTATTTTTCTGTCAGTTGTATAGTTTCCGTTAGATGAAAGTGTAGATGAGTATATTATTTTCTCTTCCTACGCGTGATATCCCCTTGCACGTTTATGTCTGTATTCTCATTGAAACCATGGCAACTTGATAACACTTTTCAATTTTCCTAAAACGCTGCTGTTTTTAACCCGGTATTCTTTTAAGTGTGCCAGCTCTATCGATTTTATCGTGCTTTTCATCCCATAGATTTTATCGTGCTTTTAATTTTATCGATTTTATCGTGCTTTTCATTATAATTGATTTGGTTGAGCTCTTCATCCTATTGATTTGATTGAGCTTTTCATCCTATTGATTTGACTGAGCTCTTCATCCTATTGATTTGATTGAGCTCTTCATCCTATTGAGTTGACTGAGCTCTTCATACTATTGATTTGATTGAGCTCTTCATCCTATTGATTTGATTGAGCTCTTCATCCTATTGATTTGATTGAGCTCTTCATCCTATTGAGTTGACTGAGCTCTTCATCCTATTGATTTGATTGAGCTCTTCATCCTATAGAGTTGACTGAGCTCTTCATACTATTGATTTGATTGAGCTCTTCATTATATTGATTTGATTGAGCTCTTCATCCTATTGATTTGATTGAGCTCTTCATCCTATTGAGTTGACTGAGCTCTTCATACTATTGATTTGATTGAGCTCTTCATCCTATTGATTTGATTGAGCTCTTCATCCTATTGAGTTGACTGAGCTCTTCCTACTATTGATTTGATTGAGCTCTTCATCCTATTGATTTGATTGAGCTCTTCATCCTATTGATTTGACTGAGCTCTTCATACTATTGATTTGATTCAGCTTTTCATCTTATTTATTTGATTGAGCTTTTCGTCCTATTGATTTGACTGTGCTCTTCATCCTATTGATTTGATTGAGCTCTTCATCCTACTGATTTGATTGAGCTCTTCATCCAATTGATTTGATTGAGCTCTTCATCCTATTGATTTGATTGAGCTTTTCATCCTATTGATTTGAATTAGCTCTTCATCCTATTAATTTGATTGAGCTCTTCATCCTATTGATTTGATTGAGCTTTTCATCCTATTGATTTGATTGAGCTCTTCATCCTATTGATTTGATTGAGCTTTTCATCCTATTGATTTGATTGAGCTCTTCATCCTATTGATTTGATTGAGCTCTTCATCCTATTGATTTGATTGAGCTCTTCATCCTATTGATTTGATTGAGCTTTTCATCCTATTGATTTGACTGTGCTCTTCATCCTATTTATTTGATTGAGCTTTTCATCCTATTGATTTGACTGAGCTCTTCATCTTATTGATTTGATTGAGTTCTTCATCCTATTGATTTGATCGAGCTTTTCATCCTATTTATTTGATTGAGCTTTTCATTGCAGATGAAAATTGCGGGGGAAAAATGCCGAATTAAACAAGAAAAAAGAACAATTTCAATCTAAGCTAAGAGAAAGTTGCTTTTTGTTGTTGAACAGAAACGTCAAACCACTACATGTTGTTTGTTGTTGTTGAACAGAAACGTCAAACCACTACATGTTGTTTGTTTTTGTTGAACAGAAACGTCAAACCACTACATGTTGTTTGTTTTTGTTGAACAGAAACGTCAAACCACTACATGTTGTTTGTTGTTGTTGAACAGAAACGTCAAACCACTACATGTTGTTTGTTGTTGAACAGAAACGTCAAACCACTACATGTTGTTTGTTGTTGTTGAACAGAAACGTCAAACCACTACATGTTGTTTGTTGTTGTTGAACAGAAACGTCAAACCACTACATGTTGTTTGTTGTTGTTGAACAGAAACGTCAAAACACACTTTGTTGTTGTTGTTGAACAGAAACGTCAAACCACTACATGTTGTTTGTTTTTGTTGAACAGAAACGTCAAACCACTACATGTTGTTTGTTTTTGTTGAACAGAAACGTCAAACCACTACATGTTGTTTGTTGTTGAACAGAAACGTCAAACCACTACATGTTGTTTGTTGTTGTTGAACAGAAACGTCAAACCACTACATGTTGTTTGTTGTTGTTGAACAGAAACGTCAAACCACACTTTGTTGTTGTTGTTGTTGTTGAACAGAAACGTCAAACCACTACATGTTGTTTGTTGTTGTTGAACAGAAACGTCAAACCACTACATGTTGTTTGTTGTTGTTGAACAGAAACGTCAAACCACTACATATTGTTTGTTGTTGTTGAACAGAAACGTCAAACCACTACATGTTGTTTGTTGTTGTTGAACAGAAACGTCAAACCACTACATGTTGTTTGTTGTTGAAAAGAAACGTCAAACCACTACATGTTGTTTGTTGTTGTTGAACAGAAACGTCAAACCACTACATGTTGTTTGTTGTTGTTGAACAGAAACGTCAAACCACTACATGTTGTTTGTTGTTGAACAGAAACGTCAAACCACTACATGTTTGTTGTTGTTGAACAGAAACGTCAAACCACTACATGTTGTTTGTTGTTGTTGAACAGAAACGTCAAACTGCTACATGTTGTTTGTTGTTGTTGAACAGAAACGTCAACCACTACATGTTGGTTGTTGTTGTTGTTGTTGAACAGAAACGTCAAACCACTACATGTTGGTTGTTGTTGTTGTTGTTGAACAGAAACGTCAAACCACTACATGTTGGTTGTTGTTGTTGAACAGAAACGTCAAACCACTACATGTTGTTTGTTGTTGTTGTTGTTGAACAGAAACGTCAAACCACTACATGTTGTTTGTTGTTGTTGAACAGAAACGTCAAACCACTACATGTTGTTTGTTGTTGTTGAACAGAAACGTCAAACTACTACATGTTGTTTGTTGTTGTTGAACAGAAACGTCAAACCACTACATGTTGTTCGTTGTTGTTGAACAGAAACGTCAAACCACTACATGTTGTTTGTTGTTGTTGAACAGAAACGTCAAACCACTACATGTTGTTTGTTGTTGTTGAACAGAAACGTCAAACCACTACATGTTGTTTGTTGTTGTTGAACAGAAACGTCAAACCACTACATGTTGTTTGTTGTTGTTTGAACAGAAACGTCAAACCACTATATGTTGTTTGTTTTTGTTGAACAGAAACGTCAAACCACTACATGTTGTTTGCTTCCAAAGGTTATGTGAAGGTTACGTGCTTCAAAGACATACAACGAATGCAGACCTTGTCAAACGTGTGTATTATATTTAGATCAAACAGCCTGAGAGATAAGATCAGAAATGGAGAACTGTGAAAATAGCTAGGAATACCCCCCCCCTCCCTAGAATATACAAAGAAACAACAGATAAAATTGCTTGGCCACATGACAATGCAGAAAGATCAAACCAAAACGACGAGCCTTCAATAAACGTTGCGAGAACACCAGATCCAAGGGCCGACCACGAAAAAGATGAATTGACGGAATATTAGAAGCACTAGGACACATAACACCAGCTGAGGTGAACTGAAGAGCAAAAGACCGCAAATTATATCTCCCCTCGGCGCTGAAAGACAAATGAGGAAGGAAATAAGAAGATATAACATAAATATTTTTCCCAAAAAGATATACTAACGATGGCCGACGCGTCGCATCATTACAATATGTTCTATTTTATGTCCAAGCAATGAAAGGTTGGACCACACTGTTCCCTATAACGTAAATCAATTAACCATGTGTTTTACGACAGGATCAGCCCCTTCCCACAGCACCTTCCCTGTAACTGCACATGCCAAACTCCGACATACACTCCATGAGTCACAACCCACCGAACATTTCTGTGTGCACAAATGACCCGTGTCACATCAACAAACCACGCCAACGATGCTAATCTACTTCATTCGACTAGGTATATGTGCCCGCCTCTTGGCTGACATACACACACAAGAGAATATAACAATATACCCATTATCTTCTAGCCATTCTGCGTTTCTATATATATCTATAATAGTTAGCTTTATTGTTTGTTACCTTTCATTATTTCTGTTTAATCCGAAGCTATTGCAGATTTTTTCTGTTTATGTTGCCAAATCAGCAAATGCAATAATTCACTTTCCTTCCTCACGTTTTTATTTTTTCACTTTCATACAATAGAAGAAAGAGCCCCGTCACGCCACGTGGTGGCGTGCCAGGAATATGGCCCATATTTGAAGAACTTTCGTTATATTATTTTATTTGAGTAAAATGGCCGGTACCACACCAATGTTATCTTTCTTCCCCTCACAAACATCCGGTACCGTTATAAGGCACGGTCAACCTGAAAATCGTCGACCAGAATCGAACCCGTCCACTTGGCATTCCTAGTCCAGTGTCATTAACCACTGAGCTACCTCAGCGCGCTCTATTTTGTAAGTTAAGGCAACAAACAAAAACACTTACTGGCCAGGGCGTCTGGCAACAAACAAAAACACTTACTGGCCAGGGAGAGTGGCAACAAACAAAAACACTTACTGGCCAGGGCGTCTGGCAACAAAC
This sequence comes from Megaustenia siamemsis, assembly GCA_032433765.1. Taxonomy (NCBI): domain Eukaryota; kingdom Metazoa; phylum Mollusca; class Gastropoda; order Stylommatophora; family Ariophantidae; genus Megaustenia; species Megaustenia siamemsis. The sequence continues at coordinate 43,069,656 of JAVIAB010000059.1, read as the reverse complement.
AAAAACACTTACTGGCCAGGGAGAGTGGCAACAAACAAAACACTTACTGGCCAGGGAGAGTGGCAACAAACAAAAAACACTTACTGGCCAGGGAGAGTGGCAACAAACAAAAACACTTACTGGCCAGGGCGTCTGGCAACAAACAAAAACACTTAATGGCTTGGGCGTCTGGCAACAAACAAAAACACTTACTGGCCAGGGAGAGTGGCAACAAACAAAAACACTTAATGGCTTGGGCGTCTGGCAACAAACAAAAACACTTACTGGCCAGGGCGTCTGGCAACAAACAAAAACACTTACTGGCTTGGGCGTCTGGCAACAAACAAAAACACTTACTGGCCAGGGCGACTGGCAACAAACAAAAACACTTACTGGCCAGGGAGAGTGGCAACAAACAAAAACACTTACTGGCCAGGGCGTCTGGCAACAAACAAAAACACTTAATGGCTTGGGCGTCTGGCAACAAACAAAAACACTTACTGGCCAGGGCGTCTGGCAACAAACAAAAACACTTACTGGCTTGGGCGACTGGCAACAAACAAAAACACTTACTGGCTTGGGCGTCTGGCAACAAACAAAAACACTTACTGGCCAGGGCGACTGGCAACAAACAAAAACACTTACTGGCCAGGGAGAGTGGCAACAAACAAAAACACTTACTGGCTAGGGAGAGTGGCAACAAACAAAACACTTAATGGCTAGGGAGAGTGGCAACAAACAAAAACACTTACTGGCCAGGGCGACTGGCAACAAACAAAAACACTTACTGGCCAGGGAGAGTGGCAACAAACAAAAACACTTACTGGCTAGGGAGAGTGGCAACAAACAAAACACTTACTGGCCAGGGCGTCTGGCAACAAACAAAAACACTTAATGGCTAGGGAGAGTGGCAACAAACAAAAACACTTACTGGCCAGGGAGAGTGGCAACAAACAAAAACACTTACTGGCTAGGGAGAGTGGCAACAAACAAAAACACTTACTGGCCAGGGAGAGTGGCAACAAACAAAAACACTTACTGGCCAGGGAGAGTGGCAACAAACAAAAACACTTACTGGCCAGGGCGTCTGGCAACAAACAAAAACACTTAATGGCTTGGGCGTCTGGCAACAAACAAAAACACTTACTGGCCAGGGAGAGTGGCAACAAACAAAAACACTTAATGGCTTGGGCGTCTGGCAACAAACAAAAACACTTACTGGCCAGGGCGTCTGGCAACAAACAAAAACACTTACTGGCTTGGGCGTCTGGCAACAAACAAAAACACTTACTGGCCAGGGCGACTGGCAACAAACAAAAACACTTACTGGCCAGGGAGAGTGGCAACAAACAAAAACACTTACTGGCCAGGGCGTCTGGCAACAAACAAAAACACTTAATGGCTTGGGCGTCTGGCAACAAACAAAAACACTTACTGGCCAGGGCGTCTGGCAACAAACAAAAACACTTACTGGCTTGGGCGACTGGCAACAAACAAAAACACTTACTGGCTTGGGCGTCTGGCAACAAACAAAAACACTTACTGGCCAGGGCGACTGGCAACAAACAAAAACACTTACTGGCCAGGGAGAGTGGCAACAAACAAAAACACTTACTGGCCAGGGCGTCTGGCAACAAACAAAAACACTTAATGGCTTGGGCGTCTGGCAACAAACAAAACACTTACTGGCCAGGGCGTCTGGCAACAAACAAAAACACTTACTGGCTTGGAAGTCTGGCAACAAACAAAAACACTTACTGGCCAGGGCGACTGGCAACAAACAAAAACACTTACTGGCCAGGGAGAGTGGCAACAAACAAAAACACTTACTGGCTAGGGAGAGTGGCAACAAACAAAAACACTTACTGGCCAGGGCGTCTGGCAACAAACAAAAACACTTAATGGCTAGGGAGAGTGGCAACAAACAAAAACACTTACTGGCCAGGGAGAATGGCAACAAACAAAAACACTTACTGGCTAGGGAGAGTGGCAACAAACAAAAACACTTACTGGCCAGGGAGAGTGGCAACAAACAAAAACACTTACTGGCCAGGGAGAGTGGCAACAAACAAAACACTTACTGGCCAGGGCGTCTGGCAACAAACAAAAACACTTAATGGCTTGGGCGTCTGGCAACAAACAAAAACACTTACTGGCCAGGGAGAGTGGCAACAAACAAAAACACTTAATGGCTTGGGCGTCTGGCAACAAACAAAAACACTTACTGGCCAGGGCGTCTGGCAACAAACAAAAACACTTACTGGCTTGGGCGTCTGGCAACAAACAAAAACACTTACTGGCCAGGGCGACTGGCAACAAACAAAAACACTTACTGGCCAGGGAGAGTGGCAACAAACAAAAACACTTACTGGCCAGGGCGTCTGGCAACAAACAAAAACACTTAATGGCTTGGGCGTCTGGCAACAAACAAAAACACTTACTGGCCAGGGCGTCTGGCAACAAACAAAAACACTTACTGGCTTGGGCGTCTGGCAACAAACAAAAACACTTACTGGCCAGGGCGACTGGCAACAAACAAAAACACTTACTGGCCAGGGAGAGTGGCAACAAACAAAAACACTTACTGGCTAGGGAGAGTGGCAACAAACAAAACACTTACTGGCCAGGGCGTCTGGCAACAAACAAAAACACTTAATGGCTAGGGAGAGTGGCAACAAACAAAAACACTTACTGGCCAGGGAGAGTGGCAACAAACAAAAACACTTACTGGCTAGGGAGAGTGGCAACAAACAAAAACACTTACTGGCCAGGGAGAGTGGCAACAAACAAAAACACTTACTGGCCAGGGAGAGTGGCAACAAACAAAAACACTTACTGGCCAGGGCGTCTGGCAACAAACAAAAACACTTAATGGCTTGGGCGTCTGGCAACAAACAAAACACTTACTGGCCAGGGAGAGTGGCAACAAACAAAAACACTTAATGGCTTGGGCGTCTGGCAACAAACAAAAACACTTACTGGCCAGGGCGTCTGGCAACAAACAAAAACACTTACTGGCTTGGGCGTCTGGCAACAAACAAAAACACTTACTGGCCAGGGCGACTGGCAACAAACAAAAACACTTACTGGCCAGGGAGAGTGGCAACAAACAAAAACACTTACTGGCCAGGGCGTCTGGCAACAAACAAAAACACTTAATGGCTTGGGCGTCTGGCAACAAACAAAAACACTTACTGGCCAGGGCGTCTGGCAACAAACAAAAACACTTACTGGCTTGGGCGACTGGCAACAAACAAAAACACTTACTGGCTTGGGCGTCTGGCAACAAACAAAAACACTTACTGGCCAGGGCGACTGGCAACAAACAAAAACACTTACTGGCCAGGGAGAGTGGCAACAAACAAAAACACTTACTGGCCAGGGCGTCTGGCAACAAACAAAAACACTTAATGGCTTGGGCGTCTGGCAACAAACAAAAACACTTACTGGCCAGGGCGTCTGGCAACAAACAAAAACACTTACTGGCTTGGGCGTCTGGCAACAAACAAAACACTTACTGGCCAGGGCGACTGGCAACAAACAAAAACACTTACTGGCCAGGGAGAGTGGCAACAAACAAAAACACTTACTGGCTAGGGAGAGTGGCAACAAACAAAAACACTTACTGGCCAGGGCGTCTGGCAACAAACAAAAACACTTAATGGCTAGGGAGAGTGGCAACAAACAAAAACACTTACTGGCCAGGGAGAGTGGCAACAAACAAAAACACTTACTGGCTAGGGAGAGTGGCAACAAACAAAAACACTTACTGGCCAGGGAGAGTGGCAACAAACAAAAACACTTACTGTCTAGGGAGAGTGGCAACAAACAAAAACACTTACTGGCCAGGGAGAGTGGCAACAAACAAAAACACTTACTGGCCAGTGAGAGTGGCAACAATCAAAAACACTTACTGGCTTGGGCGTCTGGCAACAAACAAAAACACTTACTGGCCAGGGAGAGTGGCAACAAACAAAAACACTTACTGGCTATGGCGTCTGGCAACACAAAAAAACACTCACTGGCCAGGGCGACTGGCAACAAACAAAAACACTTACTGGCCAGGGCGACTGGCAACAAACAAAAACACTTACTGGCCAGAGCCTTTTTTCCAAACCAGAATTCGAGAAACCTCGTATAACAAACTGTGAATCATAGGAGGAAGATGTATGTTTTACAGCACTCAGAAAAAAATGACAAATAACCAACAACAGAAAAAACAAAAGAAAGAACAACATATGATCCGAAGCAGAGCCTTGCCACGAGAAGCCGAACGCTAGGGAACACTGCCACTCAGCTAACTAAAAAAAATTAGCTATCGTGGACGATGTCTTTCATTGAGTGGCAGTGTTCCCTAGCGTTCGGATTCTTGTAGCAAGGCGCAGTGCCAAGGAGTACGGTTTCGATCCTGCTTCGGATCATATGTTGTTTTTTGTTTTTTGTTCAGAGTGTTGTAGTACATACCTCTTCCTCCTATGATTCGCTGAACTATCGCCTCGGAAGTTTCCCTCTATAATAATATATTTAGTATTCATTTATTATTTTTTGTCTCCAGCATAACAAACTGTCCTCTGTACTATCCAGTGTTGCCCACATTACTAATGCCAGGCTTCTCACAAATCAATAGTAGCGGCAATTTTGTCCCACCAACACAGCAGGATAAAACATGCATGTTCATTCACATGTAGCTTATATGCTTTAATAACAATATCGACGTTGATGTCGAGGCATAACTTGACAACAAATTTAAGAAACTCCAACAACAGAAGTATAACAAACTTAAAAACAGTTCACAACTAGAACATTTAAACGAACTCAGCTATTATATAGTTGATGATTGCGCATGCGCCAACATTTCCAGAAATGAAAGTAACTCCAGACCTGGCTATGGGCAGACAGACACACCCTGCTTGTCAGAACTATTTTCACATAAAAGAAGTGCGTCTTATACGCCGGCACAAACGTTGTGTGACTTCCTCACAACATGTAGATTCCACCACCTCATACAAATTGCCTGATAAGAAAACTGGGAATATTTTTGCCAAACAAATTATGCAACTAGAAACTGCACAGTGGGTGTAACTATGAGAAACTGATACAACTATAACAGACAAAACTGCGATAGATAAGCTTGTTTTTGTTGGCTTGTTGCAGGAGCTACTGAGTTAGGTGCTCTGTGCACACAGTGAGCTGTGTGTTTCATTCGTTTTGATCATGTTTAGATATTAGAATTGTTTACGATGAATGATGATGATATCGTATGACAGGGAACAGTTGGCTGTGTTCATTTTCTGTGCGGTTTCGCCTTATGTCTTTTGGCGTGTGCTGAGACTGCTATGATGGGGACTACAGCTACCTTTCTTTGTTTGGGAGATGAGATATTAATTCGGATGATTTCACTGGCACGGGCGGCGGTTGAGTAATTATGGATTTTAAATCGTTTGCAGTGATACCGGGGCTTCCATAACCAAAGAACCAAAGATAAGCCCATGTGCAATGTTCAACTCGCGGTGTTTGTACCCCTTTGACCTGTCTTCATTGGATTGGGGGATGGAGGGAATGAGAGAACCCCACTATCTAAATAAAATAAAACATGAAACGAGTGAGGGGAGGTGGCATTAAATCATTACCTCCGGATCCAAATTGTCAGCGACCTATTATATCCAAATGTTTGACCTGCCACGTTGTACAATTATTTCTCTGTATTTGGATTCATATTCTGGCCAAACTTTCATTTAACGGTTTGACAGAGTTTGTAGTCGATGACGTAATTAGATACTTCCCACATTTCAGATAAGATTACCGAACTAACAAAATAATATTTCATCGTTAAAGAGTTAAGTGAGGTAAAAGTACAAGATTAGAGAGTTAAGGGAGGTAAAGTACAAGATTAGAGAGTTAAGGGAGGTAAAGTACAAGATTAGAAAGTTAAGGGAGGTAAAGTACACGATTAGAGAGTTAAGGGAGTAAAACTACAAGATTAGAGAGTTAAGGGAGGTAAAACTACAAGATTAGAGAGTTAAGGGAGGTAAAACTACAAGATTAGAGAGTTAAGGGAGGTAAAGTACAGGATTATAGAGCTAATGGAGGTAAAGTACAAGATTATAGAATTAAGGAAGGTAAAGTACAAAATTATAGAGTTAAGGGAGGTAAAGTACAGGATTATAGAACTAATGGAGATAAAGTTCAAGATTATGTAGGTAAAGTACGAGATTAGAAAGGTAAGGGAGGTAAAGTACAAGATTATGAAGCTAATGAGGTAAAGTACAAGATTATAGAGTTAAGGGAGGTAAATTACAAAATTAGAGAGTTAAGGGAAGTAAAGTACAAAATTAGAGAGTTAAGGGAAGTAAAGTACAAAATTAGAGAGTTAGGGGAGGTAAAGTACAAGATTAGAGAGTCAAGGGAGGTAAAGTAGTACAAAGTAAGAGACACCCTCCCATTTGACCAACACCTACCACCTCTCTATCTCAGTGTGCCTCACTTCATCTCTCTATATCCTCCTTACCGGCTTATAATAGTTGAGACCCCTGGATGATCTGCAACACTCTATTTTTCGCAGTTTTCTGAACGAGAGTCAGCGAAACCAGTCAACTCTTTGACGTCATCCTCTCATATTTTCCTTTACTTGTTGTCCCTTCTTCTGCTAACAGTTTCCTGCAATACTGGCTTCGTAAGTCTTGAATCGCGGGATACAAGATATCCTAAATATAACCCATCTACCAGGATGTTGTCCCACTGCTCTAACTTTTGTATCTCAAACGTAACTTTTACAAAAATATGCAAATTAATTGTAAATATCAAATGTAACACAACAGGCGGTGGAAATACTAATAATAGAATCGGTGGCTTTACCCTCCCTCTGGTGTTGGGATAGTAAGATCGACGTCTAGTCTTATCGGATAGAGTCGCAAACTAAGCCCGTGTGCATTCTGCACACGTTAAAAAAACAGGCAGTTTGAAATCGAAAAGCGTAGCTGAAAAAACAGTCGCCTCCCGGGCAAAATTAACAGGATAAAATCTACCCAAAACGTTAAAACTCTCGACGATAAAAATGAGAGTACTTGAGAAGTCGGAGGCTATCCGTTAGAGGAGCCTCGAATAAAGGTCGGGACACAAGCGCACACTTTAGGTCTTCCAACTCCGTTAGAGGAGCCAACGAATAAAGGTCGGGACACAAGCGCACACTTTAGGTCTTTCAACTCCGTTAGAGGAGCCTCGAATAAAGGTCGGGATACAAGCGCACACTTTAGGTCTCCCAACTCCGTCAGAGGAGCCTCGAATAAAGATCGGGACACAAGCGCACACTTTAGGTCTCCCAACTCCGTTAGAGGAGCCTCGAATAAAGATCGGGACACAAGCGCACACTTTTGGAAAGTTTGAGAGGATAGTCACTCATAGAAGTTTGAGGTCAAGGTCTTCGGCGACTGAGTTCGTGCATCTGAGATGAAGCTATCTTAAGTGCTTTCGCTTTTGTTGTGGCGGGCGTGCTTCGTACTGGGGAACGTATGAGAAAGGGGATCTCAGCAACTAGATGAAGTTGTCCGTTGTGCAAAAAAAGATTATAGAAAATGGGTGATGGAGTTACAGGCAGATGTACATGTTTATAATTGTGTGGTTCAATGTCTGAGATTATAAACACCAGCAACCCAGAGCTGCCAAAATTAGAAGAATGCACAATGTGTACATCAATGCACAATGTGTACATCGATTGCTGTAGTAATATTGACCATATATACAACTTGTAATGCAATCTACCGCCTTTACTCAGAACTAATTTATGTCCCACACAGAATTGTGACTTCTTGAGTGACGAATTCTGGGAAAGAGCCAACAGAAACAGAAGACCGTCTCACAAGCCTATGGTTAATAGAAAAACACAGCTTCACGGGAAATTCCAGTCCACGCCCTTTTCATGTTAGGGACTTTTAGTCGCCGTTGAGATCAGCGGTTTTAAAAGTGGACGGATACATGACACTGTGAGGGTGATGGGGATGGAAGAAGGGAGTGGGTGCACCGAGAGTAGAGGGATTGCTGAATTGTTCTCAGGGAGCGCTGAAGAGCAAGCTCTGTAAGGTCTGTCTGTGATGGGCGATATGTTTTAGTTCTGAGCGTTGAAAGCTCGCAAATATCCTCAAGCTGGACGAATGGGCCCAAGACAACCAGCAGAAACTGGGCTGGAAGTAGTCTGGGTCTACTTGCGTCAGAAACTGCGAACCAGATCGGAGCAAGATTCTACTTCGCTTTCATGACGGGCCTGGAAGTAGTATTCTGGCTGGATTACCAGGTTAAAAAAAAAATTAAAGTAAAAAAAGACAGGATATTTAATCTGAAAAAAAAAAACAGGACATGCTATCTGTAAAAGCAGGACATATTATCTGTTTTAAAAAATGTGTTTGTTTTTCACACAAAAAAAGCAGGATATGGTAATGTCATGTTTGTTTTCAACACTGGATCGAAATAGGAGAATATAGTGAAGGGGTTCTGAAAAAAAAATACCGCAAAATTATGGACAAATTGAAAGATAATAGGAGATGTCAAACAAGTGACGGGATGGCATTATCTCATAAGTGACATAAGGAGAAGACAGGCACGGTTCTTAGGAGGTGATAAGAGAAGGGGATGCTACAGCACATATGATAATTAAAGTAAATAGAAGATATGAGAAGAGGGAGCGTTAGACTAAAAGATGAATATCTTGTCAGGTTATCAAGTTGGAGCAATGAACAACAATAACAAGCAAATTTAAACACAAAGATACCGAAAAGAGATAACGAAATTAGAAATAAAAGAAATTTAATGAGAAAAAATTTAGAAGATAAATAAATTTTACAGAATGATTCTCGATGTCACGTAGCACGGACACGTTTGATGTATTATTTGACTGATACTGATGTATTTATTGGCTGATACTGATGTATTATTTGACTGATACTGATGTATTGATTGGCTGGTGAGATCATGATGATGGTCTGGTCTTTTCTCCCCACCTCATGACCAAATGATGCTCTTAAGGTTAAATAAAACTACACGTTATCACGTCCAATAGAATCTGGGCTCAATTTGGTCTTCTTCTTCATAAAACTAGACGTTATCACGTCCAATAGAATCTGGGCTCAATTTGGTCTTCTTCTTCATAAAACTAGACGTTATCACGTCCAACAGAATCTGGGCTCAATTTGGTCTTCGTCTTCATAAAACTAGACGTTATCACGTCCAACAGAATCTGGGCTCAATTTGGTCTTCGTCTTCATAAAACTAGACGTTATCACGTCCAACAGAATCTGGGCTCAATTTGGTCTTCGTCTTCATAAAACTAGACGTTATCACGTCCAACAGAATTTGGGTTCAATTTGGTCTTCGTCTTCCATGACACTTTATTTGTGAAGGTCTTTATGAAGGTAGCCGCGGTAGAGCAGAGGTTAGTGGGCCTGTCTAGTGAGACAAGAGAGCAGAGGTTAGTGGGCCTGTCTAGTGAGACAAGAGAGCAGAGGTTAGTGGGCCAGTCTAGTGAGACAAGAGAGCAGAGGTTAGTGGGCCTGTCTAGTGAGACAAGAGAGCAGAGGTTAGTGGGCCTGTCTAGTGAGACAAGAGAGCAGAGGTTAGTCGGCCTGTCTAGTGAGACAAGAGAGCAGAGCTTAGTGGGCCTGTCTAGTGAGACTAGAGAGCAGAGGTTAGTGGGCCTGTAGAGACAGACAAGAGAGCAGAGGTTAGTGGGCGTGTCTAGTGAGACAAGAGAGCAGAGGTTAGTGGGCCTGTCTAGTGAGACAAGAGAGCAGAGGTTAGTGGGCCTGTCTAGTGAGACAAGAGAGCAGAGGTTAGTGGGCCTGTCTAATGAGACAAGAGAGCAGAGGTTAGTGGGCCTGTCTAGTGAGACAAGAGAGCAGAGGTTAGTGGGCCTGTCTAGTGAGACAAGAGAGCAGAGGTTAGTGGGCCTGTCTAGTGAGACAAGAGAGCAGAGGTTAGTGGGCCTGTCTAGTGAGACTAGAGAGCAGAGGTTAGTGGGCCTGTAGAGACAGACAAGAGAGCAGAGGTTAGTGGGCGTGTCTAGTGAGACAAGAGAGCAGAGGTTAGTGGGCCTGTCTAGTGAGACAAGAGAGCAGAGGTTAGTGGGCCTGTCTAGTGAGACAAGAGAGCAGAGGTTAGTGGGCCTGTCTAGTGAGACAAGAGAGCAGAGGTTAGTGGGCCTGTCTAGTGAGACAAGAGAGCAGAGGTTAGTGGGCCTGTCTAGTGAGACAAGAGAGCAGAGGTTAGTGGGTGTGTCTAGTGAGACAAGAGAGCAGAGATTAGTGGGCCTGTCTAGTGAGACAAGAGAGTAGAGGTTAGTGGGCGTGTCTAGTGAGACAAGAGAGCAGGGGTTAGTGGGCGTGTCTAGTGAGACAAAAGAGCAGGTTAGTGGGCGTGTCTAGTGAGACAAGAGAGCAGTTAGTGGGCCTGTAGAGACAGACAAGAGAGCAGAGGTTAGTGGGTAGAGACAGACAAGAGAGCAGAGGTTAGTGGGCCTGTAGAGACAGACAAGAGAGCAGAGGTTAGTGGGCCTGTAGAGACAGACAAGAGAGCAGAGGTTAGTGGGCCTGTAGAGACAGACAAGAGAGCAGAGGTTAGTGGGCCTTAGTGGGCCTGTAGAGACAGACAAGAGAGCAGAGGTTAGTGGGCCTGTCAGAGAGAGCAGAGGTTAGTGGAGACAGACAAGAGAGCAGAGGTTAGTGGGCCTGTCTAGTGAGACAAGAGAGCAGAGGTTAGTGGGCCTGTCTAGTGAGACAAGAGAGCAGAGGTTAGTGGACGTGTCTAGTGAGACAAGAGAGCAGTGAGGTTAGTGGGCGTGTCTAGTGAGACAAGAGAGCAGAGGTTAGTGGGCGTGTCTAGTGAGACAAGAGAGCAGAGGTTAGTGGGCGTGTCTAGTGAGACAAGAGAGCAGAGGTTAGTGGGCCTGTCTAGTGAGACAAGAGAGCAGAGGTTAGTGGGCCTGTCTAGTGAGACAAGAGAGCAGAAGTTAGTGGGCCTGTCTAGTGAGACAAGAGAGCAGAGGTTAGTGAGCCTGTCTAATGAGACAAGAGAGCAGGGGTTAGTGGGCATGTCTAATGAGACAAGAGAGCAGAGGTTAGTGGGCCTGTCTAGTGAGACAAGAGAGCAGGGGTTAGTGGGCCTGTCTAGTGAGACAAGAGAGCAGAGGTTACTGGGCCTGTCTAGTGAGACAAGAGAGCAGGGGTTAGTGGGCCTGTCTAGTGAGACAAGAGAGCAGAGGTTAGTGGGCGTGTCTAGTGAGACAAGAGAGCAGAGGTTAGTGGGCGTGTCTAGTGAGACAAGAGAGCAGGGGTTAGTGGGCGTGTCTAGTGAGACAAGAGAGCAGGGGTTAGTGGGCGTGTCTAGTGAGACAAGAGAGCAGGGGTTAGTGGGCGTGTCTAGTGAGACAAGTGAGCAGAGGTTAGTGGGCGTGTCTAGTGAGACAAGAGAGCAGGGGTTAGTGGGCGTGTCTAGTGAGACAAGAGAGCAGTGGTTAGTGGGCGTGTCTAGTGAGACAAGATAGCAGGGGTTAGTGGGCGTGTCTAGTGAGACAAGAGAGCAGAGGTTAGTGGGCGTGTCTAGTGAGACAAGAGAGCAGGGTCAATGCCGATCGACTTTTAGGCTTCGCCAGCCTTAAATGTACACTTGATGTAAGTGGAAAATAGAGGAGGTACTGAGGTAATGCTGACCACTACCCACAAATTTGCGGAGTCCCAGATGTGTGTGTGCGTATGTGTGTGTTTATCTTTAGTGGTTATATTTTAATCAAAATGGGGGGGGGGGGGGCTAAGACGCCCAACATCAACTCACAACTGACTGCCTGGGTCAGGATCGCGAATAAACGGGCCGATCCAGACCCTACTCTATCTCCAAGGGGTGCCCATAAAAAGAGACACCAGAAAGGCCAAACGAGTAGGACTGACAAGGAACGGCAGGTTCTCAATAAACGTCTAGCAACTCTGTCAAATGATTCACTGATCCTGTCATCTATTGGTTCGTGTATAGACTCATGAATTAGCACAGAATGTAGTAAAGATACCCAAATAACACTAGGGATATGAATAGAACAGCAACAGGGACACTGTCACAATTACGATGCAGAAATCCAAGCGATGAAGTGTGTAATAGAAAAACTGCTGAACAGTAATCTTGACCTTGAACATGTATCAGCACTCCAGGCACTACAATCCAGAAAATTACCACATCTGCAGACCTTATTGACTGAACTCTGTAAGCATCACAGGGTGGTCCTGAAGTGTATCCCATCTCACTGTGGAATGCCAGGAAACGAGAAAGCAGATCAGCTGGGAAAGGAAGCCGCAGCAGACAAAGAACCAGATGCACCAGTTACATACCACCCGAAGAAACAGATAAATCAATCGGAGGATCACAAGTCCCAAATCAAGGCACCTACCATAATATTAATAGATGGGAAAAAGTTACCATTATACGCCTCAGAACAGGACACAATAAACTCCATAGTCACATGTATACAACATTCAAGATCAGCACCGTAGCCACATGTACATGTAGACAGGATGTACATGTAGACAGGATGTACATGTAGACAGGATGTACATGTAGACTGCTGAACACATACTTGGAGACAAATAATAAATGAATATTATTATGGGGGAAACTTCCGAAGCGATAGATCAGCGAATTATTTCAGGGAATGAGGTATGTTTACAACACTTAGGGAAAAAAAACAAATAATCAACAACAGAAAAAAAAACAAATAACAATAGATGGTATGATACAGGATCGAACCCGTACTCCTCGGCACAGCGCCTTACCACGAGAAACCAAACGCTAGAGCACTCAGCTGAGTTGGTGCTCTAGCGGTTGGCTTCTCGTTTAGTTCCTGCAGAGACCTATATAGTTGTGCCTGTAGTGTTAGTTATATCTATGGGCCACTAGGTTCTGCTATTATCAGAACAGACTTGAAGTATGTGTTCAGCGAATCATTTCAGGGGAAGAGATCTGTTTACAGCACTCGGAAAAAGAATCACAAATAATCAACAACAGAAAAAAAAAAACAAATAACTCAGCTGAGTTGGCCGTGTGCTCTAGCCTATGGTTTCTCGTGGCAAGGCGCTGTGCCAAGGAGTACGGGTTCGATCCTGCTTCGGACCATCTGTTGTTCTTTGTTTTTTTGTTTTTTACAGACAATACTTCAGACGAACGAAAGATAGACTGATTCTGACGCAAAAACAGTCAGCTATAGGTCGCTGACCAGTTTCAGCATCAAACGTCGCTGGGTGTCTTAGACTCATAAGCACGCTTACACATACAGGATATCATGTTTCATAAAACAAACGCTATCTCATAGTCCACTAGTCGTCATATCAACTTACCACAGGTAACAAGGGATAAATTCCACTTTAGTATATTGTTCTTACCTGGCAACATAGACGATCATTAACAAAAACACGGGGGGGGGGGGGGAAGAGAGAGAGAGAGAGAGAAACGTTTGAGGTGGACGATGGGCGCGTTTTATTGAATTTTTATTTCGTTCGCAAGCTTTGACCTCTGACAAAGTCGCTACAGAATAGAAACTGAATTTTGCCTGTTAATCCATTTTCCCGTGGCAGCCGTGTGCACAGGAGTCCCTCACCGCACAGGCAGATAACTCCGTCTTCGGATGTACTCATATTTTCCTGTCGATGGGTAACTGACATTTCAAGCCGGGCTTCGATGCTGAGACCAGGGGTGGTTGCCGCAGAGAGAAATTACAAATAAAAATCCCAACTGGTGCAGGCGGGATTTGAACCTACAACATCTCTGTCTCGAGGCCAGTGTCTTGCCTCGTGACCAACAAGTCCCCCGTTTTATTGGGATGAAAGGGACGCTAGTCTGGGTAAGTTGGAAAACACAGGCTTTGCTAGCGATACAATTTGGGAATAATAGTCGGCCTGTCACGGGATGAGAGGGTTAACATCTGTCAGTCGTCCGGCAGAATTGACAGATGTCCTTGATGTCTCGTTTGATAAGGGTGGCAAATGGCAAAGCTAATAAGATAAAGGGAGAAAAGAGAAGAGGGAGAAAATAATGGGAGATTTCGATTAAAGAGTGATAAATGAGACTGTGAGAGTAAAGAGAAAATACAAGTAAGAAACAACGTTAGCTATAGGATAGGCAGAGACAATGAGAGAAAGAAAAAAGGATACGGTGAAAAAGGATAGATTAGACATGCAGAAATGAGAGAAGGAGAGAATAGACACGCAGAAATGAGAGGAGAGAATAGACACGCAGAAATGAGAGGAGAGAATAGATATGCAGAAATGAGAAGAGAGAATAGACATGCAGAAATAAGAGAAGGATAGAATAGGCGTGTAGAAATGAGAGGAGAAAATAAACTAGGCATGCAGAAATGAGAGGAGAAAATAAACATGCAGAAATGAGAGGAGAGAATAAACATGCAGAAATGAGAGAATAGTACATGCAGAAATGAGAAGAGGTAAGAAAAAACATGCAGAAATGAGAGAAGGAGAGAGTAGGCATGCAGAAATGAGAGAATAGGCATGCAGAAATGAAAGGAGGTGAGAATAAACATGCAGAAATGAGAGCGGGTGAGAATTGACATGCAGAAATGAGAGATGTGTTTCAACTCTAGAATTGTAAGGATTTTGTAAGAACTTCAACTCATGACATAAACTCCACCTGACATCATTGCACCCAATAACATAAAATCATTGTTCTATGTGAAATGGAACATTCTAGTTATCGTGGAAAGTCTTTCTGGGGATGTATGAGTACAATTCTCACATACTATGCTATTGTGAAAGAGAGTTCATCGGTGCTATATAGAACCAATTCTGACCTATGAAAGCGAATCATGGACAGTGGACAAACAAATGAAAAGACGATTGGAGGCAACAGAGATGGGATTTCTCAGAAAAATGTTGAAAGTTCCCTGAACAGCTAAAAAGACCAATGAGGAAGTTCTCAAAGAGGCCAACACAAAAAGGGAGCTCTTAAAAAACATCAGAAAGAAGTAATCAACATTTTTCGGGCACATCATGAGAAGAGGAAAGTTGGAATACTTGGTTACAACTGGCAAAATAAAAGGAAAGAGAGGTCGCGGGCGACAAAGAGAGAAAATACTGGATAGCTTGGTGTCTTGGCATGGAAAACAGTCAACAACAGAACGTATACGATGCACTGTAGATAGAAGATTGTGGAGGGACATGATCACCTACGCCAACCGGTATGGCACATGATGATGATGCTATTGTGTAGGCGCGTATATAGTCTATTAGAATAAATGAAATGAAAGCCTTCGTAGAGTCACTGTTCTCCTCTGGTATATGTAAATTTGTTGGCGTGTTGTCTAGACTCTAGACCAATAAACGGTGTTCTAATTAAAGACACGGCCGCTTTCACATTTTTTTTCTTTTTGCAAACAAAACAAAACAAAAAAATCTCTCATAACACGGACGTAATTGCTACACACGATAACACGATCATATGCAAGTCAGCATAATTCCTAGTTTTTAGCGGTACTGGTGATCGTGCAATATAATTATGTATAATAAATAAATAAGGGGTGGGAGACACGAATCCGTGCCAGGCTACGATAATTTCGGCGAAACGGGGAGTAATGTTGTTGTAGAAAGGTCTGTTGGCACCAACGTGGAATGTATGTTGCCTCTTCATACAATAAAGCTGCAGCCGCTTCTTTGTAATTATTTTCTATTGCTTTCCACAATATACAAACGGTATGCGTAATTCTAGACATTGATTCCACAATATACAAACGGTATGCGTAATTCTAGACATTGATTCCACAATATACAAACGGTATGCGTAATTCTAGACATTGACTCCACAATATACAAACGGTATGCGTAATTCTAGACATTGACTCCACAATATACAAACGGTATGCGTAATTCTAGACATTGATTCCACAATATACAAACGGTATGCGTAATTCTAGACATTGATTCCACAATATACAAACGGTATGCGTAATTCTAGACATTGACTCCACAATATACAAACGGTATGCGTAATTCTAGACATTGATTCCACAATATACAAACGGTATGCGTAATTCTAGGCATTGATTCCACAATATACAAACGGTATGCGTATTTCTAGGCATTGACTCCACAATATACAAACGGTATGCGTAATTCTAGACATTGACTCCACAATATACAAACGGTATGCGTAATTCTAGACATTGACTCCACAATATACAAACGGTATGCGTAATTCTAGACATTGATTCCACAATATACAAACGGTATGCGTAATTCTAGACATTGATTCCACAATATACAAACGGTATGCGTAATTCCAGACATTGACTCCACAATATACAAACGGTATGCGTAATTCTAGACATTGATTCCACAATATACAAACGGT
Organism: Megaustenia siamemsis; assembly: GCA_032433765.1. Taxonomy (NCBI): domain Eukaryota; kingdom Metazoa; phylum Mollusca; class Gastropoda; order Stylommatophora; family Ariophantidae; genus Megaustenia; species Megaustenia siamemsis. The sequence continues at coordinate 43,053,294 of JAVIAB010000059.1, read as the reverse complement.
ATGCGTAATTCTAGACATTGATTCCACAATATACAAACGGTATGCGTAATTCTAGACATTGACTCCACAATATACAAACGGTATGCGTAATTCTAGACATTGATTCCACAATATACAAACGGTATGCGTAATTCTAGACATTGATTCCACAATATACAAACGGTATGCGTAATTCTAGACATTGGCTCCACAATATACAAACGGTATGCGTAATTCTAGACATTGATTCCACAATATACAAACGGTATGCGTAATTCTAGACATTGATTCCACAATATACAAACGGTATGCGTATTTCTAGGCATTGACTCCACAATATACAAACGGTATGCGTAATTCTAGACATTGACTCCACAATATACAAACGGTATGCGTAATTCTAGACATTGACTCCACAATATACAAACCGTATGCGTAATTCTAGACATTGATTCCACAATATACAAACGGTATGCGTAATTCTAGACATTGATTCCACAATATGCAAACGGTATGCGTAATTCTAGACATTGACTCCACAATATACAAACGGTATGCGTAATTCTAGACATTGATTCCACAATATACAAACGGTATGCGTAATTCTAGACATTGATTCCACAATATACAAACGGTATGCGTAATTCTAGACATTGACTCCACAATATACAAACGGTATGCGTAATTCTAGACATTGACTCCACAATATACAAACGGTATGCGTAATTCTAGACATTGACTCCACAATACACAAACGGTATGCGTAATTCTAGACATTGACTCCACAATACACAAACGGTATGCGTAATACGAGACAAAGATTGTAGAAACATGTTCACGAAAATTAATGGCAGGTATTAAAACCAAATGGGAGCCGCGATAGCTCAGTGGCTAGTGAACTGGACTACAAAGGACAAGAGTTCGGGTTCGATCCCAACCAACGGCTTCCGGGTTCACCCAGCCTTAAATGGGTGTCGGATTTTTTTCTGGGAAAGTAAAGCGGCACGGGTGTAATACCGACCACATTACTCCAAAAATCATGTGCTAAAGATCTGTAAAATTTATGGTCACTAACACCATATTCTCTATACGCCACTTGGCGTGACGGGGGCTCTTTACTTTTACTTATTAAGACCAACTGACAACAGAAAAAGAATATTAAAAAATTAGGATCATTAAGATCTCTCCCCCCCCCCCCCCCCCCCCCCCCCCATCGGTGGCATATATGAAATATGGTTAGTGATGTTGTAGACGAAATTATTGAAGAAGAAAAACAAGAAAATTATTGTTTACAAAGCACAAAGTAATCAAATATATAAATGCTTGAAAAATATGAATATAGGGCAATACAATTAACAATACAAGATATATCAAATACGAGAAAAACATCTGCATCGTTTCAACAATAAAATTACCAAAAATGATAGCTACATCAATACAAAAACTTGTGGTTCCTTGATTACACATGGGAATGCTAATATCAGATGAGAAAGACCGAGGTGAAACTCAGAAAAATAAAAATAGAAACGTGCTTATTCAGAAAGAGCATTTCCAGACAAAGAGAATTAATTTGTTAAAAAGCATGAATAACAAGTACTCTCTCAGTAGAGGCCACCTGAAGATTTGAACAATTTGATGAAAGACCGCTTTTGATGTGTTTTTATCTTATTAATAGTTCACCCTGATTTACATTTAAAAAAGGCATGTTGCGTTAAGTCGCAGTTTACATGGACACTGCCATAAACTGAGTCTTCAAATACGGCATATTTGACACTGTATCACAACGACATATTTGACACTGTATCACAACGACATATTTGACACTGTATCACAACGACATATTTGACACTGTATCACAACGACATATTTGACACTGTATCACAACGACATATTTGACACTGTATCACAACGACATATTTGACACTGTATCACAACGACATATTTGACACTGTATCACGACATATTTGACACTGTATCACAACGACATATTTGACACTGTATCACAACGACATATTTGACACTGTATCACAACGACATATTTGACGCTGTATCACGACATATTTGACACTGTATCACAACGACATATTTGACACTGTATCACAACGACATATTTGACGCTGTATCACGACATATTTGACACTGTATCACAACGACATATTTGACGCTGTATCACGACATATTTGACACTGTATCACAACGACATATTTGACACTGTATCACAACGACATATTTGACACTGTATCACAACGACATATTTGACACTGTATCACAACGACATATTTGACACTGTATCACAACGACATATTTGACACTGTATCACAACGACATATTTGACACTGTATCACAACGACATATTTGATGCTGTATCACAACGACATATTTGACACTGTATCACAACGACATATTTGACACTGTATCACAACGACATATTTGACACTGTATCACAACGACATATTTGATGCTGAATCACGACATATTTGACACTGTATCACAACGACATATTTGACACTGTATCACAACGACATATTTGACACTGTATCACAACGACATATTTGACACTGTATCACAACGACATATTTGACACTGTATCACAACGACATATTTGACGCTGTATCACGACATATTTGACGCTGTATCACGACATATTTGACACTGCATCACAACGACATATTTGACACTGTATCACAACGACATATTTGACACTGTATCACAACGACATATTTGACGCTGTATCACGACATATTTGACGCTGTATCACGACATATTTGACACTGCATCACAACGACATATTTGACTCTGTATCACGACATATTTGACACTGTATCACGACATATTTGACACTGTATCACTGTATCACAACGACATATTTGACGCTGTATCACGACATATTTGACACTGTATCACAACGACATATTTGATGCTGTATCACGACATATTTGACGCTGTATCACGACATATTTGACACTGTATCACAACGACATATTTGACACTGTATCACGGCATATTTGACGCTGTATCACGACATATTTGACACTGTATCACAACGACATATTTGACACTGTATCACAACGACATATTTGACACTGTATCACGACATATTTGACACTGTATCACAACGACATATTTGACACTGTATCACAACGACATATTAGACACTGTATCACAAACTCCAGCATGTGCACTCTGTGAACACCCACATGAAACAGTAGAGCATCACCCTGTGAGGACTGTCCAAAGCTCACTGACATCAGAGCGACTCTACCTCCACAAACACCTGATAAATGAAACGAACACCTTGTATGGAACTACAAGGGAACTAAGAAATACCCGCATATATCTAATATTATTTAATATTCAATCATTTAATAATATTTATATAATTCAATAATTTAATTTAATATATCTACAGTAGATATATGCGAGCCGCGATAGCTCAGTGGTTAGTGAGCTGGACTACAAAGAACAAAAGGTTCGATCCTAACCGACGGCTTCCGGGTTCACCCAGCCATAAATGGGTACCAACTTTTTTTCTGGGAAAGTAAAGCGGCACGGGCGTAATATCGACCACATTACCCCAAAAATCATGTGCTGAAGGTCGGTAGAAATGATGGTCACTAACACCATATTCCCTATACACCACTTGATGTGACAGTGCTCTTTACTTTATTTTATATATATATATATATATGTGTGTGTGTGTGTGCGTGCGTGCGTGCGTGTGTGTATTACATGGCATTGGGTCGACAAGCGTCAGCTCACAGGTCGCTCGATCCATAACAACTTCAATATATCCCATCACGACACACTTTTATGACATTAATTACGCTTGTTCTGTTCACGTCCCGCTAACTTCACAAAAGTCAGTAGAACTAGTAGTCTGTTATAGAGCCACCACAAGATGTACATTTATTAGCTATAATTCGCTGACCTTGACGCCTGCAGTGATTTATAAACCGATAACTATCAGCTTATGCTCTACATCTGTGTCCCTCTTGACGTATTGCGTTATGGACAATCAATGGTTAAGCAAGTAGATCAATGTAAGCAAGGTAAGGAGATGTTTGCTGAAGAATGATGACAATTACATCGAACAAAGGGTGGCAAAGGCGCGCCTCACAGCAGCAGAGCGGGAAGTTTGTTAGCGACCCACAGCTGATGGGCTTGCGCCAGGATCGGTGAACCAGAACCATCCAGACCCTGCTCCACCTCTCCATGGTGCCTCCAGCAACAGACTAACCTATCTAGTCTGGCCACACGAGTAGGGATTGAAGAGGGAAGACAACCCGGTACTCAAAAATGTCATGCTGAAGTCGGATGTGTTGGGCGAAAGGCGCAAATATCACAGTTATACTGCAAACCACAGCATAACGCAGGCACGTTCCCTTAACGTCCTTAAGGGAGGATGATGAAGTGATATATTCCTTTAGTCATCGAGCGAATGCAAGCAAGTAAGCACATCGAACTAGAAACACTAGAGACCGTTTGTCATTAACTCACACCGACATCATGTTTACAATAGCAACTTTCGTGAGTTGTGTTCTTATAATTTCAGAAGCCTGTGGAGTTGACGCCCTTCGGCCAATGCCATGTAATGATATCTGGAAGTATTTCTGATTCTGTCGTCTTTCAGTACAAGGAAGGTGGTCCATTTATCAGGTCTTTGTGGAAGCAGAATCTCAGTGAGCTTCGGACAATCAAATAGGTGATCTTCTACTGTTTTATGTGGGCGTTCACACCACAGTTGACACGCTGGAGCTGGCTTTCGTTGTATTCAGTTGATGTGGTTGTTTAGTAGCACATGACCGGTCCTTGATCTCAAGATGGTGATTTGGTCTTTTTTTTAAAGGTTTATTTTGTTATCATTAACATTAACGCAGAGGCCAAAGCAAAAAGAGAGCTAATTTCCAATATAAGGAAGAAACAATCATCATTTTTGTGGCCATGTAATGAGGAGAGAACAGATGGAATATATTGTAACAACTGGGAAAATTGAGGGACGAAGAGATAGAGGGAAGCAAAGAGAAAAAATACCAGACAGAGAATGGCTTGGCAGAAGGTCAACAAAAGAAATGATAAATAACTGTCGAGATCAAAAATTGTTGAGAGACATGATCACCTACGCCAGCAGGCCCGGTACTTGATGATGATGATGATGAATGTTATCATGAGGGTTTAGCCTCGTCAAGTATTTAAACAATTCTCTCCCTGTTTTTTCCCCGTGGCCCATCCATTTAGCCAATCTTCTCTACTGTTTGAGTTTATGATTTGTTTGCCTGTGTTTAATGAAGTGTCAGTGTTAAATTGTTTCCGTCTGAATCCTCCCTTTGCTAATGTATCTACCTTGTCATTTGCTGGAGTGTTGGAGTGTCCTGGGATCCATGGCATCACTAGCCTTATGTCATATGTGTTGGTTATCAACATTTGTTAGTCAAATTAAGTCAAGAGGACGCTTAGAGGTAGCGTGCAACACTTGTGGAAAAACCAGACGGACGTGACGTCATTTGATGTGAAGATATCAGCCCGGTGGGGGACATAACGTCTTTATACACGCCAGCATAGACAGCGCGAACACATATTGATTCAAGGGGCAGAAACTCACATTTACAAATACTGCTTGGTAAATAACCAGCCGTATATACATACATGCGTGTGAGCATATACGCACACACATTTTAATGCCATGAAAAATGTACTAACATCAAAACAAATAACACCAGGTCTAAAACTAAGAATAACAAAATGTTATACCTTCTCAATATTCCTGTATGAAGCAGAAACATGGACATTAGACAAGAAAACAACAGAAAATTGAAACCTTTGAAATTTGGATTTATAGAAGAATATGTAGAATTGGATGGAAAGAAAAGAAAACAAATGATGAAGTTTTAAAACAACTAAAAATTAAAAGAGAACTCTACTAAACACATTTAGAACAAGACAAATGAAATTTGAGGGACATTTTAAAAGACACAACAGCCTACTAAAAGTAATATTGGAAGGGAAAATACAGGGTAACAGAGGCAGACCAAGACTAACAAGCACGAGTAACAACAAAAGATGGACATGACAGCCTATGACAACCTGCACTATGAAAGCAAGAAACAGAGTGGAATGGTACTCCATGGTAGCCAACCTTCTATGCGGAGACGGCACTCAATCATGATGGGACACACACACACACACATACACACACACACACACATAACAAAAATGAGAAACCATAGAAGGAATCTGAATGTAAGAACAAGAGCTGGTGTAAATATCGAATGTGTACGTGCGTGTGCTTGTGAAATGACTATAATGCAAATAATAAGTAGGCGGTGCAGAGCAATGTTCAGTGATTGGTCCACTGAGGACAAAAGTTTGGGTGCGATCCTGATTGGTGGGGGTGTCCGGTTAGCGCAATCGATAGGCGGTTGGCTTACCACGGCAACAGCCGGGGTTCGTTCCCTGGCGAGGACACTTGGGTTTTACTAATTCCCTAAAAATTAGTGGGAGCCGCGATAGCTCAGTGGTTAGTGAACTGGACTACTACGGACAAGGGGTAGGGTTCGATCCCAACCGACGGCTCCGGATTCACCCAGCCTTAAATGGGTACCGGATTTTTTCTGGGAAAGTAAAGCAGCACGGGCGTAATACCGACCACATTACCCCAAAAATCATGTGCTGAAGGTCTGTAAAATATAGGGTCACTAACACCATATTTCCCTATACGCCACTTGGCGTGACGGGGGGTACTTTACTTTTTACTTTTACTGATTGGTGGTTTCTAGACCAACCCAATCTTATATGGCCTTCAGGTCATATTATTATTGTTTTATCTAGTTTTTTTAGCGAGGGTGGGCGGGGCTGAGAAGTGTAACACTGCCGTGGTGCTGACCACATTGTTAAAAAACTGCGAAAATCTTTTCTTTTTTTATGATATGCACTAACGCCATATTGCCTATATGTGACATGGTGACGTAACATGAGTTTTTCTTTCTTATACTAAGGGCAAATTGAGACATAATTAGAGCTCGGCGGCAAACAAATCAAACCGGATAATGATATAATAATTAAAACCAAATTAAAGAACATATAGAAGACATAATGTGTGGAGCATGTTGAAATAATGTTGGTTTACCACATGGCCAGACCATTTCATTGGTGTGTCTCTAAGTCTTCGTTTCAAACTTTGCCTCAGAGCCTGGATTCTATCAGACGTTTTGGTACATTTAACTTCATTCATCATCATCATCATCCAGTTGCTGGTCAATGTTGAGAGTTGGCTTCCATGACAGCTGCTCGGACTTTCCTACTTCCTCTTGTGCAATATGTCTACCGTCTAGAGCAGTTTATCCCCCAGTCTGTCATATTTAGCAAACATTTTCTTCTACATCTTTTCTCTCTCTCTATCCCCTCCCCCCCCCCCACCCTACCTGGGACTATGCCCGCCATATTTATTATCTCTAGACTCTAAACCATTGTGTTATTTTACATGACCGACATATTTTATATTTACCACGCTTTCAGTTCATCACAAACAAGTTCTCGGAAATGAGTTCTTGCAAAAAGGACATGGTTGTTCTGTTTTCCGCATTCACTTTCTGAGCATTCTTCTGTAACACTTATATTCAAATGCAAAGCAAAAAGTAAAGTAAAGTACCCCCGTCACGCCATGTGGCGTATAGGTAATATGGTGTTAGTGACCATAAATTTTACAGACCTTCGGCACATGATTTTTGGGGTAGTGTGGTTGGTATTACGCCCGTGCCGCTTTACTTTCCCAGAAAAAAATCCGGTACCCATTTAAGGCTTAGTGAAACCGGTAGCCGTCATAAATGCACTGATGTATTTTTCAGCATATCTGTCAATTGCCCATGTTTCACAGCCATATGCCCTTATATGAATAATACATGCGCTAAAAATCTAAGTTTTACTGCGATTTCACTTCAGAGTTATATGGCATTTTTTATACTTGATTCGTAGTTTTGTTCAGCACTCCTTTGATCTCCTCGATAGTCTTAGAAAGAAGTAACGCTAGAAGCTCATCGAGCTATTTATACGATTTTCTTTATCCAAAGTTGTGCTACCAGTGCCAGACATGGACCTCACAAACTATTCGAAAAATAACCACCACCAAAATAAGGTGAACACGCATGACAGGAAACAGCCTGAGAGATCAGGTCAGAAATGAAGAGTTACGAGGGAGAGACTAGGAACGGAACCAGCTATGAAATATATAAAGCCGCAACAGATCACGTGGTTCGGGCATGTGATAAGACGTAAATAATTAAATCTAATACAACGAATTACCAGCAAACGATACGAGAACACCAGACCAAGAGCCGACCAAGAAAAATGTGAACAAATGGAATACTAGCAACACTCGGAGATATAACAACAGAAGAGGTCAATAGATGAGAAAGAAATTGCGAACCATATCTCCTCTCGGCGACGAAAAGCAAGTGAAGATGAAAAAAAGAAAGAAAGAAAGAAAGAAAGAAAGAAAGAAAGAAAGAAAGAAAGAAAGAAAGAAAGAAAAAAGAAAGAAAGAAAGTCTTTCTACCATTCGATATCAATGAGCCTAGAAAGCAAAATCTCTTCCCAGCCGATATGCGTCCATTAATGGCTATATCAGTGTTTCATTCCGTTCTCTCAGTTCACTATTACATTCAACTAATGTTATCAATTTCTCAATGCCACTTATTGAGGTGGATAAAAGAGCTGTGTCATCAACATCTGAGAGATAAGATCAGAAATGAAGAACTGAGAAAAAAGCTAGGAATAGCCCCCGCCATAGAATATATAACGAAACAACAGATAAAATGGTTTGGCCACGTGACAAGGCAGAAAGAACAAAACACAACACAACCAGCCTTCAACAAACGTTGTGAGAACACCAGACCCAGGGTCGACCACGAAAAAGATGGATCGATGGAATATTAGAAGCACTAGAAAACATAACAGCAGCAGAGGCGAACAGAAGAACAAAAGACCGCAAATTATATCTCCCTTTGACGCTGAAAGGCAGATGAGGAAGGAAAGAAGAAGAAGATGATAAACGTATCTGATTTCTGGTATTGTGTGCCCTACCGCGGCAGACGGTGGAATTCGAAACTTGAGGAGACCAGGACGTGATGAGCGGTCGTATTACATATATACACAATACATGGGCAACTCGTACACTTATATATGCTTGATTGAGTTCGCCAGCTTTTACCTTTGCCAAAGTCCCTAGAGACTAGGAACTGAATCTTGCGTGTTAATCCGTTTTTTCCTGGCACAGGGGTCCCTCGCCGCACAAGCAGATAACTCCGTCTTCGGAGGTACTCATATTTTTTTTCGTCCATGAGTCATTGACGTTTCAAGCCCGGGCCTCGCTGCTGAGACCTGGGGTAGTTGCCGCAGAGAGAAATCATAGATAAAAAGTACAACTGGTGTAGCTGGGATTTGAACTCACAGCCTCTCTGTCTCGAGGCCGGCGTCATGCCTCGAGATCAACCAGTCCCCCTAAATTGACCTTTAATTTGATAATTTGCGACATAAAAATTACGGAACATTACGCTGTGTAAAATAGTTCCTTCAACAATCGCCCTAATTACCATAAGTGTAATGTTATCATAATATCTTAATTATTTGCATTGTAAGTTATGAGAAAAAAAAAACAGTTTTGCCCGTTAATTTATATCTCCTATAGTTTTGTTCAACTGTTTTCTATACAGAAACAGGACGCAGTGATTTTAAGGAGGCGCCAGACAAGCTTGCCTCCTACTGTCTATACCTCTTCTATATTTTAAAAATAAGAGATAGAAAGCCAATTTTAATAGTTGAACCATTGATGTCACGGCAACCAGGGAGATAGTTTGCTGAAAAGGCCTGCCTTGCTCTCTTATATATCACAAGGTCGGTAGGTGTCGAAGTATAGCTGTAGCAGATATGATCTCCCTAGAAATGTAAGTTTATCCATTAGTAAAGGCTCGAATTACTTCTGGAATACGTTGGCTGGTAGAAGTTGTACACTAACTTATTGAGTTGGCATGGAATGTGATTGTGTTATATATTCTAATAAAATATATAAGGAGTCATGGAACATAAGAGAACATCCACTGCTGGTGCCCTCCAGTCGTAACAGCATCAAATTGCCCTTTATTATTCTCTATTTCAGTGATAATAAAACATATAGACTCATATTCGTAAAGACGGATGAATCAGACATGTTGATAAAGGAAGGTGGCAAATAACACCAGCCAGATAAAAGTACAACTTTAGAGGAATAAAAGCAGTTTGTCAGGAACAAAAACATGAACAAATGGAATACGGAACACTAGTGCTACCAGAACAATGATGCCTGCCAGCTCGACAAAAAACAAGTAACCATCTTTAAACTCCAGATAGGCCACAATGATTGAAGTAGCACGTTGTCAACACTGTAAGGATGGGAATCCTTGATGAATGTGACTGTGGCACAGGAAACATGATTGATGAACATCTGCTACAATCTTGCCCAACATATGGTGATCAGAGAAGGCTGTTGTGGTCATCGCCGGTACGATATCGGGACAAGCTGTTTGCTGATCTCACTAGTCTTGAGATGAAGAACGATTTCTTCGGATTTGACATCTGGCGGTGTACACAGATGAGGCATCAGCAAATGTCGCATCTTCTAGCAGTGATAACTTGACATCTGGCGGTGCACACAGATGAGGCAGCAGCAAATGTCGCATCTTCTAGCAGTGATAACTTGACATCTGGCGGTGCACACAGATGAGGCAGCAGCAAATGTCGCATCTTCTAGCAGTGATAACTTGACATCTGGCGGTGCACACAGATGAGGCAGCAGCAAATGTCGCATCTTCTAGCAGTGATAACTTGACATCTGGCGGTGCACACAGATGAGGCAGCAGCAAATGTCGCATCTTCTAGCAGTGATAACTTGACATCTGGCGGTGCACACAGATGAGGCAGCAGCAAATGTCGCATCTTCTAGCAGTGATAACTTGACATCTGGCGGTGCACACAGAAGAGGCAGCAGCAAATGTCGCATCTTCTAGCAGTGATAACTTGACATCTGGCGGTGCACACAGATGAGGCAGCAGCAAATGTCGCATCTTCTAGCAGTGATAACAAAGCATTCACATGATCACAAGGAATGTTTCTTTATTACATTATCCGCGCCCGGAAGGGAGGGGAGTGGAACTTCAAAGTGTTGATGATGCTCGTAAAGTCTACCTGTGTTTTAGCTAGAGAAAACGTCTCAGGTACACAAACAAAAACGTGTTTGTTTGTTGTTTGAGAATACACGTTAACACCGACAACATAAAAACCGCGTTTGTTTGTTGTTTGAGAATACACGTTAACACCGACAACATAAAAACCGCGTTTGTTTGTTGTTTGAGAATACACGTTAACACCGACAACATAAAAACCGCGTTTGTTTGTTGTTTGAGAATACACGTTAACACCGACAACATAAAAACCGCGTTTGTTTGTTGGTTGAGTTCAAACAACAAATGCTTCTTTGTCTCATCCGCCTTAAAAAAAAAAAAAAGCGAAAAAGTCTTAAGTCATGCTGTATCGTGATTTAACTATGAAAAAACGAACGTCGACGCATGTCAGCTCAACACAGCAAACTGACGTCATTATAGGAATTATGGGATACCACATTTATATTCCCTTTCGAAAAGAGTTTGTTTGGCCAGACTAGTTTATGTCCAAGGCCATGAATAATATGTGGAGTAGGGTCTTGATCAGTTCTGATTCAGCAGTCGGGTGTGTAGCTAAAGGGTGTAGATGTATGAAGTATTCAACTTCACTGTACCAGGCATTAAAGGTGGGAGGGGTATGTGTTCTTCCCGCTGTTAGTTCTTGTTTCCAACTCATTGGTAACAGGTACGTCTTTGTTTCTTCAGGGTCGAATGAAGAACGTTAGGCTGCGGTGGAACCCACTTTTATTTTATCGCTAAGCAAGTGTGCTACCACTAGGCTACATACACTCTCGTCAGCTGTGTAGTAGATCATAGAAGCTTAAATAGGGAAAGTAGCAAATCATAAAAAAATAAACAGTGAAAGTAGCAGATCATAAAAAACATAAACAGAGAAAGTAGCAGATCATTAAAAACATAAACAATGAAAGTAGCATATCATAAAAAACAAACAGAGAAAGAAGCAGATCATAAAAAATAAACAATGAAAGTAGCAGATCATTAAAAACATAAACAATGAAAGTAGCAGATCATTAAATACATAAACAATGAAAGTAGCATATCATAAAAAACATAAACAATGAAAGTAGCAGATCACTAAAAACATAAACAATGAAAGTAGCATATCATAAAAAACATAAACAGTGAAAGTAGCGGATCATTAAAAACATAAACAATGAAAGTAGCAGATCATTAAAAACCTAAACAATGAAAGTAGCATATCATAAAAAACATAAACAGGGAAAGTAGCAGATCATAAAAAAACATAATACGGAAAGGAGCAGATCATAAAAAACAAACACGAAAAGTAGCAGATCATTAAAAACATAAACAGGGAGAGTAGCAGATCATTAAAAACATAAACAGGGAAAGAAACAGGCCATAAAACAACATAAACATTGAGATTTGCAGATCGTAAAAATTAAACTATGAGAGAGAAAACACTTGATGACTTAACTATTGGTCAGAAACGGTATTGTGTATAGAGAGAAATGGAAAAGGTTGACTAACTAAGTCTGCCAAGTTCCACAACGATTTCAGGAATTTGGGACGAAGAAGAAGGAGCAACACTTAATATCATCCACCTGGGGGACTGGTTGCTCTCGAGGACAGACGCCGGCCTCGTGACAGAGAGATTGTGGGTTCAAATCCCGGCTATACCGGTTGGGATTTTTATTTATGATTTCTCTCGGCAACCACCCCTGGTCTCAGCAGCTGGGCCCGGCTTGAAATGTCTATTACTTATCGACGGAAAAAAATATGAGTACCACCAAAGTCGGAGTTATCTGTCAGTGCGGCGAGGGACCTCTGTGCACAGGAAAAATGGATTAACACTCAAAATTCAATTCCTAGTCTCTAGGGGCTTCGTCAGAGGTAAAAGATGGCGAACGAAGAAAAAAAATATCCACCTGATTTAAGTTTAAAATAAAATATTAAAATGTAAATTACGGAGAACTGTTGTCGCTGTGATCATCATTAATGTGGTCGTGACAAATACAAGCAGACACATCATGTCAGTGCTGGAGGCCACAATGCTTTTACATCACCAGAGAGGTCTGACTACTAGTGTCAAGCTTAGCGAACAACACAGCTGACCAAGACCCTACTCCAGCTCCCAGTTGTGTCTCTGTAAACAGACTAAACAGTCTGGTCAGCGAGTAGGGAGCGAAAAAGAAAGAGAACCTGAAACCCAAAAATTCTGTGTCGAAGATGGATGTGTCGGGCCGAAAGCGGCTTACGGCCAGGCTATGATCAGAGGGAGTGGTCGTTGGATGAAAACTGGAGTAGAAGAGAGATAAACCACATAAAGAACGTTAACCCAGACATGACTAGCCAATCTGCTACAACTTTTTTTTGCTTTTGATGCCAAAAAATAAGGTGGAAAATGCAATGCAACACTTTCCGATATTAAGGAAATTAAGAACTAGGAAGAAGAAAATATGAATTTGAATGAAAGATAACAAGAATTATTATCCTTCTGTATTTTTGTCTATTGTTATCTCTTCGAGTGTTTACACGCAACAGACTAGAATAAATTCGTTAGAGGTCAGTCGTATTACAATATTATAGGATATATATATATATATATATATATATATATATATAATAAGGCATTTTCTCAGAACGCTCTGGAGTAGATTATTATTACAAACCGCAGGCGATGTTTTTTTTCTCCTTCTTTCTTCTCTGTCTGAGCCAGGATTGGGGCAAACTTTGAGCCAAAACAAAGTGCCAAGTGTCGATTAAATGCAAAAACTGTCAAAAACGTTAACATAACAAACAGCGGTTCTTAAAATATTGTGGCTACGGTATCACTGACTGGTGCCGGCGATGGATTAAATTCTGACATCACATAAACAGGAAGGAAATGAAAATACTAAACCATACAACAGGTTTAAAGCGATAGCCAGCTAGTGTGCAACAATTATTTCGTGCTGGTATTAGATAACCAAGTTAATATTCTCGACATGTATACTAGGGTCTGTACAACATGATTAGCATAATGGTTATCCAGGCAAGGGAGCCGCGATAGCTCAGTGGTTAGTGAACGGGACTACAAAGGACAAGAGGTAGATTCTAACCGACGGCTTCCGGGTTCACCCAGCCTTAAATGGTTACCGGATTTTTTCTGGGAAAGTAACGCGGCACGGGCGTAATACTGACCACATTACCCCAAAAATATTGTTTCAGCTCAGATGTACAAAATCTGTAGCACCACCACAACACACCAATGAAAGCACTGAATATTGTTTCAGCTCAGATGTACAAACTCTGTAACACCACCACAACACACCAATGAAAGCACTGAATATTGTTTCAGCTCAGATGTACAAACTCTGTAACACCACCACAACACACCAATGAAAGCACTGAATATTGTTTCAGCTCAGATGTACAAACTCTGTAACACCACCACAACACACCAATGAAAGCACTGAATATTGTTTCAGCTCAGATGTACAAACTCTGTAACACCACCACAACACACCAATGAAAGCACTGAATATTGTTTCAGCTAGATGTACAAACTCCGCAGCACCGGCGAAGACTGTAAAAATGGAAAATTGGTAATTTTAGTCGGTTTTATCTCTTAAATTTAGCCCGGACAGCAGCCATATTTTGACTACCCTTTGTCCATGTTTAACTACCAAGGGTTCTATATGATGTGTCAATGGAACACGAGACCTCCTGTAAACGGTGGCGCTTCGCCTACTTCTCTGTGCGTGAGAGCGCGCGCGTGCGCCCATTAACCTCTCAATAAAGGCTCGGTGCAAGATTGCCTGCATTGTACCGAGACCTCCCTGAGGAGTCAAGAGCGGAGACTAACGTCACAATTGACACAGTTCGAGTCCAGCGATATAGCGGTTCCATCCACAATTTCCCTTCAATAAATAGCAATGGCAATATGGGCCATAAATATATGTTGTTTTTGTTGTGCTCTAATTAACGGGTCTACTCCAATGTTCCAGCCTAGCCCACGTAGTGAGTGATTCATGTAAAAAGGCAGACAGCGGCTGTACCCAGTAGAGATCAGGGAAGTCTGTTAGTGGTACGGCGACTTCGTTATCCTGTCCGATGTTTTAATGTGTGGTGTGTGATCTATATGGGTTGTGTGGTGTGTGATCTATATGGGTTGTGTGGTGTGTGATCAATATGAGCTCTGTGATCAATATGATTTTTGTGGTACGTGATCAATATGAGCTGTGTAGTCAATATGAGCTGTGTGGTGTGTGATCAATATGAGCAGTGTGGTGTGTGATCAATAAGAGCTGTGTGGTGTGTGATCAATAAGAGCTGTGTGGTGTGTGATCAATAAGAGCTGTGTGGTGCGTCATCAATATGAGCTGTGTGGTGTGTGATCAATACAAGCTGTGTGGTGTGTGATCAATACAAGCTGTGTGGTGTGTGATCAATATGATTAGTTATCGGTGGGAAACTTATGCTGTAGTTCAAGGAGACAATGAAATATAAGAAATGTTTAATTAATTTGTTTCTTCTGATTTTCTTTTCTCTCTCATTTGCCTTTCAGCGTGGAGGAGAAAGATTGTTGTCATCTTTTCTTGTGTGTCTTTCCATGAAGATAGAATACACATGATACTTCTAAAAGGTGTTTATTAAAATGTTAACAATTTTTTCGGTTAAAAAATGAAATCTTGCATTCCCTGAAGCCCTCATATTTGCCAATATTTGATCTTTCGGTTACGAGCATTAAGAACGAAAATATTCCTAAATAAATGTTGACTTCAACTAAAATGTTTGCCGTTTTGTGTGTCCAGTCACAAATTGAAACCACTTCCATGAAATATCAAGTTGAAGAATGAGGGGAATGCACTAGGCTTGGCATATCTTCATCCATAAATGCTGCAACAGTTCCAAGATTAGAACTAAAATGTCACTCTAAGATTACAATAAAGAGCCGTGTTTTGTTAGCCTCTTCTGTCGCGTTTCTTAATTGCTTGGACGACAATATTCTGTCACGTTTCTTAATTGCTTGGACGGCAATATTCTGTCACGTTTCTTAATTGCTTGGACGGCAATATTCTGTCACGTTTCTTAATCGCTTGGACGGCAATATTCTGTCACGTTTTTTAATTGCCCGGAAGTCTATATTCTGTCAGGTTTCTTAATTGCCTGGAAGTCAATATTCTGTCACGTTTCTAATTGCTTGGACGACAATATTCTGTTACTTTTCTTAATTGCTTGGACGACAATATTCTGTCACGTTTCTCAATTGCCTGGAAGTCAATATTCTGTCACGTTTCTTAATTGCCTGGAAGTCAATATTCTGTCACATTTCTTAATTGCCTGGAAGTCAATATTCTGTCACGTTTCTTAATTGCCTGGAAGTCAATATTCTGTCACGTTTCTTAATTGCCTGGAAGTCAATATTCTGTCACGTTTCTTAATTGCTTGGACGACAATATTGTGTCACGTTTCTTAATTGCCTGGAAGTCAATATTCTGTCACGTTTCTAAATTGCCTGGACGTCTATAAATCACAAATACGTTTTCCAGGTCGCTGGTCACTGTTAGTAGAAATAAACCTTACATGAAAGGGAAACAACTATTGCGTTTTACAAACACGGAAAATATCAAAATAACGGTAAGAGATGTTTGATGATCAATAAATACACGTGAAGTCAAGCAAACCGTCTAGTGGGATAAGCCGAACGGAGATGTGAAATGATCCAAGCAACAAAGAAAGTACACTTTGTTCATTGGCGTCCATTCAAATAGCTATAATGGGCGATGTTCTTTCGGTAACCGACCATTAATAGATCATAAATAATGGCTTTGAAGAAAGCCGCAAAGCCTTCAACATTTGTACCACCAGTACTGCAAGATGGACAAATGCCAACCAGTCAATAACATGAAAACTGTGACTCTTGGCCCGGTAGTACAGATATTGCGCCGATAATTGAATTAAAGGAGTTACTCGGTCTAGTTCACATTTCATCTAATTCATATTTGTAATATTAATGGATGGATAGCGGGGTAGAGTTATGCCCTACCAAAGGAGGAGTAAGACGTCTCCTTTCCTCCGCTAGTCTTCGGGACACCCTTGGGCAAAATAAAAGGAAAGAGAGATCGCGGACGACAAAGAGAGAAAATACTGGATAGCTTGATGTCATGGCATGGCAAACAGTCAACAACAGAACTCATACGATGCACTGTGGATAGAAGATTGTGGAAGGACATGATCGCCAACGCCAACCGGTACGGCACATGAGGATGAATATTAATGGTTCTCCTGTAATATAGTACTTTCTCTTCTCTGTTTATTTTCTATCCTAGATCAACTAGCTCTGATTACTCTAGAACATGTAGTTTAGTTCTTCATTTCCTTGTTCGTTTCTGTGTTCGTATTTTCTGAAGAAGGCCGCATGTAAGCCGAAACATGATTTTGTTTCGTTCCTCTTCTGTAAAGCTGTCACCATAATTTGTATGAGTGCACGTTACAGCCCACTACTTTCTCCTCAGTGCAGTCTAATTTGGTATGACAACCTTGTGAATTGTATAACGGCAATACTAGGGGAAAAAAACATTCGAGATTTACAGAAGAATGTTAAGAATACTCTTATAAAGTAGCCAATGCGCCCTTGACAAAACCAAGGCTAAAAAAAAAGAGGAAGGGGAAAAAGTTCTCATCCACTTAGCGTTCATCCGGTCAGTGGGTGCAATATATGCGCCCTTCGACCCGACACATCCGTCTTCGGCATGAGTAGATGTTCTGAACAGTTTTATCCGGGCAGCGGCCATGTTGACCTACTCTCTTTGACTTTTAACTGCCAATGGTTATTTAACGTGCGCGTGTGCGCACGGGGAAAAAATGTTTATATGCTATGACTTCTTGCCCACGTACAGGAGCCTCCTATTTGTTATCGTTACCCCGAGACATCGGGTCTCATAGTTCAAAGACAAGGGGAGGGTAAATTACCCGAAGAAAACTACGGGTTCCATTTTTGAAAAATGACCACGGTCTAAGACGGGATTCGAACCCGGCATATCCTATCCCGAGGCCAACATCTTACCTCTAGACCACACACCCTTCCAATCAGTGAGGTTTTTACTATTTCGTTATGTAACCAGAAGGGAAGAGCCGAAACTGTTTCCCTCAATGTTGTTTGTTGTTGTTGTTGTTGTTGTTGTTGTTGTTGACGGACTGCCACGAGTTGATGCGGGCAGGTTGCCCTTTGACTCATTGATGTAGCGGGTTGTAATAGCTTTCTTGACATTCCTGGCTCTTACTGGAGAAGTTGGAGTTCGTCTGTCCCAGACTATGCTGGGAAACTACTAGTCCAGCCCTGAGGTACTGCAATACTGGGTCCTCCATATCAGTCACAGCCACCACTACAGGGAACACGGCAATCCTAGCTTCTGTTAGCCAGTCTGTTTTAGCGCAGACTGTTACCAGTGGAGACCACTAGGAAGTATAACTGCTAGGTCTTGGTCAGCTAATGGTGCGCCCATCTGCTATTGTGACCACAGGTCGCAGGCCGCTTCCCTCAATGTAAACTTTATATTATAGGCACCTGTTGACTGATGGTAGTTGACCTATGACCTTTTTTTTTCATCCGGAATTGTCCGGAACGCGTTCCGGTAAACTTTAAGGATGTACCTGTCTCGAGACTTCACAGGTAGATGAAAGTTAGATTGCTGTTGGTTTATATTTCTATGTTAATGTTGTTGAAGACGATAATACAAAGTACGTCAGAACTAGAGTGACCTCCCATGTCACGATTTTATCGTTTTAAGAAGTGGTATGACAGTTCTTGTAAACTTTTTTTTAGGAAAACAAAAACACTGAAGGTGACTCATCTCAACACTCAATTACTTGTACTAACTTCAACGACATTTTAATGACAAGTTTCAATATGTTCGAGAATGACCAAAACTTAAAAGACAGACAAGAAGAGAGCAAATGAGGTTGTCAAAATGACTCCAAGCAATCTGAGACGGTGAGTTGTAATAAACTTTCAATTCGTAAGGAGTGCAATTGTAATGAACCCTCCATTCGTAAGGAGTGCAATTGTAATGAACCCTCCATTCGTAAGGAGTGCAATTGTAATGAACCCTCCATTCGTAAGGAGTGCAATTGTAATGAACCCTCCATTCGCAAGGAGTGCAATTGTAATGAACCCTCCATTCGCAAGGAGTGCAATTGTAATGAACCCTCCATTCGTAAGGAGTGCAATTGTAATGAACCCTCCATTCGTAAGGAGTGCAATTGTAATGAACCCTCCATTCGTAAGGAGTGCATTTGTAATGAACCCTCCATTCGCAAGGAGTGCAATTGTAATGAACCCTCCATTCGTAAGGAGTGCAATTGTAATGAACCCTCCATTCGTAAGGAGTGCAATTGTAATGAACCCTCCATTCGTAAGGAGTGCAATTGTAATGAACCCTCCATTCGCAAGGAGTGCAATTGTAATGAACCCTCTATTAAAAAGGGGTGCAGTAATTGGAATGCACACTAAAACGTTACTTATATTATCCACACCTGAACTGACCCTAGGTTCCGCCTATGACAATCTGCACCATCCAAGCAAGAGACAAAGCAGAATGGCGCTTCATGGTAGCCAACCTTCGTTGCGGAGACGGCACTCAATGATGAAATGACCCAAATCTGCTTTATATTTCTTCTAAGAAGAACATAACTTAAGACGGGTGGTGTCCATTAGTACTTTAACCTAAATCCCAATTAGCCAGGAAGAAAGGTACAATGTATGACTACTACAGTACAAGCTATAATGATTGGGAATAAGTGCTGAAAGTTCGTTCATACTATTACAGTGCTTTAAGGAATCTTACTTTGAAAAATTAAGTCCCAGCAGCGGCATACAATTTTGCTTCTATATAATTTCTGGCGCCAAGAATTCTCTATGAGTTCAACTTTATCACGGGACTTATGTTTTAATTTCCGTCTCCGAAATGGCTAGGTACTCGGTATAACCTACCTTGGTGGGACAGGCTGGTGAGGAGATGTGAGCACTTATTGGCGTGTTCGATCTGCAACGGGAACGATCTGCTGACTAAACTACCTTGGTATCATTCACTTCAGTGCCGTCTCCGCATCGAAGCTTGGCTACCATGAAAGGCCATTCCGCTCAATATCTTGCTTTGATCATGCAGATTGTCATAGGCTGACTTGTCCATCTTTTGATGTTACCCGCCCATGTTAGGTCTTGGTCTGCCTCTATTTTTTACCTTGTATTTTCCCCTCCAGGATTACTTTTAGTAAGCTACTGTGTCTTTTAAAATGGCCAAAAAATCTTATTTGTCTTGTCTGAATTGTTTTTAGTAGTTTTTTTTTTCATTTTTAGTTGTTTTAAGACTTCATCGTTTGTTTTCTTTTCCTTCCACCCAATTCTACCTATTCTTCTTTATATCCACATTTCAAAGTCTTCACTTTTCTGGTTGGGAAGATATAACATTTTACCATTCTTAGTTTTAGCCCTAACCCTTACGTATGCGTGTGAAAGCTGGAAAACAACAAGAGATATAGAAACAAAGTTGAACGCATTCGAAAATAAATGTCTAAGGAAAATACTTGGTATAGAATGGAACGAATTCAAAACAAACGAGGAAATTAGAGAAATCGCCAATCAACCACTAATATCTTCAGTAATAAAGAAAAGACGATGGTCATACGTTGGACATGTGATGAGAAGAGATAATAATCGAATAGCAAAGCAAGCCCTCATATGGGAAACTACAGGTAAAAGAAAAGAGGAAGACCCAGGGAGACACTGAGAAGAACATTGATGAGAGAGGCAAGAGCAGCAGGAATCGGCTCCCTCAATGAGATAGAACTGCTTGCACAGAACAGAGACAGATGGCGAGATTTGATAAAATATCTTTAAAAGAAAACTGCTAGAACAAAAATTCATATAGGAGAAGGTGTATCTTGGTCTACGCCCTATGGGCCGGTTACGGCTCGAAAGGTCAATAGATAGATAGTTTTAGCCCTGGTGTTACTTGTTTTGATGTATTTATATTTTTCATGGCATTAACATTACTTTTTGCCATTCCTATTCTTTTGTTTATTTCAGTTGTATATTTTCCATCACTGGTTATAGAATGTCCAAGGTAGTTGTAGCTCTCAACTGTCTCCAAGTGTATTCCTTCAACTTTGATATCCACTTGGAGGTTTCGAGTATTATCTTTGTTTATGGTAATAATTTTAGTCTCTTTGATATTCATATCCAATTTATATTGTTTGCATGTTATGTTTATTTCGTTAAGTAATTGTTATAGATCTTCAGGATTTTCTGCTAGTATACCTTGGTATCACTGTTCATTATATTATAATTCATTGAGAAAAAACAACACAACAAGAGATAGAATACCAAATGAAGCCATAAGAAAAATGGCAGGAATAAAACCCTGCCAAGAATATATAGAACAACAACTTAAATGGTTTGGCCACCTGGTCAGAATGAACCCTTACCAATCACCATCAAGGGCGTTCTTCTCGAGAATGCATGGGAAAAGACCAAGAGGAAGACCAAGAAGAAGATGGATAGATGCAGTGACAGAGACATGTAACAACAAAGGAAAATCACTAATTCAGGTAGTTCGAGCAGCTCAAGAACGACAAATGATATAACCATGACACCCTTTCAGTATCAGTGAAAGGAAAAAAAATAGAAGAAAGAATTGAGAAAAAAACATCGATAGCTCATCTCGCGAACTGAACGCAAAGCTGCACATAACGTAAGAGGACTCCTCTTAGCAGGCAAATATGGATGCCAACACTAACGTTGTGTTTATTCTGTATATTCCCTGTACGTCATATTCCAATTGTGACCCGGGGGGGGGAGGGTAACAAACAAACAAAACATAGAACGGGGTCAAAAGTTTTTATGATAACAAGCGCGGTATATTCAAGCAGTAATGAACAACAAGCTCGTAAAATGTCAGAAATAACCATAGTTTGCTATCTGCTTGTTTCAACAAATAATCGTAATCTGCCACTGCTATCAAAACATTAACGAAAAAAGCATAGTTACCGGAATAGTGTCCTCTACAGGGGTGTCGCTTTCCCCTAAACTTGTTTACAAGTCAAGACATTATTGAAGCTTTGTCTCCTTCGAGCATCAGGGGAAAGCTTCTTGGTAATGCTGGAACCAGCATATTATGAGATCAATAGTAGATATAGGGAGCCGCGATAGCTCAGTGGTTAATGAACTGGACTACAAAGGACAAGAGGTCGGATTCGATCCCAACCGACCGCTTCCGGGTTCACCAAGCTTTAATGGGTACAGGATTTTTTTTCTGTGAAAGTAAAACGGCACGGGCGTAATACCGGCCACATTACCCCAACTATCATGTGCCGAAGATCTGTAAAATTTATGGTCACTAACACCATATTCCCTGTACGCCACTTGGCGTGACGAGGTCTCTTTACTTTTTTTGTTAATGGTAGATATAAAAGGAATTGAAATCAATGGTCACAGCATAAACAAATTGCGATATGCGGATGACACAGTTTTAATAGCAGAGACAGAGAATAAACTACAAGAATTGATAGCCATAATAGCAAAAGAAAGCAATAAGAAAAGTCTCAGTGTGACTAGTAAGAAAACAGAAGTAATGGTCACATATCAAAGAAACAATCACCATCATGCAGCATAAAAATAAACAGGGCAAATCTGAAACAAGTGCAACGTGTCAAATACTTGGGCACAATAATAACATCAGATGGAAGATGTACCACAGAAGTAAAATGCAGAATAGCTCAGGCCAAAATAGTATTTCAGAAAATGAAAAACGTCTTATGCAACAAATCAATGTCAATTGAAGTGAGAAAGAGAATATAGTGCTATATTGACTCACATCTGACTTATGGAGGCGTATCATGGACAGTAAACAAACAAATGTAAAGACGATTAAAGGCCACATAGTTGGGATTTCTCAGAAGAATACTGAAAGTTCACTGGACAGCAAAAATGAGGAAATTCTCAAAGAGACCAACAAAAAAAGGAGCTTCTAAGGAAAATCAGAAAGAAACAATCAACATTTTTCGGGCACATCATGAGAAGGGGAAAGTTGGAATATTTGGCTACAACTGGCAAAATACAGGGAAAGAGAGATCGCGGACAACAAAGATGAAAAATACTAGATAGCTTGGTGTCATGACATGGATAACAGTCAAAAACAAAATTGATCCGATGCACGGTAGATAGAAGATTGTGGAAAAATAAGTTCGCTTACGCCAAAAGGTATGGCAAATGATGATGATGATGGAACCAAGATAAGTAATAGTGATGTCCGGTGTATGACATGATCATGATGTATGACTGTTAATAACAAAAGTGAAGGCCCTGCTCACATCGTGGCACATGATTTTCAATTTGAAAGGGCTGATAGATAATCCGAAATCATTGAATGTCCCGAAAACAAACTTTCTAAATTGTAGTGGCTATTTCCAAGAGTTTGGAAACCACTGGACGGCACGGGCGGACAAATAGCTGGAGGGTTGAACGAGGGTTGAGTGACCTCGAGGGCAGTTCCTAAAGTTGAATCCCTGCTGTGCTGGTGGTGTACGTTTACCTGACCGCAGTAGCAAGCCTCATACAGAGGCAATTACACTGAGGGCACTAATGCTCATGTAAGCAAACTATTCAAGAGAGAGTCGGTGTTCATAAGGTATGAGTAAGACGTATCATTTAATTGGTTTTCAGGGGAGTTTTTGTCATGAATATGTGTGTGCAGTCAATGGCATTTTTCATTTTTTGAATAACTTGATAAATATGATTACGGCCGGTACAAGTCCCTATTATCCATGTTTTCATCAAGGAAGATATTCTGTTCATGAACTGCTGCTCTCTCTCTCTCTCTATTTATCTCTCTCTCTCTCTCTCTCTCTCTCTCTCTCTCTCTCTCTCTCTCTCTCAGAGCAGCGAATACGAAAACATGAACTTAGAATAGACAAGCTAGTGGGTCAGTGAACATGTTACACACATCCAGACAATGGAGCACAGTACTCACATCCAGAAAATGGGGCACTGTATACACATCCAGAAAATTGGGCACTGTACACACATCCAGAAAATGGGGCACTGTATACACATCCAGAAAATGGAGCACAGTACACACATCCAAACAAAACAGCACAGTGCACACACAGAAACAAAACAGCACAGTGCACACACAGAGAAACAAAGCAGCACAGTGCACACTGAGAGAAATAAAACAGCACAATACACACAGAGAAACAAAACAAAACAACACACTACACTCATACAAACAAACACAATAACACAGTTCACATACCCAAACAAAACAACACACTACACTCATACAAACAAACACAATAACACAGTTCACATACCCAAACAAAATAGCACAGTACACACAGAGAAATAAAATAGCACAATACACACACACGCAGAAACAAAATATCACAGTACTGAAATACAAAGAGCACAGTACACACAGAGACAAAATAGCACAGTACACACAGAAAGAAACATAATAGCACAGTACACACAGAGAAACAAAATAGCACACTACACACACAGAAACAAAATATCACAGTACAAAAACAAAGAGCACAGTACACACAGAAACAAAATAGCACAGTACACACAGAGAGAAAATAAATAGCACAGTACACACAGAGAGAAAATAAATAGCACAGTACACAAGCGCACCCAAACAAAATAGCAGAGTAGACAGAAACAAAATAGCACAGCACACAAGCGCACCCAAACAAAATAGCACAGTACAGACAAACAAAATAGCACAGCACACAAGCGCACCCAAACAAAATAGCAGAGTACAGACAGAAACAAAATAGCACAGCACACAAGCGCACCCAAACAAAATAGCAGAGTACAGACAAAAACAAAATAGCACAGCACACAAGCGCACCCAAACAAAATAGCAGAGTACAAACACCAATTAAGTTAAGCCAAATGAACACAGTCGACACCGCACAGCCACACCTAGATTCAGGCAAATGAACACACGGGCTCACATATTTGGTTGGCAAGGGAGCACCTACACGCAACTCTTGGTGTGAACATTTTTGTTCGGCATTCTATTTAGCAACGTTTTTATTATTGAGGTTGGTGTTTGTTTTTCATTTGCACTGACAACTATTTTGTTTATAGTGACTGTAATGGTGATCATTTCACACACGGCTTTTGTTGCTAACCTCACTAATTTTATAGTTTCACTTTCTGTAATTTTGGACGTAGTGGTGGTATTGTTGTGGTTGTTGTTTTTTTTTTATGTTGCTGTTTAAAGTAATGATAGTTCTTTTTATAATGACGATCTTTTATTGTTGACATCAATCTCGTTCTTTTATTGTTGACATCACTCTCGTACTGTTGACATCACTCTCGTTCTTTTACTGTTGACATCACTCTCGTTCTTTTATTGTTGACATCACTCTCGTTCTTTTACTGTTGACATCACTCTCGTTCTTTTACTGTTGACATCACTCTCGTTCTTTTATTGTTGACATCACCCTCGTTCTTTTATTGTTGACATCACTCTCGTTCTTTATTGTTGACATCACCCTCGTTCTTTTATTGTTGACATCACCCTCGTTCTTTTATTGTTGACATCACTCTCGTTCTTTTATTGTTGACATCACTCTCGTTCTTTTACTGTTGACATCACTCTCGTTCTTTTATTGTTGACATCACTCTCGTTCTTTTATTGTTGACATCACTCTCGTTCTTTTACTGTTGACATCACTCTCGTTCTTTTATTGTTGACATCACTCTCGTTCTTTTACTGTTGACATCACTCTCGTTCTTTTACTGTTGACATCACTCTCGTTCTTTTATTGTTGACATCACTCTCGTTCTTTTATTGTTGACATCACTCTCTTTCTTTTACTGTTGACAATTAATTAGTCCTGTCTATAGTTAGGTTATGTTGCACTCACTGGTGCTGTGATCTATATATAACACGTGCTAGCTCGTTCTAAGCCCAAACTAACTTCCAACCTGACGTAGACAGAATGTGTCAGCCACAGCGCAGGATTTTAGAAAAAAAAGCAGGGTACATATGCATATAAGAATACTGACCGTGCGACCAGGTCACCGTGTTCTTATGCCTCCATCATAACACATGAGACAGAGCAAAGTTCGACTGATCACAAGACTAGAGCTCTACAGAAGAACTTCTATGTCGTCTTATTTCCAGAGGGAGCCGCGATAGCTCAGTGGTTAGTGAACTGGACTACAAAGGACAAGGGCTAGGGTTCGATCCCAACCGACGGCTTCCGGGTTCACCCAGCCTTAAATGGGTACCGAATTTTTTTCTGGGAAAGTAAAGCGGCACGGGCGTAATACCGACCACATTACCCCAAAAATCATGTACAGAAGGTCTGTAAAATGTATGGTCACTAACACCATATTCCCTGTACGCTACTTGGCGTGACGGGGGCTCTTTACTTTAGTTTTTTTACTTTATTTCCAGAGCCTGTACTAGTCTTGTTCAAGAATAGTGAGTCCAGTGCTCATATGCACATATAGAAATATATGCTAAATATCTAGGAGCTAGAGATATCCACTTCAAAACTAACATATAATTGGAATACTGATATGACGTGTCACTAGAGAAATTCAGAAAAGATACAGCTGTGAAAATACATTCTCCGAATGCTTTAAAACAAAATATGAGAGAGATATCGCTGCATTGGACACCAGATGCTAAAAGAAGACAACAAGGGAGACGAAAATCAAGAAAGAAAACAGAATGACTTCACTTAGGGCTGGTTTATTAGACCGGCTCAGGACAGATCACGAGTGCGGTTGCTACTGACGACCTTATGAGCCAATGGGCAGAAAGAGCTTTGATTGATTGAAGCATGATTACGTGAATGTTAACAGAGAAAAAAAACAACGAGACAATGACGTCCACAGAAAGTAGCTCTCTATTAAAGTCAACGCGATGGGCGGTGTCTATTGGTCTAACACGTCATCAATTGGTTTTTTTTTGTTGGCCAGTAAATTATAGTTTATTATTTCATTGAATTATTTTCTCGTTCTAGCGTTCATCAGAAGAAATGTTTTCCTCTTCATCATGCGCCCTTAAAGGGACATAAAGAGGGCGTAGATGAGTTGTGATGTTGTTGGCAGTAGAACTGTGATATTGCGCCTTCCGACCAACATATCCGACTTCGGCCCGGCATTTTGTGAGTAGCCGGTTGCCTTCCCTCTTCGATCCCTACTTGCTTAGCCAGACCAGGCTGGTTAGTATGTTTTAGAGGTACCGCGAAGATGTGGAGTTGGCTTTGGATGGTTCTGGTCTACTGCAAGCCATCAGCTATGTGTTGATGACAAGTGTCGTTGCCTCTTATTGTCGATTATTTAGTCATTATCATCATGTGCCATACCGGTTGGCGTAGGCGATCATGTCCATCCACAATCTTCTATCTACAGTGCATCGTATCAGTTCTGTTGTTGACTGTTTGCCATACCATGACACCAAACAATCTAGTTTTTTCTCTATTTGTTGTCCGCGATCTCTCTTTCCTTTTATTTTGCCAGTTGTAACCAAGTATTACTTCCAACTTTCCTCTTCTCATGATGTGCCTGAAAATTGTTTATTGTTTCTTTCTGGTGTTTTTAGCAGCTCCCTTTTTGTGCTGGCCTCTTTGGCCTTTTTAGCTATCAATTAGAATGGTGTGAATATATTAAAGCGGATCCAAAAGGACAAGGAAAAACAACAACTAGGGGGGGGGGGTTGACAAAAAGCGTCAAATTAATGAATGAGAATCTGTTGTTCTCCAAATAAATTACAAACGGATTTCCAATCACGGTTGGATCACAATAAAAGTTGTGTTTCTCTCAGTCCATCCGATTAAAAAAAAAAAGCACTCTTAACCGAAAGCACTGTGGAGACTGCGTTGGAGGTGTGGCCTATTTGTCCTGTCCTATAGAATGAAAACCCTCGGCACACCCATCAAATTGTTGAGTTTTAAACCACGCCCTGACCCTTTACCACCCCCTTCTCTCCGTTTGACTCTCAAATTGAAAGTACGGAGCTCAGTAATCCTGCCTATCCCCTTCAATTATCTCTGTTGTGTTAGCTTTAGATCTAGGCACGTCGGGGTTTAGGCATCGGGAGAGGTCCTAGTGCCTAAGGCTCTGATGACAGGCAACATTTATTTCGTTATTATCCGACATACTTAGGATGGACACCATAGGAATGTCAAGTTATGGAAGACTGTGATAAGTTATGGATAACAAATAGAAAACAAAGTCATCTCATTTAGATTTAGACTAGCAGTGAAGTTTTCGAGTCTGTATTTTAAAAGACATACAGTACACAGTTTCAGAGAAAACTGTGTAAAAATATAGAAACCATATGATCATTCATGATGGTAAACAAGAAATATTTATTATTTATAATTACAGGAAAAACAATGCAAAATTGTTTTTAAAAAAAAACTGAATAGTCGAAATAAAATAGAAATTCCGCCTCAAGTATTGTATATATCTGCAATGTCGTTTCCTGTATTAATTTTAGTCTTTTGTAATTCTTGCAGTGGCCCATATAGTTTTGTCTGTGGTGTTGTGTCTATGGGCCAATGGATTTTCCTGTCTACAATACTCAGTCCAGTCTTGGAGTATCAGTTCAGCAGCATGAACAGTCTATTTATAGCAGTAGTTATAAGATAGCAGTAGTAATAAGAGAGCAGTGGTTATAAGATAGCAGTAGTTATAAGATAGCAGTAGTTATAAGATAGCAGTAGTTATAAGATAGCAGTAGTTATAAGATAGCAGTAGTTATAAGATAGCAGTAGTTATAAGATAGCAGTAGTAATAAGAGAGCAGTGGTTATAAGATAGCAGTAGTTATAAGATAGCAGTAGTTATAAGATAGCAGTAGTTATAAGAATATCAGTAGATATAAGATAGCAGTAGTTATAAGATAGCAGTAGTTATAAGATAGCAGTAGTTATAAGATAGCAGTAGTTATAAGAATATCAGTAGATATAAGATAGCAGTAGTTATAAGATAGCAGTAGTTATAAGATAGCAGTGGTTATAAGATAGCAGTAGTTATAAGATAGCAGTAGTTATAAGATAGCAGTAGTTATAAGAATATCAGTAGATATAAGATAGCAGTAGTTATAAGATAGCAGTAGTTATAAGATAGCAGTAGTTATAAGATAGCAGTAGTTATAAGAATATCAGTAGATATAAGATAGCAGTAGTTATAAGATAGCAGTAGTTATAAGATAGCAGTAGTTATAAGAATATCAGTAGTTATAAGAGATCAGTAGTTATAAGAGAACAGTAGTTATAAGAGAACAGTAGTTATAAGAGAACAGTAGTTATAAGATAGCAGTAGTTATAAGAGAATAGTAGTTATAAGAGAACAGTAGTTATAAGAGAACAGTAGTTATAAGAGATCAGTAGTTATAAGAGAGCAGTAGTTATAAGAGAACAGTGGTTATAAGAGATCAGTGGTTATAAGAGATCAGTAGTTATAAGATAGCAGTAGTTATAAGAGATCAGTAGTTATAAGATAGCAGTAGTTATAAGAGATCAGTAGTTATAAGATAGCAGTAGTTATAAGAGATCAGTAGTTATAAGATAGCAGTAGTTATAAGAGATCAGTAGTTATAAGAGATCAGTAGTTATAAGAATAGCAGTAGTTATAAGAGATCAGTAGTTATAAGAAATCAGTAGTTATAAGAGATCAGTAGTTATAAGAGATCAGTAGTTATAAGAGAACAGTAGTTATAAGAGATCAGTAGTTATAAGAGATCAGTAATTATAAGAGAGCAGTAGTTATAAGAGAACAGTAGTTATAAGAGTACAGTAGTTATAAGAAATCAGTAGTTATAAGAAATCAGTAGTTATAAGAGAACAGTAGTTATAAGAGAACAGTAGTTATAAGAGAACAGTAGTTATAAGATAGCAGTAGTTATATGAGAACAGTAGTTATAAGAGAACAGTGGTTATAAGAGAACAGTAGTTATAAGAGAACAGTTGTTATAAGACAGCAGTAGTTATAAGAGAACAGTAGCTAAAAGAGAACAGTAGTTATAAGAGATCAGTAGTTATAAGAGATCAGTAGTTATAAGAGATCAGTAGTTATAAGAGAGCAGTAGTTATAAGAGAACAGTAGTTATAAGAGATCAGTAGTTATAAGAGAGCATTAGTTATAAGAGAACAGTAGTTATAAGAGATCAGTAGTTATAAGAGAGCAGTAGTTATAAGAGAACAGTAGTTATAAGAGAACAGTAGTTATAAGAGAACAGTAGTTATAAGAGATCAGTAGTTATAAGAGATCAGTAGTTATAAGAAAAAATAGTATAGTCACTGTTGCAGTTGTAGAATAAATTATAATTAACATAAACCGTACAAAATTGAAAATAGTTTTTTTTTTGGTTATCCTTGTTTCTATATTAGTACCATGTAACCCTTCTAACCGGTGTACCGTACAGGGTACACCTGTGTATAGAAAACAGCCAATGAATGATTTATTTCAATAAATAATATTTGCAGAGTTATATTATTCCCAATTATAAAATTATGGAAAGCTATATCAAGTACAAGGGAGCCACGATAGTTCAGTGGTTAGTGAACTGAACTATAAAGGACATGAGGTAGGGTTCGATCCCAACCGACGGGTCCGGGTTCACCCAGCCTTAAATGGGTACCTGATTTTTTTTTCTGGGAAAGTAAAGCAGCACGGGCGTAATACCGACCACACTACCCCAAAAATCATGTGCCGAAGGTCTGTAAAAATTATGGTCACTAACACCATCTTCCCTATACTTCACTTGGCTGGACGGGGGTACTTTACTTTTTTTTTTTTTTATATATATATAAAGTACATAGACCACAGGAGTCGCGATAGCTCAGTGGTTAGTGAACTGGACTACAAAGGACAATGGGTAGGGTTCGATCCCAACCGACGGCTTCTAGGTTCACCCAGCTTTAAATGGGTGCCTGATTTTTTTTTCTGGGAAAGTAAACAGCACGGGCGTAATACCGACCACATTCATTACCCCAAAAATCATGTGCCGAAGGTCTGTAAAAATTATAGTCACTAACACCATATTCCCTATACGCCACTTGGCGTGACGGGGGTACTTTACCTTTTTTTACTTTACATAGACCACAGAAAACCATTATTACTGTATTATTTGACAACGGAATATAACAGTTACTAGTTGGGCTAATTACAGAGTGCAAACGTTGAAAAGAGGGGGGGGGTGGAAATAGTGAGTCTACAGGGAAGATAGAAAAAAATATGGGGTGCCGTCCTGGTGTGTAACAACAATGTCCAAATGCCACATTGAGAGAATGAGAACAGAAAACAAAGAACGCTTGTTGTAAATTGTCGCACGACAAAATGTCTCCAACCACTCACTACTGACTATTCCACTCATGTGACATCAGCACAATTTAATGCTGTCAAGTGTCATTTAAAACTACACAATCTCTATATATTTCGCTCTAAAACATTACATTGAAGCTATGCTATAATTATTTTTTTCAAAATATGTTTAGCATTTATCATGTAGCATCAATCAAAACTGAAGTGACACAGTAACACTCATTTATTTATTGATATTATTATTATTTATAAATAGTCAAAGTCAGTAGCATTAACTACTGTTAACTCAAAGTCAGTGTATAAGTGTATACTGTACACTGTACTCAGAAGAAAAATATTATAACTCAAGTAAGTAAACTCACTTCAAACTGTACAAGTGAAACCACACAAACAAGACAAACGCTGTTAGTTTACTAGTAGTAGTATTTCATTATTATTCACATAAAACTATTGTAAAACTCACCTTGGTAATGTGTTAAAATCTCCGATATAGTCCAATATTATAGCACACACAGTCACAAAACGTATATCCCAGTGATGATAGTTGGTAACGTGAATGTAGAGATTAGATAGACCATACACAAAGCTTTACAACACAGAAACAGATCCTCGTGTGAGCTGTGTGCCAGGAGAGTTCCCGGTTGCCAGCCATTCACATCCAAATCCGGGGCTGGCTGTTTCGTTTCTTCTCAGGGAAAAGCACAACGCGGCAAGTGACTGATGTCCTCAAGTTCGTTGGAGAGGTTTTCTCACACGCGATAGCGTCGCTTTGTCGCATCGCAAACTGAAAGGGTTCTCACACTGTTGCAGCTTACCCCAAAGCCCCCATTATTTTTTGTAACGTAGTTTGCAAAAGGAGAGCCCCGTAACGCTATGTGTACCCGCCTGCTGACCTGACGGTTCGGAGTTCAAATGCCAATGGAAGCTAATTTCATTTCCAATCTAATAGATACAACACTACAGACAAAACTATATGGGCCACTACAAGAATTAAGATAGAAAGTAAAATGTATACAGGAAACGACATTGCAGATATAGACAATACTTCAGGCGAACGAAAGACAGACAGACAGAAATAGATAGACAGACAGATTTCCGATCTAACAGACTCTAGGGGTCTAACCAGCTCTTTAGTTGTAGTCTCCGTTAGTCATAGATGACTGATGTAGTCTCCGTCAGTTTGGTTGACTGAATAGTCTCCGTCAATTATAGTTGATTATGGATTTTCCAGCGCCCCTATGAAATGTTATTTTATTTTTCTTTCGTCATGTATTGTCTTTTCTATTAATCTGTCTTCTTCCTGTTTGATTTGGAGCTTTCGAGTGCATTTCCAAAAAATTGTGTTCTGCAGTTATTTCTTCCCAGGCTGCAGGGTTTATGTTCAGAGTCCATATCACGTTTACACACGTCTACAAATCGAAGTTTTGGGCGTCCCCTAATTTTTTTTACCATTTGCTAGTTGTCCATAGAGTGTATCTTATGGTATGCAGCAATCTTTCATACGTTGTAAGTGGCCAAGTCAGCGTAATCTACGTTATTTAAGCAGTGATTAGATGTTCGGGAGGCCTGTGCGAGTGAGAACCTCCATGCGTGTCACTTTGTCTTCCGAAGTGATATGGAAGGGAGCATTGATTTATAACTAATCCTACATAGCTAACTAGTAATGAAACATCCAAAACAAAATAATAGAAAAATGTTAAAGAAAAGCAAATTGACTTCCCCGTGTCGTGGACCCTGGTCAGAACGGGAAAAGGGCGAGTCACAAGGGTCTAGCTGTAATTATACCCTCTGGACAGGGGTGAAGGGTTCTAAAAATATACGAGTGGGGGGAACGCTGTCTAGGTAACGTGGATGGCATATGGAATATATTTAGTCTTCTCCAGCCTCTTTAGTAAAAGTAAAAAAAAGTAAAGTACCCCTGTCACGCCAAGTGGCGTATAGGGAATATGGTGTTAGTGACCATAAATTTTACAGACCTTCAGCGCATGATTTTTGGGGTAATGTGGTCGATATTACGCCCGTGCTGCTTCACTTTCCCAGAAAAAAATCCGGTACCCATTTAAGGCTGGGTGAACCCGGAAGCCGTCGGTTGGGATCGAACCCTACCCCTTGTCCTTTGTAGTCCAGTTCACTAACCACTGAGCTATCGCGGCTCCAGCCTCTTTAGGCCCAGATATATATTTCTCTGATGAGCAAATATCAACTATCCATCCATACCTTAAGAAAGAGAGTATTTGTAAAGTCATAAACACATCGTTACCCAACGACGATTGCTAAGATACCACCTTTAGCTTTTTTTTATCTAACGCGCACGGATCTGGAGACATGAAAGCAAACTGTAATTTGAGTGTGACTTGAACCAATTACAGGAGTACAATGGTTAGGGCCGAGACCATCCATTAACATTAATTGTGTTATCTGGAGCCTTAGAGAAGTTAGACGCCGCCAGTAGAAATTGTATATCAGGAATGTTTCTCTTCTGATGTTTCTCTTCTGATGTTTCTCTTCTGTTTTTTCTCTTCTGCTGTTTCTCCTCTGATGTTTCTCTTCTGATGTTTCTCTTCTGTTGTTTCTCTTCTGATGTTTCTCTTCTGCTGTTTCTCCTCTGATGTTTCTCTTCTGATGTTTCTCTTCTGTTGTTTCTCTTCTGATGTTTCTCTTCTGCTGTTTCTCTTCTGATGTTTCTCTTCTGCTGTTTCTCTTCTGTTGTTTCACTTCTGTTGTTTCTCTTCTGATGTTTCTCTTCTGCTGTTTCTCTTCTGTTATTTCTCTTCTGCTGCTTCTCTTTTGCTGCTTCTCTTCTGCTACGTTACGATGGCGACTACCCCTCTTCATCGTTCGCACTTTAAGGGACGTTCAAGGGTTAATTGCTGAAACAGCAAGCTTCGATATGTTACAGAAGCAGCAAGCTTCCCTGATATGTTACAGAAGCAGCAAGCTTCTCTGATATGTTACAGAAGCAGCAAGCTTCCCTGATATGTTACAGAAGCAGCAAGCTTCTCTGATATGTTACAGAAACAGCAAGCTTCGATATGTTACAGAAACAGCAAGCTTCCCTGATATGTTACAGAAACAGCAAGCTTCTCTGATATGTTACAGAAGCAGCAAGCTTCCCTGATATGTTACAGAAACAGCAAGCTCGATATGTTACAGAAGCAGCAAGCTCGATATGTTACAGAAGCAGCAAGCTTCCCTGATATGTTACAGAAACAGCAAGCTCGATATGTTACAGAAGCAGCAAGCTTCCCTGATATGTTACAGAAACAGCAAGCTTCGATATGTTACAGAAACAGCAAGCTTCGATATGTTACAGAAACAGCAAGCTTCCCTGATATGTTACAGAAACAGCAAGCTCGATATGTTACAGAAACAGCAAGCTTCGATATGTTACAGAAACAGCAAGCTCGATATGTTACAGAAACAGCAAGCTTCCCTGATATGTTAAAGAAACAGCAAGCTTCCCTGATATGTTACAGAAACAGCAAGCTCGATATGTTACAGAAGCAGCAAGCTCGATATGTTACAGAAACAGCAAGCTTCTCTGATATGTTACAGAAACAGCAAACTCGATATGTTACAGAAACAGCAAGCTTCTCTGATATGTTACAGAAACAGCAAGCTTCCCTGATATGTTAAAGAAACAGCAAGCTTCTCTGATATGTTACAGAAACAGCAAGCTTCCCTGATATGTTACAGAAGCAGCAAGCTTCTCTGATATGTTACAGAAACAGCAAGCTTCGATATGTTACAGAAACAGCAAGCTTCCCTGATATGTTACAGAAACAGCAAGCTTCTCTGATATGTTACAGAAGCAGCAAGCTTCCCTGATATGTTACAGAAACAGCAAGCTCGATATGTTACAGAAGCAGCAAGCTCGATATGTTACAGAAGCAGCAAGCTTCCCTGATATGTTACAGAAACAGCAAGCTCGATATGTTACAGAAGCAGCAAGCTTCCCTGATATGTTACAGAAACAGCAAGCTTCGATATGTTACAGAAACAGCAAGCTTCGATATGTTACAGAAACAGCAAGCTTCCCTGATATGTTACAGAAACAGCAAGCTCGATATGTTACAGAAACAGCAAGCTTCACTGATATGTTACAGAAACAGCAAGCTCGATATGTTACAGAAACAGCAAGCTTCCCTGATATGTTAAAGAAACAGCAAGCTTCTCTGATATGTTACAGAAACAGCAAGCTCGATATGTTACAGAAACAGCAAGCTCGATATGTTACAGAAGCAGCAAGCTTCCCTGATATGTTACAGAAACAGCAAGCTTCGATATGTTACAGAAACAGCAAGCTTCGATATGTTACAGAAACAGCAAGCTTCCCTGATATGTTACAGAAACAGCAAGCTCGATATGTTACAGAAACAGCAAGCTTCACTGATATGTTACAGAAACAGCAAGCTCGATATGTTACAGAAACAGCAAGCTTCCCTGATATGTTAAAGAAACAGCAAGCTTCTCTGATATGTTACAGAAACAGCAAGCTCGATATGTTACAGAAACAGCAAGCTTCGATATGTTACAGAAACAGCAAGCTCGATATGTTACAGAAACAGCAAGCTTCCCTGATATGTTAAAGAAACAGCAAGCTTCCCTGATATGTTACAGAAACAGCAAGCTCGATATGTTACAGAAGCAGCAAGCTCGATATGTTACAGAAGCAGCAAGCTTCTCTGATATGTTACAGAAACAGCAAGCTCGATATGTTACAGAAACAGCAAGCTTCTCTGATATGTTACAGAAACAGCAAGCTTCCCTGATATGTTAAAGAAACAGCAAGCTTCTCTGATATGTTACAGAAACAGCAAGCTTCCCTGATATGTTAAAGAAACAGCAAGCTTCTCTGATATGTTACAGAAACAGCAAGCTTCGATATGTTACAGAAACAGCAAGCTCGATATGTTACAGAAGCAGCAAGCTCGATATGTTACAGAAGCAGCAAGCTTCCCTGATATGTTACGTGGGAGTGAAGTACCTGAAACATTGCTACGGGTGTTGTCTCATAATGTTTTGGCTGTACTTGGCGTGGGGGTGAAGTACCTGAAACATTGCTACGGGTGTTGTCTCATAATGTTTTGGCTGTACTTGGCGTGGGAGTGAAGTACCTGAAACATTGCTACAGGTGTTGTCTCATAATGTTTTGGCTGTACTTGGCGTGGGGGTGAAGTACCTGAAACATTGCTACGGGTGTTGTCTCATAATGTTTTGGCTGTACTTGGCGTGGGAGTGAAGTACCTGAAACATTGCTACGGGTGTTGTCTCATAATGTTTTGGCTGTACTTGGCGTGGGAGTGAAGTACCTGAAACATTGCTACTGGTGTTGTCTCATGTTTTGGCTGTACTTGGCGTGGGAGTGAAGTACCTGATACATTACTATGGGTGTTGACTCATAATGTTTTGGCTGTACTTGGCGTGGGAGTGAAGTACCTGATACATTACT
Organism: Megaustenia siamemsis; assembly: GCA_032433765.1. Classification (NCBI taxonomy): domain Eukaryota; kingdom Metazoa; phylum Mollusca; class Gastropoda; order Stylommatophora; family Ariophantidae; genus Megaustenia; species Megaustenia siamemsis. The sequence goes on along the minus strand of JAVIAB010000059.1, from coordinate 43,016,355 downwards.
ATGGGTGTTGTCTCATAATGTTTTGGCTGTACTTGGCGTGGGAGTGAAGTACCTGAAACATTGCTACTGGTGTTGTCTCATGTTTTGGCTGTACTTGGCGTGGGAGTGAAGTACCTGATACATTACTATGGGTGTTGACTCATAATGTTTTGGCTGTACTTGGCGTGGGAGTGAAGTACCTGATACATTACTATGGGTGTTGTCTCATAATGTTTTGGCTGTATTTGGCGCGGGAGTGAAGTGATACATTTTCTTTTAAATAAGTAATTGAAAACTATAGTTGCTGAAGTTATAATGTGTGAGTCATCAACTACTTTAATGGTTAATTATCATCGCGTAAAGCTTACAATAAAGAGTAGCTAATGTGCCGAGGGATCGACACTTCCTAGATACGGGCCGCAATGTTCAAATGTAATTACCATCCATAGTGTTGAAAAGTCTTACCCATCTCGGAACTAGATCCAACTTTTTGTGTTTGATCTTGAATTGTCCATCGCATCGTTTCTACTTATAAAAGACAATGATCATCGCACTCTCAGTTAATTTGGAAGATGCAAGGAAATGCGCCTTCGTTATTTGTTATTTAGCTTCAACGATTGGCGTGGTCTATTATTCTATGATACTGTAAGAAAAAAAGAAAGCGATACAAAAATTATTGTCTTGTTGTTAAAAAATAATAGCCATAAGTTTCTAATTATTGTTATTAGCTATTTCAAATATTTTTTATTATACGGAAAAGTAAGGAGCCGCGATAGCTCAATGGTTAGTGAACTGGACTACAAAGGACAAGGGGTGGGTTCGATCCCAACCGACGGCTTCCGTGTTCACCCAGCTTTAAATGGGTACCGGATTTTTTTTTGGGAAAGTAAAGCAGCACGGGCGTAATACCGACCACATTACCCCAAAAATCATGCGCTGAAGGTCTGTAAAATATAGGGTCACTAACATCATATTTCCCTATACGCCACTTGGCGTGACGGTGGTACTTTATTTTTTATACAGAAAAGTAAAGGTAAAGTACGAGACTTGAACCGGCGTCTTAGCACGTGAGTTTTCACCCATATGTGCTCGACTACAGTTCATAGACTGTCTTGCAATATTGCTGGATTTCGAAATGTGTAATGTGTAATGTGTGTAATCCATCCCTGTTCCCTTTTCTATTAAATTATATGTGTGGGTGAAAAGGCGGGTTGGAATGCATATATATATATATATATATATATATATATATATATATATATATATATATATATATATACCATCATCATCATCATCATCGTGTGCCTTCTCCGCATCGAAGGTTGGCTACCATGGATCGCCATTCTACTCTGTTTCTTGCTTTGATGGTGCAGGCTGACATAGATTGACTTGTCCATCTTTTGATGTTACTCGCCCATGTTAGTCTTGGTCTGCCTCTGCCTCTTTTACCTTGTATTTTTCCTTCTAATATTACTTTTAGTAGGCTGTTGTGTCTTTTAATATGCTCCAAAAATTTCATTTGTCTTGTCTTAATTGTGTTTAGTAGTTCTCTTTTCATTTTCAGTTGTTTTAAAACTTTATTGTTTGTTATCTTTTGTTTCCATATATGTATATATATATATATATATATATATATATATATATATATATATATATATGTATTGCGTTCACCAGCTTTTACCTCTGACGACGTCACTAGAGACTAGGAACTGAATTTTGCGTGTTAATCCGTTTTTCCCTGGCAGCCGTGTGCACAGGGGCCCCTCGTCGCACAGGCAGATAGCTCCGTCTTCGGAGGTACTCATATTTTTTTCCGTCCATGAGTAATTGACGTTTCAAGCCGGGCCTCGCTGCTGAGACCAGGGGTGGTTGCCGCGGAGAGAAATCATAAGTAAAAATCTCAAATAGTGCAGCCAGGATTTGTACCCACAACTTCTCTGTCTCGAGGCTGACGTCTTGCCTCGAGACCAACCAGTTCCCCAGGTGGATGATATTAAGTGTTGCTCCTTCTTCTTCGTACCACATGAATGCATATAAACAACAGGAAAAAATAGAAGATCGGAGGCATAAAGGTAGACAAAGTAGAGATGATGTGGGTCTTGTCGGCGTGGCACGGGAAAGGGTCAACGGTGGGACTTCTGTACAGTGCATGTGATTTACAGTACGGTACAGGGAAAGGTAAAGTACGAGACTTGAATCGGCGTTTTAGCACGCGAGTTTTTACCCGTATGTGCTCGGAGACTTCTGGATAGTGTCGCTTCAAGCATTGAAACTCACGATGCGAAGCGGCATTCCTCACTTTCCCGGAGTACTAATCTGGTACCCATTTCTGCCAGCGGTTGGGTCGACCGCGAGGGTATTTTTTATTTTCCAACCACAAGTACAATTCACACTGCTTCGAGCGGGAATCGAACACGGGCTGTCGGTAGCCCAGTCAAGTGGTTTTTCCAACTAGGCTACCGAGTCCCGACTGAAAGTTATGGAAGATCATGATAATCAACTCCACTAAGCGTGGAGCATCATAAATATACAGTATTTTGTTCCTAAAGCCTTCGTACGACAAGCCGTGGGGTATTGATTTAATGCCAGTACATGGAACCGGGGAGCCGCGATAGCTCAGTGGTTAGTGAACTGGACTACAAAGGACAAGGGGTAGGGTTCGATCCCAACCGACGGCTTCCGGGTTCACCCAGCCTTAAATGGGTACCGGATTTTTTTCTGGGAAAGTGAAGCGGCACGGGCGTAATACCGACCACATTACCCCAAAAATCATGTGCTGCAGGTCTGTAAAATGTATGGTCACTAACATCATATTCCTTATACGCCACTTGGCGTGACCGGGGTACTTTACTTTTTTTACTACATGGAACCGCTTTATTAAAGTTAATTTCCTCATCCTTTGAGTGCAATTTGTTGGTTTACACGAACCGTACGTGGTTTGTTGAACGTAGTTTATTGGTTTACACAAACCGCACGTGGTTTGTTGAACGTAGTTTATTGGTTTACACGAACCGTACGTGGTTTGTTGAACGTAGTTTGTTGGTTTACACGAACCGTACGTGGTTTGTTGAACGTAGTTTGTTGGTTTACACTATACACCAGACAAAGTCGAAAACTGATTCCGGTCTGCTTGTTTGTCCCCGTACCACAAGCCGCTGATTGCGGAGTATTGATTTAATGCCAGCACATGGAACCTCTTCATTAAAAGCCGCATGTTAATTTCCTCATTCTTTGAGTGTAGTTTGTTGGTTTACACGAACCGTACGTGGTTTGTTGAACGTAGTTTGTTGGTTCACTCTATACATCAGACGAAGTCGAAAACTGGTTCCGGTCTGCTCGTTTGTAGTTATAGTGGGTAATTGTTTGTGATAACATGAAGTACAGCATAAGCTATTAATTGCTATTTTGTCCCCCAATGTTTGTCATTTCCTGCCACGTGGTTGATAACGGCGGGTTCAGTCACATGACTTATGTTTCATGTTGAAAAGACAAGGAATTGTGATCAAGTCGTTTCCTGCCTTCTTGAGAAGAAGATGAGAAGTCCCTTAGTTTGTTGATCAACGCCCATCTGTAATGGTAAGGCCATCGGGCAGAGAGAGAGAAATTCCAGAAACCCCCATTATTGTGACGTCTTCATCTATGTGGGCTGATGTTATTCTGCCCACAAATCGCCTCTGTTCGTAAAGCTGGAAACGTCACAAAAGTTGGGTTGCATCACTAACCCAGCCATACCTGTCCACAAGCGTGTCTCCATGCTGCACAATCTGTCTCAAACTCTCTGTTATTTGATGCATAACGATGACTCCTGTGACGCTCTGATGTTGGACACGACTCAAACTTCCGCCCCTATGTATGTTAATTCAGTGGCATCACATTCAATGTTTAATTCTTGAGGTCCAACATGGAGAGTTATCTCATGCAACGTTCTAGATCAGACGAAAAGTCAATGCATCCAGAATAAAGAGCAAATGAATATGTGCCACAGCAAGGTAGCCGCGATTGGTCAGTGGTTAGTGAACTGGACATGGACTACTAAGCACAAGAGGTTGGGTTTGATCCTGATCTACGGCTTTCAGGTTCACCCAGCCATAAATGGGTACCGCATTTTTTTTTAATGGGAAAGTAAAACGGCACGGGCGTAATACCGACCACATTTCCGCCAAAATCATGTTCTGAATGTCTGTATAAATTATGGTCACTGATACCATATTCCATATACGCCATTTGGCGTGACGGGGCTTTAGGTTAGGTATGCACTACAGAATCAGTCTAATCTCTCATTTTAATATGTTCGTTTATTTACTTCTTCTCCGTCCTTCTTACTATCCTTTGGCCACGTGAACGTAGTAAGAATATATCAGCGAATAGAAGTCATTGCTTTCATGGTGATCCACAATAGGTGGCTATTGAAGTCTTCAAATGTACAAATGATAGTTCGCGACCTTCGTTGCAGATTACGGGTGATTTTTGTCAAGAGAACAAAATACACTTTGAAGGTTTAATCATCATCATTGCATTCGGAGTGGCTACACAGCTACTTACTACAGCTACCAAAGCCAAACAAGGACAATTCTCAGATCAGTGCCTATAGAATCACCACGATGCAGAACACTGCGGGCAAGCTGCTGGAGAAAATAGTTGCCTTTGTACTCACCTGTCACCTTGAACAGCTACGCTCATTCCCACCCATACTCTGAGATTATAGCTATAACAAAGAGACATGGCTCTATGAGGCAGTTTTCGAAGACTTCCACATACGGAGGAGTCATGTGCTGCTGCTATAGATATGGAGGATGCATACAACAGAGTACCATTTGAATACTTCTTGCACATGCTCCTCAAACTGGCGGTGTATCCCTTCCTCATCAGATGGATCGCTGCAGCACTGTTTCAGAGGAAGGTGATACTCAGATGTGGAAGTTGGTCTTCCGAGCCAACATCCATTTGTCCAGGGCTGCCACAAGGTTCACCATTGTCACCAGTTCTATTTAACGTGTACACAATAACGATCACGGAACAGCAGCTGGATGGGAGGGGAAGAACTATGACTTTTGCTGATGATATTCTGGTATATCGACAGGGAAGAGACAGACGGGGAATCGCCTCCACATTGCAAGACGAACTCGATCGCATTTCTTCCTGGTGTGGAGTATCAGTTGCATTAGTTAATCCTAATAAAGCATCAGTTGCATGGTTCTCCCTTAACAATCATATCGTTAACACGGAAACACCGGTGGTAGAATGGGGGCTGATGAGGTGACTATGGAGAGGTTGATGACGTATCTCAGAGTTACGTTTGATCGCAGCCTGTGTTTTCAGGACCACGTTGACAATGTGATAACAAAATCCCGCAAAGGATTAGCCGCCTTGAAGGTCATGGCAGCTGCCAACATCGAGCAGAGGCTACTTACTCTTCTGTTCCAGGGACTAGTCCTCGCACCAGTCAAGTACGCTCTGGCAATTCTTACTGTCAGTACAACGCAAACTGACAGGCTGGAGAAAATAGAGAATGAAGCTATACGCATTATTTTGGGATGTACTAGGGACACTCCCTATGTAGCAATGAGGTATCTTCTTGACGTTCCAACCATGGATGGCAGGATCAAGATCTGAAGGGCACGAGCATACTTGAAGATAATTGCAGATAGGTAGCATCCACTGCGAAACGAGCTCAACACAGAGAAAGGTGTCAGGCTAAAAAGAGATAAATCTTGGATGGGACGAACAGAAGATGTCATCAAACAAGTCTGTGGGCTTACCAATATCAACGCGGGCAAGAAGTGGATACCGGTGAGTACGTCAATCCGGGGGATATTCTAGTGTATTGTCACACTCGACAGGAACTGTAAGGAATAGAAAACAGTCTAAGTCAATGCGGAGGTCAACGGTCTCATCTGGGATAACACAGACGACAAAGATGTAGTAATCTATACAGACGGATACGACACCAAAGGAGTGCATGGGCATTTACAGCACGCTCAGCAGGCAGAATGGTCAAAGAAGACAGTGGTGCATACGTTATGATCACGAGTGGTATGACGATGGAGGTGATGGCAGTGACAAGGGCATTCATCTGGTTAGAGTCACAAGACTACACCCACGCCTGCATACTGAGTGATTCGATGAGCATGATAAAAAGAAGTGGAGACCGGCTTTGTACGCATGCAATGGGTAGAGTCGTTGCAGAAGTCAAACATACCTAAAATCACCTTTGTCTACGTCCCTGCACATGAATGAGTACGAGGAAATGAGAGAGCGGCCAGGCTGGTTAGCTGCGCTGTCGTTGAAGACGGGCAACCAATTGATACGGCGGACATCATCAATATTCTCCGAGATGTGGGAAGGACACAGGACTTCGACAACTATGAGTCCACGTCACTCCTTCGGATGAAGGAGATGGGAGTTAAGATGGGCACAGCAAGAAACGAGAAACTTAGTGGGCGTGTAAGAAGACGTATCAACCAACACAGAACTGGAGTCGTCAGTCGCTGGACACTGCGGGACATGTTGAGGATATGATCTGATCACCTATGGACATGTTCGGAGTACAATGTTGATGACCCGCAAATAACTTATTAAATCAATCATTATCAACTTGGATGTCACCTTCGATCGTTTCTGCTTCATTGTTTATGTGCCTTGGGAAAAAAAAATTCCCGATTGTGTCTTGGCTGTTGCTTATATGGAGTTTTTTTTCCAGTTGGAAATATCCAGAAAACGTTCCTGTAACTTTCTGAGCTGTAACGAATACTAAACGTCACAACTCACTGCCTCTGTTTTTAATTTACATTTTATTAATGTGTTATACTCTTATGATAGTTATGGACTTTCTAACACACCTGATACAACTTAACGAATCACTAGATCACAAACAGCAGCAAACAGCTATCAGAATAACAAGCGAAACATCACATTTGTTTGAAGCACTAACAGGAGTGAGGCAGGGTTGTATCCTTTCTCTAAACCTGTTCAAAATCTTTTCTATATTGTGAATATCGTGAGAAATGTCAGAAACGATGACACATTTGTGAAGTGAGATCTGTTCACAATAAATGGCAACATAATTCCAGAACTAAGATACGCTGATGACACAGTCCTCCTCTCAAACAGCGCAGAAGGATTATAAGATACAAATGAGTGTGTTAAAAAACACATTGAAGAGCAAAACCTCTATCTACACATACAGAAAATTAAGATAATGCCCATAAAACAAAAAGAGCCGCGATAGCTCAGTGGTTAGTGAACTGGACTACCACGGACAAGGGGTAGGGTTCGATCCCAACCGACGGCTTCCGGGTTCACCCAGCCTTAAATGGGTACCAGATTATTTTCTGGGAAAGTAAAGCAGCACGGGCGTAATACTGACCACAATACCCCAAAAATCATGTGTTGAAGGTCTGTAAAATATAAGGTCACTAACACCATATTTCCCTATACGCCACTTGGCGTGACGGGGGTACTTTACTTTTTTTTTAACCATAAAACAAAAAGTCAACCCAAAATCATCATCAACAGTGAAGAACTTGAAATTGTAATAAACTATGAATAGCTGGGATCTGTAGTAACAATGGAGACTGCCAGAAAAATATCAAAAGAAGATTAGCAGTAGCAACACAAAAATTAAAAAAAAATAAACGCCATGAAGAAAATGAGACACAATACCACCAAGGCAGTAAAGTTAAAATAACAGAGGGCATGTATCTTCCTGACAGCAACATATTGCTGTGAATCACGGACTCTCTCTCTCGTAAACAGCAAGGAAGAAAACCAATTCATTCGAAACAAACTGATACAGAAAAATCATTTACTTACTTTGGATAATGCAAAGGAGTAATGAAGACATATTACAAGATTTAGATATTAAAAAGAACTGGCTTATACACAATTCTACAGTAGAATTTACAATGCTGTGGCCACGCCAGAAGACACAGCGGACTGTGAAGAACATTAATGGAAGACATGATTTCTGGGTGACGTATCAATGGCAGACCAAGAAGAAAGTGGTTTCTAGACATCGAGGAGACCTTGAACATGACAAGAGAAGAAGTGGGAGATCTGGCTACAGGCAGATTCTTTCAGACGGGCTGTGGTGAACGCAACGTTCTACAATGGACAACCGACTTGATGATGAATACGAATATCATTTTGAAATATAATTTAAAACATATCCATTCGACAAATATCACCGTTCAACGGCCTGGTATATTACGATTTTCTATTTTTATGTCACGGGGTATGCTTGTTTGCATTCGCCCGATGACTAAAGGAGTACACCTCTCCATCATCCGCCCTTAAAAGGACGTTAAGTGGGCGTGTCAGCGTTGTGTTGTTGTTTGTAGAATAACTGTGATATTTGCGCCTTTTGACCAAACACATCCGACAAACAATTTCTTGCAATTTATATGGATGTCGCTGTGAATAGATTTTATGTGGATGTCACCTATAATAGATTTTATGTGGATGTCACTGTGGATAGATTTTATGTGGATGTCACTGTGAATAGATTTTATGTGAATGTCACTGTGGATAGATTTTATGTGGATGTCACTGTGGATAGATTTTATGTGGATGTCACTGTGAATAGAATTTATGTGGACGTAACTGTGAATAGATTTTATGTGGATGTCACTTTTAATTGAATTTATGTGGACGTCACCTTTAATAGAATTTATGTGGACGTCACCTTTAATAGAATAATAGAATTTATGTGGTTGTCACTTTTAATAGAATTTACGTGGATGTCACTTTCAATGGAATGTATGTGGATGCCACTTTTAATAGAATATATGTGGATGTCACTTTTAATAGAATTTATGTGGTTGTCACTTTTAATAGAATTTACGTGGATGTCACTTTTAATAGAATTTATGTGGATGCCACTTTTAATAGAATGTATGTGGACGTCACTTTTAATAGAATTTATGTTTATGTCATTTTTATTAGAATTCAGGTGGATGCCACTTTTAATAGAATTCAGGTGGATGCCACTTTTAAAAGAATTTATGAGTATGTCACCTTTAATAGAATTTATGTGGATGCAACTTTTAATAGAATTTAAGGTCAAGCAACTATTTTCAACTTTCTCTCTAGAATGAGGGCGGGGGAAAGATGAAATTAACTACTCTGACTTCAACGTAATGAGAGGGCATGCGGCCTTTATTCATTAGTCGCATAGGATCCCCATACCTATTGTCTCCCTTGCGCTCCCCAGAAACGTGATAATAGCCATAACGATAGAACCAATTGTATCCTTATTATGTTTCCACAAAAGGCAGGGAGATGACGGTCATTCAACTTTCAGTTGACCTCGTTCAGGAATCGGTTCTGGCATTCACCAAACCTGGCGCGTAGCCTTCATTTGACCAATTCAGAGGAAGAGCTATGTTTACATTACTTGGAAAAAATGTCAAATACTCAACAACAGAACAAAAAAAAACAAAGAACAATATATGGACCGAAGCAGGATAGAACCCGTACTCAGAGGCACAGCGCCTTGCCACGAGAAGCCAAACGCTAGGGAGCACTGTGAGTAGCAGTGTTCCCTAGCGTTTGACTTTTCGTGGCAAGGCGCTGTGCCTCACAGTGTTCCATAGCGTTTGGCTTTTCGTGGCAAGGCGCTGTGCCTCACAGTGTTCCATAGCGTTTGGCTTTTCGTGGCAAGGCGCTGTGCCTCACAGTGTTCCCTAGCGTTTGACTTTTCGTGGCAAGGCGTTGTGCCTCACAGTGTTCCCTAGGGTTTGGCTTTTCGTGGCTAGGCGCTGTGCCTCACAGTGTTCCCTATGGTTTGGCTTTTCGTGGCTAGGCGCTGTGCCTCACAGTGTTCCCTAGGGTTTGGCTTTTCGTGGCAAGGCGTTGTGCCTCACAGTGTTCCCTAGGGTTTGGCTTTTCGTGGCTAGGCGCTGTGCCTCACAGTGTTCCCTAGGGTTTGGCTTTTCGTGGCTAGGCGCTGTGCCTCACAGTGTTCCCTAGGGTTTGGCTTTTCGTGGCAAGGCGTTGTGCCTCACAGTGTTCCCTAGGGTTTGGCTTTTCGTGGCTAGGCGCTGTGCCTCACAGTGTTCCCTAGGGTTTGGCTTTTCGTGGCTAGGCGCTGTGCCTCACAGTGTTCCCTAGGGTTTGGCTTTTCGTGGCAAGGCGTTGTGCCTCACAGTGTTCTGTAGGGTTTGGCTTTTCGTGGCTAGGCGCTGTGCCACTGAGTACAGGTTCGATTCTCCTTCGGTCCATATATTGTTCTTTGTTGTTATTTTTTCTGGTGTTGATTATTTGTCATTTTTTCCGAGTGCTATAAACATACCTCTTCCTCTGAATTGATTCGTTGATTATCGCCTCGGAAGTGTTCCCCTATAATTATATTCATTTTTTATTATTTGTCTTCAATTGGCCACCTCCACGTTACATCTTTGTGTCCGTCTCCATATTTGATGATAGCTTTACAGTGGATAGGAGCCGCGATAGCTCAGTGGTTAGTGAACTGGACTACAAAGGGCAAGGGGTAGGGTTCGATCCCAACCGACGGTTTCCGGGTTCACCCAGCCTTAAATGGGTACCGGATTTTTTTTTCTGGGAAAGTAGAGCAGCGCGGGCGTAATACCGACCACATTACCAATCATGTGCTGAAGGTCTGTAAAATATAGGGTCACTAACACCATATTTCCCTATACGCCACTTGGCGTGACGGGGGTACTTTACTTTTTTTTACTTTTACAGTGGATTCTGTATCTCAGTCAAGTGCAGTATCTTCTTCACTCATTAAGTCGGTGTTGTGTCGCTTCACTACAACAGACCCCGATATCTCTTCCTTTAGGTTCCATCTGTCTTCGGCGTGGGCAGATTTGCTTAACAATTATTGTCCCGGACAGAGACTATTTTTGGCCTGCTCTTTGCGACTGCCAAGGTTTTATTTAACGTGCGTGAGTTCACACAAAAAAGACCAATGAGGAAGTTCTCAAAGAGACCAACACAAAAAGGGAGCTCTTAAAAAACATCAGAAAGAAGCAATCAACATTTTTCGGACACATCATGAGAAGAGGAAAGTTGGAATGCTTGGTTACAACTGGCAAAATAAAAGGAAAGAGAGATCGCGGACGACAAACAGAGAAAATACTGGATAGCTTGGTGTCATGGCATGGAAAACAGTCAACAACAGAACTGATACGATGCACTGTAGATAGAATATTGTGGAGGGACATGATCACCTACGCCAACCGGTATGGCACATGATGATGATGAGTTCACACAGGATCATTCTTTATGCCGATATCCGATTGGGGCTTGGGTATTGAATATCCCTACTTAGGAAACAAAGGAGGGTAAAGCAACGATGAAATCATGGATGGATTCGATGTTTGACAAACATGTCCACCTCCTGTCGTGAAAATTGAACCAGGCATCTTCCTCTTCAGGAACCGACGTCTTACCTCTGGACCATTCACACCAGGAGGATCTTCAACATGCTTTTCTTGTTGTCTTTTTGGAGTGTGGAATGCTTTCCTAGCCTCTGGTTTCTAGTGATTTGCATGCAAGATAAGTCCACACCCCAACGATGGCTCTTACTGAACAGTCTGGTAGAGATCGAGAGGCACCACAATCTGGTGTCCAAAACTACCGTGCCAAGATTGAGTCTATTGGTGCCGAAAATTGGAGATATCATAGTTTGCTCTAAACTACAACACAGCTCGTCTAAACGTCATGACAAGTTGGGACAACGAACAAGTGTAGTCGTCGGGCGAATGTAGAGCAAGTAGGTCAGGTATCTTATTCTACTCTATTCCTTTGAATCAGTTTCATCGCAATCGGGGGAAATGAGAAAGCAGATCAGTTGGCAGAGGAAGGTTCAACAGGCACACAACTAGATACACCGGTTACATACCATCATAAGAAACAGATAATCAAATCAATCAGAGGACCACAAGCCCCAAATCAGGATGCCTTTCATAATACGAATAGATATGAACAAGTTATCATTATACGCCTCAGAACATGACACTATCGACTCCATAGTCACATGTATACAAAATTCAAGATCGGCACCTCAACTACTTGTACATATGGACAGGCGCCCCAGACTGCTGAACACATATTTCAAGACTGCACTGAATATAGTAGACTGGGGAAAATCCATTTTTCCATAGTTACAACACTACAGACAAAACCATATGGGCCACTGCAAGAATTACAAAAGACAGTAAAATTTATATAGGAAACGACATTGCAGATATAGACAATACTTCAGGCGAACGAAAAATAGATAGATAGATGGATGGATGGACGGATGGACGGACGGACGGACGGACGGACGGACGGACGGACGGATGGATGGATGGATGGATGGATGGATGGATGGATGGACGGACGGACGGACGGACGGACGGACGGACGGACGGACGGATGGATGGATGGATGGATGGATGGATGGATGGATGGATGGATGGACGGATGGACGGATGGACGGACGGACGGACGGACGGACGGACTTTCTGACGGGCTGTGGTGAGATCAACGTTGTGTGGGAGATCTGGCTAGAGACAGAGATAATTTCTGACATGCTGTGTTGAGAACAATGTTGTGTGGGAGATCTGGCTAGAGACAGAGATAATTTCTGACATGCTGTGTTGAGAACAATGTTGTGAGGGAGATCTGGAGAGAGACACAGGTGATTTAGACAGGCTGTGTTGAGAACAATGTTGTGAGGGAGATCTGGAGAGAGACATAGATGATTTAGACAGGCTGTGTTGAGAACAACGTTGTATGGGAGATCTGGAGAGAGACATAGATGATTTAGACAGGCTGTGTTCAGAACAACGTTGTATGGGAGATCTGGAGAGAGACATAGATGATTTAGACAGGCTGTGTTGAGAACAACGTTGTATGGGGGATCTGGAGAGAGACATAGATGATTTAGACAGGCTGTGTTCAGAACAACGTTGTATGGGAGATCTGGAGAGAGATAGAGATGATTTAGACAGGCTGTGTTCAGAACAACGTTGTATGGGAGATCTGGAGAGAGATAGAGATGATTTAGACAGGATGTGATGAGAACAACGTTGTGTGGGAGATCTAGATAGAGACAGAGATGATTTAGACAGGATGTGATGAGAACAACGTTGTGTGGGAGATCTAGATAGAGACAGAGATGATTTCTGTCGGGCTGTAATGAGAGCAATGTTTTGCAAATTACATGTGACGTTGAGGCTAAAATAATCGGAAGGAAGGAATAAGAGCTTTTTCTAACAATTAATACTTTTTCCAACTCAGCCAGTGCGGTGTCCTATGTCATGTGCCCGGTAGGTTCGATTCCGTAAAGCTTGTCTCTTCTGTCAAGTATTTCTTTGAGCATCGGGGGGAGAAATAAAATGTCTGACCCGAACACCTTATGGCAACTGCACAAAAAAAGTGGACCTTATTCTACAATCCTATTAGTATCTGGACTTCCCTTCCTATTTCTTCACTTCCTCTTGTATCTTTTCTAGTGTCGATGGAGATAGAAGGTTGTGGTTTTTTCTTCACTTCCTCTTGTGTAGGGAGACTGGTTGGTCTCGAGGGAAGACGCCAGTCTTGAGACAGAGGTTGAGAGTTCAAATCCCGGCTGCACCAGTTGAGAATTTTAATTGTGATTTCTCTCAGCGACAACCACCCCTGGTCTCAGCAGCGAGGCGTGGCTTGAAACGTCAATTCGTCATCGACGGAAAAATGTGAGTACTTCCAAAGACGGAGTTATCTGCCTGTGCGGCGAGGGACTCATGTGCTCGCGGCTGCCAGGGAAAAACGGATTAAGACGCAAATTTCAGTTCCTAGTCTCTAGAATCTTCTCCGGAGGTGAAAGATAGAGAATGTAAAAAAAAAATTCATTTTGTGCCCGTTCTAGTGTCGATGGAGATAGAAAGTTCTGGTTCTCGCCCTTTTGGCGGATTTACTCATTGTCAAATGATGTTGTCGTGTTTCTTTGATGTTGTCGTGTTTCTTGGATGTTGTCGTGTTTCTTGGATGTTGTCGTGTTTCTTTGATGTTGTCGTGTTTCTTTGATGTTGTCGTGTTTCTTTGATGTTGTCTGTCAATCTTACTCTATGTCCTGCTGTTGCTCTTCTTTCTTACCCTCTTTTAAATGTATACTTTGGATGGTTATGAATCACTCAAGATTCTATCGAGATAAGCAAACCAGTTTATTTGTTGTTTCTGCACATAGCTCAGGATTGGCTCAATGTCTACTCTCTTTCTCTTATAATATCATTTCTGATTCTGTCTTTTCTGGCCACTCCAAGCGTTTTTCTCAGAAAATCGCATCGATGTGGTTACAAGAAGTCTCCGGTGGACGCTATAAATAAGACTTCTTTAAAGAGAGTTATCTTTTATTTATTTGAGCGATAATTCAAGCAACCGAGTCTTCTTTATTTTAGTCATTTATTTATTTGTGGTCACAGTAGATAATATTTTGTGAACCTCTTCTTCAGCAGCCAATATTTGCAAGAATAGCTACAAGTCCAGCTACAAAAACAAGTACAAGACTTGCTACAAGCCCACGTATAAGACTATCTATAAGAATGGCCACAAGCCCCGATACAGCTACAAGCACCGCTACAAGACTAGCTACAAGCTCAATCATAAGCCCAGCTAGAAGACTAGCTACAAGCACCGCTACAAGCCAAGCTACAAGACTAATGTCAATCTTAGCCACAAGCCCAGATACAAGATTTGCTACAAGTCCAGCTACAAGATTAGCTACAAGCCTACCCACAAGCCCAGCTACAAGACTAGCTACAAGCCTAGCTACAAGATTAGCTACAAGCCTACCACAAGCCCAGCTACAAGCCTACCCACAAGCCCAGCTACAAGCTTATCCACAAGCCCAGCTACAAGACTAGCTACAAGCCCAGCTACAAGACTAGCTGCAAGCCCAGCAACAAGAATAGCTATAAGCCTACCCACAAGCCTAGCTACAAGATTAGATACAAGCCCATCTACAAGACTAGCTACAAGCCTACCCACAAGCTCAGCTACAAAACTAGCTACAAGCACAGCTAAAAGACTAGCTACAAGCCCAGCTACAAGACTAGCTACAAGCCTACCCACAAGCCCAGCTACAAGACTAGCTACAAGCCTACCCACATACTCAGCTACAAGATTAGCTACAAGCCTACCCACAAGCCCAGCTACAAGATCAGCTACAAGCCTACTCACAAGCCCAGCTACAAGACTGCCTACAAGCCCAGCTAAAAGATTAGGTACAAGCCCATCTACAAGACTAGCTACAAGCCCAGCAACAAGATTAGCTGCAAGCCTACCCACAAGCCCAGCAACAAGATTAGCTACAAGCTTACCCACAAGCCCAGCTAAAAGATTAGCTACAAGCCCAGATACAAGACTAGCTACAAGCCCAGATACAAGACTAGCCACAAGCCCAGCTAAAAGATTAGATACAAGCCTACCCACAAGCCCAGCTAAAAGATTTTATACAAGCCTACCCACAAGCCCAGCTAAAAGATTAGATACAAGCCTACCCACAAGCCCAGCTAAAAGATTAGCTACAAGCCTACCCATAAGCCCAGCTACAAGATTAGCTACAAGCCTACTCACAAGCCCAGCTAAAAGATCAGCTACAAGCCCATATACAAGACTAGCTACAAGCCCAGATACATACTAGCCACAAGCCCAGCTAAAAGATTAGATACAAGCCTACCCACAAGCCCAGATAAATGATTAGCTACAAGCCCAGATACAAGACTAGCTACAAGCCCAGGTACAACACTAGCTACAAGCCCAGGTACAAGACTAGCTACAAGCCAAGCTAAAAGATTAGATACAAGCCTACCCACAAGCCCAGGTACAAGACTTGCTACAAGCCCAGCTAAAAGATTAGATACAAGCCTACCCACAAGCCCAGCTACAAGACTAGCTACAAGCCCGGGTACAGGACTAGCTACAAGCCCAGCTAAAAGATTAGATTTAAGCCTACCCACAAGCCCAGCTAAAAGACTAGCTACAAGCCTACTCACACGCTGCAGCTACAAGACTAGATACAAGCCTACCCACAAGCCCAGCAACAAGATTAGCTACAAGCTTACCCACAAGTCCAGCTACAAGACTAGCTACAAGCCCAGGTACAAGACTAGCTACACGCCTATCCACAAACTGCAGCTACAAGACTAGCTACAAGCCTACCCACAAGCCCAGCTACAAAACTAGATACAAGCCCAGCTACAAGATTAGTTATATGCCTACCCACAACCCCAGCTACAAGACTAGCTACAAGCCCAGCTACAAGATTAGCTTGAAGACTAGCTACAAGCCCATCTACAAGATTAGCTGCAAGCCTACCCACAAGCCCAGCTTCAAGATTAGCTACAAGCCAACCCAGAAGCCCAGCTACAAGACTAGCTACAAGCCTACCCACAAGCCCAGCTACAAGACTAGCTACAAGCCTACCCACAAGCCCAGCTACAAGCCTACCCACAAGCCCAGCTACAAGACTAGCTACAAGCCTATCCACAAGCCCGGCTACAAGACTAGCTACAAGCCTACCCACAAGCCCAGCTACAAGACTAGCTACAAGCCTACACACAAGCCCAGCTACAAGACTAGCTAAAAGCCTAGCTATAACCCTAGCTACAAGCATATCCTCAAGCCTACCCACAAGCCTAATTACGAGCCTAACTTACGCGCCTAGCCAATAAAACTCAGAAAACAGAATTTACTCTTTTAACTGGACCAAAGGGAGTGAGGCAACGCCCTGATTGGATGTCACCGACGGTACTTGACGGTCAAGTGTGGCCCGTACTTGTTGTAGGACCGGTGGGCAATTAGTGTCAGAGGTTTAGGGTTCGGGGAGAAAGTGTGAATGTCTACAGCAAATGTCGTGGCACAAAGAAATAGAGCTCGGTCAACTGTGAAGAGAAATAGATTAAATGAGAGAGAGAGAGAGAGAGAGAGAGAGAGAGTATATCTACAAAGCTGGTGACAATTTTGTTCCTATAATTTACAATGTGCCGCGATAGCTCAGTGGTCAGTGAACTGGTCTACAAAGAGGTAGGGTTCGATCCTAACCGACGGCTTCAGGTTCACCCAGCCTTTAATGGGTACCGGATATTTTTTCTGGGAAAGTAAAGCAGCACGGGTGTAATACCGACTACATTACCCCAAAAATCATGTGCCGAAGGTCTGTAAAATGTAGGGTCACTAACACCATATTCCCTATACGCCACTTGGCGTGACAGGGGTACTTTACTTTTACTTTACAATGTCCACAGATTTTTATGGATTTGCTTAGAGAGGAAGGGAGAGACGGGAAGAAACATGAAGATACATATATGGGGACGAGGAGTGTGTAACAGAGTAGTACAGAGATAGATACATAGAGCGGGAGTGGGGTACAGAAGGATATTTTATTTGAGAGATGAACACACCCGCATACAGATCAAGAAGTACATAGTAAAGTACATAGCAGAGAGAGAGAGAGAGAGAGAGAGAGAGAGAGAGATAGAAATAGAAACATATAAAAAATACACTGACATAAAAAAAGATCATCATCATCAAGTACCGTGCCTGCTGGCGAAGGTGATCATGTCTGTCCACAATTTTCGATCTCGACAGTTATTTATAATTTCTGTTCTTGACCTTCTGCCAAGCCACTCTCTTAAGCTGCCAGGTATCTTTTCTATTGGCTTCCCTCTATCTCTTAGTTTCTCAATTTTTCCAGTTGTTACAATATATTCCAGCTGCTCTTTTCTCTTTACATTGCCAAAAAATTATGATTGTTTCTTCCTAATATTAGAAATTATATCTCTTTTTGCTTTGGCCTCTTTCAGAACATTTTCGTCACTCTTCTTAGCTGCCCATGGTATTCTCAACATTCTTCAGTAAAACTGCATTTCTACAGACTCCAGTGATTTTCTTGTCTGTTGTCCTATTGTACATGATTCACATTCATATGTTAAGACCGGTTCTACATAACATTTGAGCGTTTTCTTGTTTCTATTGTCAAAAATTGATTGCATAGTATCTAACTAAATTTTTGGAAAGCTGCTTTTGCCTGAGCCATTCTGCATCTCACCTCTGTTGTACATCTACCATCTGAGGTTAACAAAGTTCCCAAATATTTAAACTCATTTACCTCCTTTAATATTGTTTCTCAGTGGTTAGTGAACTGGACTGCCACGGACAAGGGGTAGGGTTCGATCCCAACCGACGGCTTCCGGGTTCACCCAGCCTTAAATGGGTACCGGATTTTTTTTCTGGGAAAGTAAAGCAGCACGGGCGTAATACTGACCACATTACCCCAAAAATCATGTGCCGAAGGTCTGTAAAATATAGGTTCACTAACACCATATTTCCCTTTACGCCACTTGGCGTGACGGGGGTACTTTACTTTTTTTTTTTTTTTACTTTTCTTTATTGTGCATTGCGGTTTTGTCTTTTTGTTTGTTATTACCATTACTTCTGTCTTTTTGCTATTAAGGCTGAGTCCTTTATTTTTGCTTTCCTTCACTATAATGTCTAACATTTCTTATAAGTCATTTTCACTTTTAGCGATTAATACTGTATCATCAGCATACCTTAGATTATTTATATTATAACCTACGATTGTTATTCCAGGCATAACAAGATAGACGTGCCAAAAAAAAGAACACACAAGAAGGTACATAGAGAGAGAGACGTATGGTACCAGACAGAACGCGGGAAACAATGGCAGACACAAACTGTGTCTTCTCAGTGAATCATTTCAGAGGAAGAGGTTTGTTTACAACACACGAAAAATAATCGCAAATAATAATCACAAATAATAATCATAAAAAAAAGAACAATAGACAGCCCGAAGCAGGATCGAACCCGTACTCTTAGATACACGCCTTGCAATGATAAACTAACGCTAGAGCGCACGGTCAACTAAGCTACCTGAAAAAAAGATAGCTATCATTTGCGATATCTTTCAAGCAGGTGTACTCATGACTATACAATGGTCTAACGACCACAGCTCGGGAATAAATTGTACATCTGTATTTTTCCTATTAAGACAAGTATCTTCAGGATAGGGTAAGGCTGAATACTTGAGTTGCAGACAAACAGTTATAGGACGAAGCAGAACGAATAGTAGTTTCAAGTGGTTTAGACTAGAGACAAATAATAAAAAAAAAAACTATCTTTACGTCACATAGTACCATTGCTGGTGTATGACGGGGGGCAACGATAGGACCAGAGAAATAAAGGCCGCTTGGTCAAAGCAGTCGCCACGACGTGTGAGACTCAGGATTTTTATTTCACCCCCGATAGAAAAAATCCTTTCTGTCTACCGCGGGCTTCGAACACCGAACGTCGGCTTTTCAGCCAGCGGAACAGTGGTTTTAGCCGCACGGCCACGCGCTCCTCAGACAAATAATAATACTAGGATATTTGGGAGAGAGGCAGAGTGGAACATGGAGTAGGGCAGAGTGAGACATGGAGTAGGGCAGAGTGAGACGTGGAGTAGGGCAGAGTGAGACATGGAGTAGGGCAGAGTGAGACATGGAGTAGGGCAGAGTGAGACATGGAGTGGGGCAGAGTGAGACATGGAGTGGGGCAGAGTGAGACATGGAGTGGGGCAGAGTGAGACATGGAGTGGGGCAGAGTGAGACATGAAGTAGGGCAGAGTGAGACATGGAGTGGGTCAGAGTGAGACATGGAGTGGGGCAGAGTGAGACATGGAGTGGGGCAGAGTGAGACATGGAGTAGGGCAGAGTGAGACATGGAGTGGGGCAGAGTGAGACATGGAGTAGGGCAGAGTGAGACATGGAGTGGGGCAGAGTGAGACATGGAGTGGGGCAGAGTGAGACATGGAGTGGGGCAGAGTGAGACATGGAGTAGGGCAGAGTGAGACATGGAGTGGGGCAGAGTGAGACATGGAGTGGGGCAGAGTGAGACATGGAGTGGGGCAGAGTGAGACATGGAGTAGGGCAGAGTGAGACATGGAGTGGGGCAGAGTGAGACATGGAGTAGGGCAGAGTGAGACATGGAATAGGGCAGAGTGAGACATGGAGTAGGGCAGAGTGAGACATTGAGTAGGGCAGAGTGAGACATGAAGTAGGGCAGAGTGAGACATGGAGTAGGGCAGAGTGAGACATAGAGTAGGGCAGAGTGAGACATAGAGTAGGGCAGAGTGAGACATAGAGTAGGGCAGAGTGAGACATGGAGTAGGGCAGAGTGAGACATGGAGTAGGGCAGAGTGAGACATGGAGTAGGGCAGAGTAAGACATGGAGTAGGACAGAGTGAGACATGGAGTAGGGCAGAGTGAGACACGGAGTGTGGCAGAGTGAGACATGGAGTAGGGCAGAGTGAGACATGGAGTAGGGCAGAGTAAGACATGGAGTAGGGCAGAGTGAGAATAGAGTAGGGCAGAGTGAGACATAGAGTAGGGCAGAGTGAGACATGGAATAGGGCAGAGTGAGACATAGAGTAGGGCAGAGTGAGACATGGAATAGGGCAGAGTGAGACATGAGTAGGGCAGAGTGAGACATGGAATAGGGCAGAGTGAAACATAGAGTAGGGCAGAGTGAGACATGGAATAGGGCAGAGTGAGACATAGAGTAGGGCAGAGTGAGACATAGAGTAGGGCAGAGTGAGACATGGAGTAGGGCAGAGTGAAACATAAAGCTAGAAAAAAAAAATAAAGAGAAAATGATAGAAACACTGTGCAGGACAGAGATAATGACAGATAGAAAAGCGATAATGAGAGGTGAAGACAGAAGAAACAATCATAGAGACATATATAAGTAGTGAAAAACGCGGCTAAGAAAATATACTGAACAGAGAAAGACACGAAGAATGTTATGATGACATTACTAGAACCAGAAGTCAGAGAAGTTACAGAGACACTGATTAAGACGGACACAGAGTGATAGACTACCAGATATAAAAACAGAGGCACTGAAAGATCTTCTGAACACAGACATCTACATATCAATACTTCACGATATTAAGGATGTAATATCTACTGGTGTCCTGTCTATCTTGGGATCTGTGTTCAACTTAATCGTCTTAATATTATCAGTAATGAACACATTTATAAATGGAACAGAGAGAGAAAGAGGGGTTGGAAGAGGGACAGAGAGAGAGAGAGAGAGAGAGGTTGGAAGAGTGACAGAGGGAGGAGGTGGAGTTGGAAGAGTGACAGAGAGAGGGGGTGGAGTTGGAAGAGGGACAGAGAGAGGGGGTGGAGTTGGAAGAGGGACAGAGAGAGAGAGAGAGAGGGGTTGGAAGAGGGAGAAAGAGAGAAGGGGGGGGGTTGCACAATGGACAGAGAGACAGGGAGTTGGAAGAGGGACAGAGAGAGAAAGAGAGAGGTTGGAAGAGTGACAGTGACAGGGGGTGGAGTTGGAAGAGGGACAGAGAGAGAGGGAGTTGGAAGAGGGACAGAGAGAGAGGGAGAGAGAGAGAGGTTGGAAGAGTCACAGAGAGAGGGGGTGGAGTTGGAAGAGTGACAGAGAGAGGTGGTGGAGATGGAAGAGGGACAGAGAGAGAGAGAGAGAGAGAGAGGGTTGGAAGAGGGAGAAAGAGAGAAGGGGGGGTGCAAAATTGACAGAGAGACAGGGAGTTGGAAGAGGGACAAATTGAGAGAGAGGTTGGAAGAGGGACACAGAGAGAAAGAGAGGTTGGAAGAGTGACAGAGAGAGGGGGTGGAGTTGGAAGAGGGACAGAGAGAGGGGGTGGAGTTGGAAGAGGGACAGAGAGACAGGGAGTTGGAAGAGGGACAGAGAGAGAGAGAGAGAGAGAGAGAGAGGTTGGAAGAGTGACAGAGAGACAGGGAGTTGGAAGAGGGACAGAGAGAGAGAGAGAGAGAGAGAGGTTGGAAGAGGGACAGAGAGACAGGGAGTTGGAAGAGGGAAGAGAGAGAGAGAGAGAGAGGTTGGAAGAGTGACAGAGAGAGGGGGTGGAGTTGGAAGAGGGACAGAGAGAGAGAGAGAGAGAGAGGTTGGATGAGTGACAGAGAGAGGGGGTGGAGTTGGAAGAGTGACAGAGAGAGGGGGTGGAGTTGGAAGAGGGACAGAGAGAGGGGGTGGAGTTGGAAGAGGGACAGAGAGAGAGAGGTGGGTGGAGTTGGAAGAGGGACAGAGAGAGGGGGTGGAGTTGGAAGAGGGACAGAGAGAGAGAGGTGGGTGGAGTTGGAAGAGGGACAGAGAGAGAGAGAGGTGGGTGGAGTTGGAAGAGGGACAGAGAGAGAGAGGTGGGTGGAGTTGGAAGAGGGACAGAGAGAGGGGGTGGAGTTGGAAGAGGGACAGAGAGAGAGAGAGGTGGGTGGAGTTGGAAGAGGGACAGAGAGAGGGGGTGGAGTTGGAAGAGGGACAGAGAGAGAGAGGTGGGTGGAGTTGGAAGAGGGACAGAGAGAGAGGTGGGTGGAGTTGGAAGAGGGACAGAGAGAGGGGGTGGAGTTGGAAGAGGGACAGAGAGAGAGAGGTGGGTGGAGTTGGAAGAGGGACAGAGAGAGAGAGGTGGGTGGAGTTGGAAGAGGGACAGAGAGAGAGAGGTGGGTGGAGTTGGAAGAGGGACAGAGAGAGAGAGGTGGGTGGAGTTGGAAGAGGGACAGAGAGAGAGAGTTGGGTGGAGTTGGAAGAGGGACAGAGAGAGAGAGAGAGAGAGAGGTTGGAAGAGTGACAGAGAGAGGGGGTGGAGTTGGAAAAGGGACAGAGAGAGAGAGAGAGTGAGAGAGAGAGAGAGAGGTTGGATGAGTGACAGAGAGAGGGGGTGGAGTTGGAAGAGGGACAGAGAGAGGGGGTGGAGTTGGAAGAGGGACAGAGAGAGGGGGTGGAGTTGGAAGAGGGACAGAGAGAGGGGTGGAGTTGGAAGAGGGACAGAGAGAGAGAGAGAGAGTGAGAGAGAGAGAGGTTGGATGAGTGACAGAGAGAGGTGGGTGGAGTTGGAAGAGGGACAGAGAGAGAGAGAGGTGGGTGAAGTTGGAAGAGGGACAGAGAGAGAGAGCGGTGGGTGGAGTTGGAAGAGGGACAGAGAGAGAGAGAGAGAGAGAGAGAGAGATGGGTGGAGTTGGAAGAGGGACAGAGAGAGAGAGAGAGAGAGAGAGAGAGATGGGTGGAGTTGGAAGAGGGACAGAGAGAGAGAGAGGTGGGTGGAGTTGGAAGAGGGACAGAGAGAGAGAGAGAGAGAGAGAGAGAGGTTGGTGGAGTTGGAAGAGGGACAGAGAGAGAGAGAGAGAGAGAGAGAGAGGTTGGAAGAGTGACAGAGAGAGGGGGTGGAGTTGGAAGAGGGACAGAGAGAGAGAGAGAGACAGAGAGAGAGAGAGAGGTTGGATGAGTGACAGAGAGAGGGGGTGGAGTTGGAAGAGTGACAGAGAGAGAGGGTGGAGTTGGAAGAGGGACAGAGAGAGAGAGAGGTTGGAAGAGTGACAGAGAGAGGGGGTGGAGTTGGAAGAGGGACAGAGAGAGGGGGTGGAGTTGGAAAAGTGACAGAGAGAGGGGGTGGAGTTGCAAGAGGGACAGAGAGAAAGAGAGAGGTTGGAAGAGGGAGAAAGAGAGAAGGGGGGGGGGTTGCAAAATGGACAGAGAGACAGGGAGTTAGAAGAGGGACAGAGAGAGAGAGAGAGGAGTTGGAAGAGGGACAGAGAGAGGGGTTGGAAGAGGGACAGAGAGAGAGAAGGGTTGGAAGAGGGACAGAGAGAGAGAGAGAGGGGGGTTGGAAGAGGGACAGAGAGAGAGAAGGGTTGGAAGAGGGACAGAGAGAGAGAGGGGGGTTGGAAGAGGGACAGAGAGAGAGAAGGGTTGGAAGAGGGACAGAGAGAGAGAGAGGGGGGTTGGAAGAGGGACAGAGAGAGAGAAGGGTTGGAAGAGGGACAGAGAGAGAGAAGGGTTGGAAGAGGGACAAAGAGAGAGAAGGGTTGGAAGAGGGACAGAGAGAGAGAGAGGGGGGGTTGGAAGAGGGACAGAGAGAGAGCGAGAGGGGGTTGGAAGAGGGACAGAGAGAGAGAGAGAGAGAGAAGGGTTGGAAGAGGGACAGAGAGAGAGGGGGGTTAGAAGAGGGACAGAGAGAGAGAAGGGTTGGAAGAGGGACAGAGAGAGAGAGAGGGGTGGAAGAGGGACAGAGAGAGGGGGAGTTGGAAGAGGGACAGAGAGAGAGAGGTTGGAAGAGTGACAGAGAGAGAGGGGGGGTTGGAAGAGGGACAGAAAAAGAGAGGGGTTGGAAGAGGGACAGAGAGAGAGAGAGGTTGGAAGAGTGACAGAGAGAGGGAGAGGTTGGAAGAGGGACAGAGAGAGAGAGAGGTTGGAAGAGTGACAGAGAGAGAGTGAGTTGGAAGAGGGACAGAGAGCGAGAGGGGTTGGAAGAGGGACAGAGAGAGAGAGAGAGAGAGAGGGGTTGGAAGAGGGACAGAGAGAGAGTGAGTTGGAAGAGGGACAGAGAGAGAGTGAGTTGGAAGAGGGACAGAGAGCGAGAGGGGTTGGAAGAGGGACAGAGAGAGAGAGGGGTTGGAAGAGGGACAGAGAGAGAGAGAGAGGGGTTGGAAGAGGGACAGAGAGAGAGAGGGGTTGGAAGAGGGACAGAGAGAGAGAGGGGTTGGAAGAGGGACAGAGAGAGAGGGGTTGGAAGAGTGACAGAGAGAGAGAGGGGTTGGAAGAGGGACAGAGAGAGAGAGAGGGGTTGGAAGAGGGACACAGAGAGAGAGGGGTTGGAAGAGGGACAGAGAGAGAGAGGGGTTGGAAGAGGGACAGAGAGAGAGAGAGAGGTTGGAAGAGGGACAGAGAGAGAGAGAGGGGTTGGAAGAGGGACAGAGAGAGAGAGAGAGGTTGGAAGAGTGACAGAGAGAGAGAGAGAGGGGTTGGAAGAGGGACAGAGAGAGAGAGAGAGGTTGGAAGAGGGACAGAGAGAGAGAGAGGGGTTGGAAGAGGGACAGAGAGAGAGAGGGGTTGGAAGAGGGACAGAGAGAGAGAGGGGTTGGAAGAGGGACAGAGAGAGAGAGAGAGGTTGGAAGAGGGACAGAGAGAGAGAGGGGGGTTGGAAGAGGGACAGAGAGAGAGAGGGGTTGGAAGAGGGACAGAGAGAGAGGGGTTGGAAGAGGGACAGAGAGAGAGAGAGAGGTTGGAAGAGTGACAGAGAGAGAGGGGGTTGGAAGAGGGACAGAGAAAGAGAGGGGTTGGAAGAGGGACAGAGAGAGAGAGGGGTTGGAAGAGGGACAGAGAGAGAGAGGGGTTGGAAGAGGGACAGAGAGAGAGAGGGGTTGGAAGAGGGACAGAGATAGAGAGGGGCTGGAAGAGTGACAGAGAGAGAGAGAGGGGTTGGAAGAGGGACAGAGAGAGAGAGGGGTTGGAAGAGGGACAGAGAGAGAGAGCGAGGTTGGAAGAGGGACAGAGAGAGAGAGGGGTTGGAAGAGGGACAGAGAGAGAGAGGGGTTGGAAGAGGGACACACAGAGAGAGAGAGAGAGAGGGGCTGGAAGAGGGACAGAGAGAGAGAGAGGGGTTGGAAGAGGGACAGAGAGAGAGAGAGGTTGGAAGAGTGACAGAGAGAGAGAGGGGTTGGAAGAGGGACTGAGAGAGAGAGGGGTTGGAAGAGGGACACAGAGAGAGATAGATAGAGAGAGGTTGGAAGAGTGACAGAGAGAAAGAGGGGTTGGAAGAGGGACAGAGAGAGAGAGAGGATGGAAGAGTGACAGAGAGAGAGAGGGTTGGAAGAGGAACAGAGAAAGAGAGAGGTTGGAAGAGTGACAGAGAGAGAGAGGGTTGGAAGAGGGACAGAGAGAGAGAGAGAGGTTGGAAGAGTGACAGAGAGAGAGAGAGAGAGAGGGGGGTTGGAAGAGGGACAGAGAGAGAGAGAGGTTGGAAGAGTGACAGAGAGAGAGAGAGAGAGAAAGTTGGAAGAGGGACAGAGAGAGAGAGGTTGGAAGAGTGACAGAGAGAGAGAGGGAGTTGGAAGAGGGACAGAGAGAGAGAGGTTGGAAGAGTGACAGAGAGAGTGGGTGGAGTTGGAAGAGGGACAGAGAGAGGGGGGTGGAGTTGGAAGAGTGACAGAGAGAGGGGGTGGAGTTGGAAGAGGGACAGAGAGACAGGGAGTTGGAAGAGGGACAGAGAGAGAGAGAGAGAGGGTTGGAATAGGGACACAGAGAGAGAGTGGTGTTGGAAGAGGCACAGAGAGAGAGAGGGGTTGGAAGAGGGAGAAAGAGAGAAGGGGGGGGGGTTGCAAAATGGACATAGAGAAGGGGGAGTTGGAAGAGGGACAGAGAGAGAGAGAGAGGTGGGAAGAGTGACAGAGAGAGGGGGTGGAGTTTGAAGAGGGACAGAGAGAGAGGGGGGTTGGAAGAGGGAGAAAGAGAGAAGGGGGGGGGGTTGCAAAATGGACAGTGAGAAGGTGTAGTTGGAAGAGGGACAGAGAGAGAGAGGGAGGTTGGAAGAGTGACAGAGAGAGGAGGGGAGTTGGACGAGGGACAGAGAGAGAGAGAGAGAGAGGTTGGAAGAGTGACAGAGAGAGAGAGAGAGGGGGGAATTGGAAGAGAGGACAGAGAGAGGGTGGTTGGTTGGAAGAGGGACATAGAGAGAGGGGAATTGGAAGAGGGAGAAAGAGAGAAGGGGGGTTGCAAAATGGACAGAGAGAAGGGGGAGTTGGAAGAGGGACAGAGAGAGAGAGAGGTTGGAAGAGTGACAGAGAGAGAGAGAGAGAGAGAGGTTGGGAGAGTGACAGAGAGAAAGAGAGGTTGGAAGCGTGACAGAGAGAGAGGGGGGGGTGGAGTTGGAAGAGGGACAGAGAGAGATGGGGATTGGAAGAGGGAGAAAGAGAGAAAGGGGGGGGGTTGCAAAATGGACAGAGAGACAGGGAGTTGGAAGAGGGACAGAGAGAGAGAGAGAGAGAGAGGTTGGAAGAGTGACAGATAGAGGGGGGTGGAGTTGGAAGAGAGAGAGAGAGAGAGGTTGGAAGAGTGACAGAGAGAGAGAGGGAAATTGGAAGAGGGACAGAGAGAGGGTGGGGGGTTGGAAGAGGGACAGAGAGAGGGTGGGTGGTTGGAAGAGGGACAGAGAGAGAGAGAGAGGTTGGAAGAGGGACAGAGAGAGAGAGAGGTTGGAAGAGGGACAGAGAGAGAGAGAGAGAGAGAGAGGTTGGAAGAGGGACAGAGAGAGAGAGAGGTTGGAAGAGGGACAGAGAGAGAGAGAGAGAGAGGTTGGAAGAGGGACAGAGAGAGAGAGAGAGGTTGGAAGAGGGACAGAGAGAGAGAGAGAGAGAGAGGTTGAAGAGTGACAGAGAGAGGGTGGGGTTTGGAAGAGGGACAGAGAGAGGGTGGGGTTTGGAAGAGGGACAGAGAGTGAGAGAGAGAGGTTGGAAGAGGGACAGAGAGAGAGAGAGAGAGAGGTTGGAAGAGGGACAGATAGAGGGTGGGGTTTGGAAGAGGGACAGAGAGAGAGAGAGAGAGGTTGGAAGAGGGACAGAGAGAGGGTGGGGTTTGGAAGAGGGACAGAGAGAGAGAGAGAGAGGTTGGAAGAGGGACAGAGAGAGAGAGAGAGAGAGGTTGGAAGAGGGACAGAGAGAGGGTGGGGTTTGGAAGAGGGACAGAGAGAGAGAGAGAGAGAGGTTGGAAGAGGGACAGAGAGAGGGTGGGGTTTGGAAGAGGGACAGAGAGAGAGAGAGAGAGAGAGGTTGGAAGAGGGACAGAGAGAGGGTGGGGTTTGGAAGAGGGACAGAGAGAGAGAGAGAGAGAGAGGTTGGAAGAGGGACAGAGAGAGAGAGAGAGAGAGGTTGGAAGAGGGACAGAGAGAGGGTGGGGTTTGGAAGAGGGACAGAGAGAGAGAGAGAGGTTGGAAGAGGGACAGAGAGAGAGAGAGAGGTTGGAAGAGTGACAGAGAGAGGGTGGGGTTTGGAAGAGGGACAGAGAGAGAGAGAGAGAGAGGTTGGAAGAGTGACAGAGAGAGAGAGAGAGAGAGAGAGGTTGGAAGAGTGACAGAGAGATGGTGGGGTTTGGAAGAGGGACAGAGAGAGAGAGAGAAAGAGAGGTTGGAAGAGTGACAGAGAGAGAGAGAGAGAGAGAGAGAGAGTTTGGAAGAGGGACAGAGAGAGAGAGAGAGAGGTTGGAAGAGGGACAGAGAGAGGGCGGGGTTTGGAAGAGGGACAGAGAGAGTGAGAGAGAGAGGTTGGAAGAGGGACAGAGAGAGAGAGAGAGAGAGTTTGGAAGAGGGACAGAGAGAGAGAGAGAGAGAGAGTTTGGAAGAGGGACAGAGAGAGAGAGAGAGAGAGGTTGGAAGAGGGACAGAGAGAGAGAGAGAGAGAGTTTGGAAGAGGGACAGAGAGAGGGTGGGGTTTGGAAGAGGGACAGAGAGAGAGAGAGAGAGAGAGGTTGGAAGAGGGACAGAGAGAGAGAGAGAGAGAGAGAGAGGTTGGAAGAGTGACAGAGAGAGGGTGGGGTTTGGAAGAGGGACAGAGAGAGAGAGAGAGAGAGGTTGGAAGAGGGACAGAGAGAGGGTGGGGTTTGGAAGAGGGACAGAGAGAGAGAGAGAGAGAGAGGTTGGAAGAGGGACAGAGAGAGAGAGAGAGAGAGAGAGATTGGAAGAGGGACAGAGAGAGAGAGAGAGAGAGGTTGGAAGAGGGACAGAGAGAGAGAGAGAGAGGTTGGAAGAGGGACAGAGAGAGAGAGAGAGAGAGTTTGGAAGAGGGACAGAGAGAGAGAGAGAGAGGTTGGAAGAGGGACAGAGAGAGAGAGAGAGAGAGAGTTTAGAAGAGGGACAGAGAGAGAGAGAGAGAGAGAGGTTGGAAGAGGGACAGAGAGAGAGAGAGAGAGCGGGGTTGGAAGAGGGACAGAGAGAGAGAGAGAGAGAGAGAGTTTGGAAGAGGGACAGAGAAAGAGAGAGAGAGAGGTTGGAAGAGGGACAGAGAGAAAGAGAGAGAGAGAGAGAGAGAGAGAGTTTGGAAGAGGGACAGAGAGAGAGAGAGAGAGAGAGGTTGGAAGAGGGACAGAGAGAGAGAGAGAGGTTGGAAGAGGGACAGAGAGAGAGAGAGAGAGAGGTTGGAAGAGGGACAGAGAGAGGGTGGGGTTTGGAAGAGGGACAGAGAGAGAGAGAGAGAGAGGTTGGAAGAGGGACAGAGAGAGGGTGGGGTTTGGAAGAGGGACAGAGAGAGAGAGAGAGAGGTTGGAAGAGGGACAGAGAGAGAGAGAGAGAGAGAGGTTGGAAGAGTGACAGAGAGAGGGTGGGGTTTGGAAGAGGGACAGAGAGAGAGAGAGAGAGAGGTTGGAAGAGGGACAGAGAGAGAGAGAGAGAGAGAGAGAGAGTTTGGAAGAGGGACAGAGAGAGAGAGAGAGAGAGAGGTTGGAAGAGTGACAGAGAGAGAGAGGGAAATTGGAAGAGGGACAGAGAGAGGGTGGGGTTTGGAAGAGGGACACAGAAAGAGAGAGAGGTTGGAAGAGGGACAGAGAGAGAGAGAGAGAGAGGTTGGAAGAGTGACAGAGAGAGGGTGGGGTTTGGAAGAGGGACAGAGAGAGAGAGAGAGAGAGAGAGGTTGGAAGAGGGACAGAGAGAGAGAGAGAGAGAGAGTTTGGAAGAGGGACAGAGAGAGAGAGAGAGAGGTTGGAAGAGGGACAGAGAGAGAGAGAGAGAGAGAGGTTGGAAGAGGGACAGAGAGAGAGAGAGAGAGGTTGGAAGAGGGACAGAGAGAGAGAGAGAGAGAGAGTTTGGAAGAGGGACAGAGAGAGAGAGAGAGAGAGGTTGGAAGAGTGACAGAGAGAGAGAGGGAAATTGGAAGAGGGACAGAGAGAGGGTGGGGTTTGGAAGAGGGACACAGAAAGAGAGAGAGGTTGGAAGAGGGACAGAGAGAGAGAGAGAGGTTGGAAGAGTGACAGAGAGAGAGAGAGAGAGAGAGAGTTTGGAAGAGGGACAGAGAGAGAGAGAGAGAGAGAGGTTGGAAGAGTGAAAGAGAGAGAGAGGGAAATTAGAAGAGGGACAGAGAGAGGGTGGGTGGTTGGAAGAGGGACAGAGAGAGGGTGGGTGGTTGGAAGAGGGACAGAGAGAGGGTGGGGTTTGGAAGAGGGACACAGAAAGAGAGAGAGGTTGGAAGAGGGACAGAGAGAGAGAGAGAGAGAGAGAGTTTGGAAGAGGGACAGAGCGAGAGAGAGAGAGAGAGAGAGAGGTTGGAAGAGGGACAGAGAGAGAGAGAGAGAGAGAGAGGTTGGAAGAGTGACAGAGAGAGAGAGGGAAATTGGAAGAGGGACAGAGAGAGGGTGGGGGGTTGGAAGAGGGACAGAGAGAGGGTGGGGTTTGGAAGAGGGACAGAGAGAGAGAGAGAGTTTGGAAGAGGGACAGAGAGAGGGGGGTTGGAGGGGATTGTAATTAGGAAATTAAATGGTGGATGAAAGGTAGAGGGCATTTCCTAAATGTTTTTTTAGTCTAAAAGTAATACCCGTTGGGCAAGAGGAGGATGCATAAACTATACTATATATGTCTACATAAACTATACTATATGTGTCTACATAAACTATACTATATGTGTCTACATAAACTATACTATAGGTGTCTACATAAACTATACTATATGTGTCTACATAAACTATACTATATGTGTCCACATAAACTATACTATATGTGTCTACATAAACTATACTATATGTGTCTACATAAACTATATTATATGTGTCTACATAAACTATACTATATGTGTCTACATAAACTATACTATATGTGTCTACATAAACTATACTATATGTGTCTACATAAACTATACTATATGTGTCTACATAAACTATACTATATGTGTCTACATAAACTATACTATATGTTTCTACATAACTATACTATGTGTCTACATAAACTATACTATATATGTCTACATAAACTATACTATATGTGTCTACATAAACTATACTATATGTGTCTACATAAACTATACTATATGTGTCTACATAAACTATAATATGTGTCTACATAAACTATACTATATGTGTCTACATAAACTATACTATATGTGTCTACATAAACTATACTATATGTGTCTACATAAACTATAATATATGTGTCTACATAAATTATACTTTATGTGTCTACATAAACTATAGTCTACGTGCCTTCATAACTATACTATATGTACATACATAGACTATACTATATGTGCCTACATAAACTATACTATATGTACATACATAGACTATACTATATGTGCCTACATAAACTATACTATATGTACCTACATAAACTATACTATATGAGCCCACAGTCTTCTAGTAACACACGTAACAGTCCAAAAGTAAAATGCTAGCAGCTTAGACTGGAAGCTCCGCCCAAATCTCACTTTATCCTTCTGTTGGTATCTCCAGCCTTGATAATAAACTAGGATATGCCAGTTGTTCCTTACCCCCCGGGGGCCCGGTAATCGGCTCTCCACGGCCTTGAGGAATGTTATCAGAGCCGAGAATCTGATACTGTCATACACGGCTACTTATTGTCGATACTTTAGTTGTCCTGCTAAAGAATATAATCTGTATACGATTCTTCTATAGTACATTGAGCATGACGCCCCCCCCCCTTTCCACATCCAGAAGAGGGCCTATTGGACAGGATTGTGAGCAGGATATATTACCTAACCTTACAATTACAAGGGGTTAAGGCAAAGAAATCCAAACGAATGCATAAAAATGCGAAGCTGCAGTAAAGCTAAATGTGAGTGAGAATTTAAAAAAAAAATAGAGAAAAATGGTATGGTAAAATTTGAACGTTTCGGCTCAATAGGCCTGTTTGTGTGTTGTTTATTTGTTCCTGCTGAAGGCGTATTGAGCCGAAACGTCGTTCAAATTTGTGTCATCTATCAATCACATAAAGCTTTTACCATACAATTTTTTCTTCTTTTTTTTCTTTCAATTCTCCCTTACAATTACGAGCAGCGCGATGATGTACACGAGGAAATAGGATAACGTCATTCAGTTTAAATGAGAACACAAATATCGCATCTGTATTTAATTTTTTTAAAAAACTGTATGGATTTAAATAGTAAAAACTCTCAATAGTAAAAACTCTCAATAGTAAAAACTCTCAATAGTAAAAACTCTCAATAGTATAAACTGCTGTCTTAGAGTACAGGCCCCATTAAATGCCGGACCCCTAGGCTATGGTCCTGTCAGCCTCCCGATTATGGGGGACATGACATTCATGTTGATTGTATAGACAATAGATAACATTTCATGATAACAAACAGAATAATTCAAACTTAAATGAGTAAAATGTGTCAATTGTGTATGTTTCCACTCAGGGCTAATCTACAGATTCATCATCAATGCAACAATTCAGCTAGAAATCCATATACCAGTTACAGTGTATGTGTGTGTGTGTATATGTGTGGCATATCTATAAAACAATGACGTCATATCAGCTCAATAGAAAAGAATAAATAACAGTTACTAGACCCGAATAAGCTACAACAGATTGAAGTAACACCTTTTGGACACCCTAAGGATAGGAAACTGTTGAATGTGACTGTGGCACAGGAGGCTAAGGCGCGCCTCCCAGCACCAGAGCTGGAAGTTGTCAGCGACCCACAGCTGATGGCTTGCGCCAGGATCGGTGAACCAGAACCATCCAGACACTGCTCCACCTCTCCGTGGTGCCTCTAGTAACAGACAAACCTGTCTAGTCTGGCCAAGCGAGTAGGGATCAAAGAGTGAAGACAACCCGGTACTCAAAAATGTCATGCTGAAGTCGGATGTGTTGGACCGAAAGGCTCAAATATCACAGTTATACTGCAAACCACAACACAACGCAGACACGTCTACTTAACGTCCTTTTAAGGGCGGATGATGACGAGGTACACTCCTTAAGTCATCGGGCGAACGCAAGCAAGCATTGTGGCACAGACAACCGTTCATCATCTGCTACAATCCCGAGCCACGATAGCTCAGTGGTTAGTGAACTGGATGGACTACAAAGGACAAGGGTAGAGTTCGATCCCAACCGACGGCTTTCGGGTTCACCCAGCCTTAAATAGGTACCGGATTTTTTTCTGGGAAAGTAAAGCGAGACGGGCGTAATGCCGACCACATTACCCCAAAAATCATGTCCTGAAGGTCTGTAAAATGTATGGTCACTAACACCATATTCCCTATACGTCACTTGGCGTGACGGGGGCTCTTTACTCTACTTACTCATCTGCTACAATCATGCCCAACATACGCTGAACATCTGCTACAATCATGCCCAACATACGCTGAACATCTGCTACAATCATGCACAACATACGCTGAACATTTGCTTCAATCATGCCCAACATACGCTGAACATTTGCTTCAATCATGCCCAACATACGCTGAACATCTGCTACAATCATGCCCAACATACGCTGAACATTTGCTTCAATCATGCCCAACATACGATGGACACTGAAGGATTTTGTGGCCATCACCGACACAATATCAAAACAAGCTTAGACGTGATGTCACCATGCTAGTAACGATGGGCGCTTTCTTTGAATTCATTAGCATTGTTGATTAAAGGTATATGAGAAGTAATAGAAAATGTAAGACAGAAATAAACAAAAGAATAGGAATGGAAGAAAGCCTTTTTACAATCATCATCAAGTACCGGGCCTGCCGACGTAGGTGATCCTGTCTGTCCACAATTTTCGATCACAACAGTTATTTATAATTTCTTTTGTTGACCATCTGCCAAGCCATTCTCTTAAGCTGTCTAGTATCTTTTCTCTTGGCTTCCCTCTATTTCTTAGTCCCTCAATTTTCCCACTTGTTACAATACATTCCAGTTGTTCTCTTCTCATTACATGGCCAAAATTGATGATTGTTTGTTCCTAATATTGGAAATTAGCTCTCCTTGTGCTTTGGCCTCTTTCAGAACGTTTTCATTACTCTTCTTAGCTGTCCATGGTATTCTCAACATTCTTCTGTAAAACCACATTTCTGCAGACTCCAGTGATTTTCTTGTATGTTGTCCTATTGTCCATGATTCACATCCATATGTTAAGACTGGCTCTACATAACATTTAAGAGACTCTTTTTACAACATATATATTTCTCATATTTTAACAGTATGAAAGATCTAATCACATCAAAGCAAATAACACCAGAACTAAAACCACGAATAGTAAAATGTTGCCTGTCAATATTCTTGCATGGCGATGAAAAATTGACACTAAATAAGAAAACAACAGAAAATCAAAGTCCTTTGTTTGTTCCTTTGCATTCGCCAGCTTTATGCCTCTAACGAAGTCCCGAAGATAGAATTGTGCGTGAATACTACTTCTTCCTATTTCTCGCGCGCAGGTCGTGTGCTCATGTGTCCCATCTTTCTCCGACTTCAAGGGTACTCTCATTTTTATCGTCGAGAATGCTAAAGTTTTGGGTAGATGTTTTCCTATTAATTTTGCACGGGCAGAGGTCATTTTTAACCTACTCTTTTCGATTATTAACTGCCAAATGTTCTTTAGCGTTCGCAGAATGCACACGTAACCAGTTTTTGAGAGGGCTAGACCTCCAATCTCACAACCTAGAGAGCAGAGGAAGGTCACGAAGAAACTACGGATTTGTTGTGTTTTTGTTTCATTTGTTGTGTTTTTGTTTCATTTGTTGTGTTTTTGTTTCATTTCTCACCGCCAGAGGTCGACGTCTTACCTCTATACCACCCAATCCCCGCCCCCTCCCCTCAGCCAATCAAAGCCTTCAAATGTGGAGCTATATACAAGTTTGGGAGAAGTCAATGAAGGTAGAGAAGACAGTGAAGTTCTGAAACAATTCAGAACACACAAAAATTAACTACAAAACTTAATTCGAACAGGACAACTGAAATAGTTGGAACATCTGAACCCGCAGAATACCCTAATTAAGGCCAACATGGAAGGGAATGTACAAGGTAGACAAAGTAGAGGCAGACCAAGACTAAAGTGGACTGATAACATCCAAAGATAGACAGGTGAGAACCTATGACAGCGTGCCCAATCAAAGCAAAAGATGGAACAAAATGGCGCTCCATGGTGGAGACGGCACCAAATGATGATGAGAGGTGTACGAAGTAGAAGATGAGTCACTCTCATAAAAGATCAATTTGAAGACTGTGAGACACACAATGAACTCGATCATCATCATCAAGTACCGGGCCTACTGGCGTAGGTGATCATGTCTCTCCACAACTTTCGATCTCGGCAGCTATTTATCATTTCTGTTGTTGACCTGCCAAGCCATTCTCTTTAGCTGTTTGCTTTTTTTTCTCTTTGCCTCCCTCTATCTCTTCGTCCCTCAATTTTTCCAGTTGTTACAATATATTCCAGCTGTTCTCTTCTCATTACATGGCCAAAAAAATGATGATTGTTTCTTCCTAATATTGTAAATTAGTTCTCTTTTTGCTTTGACCTCTCTCAGAACATCTTCATTACTCTTCTTAGCTGTCCATGGTACTCTCAACATTCTTCTGCAAAACCACATTTCTACAGACTCCAGTGAAATGTACTCGATACATCTTTGTATTTGCTAATAAATACTGGTGCAGTTTTAGCTCTCGTGTAAACAGGGCTCCAACTAAGAATAGCAAAATTGTATATACTATCAACTTTCCTGTATGGTGCAGAAACATGGACATTAGACAAGATAACAGAACAGAAACTTGAAGCCTTTGAAATGTGGATTTATAGAAGAATTGGATGCGGAAAAAAAAGAAAACAAACGATGATGTCCTAAAACAACTAAAAATGAAAAGATAACTACTAAACACAATTCAAGCAAGACACATGCGATTTTTGGGGCAAGTTAAAAGACACAACAGCATACTAAAAGTAATATTGCAAGGGAAAATACAAGGTAAAAGAGGCAGAGGCAGACCAAGACTAACATGGACAAGTAAGATCAAAGGATGAAAAAGTCAACCTATGACAACCTGCACCATCAAAAGCAAGAGACAGCAGAATGGCGCTCCATGGTAGCCAACCTTCGATGCGGAGACGGTACTCAGTGATGATATTGAATGAACGATGCAAATTGTACACATATTTAGAACTAAAATGCTAATTTAAAACTAAGAAAGCAGCCGTGTAATATGCGACTCAAGTTAAAGTGCGTGTTCGCCAGTGGTTCAGTCGTGTTGAGGACAGGCCGATTACCTGAAAACCGAACTGGAAGAAAATGAAACCAGGTTATTTGCCAAGCACTAAGCCACCCACGTTTAGTGTTTGCTTGTCCCTTCTGTTGGCCTGCTCTGTGCTGGTGTCCCTAGTCATCGTGTTGAAGTATCTGGTAACTGTGACACTCGTTGCCGAAGGCTCAAAACAGAGGTTTTCAAACTGTGTGAATCGCGCGCCAAAACAAATATTTGTTGTTTGCGTTAACCCGGGCCAAAGATTGCCTTCCAAGTCCACCCTTACAAGGATGTTAAGTGGGCGTAGACTCATTTGTCGTATTTTACAACAAGCTGCGAATCTGTGCTTTTTGATCAGCATCACAGACTTCAGTCTGGTATTTTTGAGCACCGGGGTTGCCTTCCCTCTTCGACAATTCCTTGCTTGCCAAGACTGGTTACGTGCTGAAGTCGGTTGCGTTGGGTCGAAACACGGAAACATCACAATTATATTGCAAACAACAACACAACGCAGACACGCCCACTTAACGTCCTATTAAGGACGGATGACGAAGAGGTGTACTCCTTTAGTCATCGGGCGAACGCAAGAAAGCAAGCAAGACTGATTAGGCTGTTTCCAAAGCCGCTACAAGGAGGTGGAGTAAGATCTTGGTCACTTTTGGTTTACTGATCTCAAAGAGATATCTTAAAAGAAAACGCAACGTAACAATAAAAGACATCTTTACAAAAATATGAAATTAGGAAAAGTATGAGAGAGGCACCTCGAGCTTCATTGAGAGGCAGCTCGAGCTTCATCGAGAGGCACCTCGAGCTTCATCGAGAGACACATAGAGCTTTATCCAGAGGCACCTCAAGCTTCATCGAGAGACACATAGAGCTTTATCCAGAGGCACCTCAAGCTTCATCGAGAGACACATAGAGCTTTATCCAGAGGCACCTCAAGCTTCATTGAGAGGCAGCTCGAGCTTCATCGAGAGGCACCTCGAGCTTCATCGAGAGACACATAGAGCTTTATCCAGAGGCACCTCGAGCTTCATTGAGAGGCAGCTCGAGCTTCATCGAGAGGCACCTCGAGCTTCATCGAGAGACACATAGAGCTTTATCCAGAGGCACCTCAAGCTTCATCGAGAGACACATAGAGCTTTATCCAGAGGCACCTCGAGCTTCATCGAGAGACACATAGAGCTTTATCCAGAGGCACCTCAAGCTTCATCGAGAGACACATAGAGCTTTATCCAGAGGCACCTCAAGCTTCATCGAGAGACACATAGAGCTTTATCCAGAGGCACCTCGAGCTTCATCGAGAGACACATAGAGCTTTATCCAGAGGCATCTCGAGCTTTATCCAGAGGCACCTCAAGCTTCATCGAGAGATACATCGAGCTTTATAAAGAGGCACCTCAAGCTTCATCGAGAGGCACCTCAAGCTTCATCGAGAGACACATCGAGCTTTATCCAGAGACACATCGAGCTTTATCCAGAGGCACCTCAAGCTTCATCGAGAGTCACCTCAAGCTTCATCGAGAGACACATCGAGCTTTATCCAGAGGCACCTCGAGCTTCATCGAGAGACACATAGAGCTTCATCGAGAGGCACCTCTAGCTTCATTGAGAGACACATAGAGCTTTATCCAGAGGCACCTCGAGCTTCATCGAGAGACACATCGAGCTTTATCCAGAGGCACCTCGAGCTTCATCGAGAGACACATAGAGCTTCATCGAGAGGCACCTCAAGCTTGATCGAGAGGCACCTCGAGCTTCATCGAGAGGCACCTCAAGCTTGATCGAGAGGCACCTCGAGCTTTATCCAGAGGCAATTCGAGCTTCATCGAGAGGCACCTCAAGCTTCATCGAGAGACACCTCGAGCTTCATCGAGAGGCACCTCAAGCTTGATCGAGAGGCACCTCGAGCTTTATCCAGAGGCACCTCGAGCTTCATCGAGAGACACATAGAGCTTTATCCAGAGGCATCTCGAGCTTTATCCAGAGGCACCTCGAGCTTCATCGAGAGGCAGCAAGTTCAATTTGTTGGGAATGTAACTCGGTGGCTGGGAGCATCTAAGATAAGCATTAACAATCGGATATAATAAAAGAAGAGTTAGAGGAAACACACCCCCACCACCCTTCCCATTTTTGTTTCTCAAGAGATGGACAAGCGAAATATATGACGAAGGACACACAAAGCACTATTTATGAAGCAAACAAAATAACACAGTCAAAAACACTCAGTTTTTTTATTTTATTTCTCGTCTCCGAAACGAAACAGAGAACGAGCAGACAACATAACGCATATAAAAAGGTTACATATGTACTGGTGACTTAATCAAACCCAAGGTACTGTCTCGCGTCTTGGCGTGGCTTGTCAAATAATTTGTTAATGGACTAACTATAGATGTCTCATACTTTCTGATGTCTTTGAAGATCAGAGTTATCATCATCGTGTGCGGTTCCGCATACCGGAACGACTGCCATGGAACGTCGCTTTACTCTGTGTCATGTCATTATGTTATGTGTCATGCCATTATGTTATGTGTCATGTCATTATGTTATGTGTCATGCCATTATGTTATGTGTCATGCCATTATGTTATGTGTCATGCCATTATGTTATGTGTCATGCCATTATGTTATGTGTCACGCCATTATGTTATACCTTTTATAACTCCGTGTGCCTTGCAACTACTCTATTTCTTATAGTGAATCTTCGCAGTGGTGGGATCTGTTAATATGGAAGGCCTAGTGTTGTAGTGATTGGATCTGTTGATATGGAAGGCCTAGTGTTGTAGTGATTGGATCTGTTGATATGGAAGGCCTAGTGCTGTAGTGATTGGATCTGTTGATATGGAAGGCCTAGTGTTGTAGTGATTGGATCTGTTGATATGGAAGGCCTAGTGCTGTAGTGATTGGATCTGTTGATATGGAAGGCCTAGTGTTGTAGTGATTGGATCTGTTAATATGGAAGGCCTAGTGTTGTAGTGATTGGATCTGTTGATATGGAAGGCCTAGTGTTGTAGTGGTTAGATCTGTTGATATGGAAGGCCTAGTGTTGTAGTGGTTAGATCTGTTGATATGGAAGGCCTAGTCTTGTAGTGGTTAGATCTGTTAATATGGGAGGCCTAGTGTTGTAGTGATTGGATCTGTTGATATGGAAGGCCTAGTGTTGTAGTGGTTAGATCTGTTGATATGGAAGGCCTAGTGTTGTAGTGGTTAGATCTGTTGATATGGAAGGCCTAGTGTTGTAGTGATTGGATCTGTTGATATGGAAGGCCTAGTGTTGTAGCGATTGGATCTGTTGATATAGAAGGCCTAGTGTTGTAGTGGTTAGATCTGTTGATATGGAAGGCCTAGTGTTGTAGTGGTTAGATCTGTTGATATGGAAGGCCCAGTGTTGTAGTGATTGGATCTGTTGATATAGGAGGCCTAGTGTTGTAGTGATTGGATCTGTTGATATAGGAGCCTAGTGTTGTAGTGATTGGATCTGTTCATATAGGAGGCCTAGTGTTGTAGTGATTGGATCTGTTGATATAGGAGCCTAGTGTTGTAGTGATTGGATTTGTTGATATAGGAGGCCTAGTGTTGTAGTGATTGGATCTGTTGATATAGAAAGCCTAGTGTTGTAGTGGTTGGATCTGTTGATATAGAAGGCCTAGTGTTGTAGTGATTGGATCTGTTGATATAGGAGGCCTAGTGTTGTAGTGATTGGATCTGTTGATATAGGAGGCCTATGGTCAAGATACAGGGTGTTTCTAAAGTCGCAGTGCAGTGAATTTCTACTCTC
Source organism: Megaustenia siamemsis (assembly GCA_032433765.1). Lineage (NCBI taxonomy): Eukaryota > Metazoa > Mollusca > Gastropoda > Stylommatophora > Ariophantidae > Megaustenia > Megaustenia siamemsis. The sequence continues at coordinate 42,976,607 of JAVIAB010000059.1, read as the reverse complement.
GGAAGAAAAACGTCACCAGAAATGCGGTTAACTAATGCGTCACACAAATTGTAAAATAAATGGTATTATTCAAATATACTTGACTGCTATCGGCGAGCTTATAATGGGTAATGTTGGTATTAACACAATAAAGTTGTGCCTAAAGCATATGTTGAAAATGTCCACCACGGGCCTCAAGACATGTGATTCGTCTTTCCATATTTGCGAAAACCTTCAGAATAATGTCTGGTGATATTTGTTTAATCTTGTCTACTATTTCAGTCTTTAGGTCATTAATTGTCTGCGGATTATTTTCATAAACTTTCCCCTTCAATGCCCCCGACAGATAATAATCTGGGGGTGTTAGATCTGGTGAACGAGCAGGCCAGATTCCACGTGAAATAATGCGATTTGCAAATATGCTTTCTAAATAATTGAGTGTTGTTGTGGCTGTGTGTGCTGTTGCCCCATCCTGCTGAAACCAGGATTCCATAATTTCCCGTTCTGTAAGGTGTGCTATGAACGGTTCCAGAATTAAAGTACGGTAACGTTCTGCATTTATTGTTTCATTAAAAAATATAGGTCCTATTATCCGCATACGACTTATAGCGCACCACACTCCGACTTTTTGATCGTAAAGCGGCACTTGATGAAATTCATGGGGGTTTTCACTGCTCCACAGCCGATTGTTCTGACTGTTCACATAACCGGATAAATGAAACCAGGCCTCATCAGTGAAAAAAGTGACGTCAAGGATGGCAGCGCCATGTTCATAAATAAAATTCTGAAACCACATGCAGTAGTTTAAACGGGATTCATTATCTCTTTCTTGGAGTTGAGACACTTCAGTTAATTTGTATGGACGATAGTGTAGTTCACTTCTTAAAACCTTGTGAACAGAACTCTTAGATATTTGCACCTGTTGAGACAAGTGGTTTAAAGATGCATTTGGACTCATTGTAATTCTGTCTTGGAGTTCCATAATTTGGTCTTGTGAAATTGAAGGTCTTCCAGATCGGTGGGTGTTTCCTTAATGACTGTGCATTATTTGAAAATCTAGTTATTCCAATTTATTTATGTAAATCACGCATCATGTACTGCTGTAGCTTGTTCCTTTTTCGGTAAAGTTAAACATATAACATCACTATTCACAAAAGGTATTCGAAATATCCACCACGTTTTAGTTGGCAAATGTTGATACGTTTTTTCATATTGTCAAAAACCTTACGCAGTATGGGCTGTGTAACATTATTAATGTTGTTGGCGATTGAAACCTGCAGCTCATCGAGTGTGTGGGGATTGTGTTCGTACACTTTTCCTTTCAGTTCACCCCAGAGATAGTAGTCCATGGGAGTAAGATCAGGAGACCGTGCAGGCCAAATTCCGCGAGAGATTATACGATTAGCAAAAATTTCATATAAAAATTCCAGTGATTTTACAGCAGTGTGAGCAGTTGCGCCATCTTGTTGAAACCAAGCTTTTTCAATTTCTGGCTCAGAAAGTTGGGTTACGAATCGCTCCAGTATGTTAATCCTGTATCTTTCTGAATTTATTGTGTCATAGAAGAAAATTGGGCCGATTATCCGCTGACGACTCATTGCACACCACACTCCTACTTTCTGATCGTGGAGAGGCACTGGGTGCAATGCATGTGGATTTTCATCACTCCAAAGACGATCATTCTGCCTATTCACGTACCCAGACAAATGGAACCATGCTTCATCTGTGAAGAAAGTGAAATCAAGGATTTCCTCACCTTCTTGGGCTAGAAAATTCTCAAACCACATACAATAATTAATTCTGGATTGGTGATCTAATTCTTTTAATTGGGGAACGACGGAAAATTTGTACGGATGTAACTTTAATTTTTTTTTGAGAACTCTATGAACAGTACTGCTTGATTTGTGTACTTGTTGAGCCAGCTTTCTTATTGATTTGCAAGGACTCATTGAGATGTTACTTCAAGAACAGATGGTCTACCAGGACGGCTAACATCATGTACACTACCGGTGTTTTGAAATTTGATTATTAAATTACTCACAGTATTTCGATGAGGCACTGGTGTATCACGAAATCTATTCACAAATTGTTCAACAACCCCATTCGAATACTTGCCGCCGTTACGGAACACATGCTCCACTATAAATACTCTTTCTTCAATCGTTAACACCATTGTAAGCCAGATCTATCATGTAGCAGTGATGTTTAAATGAACACGTAAATGGTGCTTGAACTATTACGTCATACATAGATAAAATTTAGGTGCGTAATTATTTCAACAACAAAAAATGCACAGTCATTAAAGAGACACCCTATATAAGGTAACTAACTTGCCCAAGAACATTTTCCGTTCTTTAATCTTGTGCCCTATGTTATTGGATTCTTATTTACTTTTATTGGAAAATGGGCGGAGTCGTCGATCCATTTACAAAAATATGTGCCTAACTTGCAAGCTTGGTTGTCGATACAACTATGTTTTAAAAAAAAAATAAATAAATAAATAAAAAAAAAAAAAATATATATATATATATATATATATATATATATATATATATATATATATATATATATATATACACACACATTAATTTAATTTAATTTTTTAATTGGGGTAATAGGTACCCAACTTGTCAAGCTAAGAGCGGTAGCGTCGTTATCAGTACCCGCGAATGTGAGATTATAACATGTCAGAACGCTACACTATAATATGATAAGGAATAATCGTTACTTTAGAATCAATTACAATAAATTGAGTTATTGAGTTATATGCGGGTCATCATCATTGCACTCCAAACATGACCATTGGTGCTCAGATCCCCTCCTCAGGAAGTCCAGCAGGGTCCAGCGACTGGCGACTCTTTCTCGTTTCTGGCTGTGCTCATCTTAAGCCCCATCTCTTTCATCCGAAAGAGTGACGTGGGCTCATAGTTGTCGAAGTCCTATGTCCTTCTCACATCTCGGAGGACATTTATGATGTCTGCCCGATCCATAGGCTGACCGTCTTCAACGACAGTACAGCCAGCCAACCTGTCCGCTCTTTCATTTACCCGTACTCAAGGCCATGGCCAGGGACGTAGACAAAGGTGACTCTAAAATAATTATTCTACTTTTACCACAGTGCCCTGTAGCACACACTAGAAGCATACGTTTTATGGCACTAATACACACTGCTACAACATACGGTGCTGACCAACATTTGATCAACTCGTGCAAAAGCCTTTACAACAACACCAGCAAAGTAAGATCAGCAACAGGCTATACAAACCCCTTCAAACAGACCTATTCAGACCCTTCTTTTCGTTACATACTTGAACTACATATACAAACTGGTAAATCCCCCCCGAAAGGGATAAAATGGTTGGTTGGTTGTGTTCGCCCGATGACTAAAGTATTCTAGAGTATCTTGGTAGACTAGAATATTCCTCTTCGTCATCCGCCCTTACAAGGACGTGTTGGACGTGTCTGCGTTGTGTTGTGGTTTGCAGTATAACTGTTATATTTTGCGCCTTTCGGCCCAACACACCCGACTTCAGCACGACATTTTGAGTACCGGATTGTCTTCCCTCTTCGATCCCTGCACGCTTGGCCAGACTAGACAGGTTAGTCTGTTACTGGAGGCACCACGGAGAGGTGGAGCATGGTCCGGATGGTTTTGATTCACCGATCCTGGCGCAAACTATAAGCTGTGGGTCGCTGACAACTTCCAGCTCTGGTGCTGGTAGGCGCGCCTTCGCCTCCAGGGACGAAATATAAACAAGTTTCTCGTCGCAGACGACCAAAAAGTGACAATCATAAAAATAGAAGGCATGCAAGAATATACAGACAGATTTAACAAAGTTGGAGAACAACATAACATGCTTGTTTGCGTTCGCCCGATGACTAAAGGGATACACCTTCTCATCATCCGCCCTTAAGAGGACATTAAGTGGGCGTGTCTACGTTGTGCTGTTGTTTGCAGTAAAACTGTGGTATTTGCGCTTTTCGACCCAACACATCCGACTTCAGCATGTTATTTTTGAGTACCGATTTGTCTTCCCTCTCCGATCCCTACTCGCTTGGCCAGACTAGACAGTTTAGTCTGTTACTAGAGGCACCACGGAGAGGTGGAGTAGGGTCTGGATGGTTTTGGATCACCGATCCTGTGGTAAGCCATCATCTGTAGGTCTCTGACAACTTCCAGCTAGGAGGAGACCCACATAATATGACAATCAACATAAACAAGCATGAAGTAATGACGATATCAAATGAAGCAACACACTAACATAACGATATATGGCAATATCCTAAAACAAGTGAAGGAATTCAAATACTTTCAGGACCCTGACATATAACAACATGCAAGCAACAGAAATAGATTCAAGATGTAAACAAACTTGAGATGCTTGTCAAGTTATTGGACAGATTTCACCAGTAAAGCGAAGCCAGCTACTTATACCACTAACCAACTTTACCTCACACACACACACACACACACACATTGTAAGTGTGTTTGCCATCCAACACTTTTGTACACACACACACCCCCACACTAACACGCACATTATAAATATATATACTATCCTACACTCTCACACATTTTACTAACAATATGCTACAGAGAGGAATGGTAAACAAGATACCTAAATCGTGTGTGTGTGACAGAGACTGAGGGACAAGATCACAAAGGAATTAACTGAGAAAAAAGCTATGAATAATCCCCGCCATGGAATATATAAAGAAACTACAGATACATTGGTTTGGCCACGTGACAAGGCAGAAAGATCAAAGCACAACACAACGAGCCTTCAATAAACGTTGCGAGAACACCAGACCCAAGGACAGATCACGAAAAAGATGGATGGACGGAATATAAGAAACACTAGGAAACAGCAGAAGTGGCAAACAGAAGATCAAAACACCGTAAAGTATATCTCCCCTCGACGCTGAAAGGCAAATAGGGAAGGAAACAAGAAGAAGAAGAACATTGTTATCTTTCGGTTATCCACACTTGAAGTATAGTGTTTAGCAAAAGCACTTGGTCACATACTACAACTATAAACACTTTAAACAGCGCACACATTAAAATTTGCTGCCCCAGCGCGCTGTTATTTCTCCCTGTTTGCGCCTCAATCCCGGAAATAATGATAACTATTTAATAAAATGGCGTATTAATGCTATTAATGAGAATTTACCACAGTCTGAACAAAAAAATAAAATAAAATGGCCGCTATGACAGGAGCAATGTGTTTGTGTCATTGAAGAACCATTAGCGATCTAATATTTATTACATTATTTCGTGACACGGACAATGCTGGTTCCGAGATTAATGTCATCACGTAAAAGTAAAAGTAAAGTACCCCCGTCACGCCAAGTGGCGTATAGGGAATATGGTGTTAGTGACCCTATATTTTACACACCTTCAGCACATGATTTTTGGGATAATGTGGTCGGTATTACGCCCGTGCTGCCTTACTTTCCCAGAAAAAAATCCGGTACCCATTTAAGGCTGGGTGAACCCGGAAGCCGTCGGTTGAGATCAAAACCTACCCCTTGTCCTTTGTAGTCCAGTTCACTAGCCACTGAGCTATCGCGGCTCCCATGTCGTCACGTGGATCTGAAAAAAAAAGTTGTTTTTTTTAAAAACATATTTTGTTCTGCTCAGTTTATGTAATTTTAGTTTTCATTTCTCTCTTGAAAGATATATATATATATATATATATAATGTGGACAGCACAACGCAAAAGCGGTCTTTCTTTCCTTGAAAAAAAAACTTTCGTCTTCATTTCTGGCGGAATAATCTAAAAGCTGTCGATCGAGATCGAACCGGACCTTTGGTGGACCAGTTCACTCACTAGCCACTGCTCTACCGGCTCCGGCCACGAAGTGGCAAACATTCGTTCTGACTCACATCTCTACCTCCACTATCCTCATGCCGGGTTATTTTTATCTACTTTAGAAAAAAAACTAATCAAACGCCGCGTGGACACATGGACGTATAGACACACAGATGCGTGGGCACTCGGATGCGTGGGCACACGGATGCATGGACACACGGATGCGTGGACACTCGGATGCGTGGACACACGGATGCGTTGACACAACCGATGCATAAACACACGGATGCATGGACACATGGACGTATAGACACACAGATGCGTGGAAACACGGATGCGTGGGCACACGGATGCATGGACACACGGATGCGTGGACACTCGGATGCGTGGGCACACGGATGCATGGACACACGGATGCGTGGACACTCGGATGCGTGGGCACACGGATGCATGGACACACAGATGCGTGGGCACACGGATGCATGGACACACAGATGCGTGGGCACTCGGATGCGTAGGCACACGGATGCATGGACACACGGATGCGTGGACACACGGATGCGTGGACACAACCGATGCATAAACACACGGATGCATGGACACATGGACGTATAGACACACGGATGCATAGCCACACGGACACATGGACGTATAGATACACGGATGCATAGACTCACGGACGCATGGACAAATGAACGTATAGACACACGGATGCATAGTCACACGGACACATGGACGTATAGATACACGGATGCATATACCCATGGACGCATGGACAAATGAACGTATAGACACACGGATAGGTGGACACTCGGATGCGCGGACACAAGGATGCATGGACACACGGACGCATGGGCACACGGACGCATGGACACATGGACGCATGGACACACGGACACATGGACACACAGATAGATCAACAACCAATGCAATAGTCAGTGGAAAAGGAGGATAACTCTTCACATGTCTGAAGAAAAGTGGAAAGCAGAAAGAAAAAAAAAACAGTGTAACAACATGTATCAATCATGTAACTTTGAGGCATGGGGTAAAGGTATAAAAATGCATAGAAACGCAAAAGTTGTTGTAAAGCTGTTGTAAAGCTGTTGTAAAGCTGATGATAAACGGTGGAAGGAAAAAAAAAAGATGGAAACCTAAACCACTTGTTTACCTTTTTTTTTTCCATGTCACCTTAAACTTTAGAGCTGAAGCAAGAACTTTGAAACTGCAGCTAGATGTTGATGTAGAACAATAAAGAAGGGAACATTGTATTCTTCACAGGCACTGTTTCAGTAATTACATCAATGTGGATCAATTGAAAACCTGGATGATTAAATGCAACACTCCACAAACTATGCCAGCAAGTGAAGAAAGAAAACGTGATTAAGTAGATTTTATCTCACGAAATATTCATGGAAATAATCATCAAGTACCAAGCCTGCTGGCGTAGGTGATCATGTCTCTCCACAGTTTTCGATCTCGTCAGTTATTTAATATTTCTGTTGTTGACATTCTGCCAAGCCATTATCTTTAGCTATCTGGTATCTTTTCTCTTTGCTTCTCTCTATCTCTTCATCCCTCAATGTTCCCAGTTGTTACAATATATTCCAGTTTTCTCTTCTCATTACATGGCCCAAAAAATGATTGTTTCTTCTTATGTTGGAAATTAGCTCTCATTTCGCTTTGGCCCCTACCAGAACGTTTTCATTACTCTTCTTATCTGTCCATGGTATTCTCAACATTCTTTGGAAATAATTACATATACAATATGGCAATGAGAGTAGTAAACTGTACTAGTCAGATACAATATGGCAATGAGAATAGTAAACTGTACTAGTCAGATACAATATGGCAATGAGAGTAGTAAACTGTACTAGTCAGATACAATATGGCAATGAGAGTAGTAAACTGTACTAGTCAGATACAATATGGCAATGAGAGTAGTAAACTGTACTAGTCAGATACAATATGACAATGAGAGTAGTAAACTGTACTAGTCAGATACAATATGGCAATGAGAGTAGTAAACTGTACTAGTCAGATACAATATGGCAATGAGAGTAGTAAACTGTTCTAGTCAGATACAATATGACAATGAGAGTAGTAAACTGTACTAGTCAGATACAATATGGCAATGAGAGTAGTAAACTGTACTAGTCAGATACAATATGGCAATGAGAGTAGTAAACGGTACTAGTCAGATACAATATGGCAATGAGAGTAGTAAACTGTACTAGTCAGATACAATATGGCAATGAGAGTAGTAAACTGTACTAGTCAGATACAACAATAACCGTTGAGGAATGACGGAGGTTTACCAGCAATAAATGGAACACAGAACAACAAGTTTACGGACAAAGTTTAATCTATAACCAGCCCAATAAAAAAGAAGGAAAAATTAAAAAATAAAAAAAGGTATGTAAGAAGCTTTACGTGACAAGTGGACGACACAGACTAAACAACGTTTCGGCTCAATAGGCCTTCATCAGGAACAAACAATAAAAATACACACACACAAATTAATAACGAAACAACCAAAACAAAAACAATCGAAATGTGTTAAAGAAAACAACAACAAAAAGTAAAACTATCCTGTCAAATCCAAAATAACCAAAACAAAAACAATCGAAATGTGTTAAAGAAAACAACAACAAAAAGTAAAAACCAAAACTAAAACAATATTTAAAAACATATAACAAAAACAATTTTACTTTTTGTTGTTGTTTTCTTTAACACATTTCGATTGTTTTTGTTGTTTCGTTATTAATTTGTGTGTGTGTGTTTTTATTGTTTGTTCCTGATGAAGGCCTATTGAGCCGAAACGTTGTTTAGTCTGTGTCGTCCACTTGTCACGTAAAGCTTCTTACATACCTTTTTTTATTTTTTAATTTTTCCCCATATTCAGCTTTACTGCAGCTTCGCATTTTTATGCCTTAACCCAATAAAAAAGAACAAGTACCACTTTTTAGACTGAACAGAGATGATAGATTGAAGTACAGTATCATCTTCACGATTCATGACTGTACAAAGAAATTACGACGGTTGTTTTCTGTTGCCTTACGTCGGTTTGTTTACGGTTGGCTCCGCTAGTCTTTGACTAAAATGTCTCACCCACAAGGAAATGTGATTTTACAGAAGAATGCTGAGAATACAGTGGACAGCTAAGAAGAGTAATGAAAACGTTCTGAAAGAGGTTAAAGCAAAAAGAGAACTAATTTCCAAAATTAGGAAGAAACAATCATTATTTTTTGGCCATATAATGTGAAGAGAACAACTGGAATATATTGTAACAACTGGAAAAATTGAGGGGCGAAGAGATAGAAGGAAGCAAAGAGATAGAAGGAAGCAAAGAGAAAAGATACCAGACAGCTTAAGAGAATGGCTTGGCAGAAGGTCACCAACACAAATGATAAATAACTGTCGGGATCGAAAGTTGTGGAGAGACGTGATCACCTATGCCAGCAGGCCCGGTACTTGATGATGATGATGACGATCATCTTGACATATATCCCTTATTGATATGAACTGTTGTAATGGCAGAAGAAGTGCTGAACGTTTTCTAGCCATGCCCAACATTTAATGAACAGAGGGGAACTCCAGGGCAATCTGGTCACCAGTCTTGAGCTGGCCAATACTTTCGTTAAACTTATTAAGACTGACATTGAGTTATTGAGTTATTTGCGGGTCATCATCATTGCACTCCGAACATGTCCATAGGTGCTCAGATCCCCTCCTCAGCAATTCCCTCAGTGTCCAGCGACTGACGACTCCAGTTCTATGTTGGTTGATAAGTCTTCTTACACGGCCACCAAGTTTCTCATTTCTGGCCGTGCCCATCTTAACTCCCATTTCCATCATCCGAAGAAGTGACGTGGATCTGTGTTTGTCGAAGTCCTGTGCTCTTCCCACATCTCGAAGGGCATTTATGATGTCCGCCCGATACATCGGTTGCCCGTCCTCAACGACAGCGCAGCTAGCCAACCTGTCCGCTCTCTCATTTCCCCGTACTCCCGCATGTCCAGGGACATAGACAAAGGTGACCTTACGTATTTTGGATTTCTGCAACGACTCTACCCATTGCATGCGTACAAAGCCCGCCTCCACTTTTTTATCATGCTCATCGAATCACTCAGTATACATGCGTGGGTGTAGTCTTGTGACTCTAACCATTTGAATGCCTTGGTCACTGCCATCACCTCCATTGTCATGCTACTCGTGGTCATGGCGTATGCACCACTGTCTTCCTTGGCTATTCTGCCGCCGAGCGTGCTGTAAATGCCCATGCACTTCTTTGGTGTCGTCTTACAGATCCGTCTGTATAGATGACTGCATCTTTCTCATCGGTATTATCGCAGATGAGACCTTTGACCTCAGCATTAACCACGATCGGGTTCTGTTCCCTACTTTTCCTGTCGAGTGTGACAATACATGAGAAAGTCCCCTTGAATGACGTAGGCACCGGTATCTGACATTTAAATGTGTACGAAAAAGGAGGAAGAAAGAGTAAAGAATAAGAAGATCTACCTTTCTGAAATCTTTCTCCAAGAGTTTATCAAATGTTTATCTCTGCTCTCTTTGTGACTACTGTGGTGGTTGAGTCGCGCTTAACCCTTGCTACTGACCAGAAACATATGGCACAGCTGTTTGCCACTGATACTTTAGTTATTTTGCGTATTTTTGTCTTTCCATGGAAATAAAATATACGCACTTCTACCACTGTACATCCAAAGTGATTAGAGAAATCTGTATCTTAATATAACAAATTGTGAGTTTAAAATTGAATATTGCATCACCCGAAACTCTCAGATTTTCCGATCTATGATTATTTGTGTGTGTGACAAGCATTGACTGCTACAATATCATTCATACATAAATATTGAGTTGAGCTACAAATTGAAAGCTTACTGTGTCTGGTGTCACTAAGTAAAGTCACCCCCCCCCCCATAAAAATAGCAATTTTCAAAATGAGTTGATTGTTTAAGACTTAGGGCATCTATAAACGTTGCAAAATGTCCAAGACTGTAGTTAAAATGTCACTTTGGTATGAAATGAGACAGCCGTGTGAGTTCAATTTCCAATTGTGGTTTCTTCTTCTTCTTATCCTTTCCTTCCTCGTTTGTCTTTCAGCGTCGAGGGGAGATATCATTTGCGGTCTTTTGCTCGTCTGTTCGCCTCTGCAGCTGTTATGTTGCCTAGTATTTCTAATATTCCGTCAATCCGTCTTTTTCATAGTCGACCCTTGGGTCTGGTGTTCTTACAATGTGTATTGAAGGCTTTTGTGTTGTATTTTGATCTTCCGACTTTATCACATGGCCAAACCATTTTATTTGTTGTTTCTTTATATATTCGATGGAGGGGGGTATTCCTAGCTTTTTTCTCAGTTCTTTGTTTCTGAACTATCTCTCAGACTGTTTCCTGTCATTCATCTAACACATTTCATCTCTGTAGAGGTTATTTTCTTATTGTTCTTGCATCTAGGGTCCAGGTCTGGCATTGGTAAAACAAAATTGGGATGAATATTGTATTGCAGAGTGCCTGTTTTGACTCTAGAGTTATTTCCTTGTTGGACAATAGTGGTAATAGCTGTCCAAAGATATGACAAGCTTTGTTGCATCTTGAGTCCACTTCTACTATTTGTGAATTGTCGTTTATCACTAGACATCCTAGGTATTTAAATTCCTCTAGTTGCTGGCTTGCGTGCGTTCGCCCAATGACTAAAGGAGTATACTTCTTCGTCATCCGCCCTTAAAAGGACGTTAAGTGGGCGTGTCTACGTTGTGTTGTGGTTTGCAGTATAACTGTGATACTTGCGCTTTTCGGCCCAGCACATCCGACTTCAGCATGACATTTTTGAGTACTGGTTTGTCGTCCCTCTTCGCTCCCTACTCGCTTGGCTAGACTAGACAGGTTAGTCTGTTACTGGAGGCACCACGGAGAGGTGGGGCAGGGTCTGGATGGTTCTGGTTCACCGATCCTGGCGGAAGCTATCAGCTATAGGTCGCTGACAACTTTCAGCTCTGGTGCTGTGAGGCGCGCCTTCGCCTCCATTCCATCTGTTTGTTTTAGTTGTCTGCCGTCTACAGTTATTTTGATGTTCTGTTGCTTTGTGGATACTCTCTCTCTCTCTCTTTCTTTATGTTTCTCCTTCATTCTTTGATAACCAAAATGTTCTCGGGATTCACCTAACGTCTGAAAATGGGTACCATTATTTCCTTGATATGTATGGTAGCATCAGCGACACTGACTACAACACTGACTTCGCCACTGACTGACTGCAAACTGACTGCGCCACTGACTGACTGCAACACTGACTGCGCCACTGACTGCAATACCGACTGCGCCACTGACTCCAACACTGACTGCGCCACTCATAAAATATAACGTTAGTCAATTACACATGTGGGCACCAACATTATGTTCCACGTACGGCTTAAGGTAAGAAGAGAAACTTTACGCTTGACTTTGTGTATTTTTGGCCTGTCCTGAACCAGCTTGATTTATCCGTGCCAACTTTCTCTTGTTTGCTCGTGTTGAGCTGTTCTTAATTGCCGATTTTCTTTGATTTAAATACTCTTGAGAACTGTCACCAGGCATCTATGAACTATGCTATTTCTGTGGCTGCGAGACGACCTGTTGTAGCAACGACTCACATGCCCAAAGCAGTTTTCACTATAATTCATGGACTGCAATTGTGAAAGGACTGGGTGATCTAGATTTAATACATCGACCTCTGGACAGGAAGGTCAAGGGTTTGACTCGAACTTCAAAGGGAGGGAATTTTCCACACCGAACCCGTGACGTTGTTACCTCGTGGCGTTACCCTCACCTGTTCTTCTGGCAATGAGATCCGATGTCTAGATCTTTCAGATAATGACAAAAATCGGGTGGTCCCGTGTGCACCTGCGCACGTTAAAGAAACCGGAGCAGTTAAGAAATCGAGAGGAGTAGGCCACAATAGCCTCTGCCCAATCAGAGATTGTTATCAGATCTATCGATGCCGAATGTGTCAGGCAGGAAAGGAACAGATATCGTGGCTTTGTCGCAAATTAACAAAATAGCGCATCCATGGTCCACTGAACGGGTTAACGATAAGATCAATGCATCCGAGTAAGACGTGCATGAGGTAACCTTGACAGCGGAATTTACCGATGCATTTTGGGAAACTGCCGTGACAAGTGATGGAGCGGATATGGGAAATTCCTGATTGCAAAGTATCTGGTTCCATAGATAGGATAGACTAGACAAGAAGTGGATGACAATTGCGGTCTAATATAACCTAATAGGGGAGCCGCGATAGCTCATTGGTAAGTGAACTGTATTACAAAGGACACGAGGTAGGGTTCGGTCCCAACCGACGACTTCCGGGTTTACCCAGCGTTAAATGGGTACCGGATTTTTTTTCTGGGAAAGTAAAGCGGCACGGGCGTAATACCGACCACATTACCCCAAAAATCATGTGCTGAAGGTCTGTAAAATTTATGGTCACTAACACCATATTCCCTATACGCCACTTGGCGTGACGGGGGCTCTTTACTACTTACTTTACTACTTATAACCTAATAGACATTGTAAGGTCGTGTCTCGCAAAGAAGCATGCAAACCCCAAAGACAAGACACGAAGCAATTACAGGGCTTGAAGTCTCTCTAGCTGAGTGGCTAGTGTACTCGTTATTGATCGGAAGAGTCATGGTTCACTTCCCTGAATGGTGTTTTTTTTTTTTTAACTGACAATGTTCCGGGGTTCAGCCGGACTATAAAAATGGAGCCAGATAGTTTTTTTTTAAGTTTTTTAAATAAGTAGTAGTAGCCTGGCGTAATACCGACCACACAACCTAGAACGTATCGTTAAAAACACTGTCTTTACAGTATTCTCCCATTAAACTGGTCTACTGGCCGCTTGTCCTGAGCAGTCGCTGCTAGGTATTCAGATATGAGTTTTTATTCCACCACGGCGCTCCCCTTGTTTTGTGCACGACGTTTTATCGATTCGACCACTAATCAAAAACGTCATTTCGCCATATTTCCCATATGTTTGTTAAGAAGTAGAAGGAATGCTTTTTTTTAACTTAAAATTAATTTAAACTATATTTTAATTAGTTAATAAGATAACTTAGATTATCTAATTAACCTTATTACTTGCTCTTATAGTTAATTAGTTAGTTTAATTAACTCAATTTTGTCGTGGGTTAGTTATTTAATTTATTTAGATAATTGCTTCACTAACTAATTAGTTAATCCAGTAGTAATTAAGTGGTCCCTTCATTTGCAATACCCTTCCCTTTTCTTCTACCCAAAGCGCTGGAACGACGGAGAACCACGAAAGCGTATTGTTTATGCCATCATTAAGTGCCGTGTAGGTTTAGACATTAAACTTCAGAACGAAATGGCATTTTGGCATTACTGCGGGCGGAGCCTTCACGTATTTATTCAGCCCCTGACTCAGCAACCATCAGAGTTGTTACCCTTATCGCTCACAGTGTCCTAGTGTTGTGTTTTGAAAAAAAGGTGCGCAGCACACGATGCACTCTCCCGGGTTGCTGTAACGACCGTCGCTGGCAGCACGAAGTTCATGCGCCAGCGCCAAATATGTGTAGAGTTCATGATCAGTGAGCGTGCCCCAAGAATCGCTGCCCCAACATATGAAGTCAGGCAACCATTTTGGTGAAAGACTCGATTCGACAGCAGTCCAGCTGTTGGCGAACTTGCAGTCGAACACATATCACATATCCGTCCCAGAAACAATCCGGAGCCTGGTCCCGTTCTACACGTCAATTATCGGCACGTCACTGCAGCACAACAATCTACACGCTGACGTCACAACCATTTGATTTTGTGGTCAGTTGAATGCGACCGGCCTACCGTTGTCTCCTTACACGAACATCCAAACCAGAAAGAAACATTTGAAAACACACTGCAGAAAAATTAACACCAGACCTTATCCTGATTTTACTATGCGGTCATCTTGGCTTCCTGATCAAACCGGAAGTCAAAGTGACAAGTGTCGTATATGCTGACAAATATGAACATGTCCCCCGACAACTTTCTATATTCTTTTTATCAATTCTGTTATTGACATCCTACCAAACCATTCTCTTGAACTGTCTTGTATCTTTTCTCCCTGCTTTCTCATATCTCTTTTTCAATCAATTTGCTTAGTTGTCAAATATATTCCAACCGTGGGTTGCAAAGATTTCCTCTGTAAGTCCTCACAATTCACTTCCACGTCCCAAAACCGGTTCCACTCTTGTATATTTTGCTGGGAAAAAAAGACGTTTCTCATACGCCGTGTCTTCACCTTTTCCTTCTCACTTTTTCCTTCATTAATGCACACCGTTCATATCCGATGCTCAATTTGTGCACAAGACTAATCTTTAGAACCACACAGGACGGTAAGAAGTCAACCGTAACTCAGACGGAGAAATAATTACAATAGCTTAGACTGAAAGGAAAACATCATAGTAGCTTAGACTGAAAGGAAAACATCATAGTAGCTTAGACTGAAAGGAAAACATCATAGTAGCTTAGACTGAAAGGAAAACATCATAGTAGCTTAGACTGAAAGGAAAACATCATAGTAGCTTAGATTGAAAGGAAAAAAATCATAGTAGCTTAGACTGAAAGGGAAACATCATAGTAGCTTAGATTAAAAGGAAAACATCAAAGTAGCTTAGACTGAAAGGAAAACATCATAGTAGCTTAGACTGAAAGGAAAACATCATAGTAGCTTAGACTGAAAGGAAAACATCATAGTAGCTTAGACTGAAAGGGAAACATCATAGTAGCTTAGACTGAAAGGAAAACATCATAGTAGCTTAGACTGAAAGGGAAACATCATAGTAGCTTAGACTGAAAGGAAAACATCATAGTAGCTTAGACTGAATGGAAAACATCATAGTAGCTTAGACTGAAAGGAAAACATCATAGTAGCTTAGACTGAAAGGGAAACATCATAGTAGCTTAGATTGAAAGGAAAAAAATCATAGTAGCTTAGACTGAAAGGGAAACATCATAGTAGCTTAGACTGAAAGGAAAACATCATAGTAGCTTAGACTGAAAGGGAAACATCATAGTAGCTTAGATTGAAAGGAAAAAAATCATAGTAGCTTAGACTGAAAGGGAAACATCATAGTAGCTTAGTCTGAAAGAAACACATCATAGTAGCTTAGACTGAAAGGGAAACATCATAGTAGCTTAGTCTGAAAGGAAAACATCATAGTAGCTTAGACTGAAAGGAAAACATCATAGTAGCTTAGACTGAAAGGAAAACATCATAGTAGCTTAGACTGAAAGGAAAACATCATAGTAGCTTAGATTGAAAGGGAAACATCATAGTAGCTTAGATTGAAAGGAAAAAAATCATAGTAGCTTAGACTGAAAGGGAAACATCATAGTAGCTTAGATTGAAAGGGAAACATCATAGTAGCTTAGATTGAAAGGAAAAAATTCATAGTAGCTTAGACTGAAAGGGAAACATCATAGTAGCTTAGACTGAAAGGAAAACATCATAGTAGCTTAGACTGAAAGGGAAACATCATAGTAGCTTAGATTGAAAGGAAAAAAATCATAGTAGCTTAGACTGAAAGGGAAACATCATAGTAGCTTAGTCTGAAAGAAACACATCATAGTAGCTTAGTCTGAAAGGAAAAAAATCATAGTAGCTTAGACTCAAAGAAATACATCATAGTAGTTTAGACTGAAAGGAACACATCATAGTAGCTTAGACTGAAAGGAAAATGTCATAATAGCTTAGACTGAAAGGAAAACGTCATAATAGCTTAGACTGAAAGGAACACATCATGATAGCTTAGACTGAAATGAAAACATCATAATAACTTAGACTGAAAGAAATAACCACAATAGCTCAGACTGAAAGAAATAACCACAATAGCTCAGATTAAAAGAAATAACCACAACAGCTCAGACTGAAAGAAATAACCACAACAGCTCAGACTGAAAGAAAGAACCACAATAGCTCAGACTAAAAGAAATAACCACAACAACTCAGACTGAAAGAAATAACCACAATAGCTCAGATTAAAAGAAATAACCACAACAACTCGGACTGAAAGAAATAACCACAATAGCTCAGACTGAAAGAAATAACCACAATAACTCAGACTGAAAGAAATAACTACAACAACTCAGACTAAGAGAAACAACAATAATTATTCAGACTGAAAAAAATAACAATAATAACTCAGACTGAGAAACAAGTACAATAACTCAAACTGACAAACAATAGCAATAACTCAGACTGAGAGAAATAGCTACAATAACTCAGACTTTAAAAAAATAACAATAATTACTCAGACTGAGGGAACAAAAGACCACAATAACTCAGACAACAATAAGTGAAATTATAAACAAATTGAAGATGTATGAAATGTAAAATAAGTTGTAAGAGAAATATCAGAGAAATTCGAGATTAATACAATTTGTACAACAATTTTAGTTTGTTTTTTGACAGATTACATACAATATGGAAATTTAAAAAATCATAGGCTCTTTGTGAGAAACTTGATGAAGATGGCTAACTTCATAAGAGGTTTTGTAGAATTGAATGACGCCATGACGCTGACTAGACGCTTCGTTGGGACAATCGCGGCAGTTACATCAGAGTAATCGATACAGCTGCAGGGGAATAATCGATTCAGCCATGTTAAAGCAACCGATTACAGCTTCTCTTTCTTTATGGTCCATGTCGAATAGCGTATGCGATTATGTATTTCCACAATCTCGATTCCCGACTATTTTGTTTCTGCTGGCGTCTGTCTATCCAGCCGCAACGACAATCTGTTCAGTATTTTCTTTCTGCCGTCAACTTTCTCTCCTTCCCACTATTTTTTTCATGTATTTTAAGCATCACGTTTCATTTCGTTCTTCTCATAACATGTTTATCATCATCATCGAGTGCCATCTCCGCAACGAAGGTTCACTACCATGGAGTGCCATTCTGCCCTGTCTCTTGCTTTGATGGTGCAGGTTGTCATAGGCTGGTTTGTCTATCTTTTGATGTTACTCGTCCATGTTAGTCTTGGTCTGCCTCTGCCTCTTTTACCGTGTATTTTCCCCTCCAGGATTACTTTTAGTAGGCTGTTGTGTCTTTTAACATGGCCCACAAAATTGTCTTGTTTGAATTGTGTTTAGTTGTTCTCTTTCCAATTTTTTTTATTTTAAGACTTCGTCGTTTGTTTCATTATCTTCATCATTTATCTTCATCCCAACGTTGTGCTACCAATGCCAGACCTGGACCCTAGATGCAAGAACAATAAGAAAAATAACCTCTACAGAGATTAAATGTGTTAGACGAATGACAGGAGGCAGTCTGAGAGATAAGATCAGAAATGAAGAACTGAGAAACAAGCTAGGAATAGCCCCCGCCATAGAATATATAAGGAAACAACAGATAAAATGGTTTGGCCATGTGACAAGGCAGAAAGAACAAAACACAACACAACAAGCCTTCAACAAACGTTGTGAGTACACCAGACCCAAGGGTCGACCACGAAAAAGATGGGTCGATGGAATATTAGAAGCACTAGGAAACATAACAGCAGCAGAGGCGAACAGAAGAGTAAAAGACCGCAAATTATATCTCCCCTCGACGCTGAAAGGCAGATGAGGAAGGAAAGAAGAAGAAGCAGAAGATCGTTTGTTTCCTTTTCCTTCCATCCAATTCTACCTATTCCTCTACATATCCACACTTCAAAGGCTTCAATTCTCTGTTTTTGGATGTTACATGTTCATAGTAAAAAAATAAAAATATTGCTTCATTGTGACGTTCGTTGGTAGATCTTTACAGAAGACTAAGATGGAAGTCACATCTGCAAGACATAGGAAACAAGGCAATCTGACAACTGGCGACAATGGACAAGTTGGCTACCACTTGAGGAGTCAGCATAAGCCTGATCGAAACAACATACAAAGACACTACACAAGTTTGGGAGCTAAAACTACAAATAAACGACAAACGAACCAATCCAGCAGATTTCCAGGTAAAAAAGTAAAGTACCCACGTCACGCCAAGTGGCGTATAGGGAATATGATGTTAGTGACCATACATTTTACATCCCTTCGGCACATTATTTTTGGGGTAACGTGGTCGGTATTACGCCCGTGCCGCTTTACTTTCCCAGAAAAAAATCCGGTACCCATTAAAGGCTGGGTGAACAGGAAGCCGTCGGTTGGAATCGAACCCTAACTCTTGTCCTTTGTAATCCAGTTCACTAACCCCTGTGCTATCGCGGCTGTCAGATTTCCAGGTACTTACCGGCCATCATTTTCCGTCTGAGAACAAGTCAGGCAGAATTCTGTGCCACCTCCACTGCCTGGGAGTAATTCACACCGATGGACCGCTGTAGATAGAGGGTCCAGGCTTCCAGAACACCTTCAAATCAGGCCCAACGACAGACATCATTTACAAATACTGTGAGGGCACCACGAGGACCTGGAGGGAACTGCGAGCTTCGTCCTAACTACAAGGTAAAATACATAACATGGCTAAACAATCCTCGAGCTCATAAAGAAAGTGAGAGAGAGAGATACACACAGGGAGAGAAAATGTGTGTATGTGAGAGAGAGAAACTATAGTGTGTGTATGTGTGAGAGAGAGAAACCATAGTGTATGAATGTGAGAGAGGGAAACCATAGTGTGTGTTCGCCTCATTGCGAACTTTTTCACTGGCGTTCCAAAGAACTCCCGAAACGTTTTCGACAAAACATAAGTTCTTCCTTACGCTTCGTTGTAGTTTCTTCATTTTTCTGCGTTCACCCGCCGACTACACTTCATACACCGAGTCGCGATATCAGCACCAAACACATCTGACGTCAGCACGACATTTTTTATGTACGTTCTCTTGCCTCTTCAATCTCTAATTGCTTTAGGTTAGTTTGTTTCCTCGCCGACTGTGGGAGTAGAATCTAGATCTGTTGTTGATCATTGACAGTGTGGCGAGTAATGTTAGCAATGAGTCGCTGATCGCATCTCAGCCCAGGCATTGTTCTGTTTCTTGAGCTCGCTCTAGCTCTACTATAGCTACTCGTATGTTATCAAATATGCAGTAGGAAAAGGCTATTCAGCGTTTATCTCTCTTATCACAATGAACACTAAGGAAAGCAAATGTTTATCGTTTCACTCACTAGCAACGAGAAACATAACAAAGAGTTAGCGGACTTTCAGACTGTTTGATTTACGTTATCGGTTCTTCACCAGATTACAGGGTCACGGAAAGTTCAACTGTGTTTCTCAACATACTTGAGCACCGGTCAGGTTGTTATCTTTATGAACTCTTCCGTTACTAGTGGATTACTGGTAGATGAATCGGCGCTACTGATGGAAGGTAGGGGATACAAGGAAACGGTTTGTGTGGCCGCCGGGGAGGAAATGCTGAAAATTGTTCTTAATAAATTGTATGCGGATACAGCGATTCATTCATTGGGTGCCATCTCCATATCGAGGCTACCATGGAGCGTCATTCATTCATTAGGAGCCATCTCCATATCGAGGCTACCATGGAGCATCATTCATTCATTGGGAGCCATCTCCATATCGAGGCTACCATTGAGCGTCATTCATTCATTGGGAGCCATCTCCATATCGAGGCTACCATTGAGCGTCATTCATTCATTGGTTGCCATCTCCATATCGAGGCTACCATGGAGCGTCATTCATTCATTGGGTGCCATCTCTATATCGAGGCTACCATGGAGCGTCATTCATTCATTAGGTGCCATCTCCATATCGAGGCTACCATGGAGCGTCATTCATGCATTGGGTGCCATCTCCATATCGAAAATTAGCTACCATGGAGCGTCATTCATTTATAATTGGGAGCCGTCTCCATATCGAACATTAGCTACCATGGAGCGTCATTCATTCATTGGGAACCATTCCATATCGAACATTAGCTACCATGGAGCGTCATTCATTCATTGGGAGCCATTCCATATCGAACATTAGCTACCATAGAGCGTCATTCATTCATTGGGAGCCATCTCCATATCGAACATTAGCTACCATGGAGCGTCATTCATTCATTCATTCGGAGCCATCTCCATATCGAACATTAGCTACCATGGAGCGTCATTCATTCATTGGGTGCCATCTCCATATCGAAAATTAGCTACCATGGAGCGTCATTCATTCATTCATTGGGAGCCATCTCCATATCGAACATTAGCTACCATGGAGCGTCATTCATTCATTGGGAGCCGTCTCCATATCGAAGGTTCGTTACCACGGAGCGCCATTTTACTTTGCCTCCTGTCTTGATAGTGCACTTTGCCATATCTTTTAATGTCTATAT
Source organism: Megaustenia siamemsis (assembly GCA_032433765.1). Taxonomy (NCBI): domain Eukaryota; kingdom Metazoa; phylum Mollusca; class Gastropoda; order Stylommatophora; family Ariophantidae; genus Megaustenia; species Megaustenia siamemsis. The sequence continues at coordinate 42,955,513 of JAVIAB010000059.1, read as the reverse complement.
GGTTTTCCTGTCCATCTTATGATGATATCAGCCCACTTTAGTCTTGGTATGCCTCTAACTAACTTTCGATGTAGAAACGGAACCCAATGAATGATTGACGCTCTATGGTAGCCAACTTTTTATGTGGAAACGGCACCTAATGAATGAATGACGCTCCATGCTAGCCAACTTTCGATGTGGAAACGGCACCCAATGAATTAACGGTGCTCCATGGTAGCTAACCTTCGATATGGAGATGGCTCCCAATGAATGAATGACGCTCTATGGTAGCTAATGTTCGATATGGAGATGGCTCCCAATGAATGAAAAGCGCTCCATGGTAGCCAAACTTCGATATAGAGACGGCTCCCAATGAATGAAAAGCGCTCCATGGTAGCCAAACTTCAATATAGAGACGGCCCTCATTGAATGAATAGCGCTCCATGGTAGCCAAACTTCGATATAGAGACGACTCCCAATGAATGAATGACGCTCCATGGTAGCCAAACTTCGATATAGAGACGGCTCCCAATGAATGAAAAGCGCTCCATGGTAGCCAAACTTCGATATAGAGGCGGCTCCCGGTGAATGAATGCCGCTCCATGGTAGCCAGACTTTTATATGGAGACAACGCCCAATTAACGAATGACGCTCCATGGTAACCAATTTTCGATATGGAGACGACACCCAATGAATGAATGGCGTTCCATGGTTGCAAAACTTTTATATGGAGGCAACACCCAATGAATGAATGGCGCTCTATGGTTGCCAGACTTTTATATGGAGACAACACCCAATGAATGAATGGCGCTCTATGGTTATCAGACTTTTATATAGAGACAACACCCAATGAATGAATGGCGCTCTATGGTTGTCAGACTTTTATATAGAGACAACACCCAATGAATGAATGGCGCTCTATGGTTGCCAGACTTTTATATGGAGACAACACCCAATGAATGAATGGCGCTCTATGGTTGTCATACTTTTATATAGAGACAACACACAATGAATGAATGGCACTCTATGGTTGCCAGACTTTTATATGGAGACAACACCCAATGAATGAATGGCGCTCTATGGTTGTCATACTTTTATATAGAGACAACACACAATGAATTGAATGGCGCTCTATGGTTGCCAGACTTTTATATGGAGACAACACCCAATGAATGAATGGCGCTCTATGGTTGCCAGACTTTTATATGGAGACAACACCCAATGAATGAATGGCGCTCTATGGTTGCCAGACTTTTATATAGAGACAACACACAATGAATGAGTGGCGCTCCATGGTTGCCAAACATTTATATGGAGACGACACCCAATGAATGAATGGCACTCCATGGTAGCCAAACTTTTATATGGAGACAACACCCAATGAATGAATGGCGCTCCATGGTAGCCAATCTTCGACATGGAGACAACACCCATTGAATGAATGGAACTCCATGGTAGCCAATCTTCGACATGGAGACAACACCCATTGAATGAATGGCACTCCATGGTAGCCAATCTTCGACATGGAGACAACACCCAATGAATGAATGGCACTCCATGGTACCCAATCTTCGACATGGAGACAACACCCATTGAATGAATGGCACTCCATGGTAGCCAATCTTCGACATGGAGACAACACCCATTGAATGAATGGCACTCCATGGTAGCCAATCTTCGACATGGAGACAACACCCATTGAATGAATGGCACTCCATGGTAGCCAATCTTCGACATGGGGACAACACCCAATGAATGACTGACGCTCCATGGTAGCCAATCTTCGACATGGAGACAACACCCATTGAATGAATGGCACTCCATGGTTGCCAAACTTTTATATGGGGACAACACCCAATGAATGAATGACGCTCTATGGTAGCTAATGTTCGATATGGAGATGGCTCCCAATGAATGAAAAGCGCTCCATGGTAGCCAAACTTCGATATAGAGACGGCTCCCAATGAATGAAAAGCGCTCCATGGTAGCCAAACTTCAATATAGAGACTGCTCCCAATGAATGAATAGCGCTCCATGGTAGCCAAACATTGAAATAGAGACGGCTCTCATTGAATGAATAGCGCTCCATGGTAGCCAAACTTCGATATAGAGACGACTCCCAATGAATGAATGACGCTCCATGGTAGCCAAACTTCGATATAGAGACGACTCCCAATGAATGAAAAGCGCTCCATGGTAGCCAAACTTCGATATAGAGACGACTCCCAATGAATGAAAAGCGCTCCATGGTAGCCAAACTTCGATATAGAGGCGGCTCCCGATGAATGAATGCCGCTCCATGGTAGCCAGACTTTTATATGGAGACAACGCCCAATTAACGAATGACGCTCCATGGTAACCAATTTTCGATATGGAGACGACACCCAATAAATGAATGGCGTTCCATGGTTGCAAAACTTTTATATGGAGGCAACACCCAATGAATGAATGGCGCTCTATGGTTGCCAGACTTTTATATGGAGACAACACCCAATGAATGAATGGCGCTCTATGGTTGTCAGACTTTTATATAGAGACAACACCCAATGAATGAATGGCGCTCTATGGTTGTCAGACTTTTATATAGAGACAACACCCAATGAATGAATGGCGCTCTATGGTTGTCAGACTTTTATATAGAGACAACACCCAATGAATGAATGGCGCTCTATGATTGCCAGACTTTTATATGGAGACAACACCCAATGAATGAATGGCGCTCTATGGTTGTCAGACTTTTATATGGAGACAACACACAATGAATGAATGGCGCTCTATGGTTGCCAGACTTTTATATGGAGACAACACCCAATGAATGAATGGCGCTCTATGGTTGCCAGACTTTTATATAGAGACAACACACAATGAATGAGTGGCGCTCCATGGTTGCCAAACATTTATATGGAGACGACACCCAATGAATGAATGGCACTCCATGGTAGCCAAACTTTTTTATGGAGACAACACCCAATGAATGAATGGCGCTCCATGGTAGCCAATCTTTGACATGGAGACAACACCCATTGAATGAATGGAACTCCATGGTAGCCAATCTTCGACATGGAGACAACACCCATTGAATGAATGGCACTCCATGGTAGCCAATCTTCGACATGGAGACAACACCCAATGAATGAATGGCACTCCATGGTAGCCAATCTTGGACATGGAGACAACACCCATTGAATGAATGGCACTCCATGGCAGCCAATCTTCGACATGGAGACAACACCCATTGAATGAATGGCACTCCATGGTAGCCAATCTTCGACATGGAGACAACACCCATTGAATGAATGGCACTCCATGGTAGCCAATCTTCGACATGGGGACAACACCCAATGAATGACTGACGCTCCATGGTAGCCAATCTTCGACATGGAGACAACACCCATTGAATGAATGGCACTCCATGGTTGCCAAACTTTTATATGGGGACAACACCCAATGAATGAATGACGCTCTATGGTAGCCAAGATTCGACATGGAGACACCACACAATGAATGAATGACGCTCCATGGTAGCCAATCTTCGACATGGAGACAACACCCATTGAATGAATGGCACTCCATGGTAGCCAAACTTTTATATGGGGACAACACCCAATGAATGAATGACGCTCTATGGTAGCCAAGATTCGACATGGAGACACCACACAATGAATGAATGACGCTCCATGGTAACCAATCTTCGACATGGAGACAACACCCAATAAATGAATGGCGCTCTATGGTAGCCAAACTTCGACATGGAGACAACACCCAATAAATGAATGACGCTCCATGGTAACCAATCTTCGACATGGAGACAACATCCAATGAATGAATGGCGCTCTATGGTAGTCAATATTCGACATGAATAAGGGCGATGACTGAGAACAACATTATAATTAAAGTCGATATGCTAGAGTCCACCCAAACTTTCACAGTTGACAACATTTATGTTAAAAAGATGTCGTTAATTCGCTATTTAGAATTTGTCTTAAGTCTGCTATATCTTTCATATTCTTATAATTAATACTTACTTAGCGTGGCTTCACTATATTATACTGGTATAACGTTATTTGAATCAGTCATTTTATTACTTTAATTTTCGGATGTAAAGCAGTGGTCTAGTTAGTGAATTGGTCTACTGACGACAGTGGTCTAGTTAGTGAATTGGTCTACTGACGACAGTGGTCTAGTTAGTGAATTGGTCTACTGACGACAGTGGTCTAGTTAGTGAATTGGTCTACTGACGACAGTAGTCTAGTTAGTGAATTGGTCTACTGACGACAGTAGTCTAGTTAGTGAATTGGTCTACTGACGACAGTGGTCTAGTTAGTGAATTGGTCTACTGACGACAGTGGTCTAGTTAGTGAATTGGTCTACTGACGACAGTGGTCTAGTTAGTGAATTGGTCTACTGACGACAGTGGTCTAGTTAGTGAATTGGTCTACTGACGACAGTGGTCTAGTTAGTGAATTGGTCTACTGACGACAGTGGTCTAGTTAGTGAATTGGTCTACTGACGACAGTGGTCTAGTTAGTGAATTGGTCTACTGACGACAGTAGTCTAGTTAGTGAATTGGTCTACTGACGACAGTGGTCTAGTTAGTGAATTGGTCTACTGACGACAGTAGTCTAGTTAGTGAATTGGTCTACTGACGACAGTGGTCTAGTTAGTGAATTGGTCTACTGACGACAGTAGTCTAGTTAGTGAATTGGTCTACTGACGACAAGATTTGATTTTAGTTTATGGCTTCCAGTTTCAAACAATTATAAATGGGTACCTCTTTGCTGTCCTGACGTAACGCTGAACACATTACCACATATGTAATGGTATTAAAGAAAAGCAGGACAGACACTAACACCATATTCCCTATGCGCCAATTGAGAGCATGACGTTATCATTTCTTTATTGCAGCAGAAAAGTACAAAGAACAATATATGATCCGAAACAGATCGCCTGCGTGAAAGACATCGCCTATGATAACTTTTTTTTTTTTAGCTGATTTGACAGCGTTCCCTAGCGGTTGGTTTCTCGTTGCAAGACGCCGTGTCAAGGAGTGCGGTTTCGATCCTGCTTCGGACCATATATATTTTCTTTGTTTTTTTTTTCTGTTGTTGATTATTTGTCATTTTTTCCGAGTGCTGTAAACATACCTCCTCTTCCTATGATCCCATGAATTATCACCTCGGAAGTTTTCCTTCATAATAATATTCATTTATTATTATTTGTCTCCAGTATAAACCACTGGAAACTACTATTCGTGCTGTTTCGTCCTATAAATGTTTGTCTGCAGCACAAGTATTCAGCCCTACCGGGGGATACTTGTCTTAATAGGAAAATAAGATACACAATTTATTCCCGAGCTGTGATCGTAGCCCTATGCTATAGTCATGAGAGCGCCTACGTGAAAGACATCGCCAATGATAGCTAATTTTTTAAAGGCTGTTCTTTGCCGTGTTTCCTAGCGTTTGGCTTCTCGTGGCAAGGCGCTATGTCAAGGAGTACGGTTTTGATTCTGCTTTGGACCATATATTGTTTTTTTTGTTTTCTTTCTGTTGTTGATTATTTGTCTTTTTTTCCGAGTGCTGTAAACATACCTCCTCTTCCTATGATTCGCTCATGTAAATGTGCCTACATTGGGGAGAAGTAGAGAACATGCCTAAGAATATGGATGGATAAGAGACCTAACCGTGGCCGTCGTAGCTGACTCTGTCCTAGCTGACTCTGTCGTAGCTGGCTCGGTCGTAGCTGGTCCTGTCGTAGCTGGTCCTGTCGTAGCTGGCACTGACGTAGCTGTCTCTGTCGTAGTTGGCCCTGTCGTAGCTGTGATATTCGAAAGAGTTAGAGCAATACAAATAATGGATTCTTAGTAAAATAAATAAATAAATAAAATGATGTGAACATGTAACACGATCACCACCGGACAGCATCCCACAGAGAACTGTATCGCTCGCAGCAGTGTAAATTAAGGAAAATATAGACTGAGAAGACGATGGATTAATGCAATTTTAAACATCACGATGAGCACCAGGTAGAAGACACACTTATACAACATCAACAATCAGAAGACTCCAGTTTTTCTCTTGACGCTGAAAGGCAACAACGTTCGAGAAAAGTAAGAAAAGAGTATTAATCCAGTTCCCTCAAGAACCATAGAGTTCACAAATATTATCAGCAATAGTAGTTTTATTATATGTTATGTTATATATGTTAATTTGCCACCGAAGAATCATAAATAATTGTATGTAGATAAGAACATCACCGCAGCTATAGAATCAGGCTGCTGCTTATATCATCATCATCATCATCATCATCATCATCATCATCATCATCATCAAGTCTCGGGCCTGCTGGCGTAGGTGATCATGTCTCTCCACAACTTTCGATCTCGACAGTTATTTATCATTTCTGTTGTTGACCTTCTGCCAAGCCATTCTCTTAAGCTGTCTGGTATTTTTTCTCTTTGCTTCCCTCTATCTCTTCGTCCCTCAATTTTCCTAGTTGTTACAATATATTCCAGTTGTTCTCTTCTCATTACATGGCCAAAAAATGATGATTGTTTCTTCCTAATATTGGAAATTAACTCTCTTTTTGTTTTGGCCTCTTTCAGAACGTTTTCATTACTTTTCTTAACTGCCCATGGTATTCTCAACATTCTTTTGTAAAACCACATTTCTACAGACTCCAGTGATTTTCTTGTTTGTTGTCCTATTGTCCATGATTTACATCCTTATGTTAAGACTGGCTCTACATAATATTTAAGAACTATTTTTCTTGTTTCTATTGTCAAAAATACTAGACCAGGGGCAGATTGCAATAGTGATCATGTACCAGTTGTGGGAAAGCTTAGAATAAAATTAAAAACAACAAAACGAGCATCAGTTAACATCAAGTTAAATTTAGATTTACTAAAATCAGACAAGAAGCTGCACGACAAATATAAAATCACAATTCAGAACCGGTACAGTGCAATAGAGAAGATACAGAGCGTAGATGAACAGTGGGAAATGCTAAAAGAATCAATCCAACAAACATCAAAAGAGTTCATACCACCAGTGAGGACAAATTTAAGAAAGAAATGGATGACAGATGACATTTTGCAGCTAATGGATACAAGAAGAAGAAATAAAGAAAATAAAGATGAGTATAAGAGATTAAATAAAGAAATTGTTGTAAAATGCAATGAAGCAAAAGAAGCATGGCTAAAAGAGAGATGCAAAGAGATTGAATTGCAACAAAAAGGAGATGCTAAAGCTACATATAAACAAAATGAGGAATTAACAGGAAGAAAAACGCAATCAAAAACTGGATGTTTAAGATCAAAGGAAGGAGAACTGTTGATTGATCAAGAAATCATAAGGGAACGATGGACAGAATACATTAAAGATCTTTATAATGATGAACGAACGGAAGTAAATATTAAGGATAATGGAGAAGGATCAGAAATACTCAGAGAAGAAGTGGAAAGACGCCTTGCGCAATATGAAAGCAGGCAAAGCTCTTGGACCAGACAATATAACTAAAGAAGAGATTGAAGACATGGGTGATTTTGGAATAGAGATAATAACAAAAATATTGAATGATATCTACAACAACGGATATATACCAGACGACCTGCTCAAATCAATATTCATAGCCCTACCAAAGAAATCGGGTGCGATTGAAAGCGATGATCAACGCACAATAAACCTTATGAGTCATATGACTAAGATATTACTAAGAATCATCATGCGAAGAGTGCGAAACAAAATCAGTCCAGAAATTAGCGATGAACAGTGTGGTTTTGTTAGAGATAAAGGAACAAGCAATGCCATTTATATCATAAGATTTTTAGTAGAAAGAGCCATAGAGGTGAAAACAGATCTATACCTATGTTTCATAGATTACACCAAGGTATTTGATAAAGTGAAGCACCAAGAATTAATAAAAATTTTAGAAAGCATAAAGACAACAAAGATCTAAGAATAATAAAGAACATGTACTGGCAACAAACAGCGGCCATAAGAACTGGAAACCAATTGGGAATGTTTCAACAGATAAAACAGGGTGTTAGACAAGGTTGTGTGCTGTCACCAGATTTGTTTAATATTTATAGTGAGATTATTATAAGATCATAAGGGACATGCATGGAATAACAATTGGAAGTCATAATATAAATAATCTAAGGTATGCTGATGATACAGTCTTAATCGCTAAGAGTGAAAATGAGTTACAAGAAATGTTGGACATTATAGTGAAAGAAAGCAAAAATAAAGGACTCAGCCTTAATAGCAAAAAGACAGAGGTATTGGTAACAACAAAGAAAAAGACATCACCTCAGTGCAAAATAAAGACAAGTGGAACAATATTAAAACAGGTAAATGAATTTAAATATTTGGGAACTTTGTTAACCTCAGACGGAAGATGTACAAAAGAGGTGAGATGCAGAATGGCTCAGGCAAAAGTAGCTTTCCAAAAAATGAGGAAGATACTATGCAATCCATTTTTGACAATAGAAACAAGAAAAAGAGTTCTTAAATGTTATGTAGAGCCAGTCTTAACATATGGATGCGAATCATGGACAATAGGACAACAGACAAGAAAATCACTGGAGTCTGTAGAAATGTGGTTTTACAGAAGAATGTTGAGAGTACCATGGACAGCTAAGAAGAGTAATGAAAACGTTCTGAAAGAGGTCAAAGCAAAAAGAGAACTAATTTCCAATATTAGGAAGAGACAATCATCATTTTTTGGCCATGTAATGAGAAGAGAACAACTGGAATATATTGTAACAACTGGAAACATTGAGGGACGAAGAGATAGAGGGAAGCAAAGAGAAAAAAAATAACAGACAGCTTAATTAAGAGAATGGCTTGGCAGAAGGTCAGCAACAGAAATGGTAAATAGCTGCCGAGATCGAAAATTGTGGAGTGACATGATCAACTACGCCGGTAGGCACGGTACTTGATGATGATCATGATGATTGTCAAAAATGGATTGCATAGTATTTTCCTAATTTTTTTGGCTGCTTATACATGTATTACGTTTTCTACAAGCTTAGAAAATATGGAGATTTACAGCAGAGCTAGATAAGAAATTGCAAGCTACGAAGGTGACATATCGTAGGGTTTTAGTCATTTCATAATTAGATCGTATCACGAATGAAAAAGTTCGTAAAAGGTTACAAGTAAAGTGCATTGTGATCTTTTGACTATTGTAAAGAAGCGCAAAATGAAATGGTTTGGCAACGTACCTCGATCGTCTGGCATGGCAAAAACCATTCTGCAAGGAATTGTGAAGGGAAGGAGAGGGAGAGATATATTGGGAAAGAAACTGGAAAATACAATCAAAGAAGGGACATCTCTCGGCTTTGCAGAGAGAGAGAGAGAGAGAGAGAGAGAGAGAGACAGAGAGACAGAGAGACAGAGAGAGAGAGAGAGTCCAAAAGAATGATTAAAGACACGTGGAGAAAGTTAACGAAGTCTGTTAGTGATGTCCCAAAACACACAGAATGAAGAAAGAGAGAGAGATTGAAAGAGAAAGAGAGACAGATAGAGATGTGTAGTTAAACAAACATTAAAATAATAGAATTCCATAGCTATATATGAAGCCCTGTGGTGGTATTAATGTTAGGCGACAATGCGACTATTAAATGAAAGAACGCCATTGAAATAAATAAAACTCTGCGAGAAAGAATATCACGATTAACATCGATATTACCTGCCCTCCCCCACCCCACCACCTTTTATTAAATGAGAAACAAAGTGCACACCAAACGATGAAAGACTAATGGCCAGATTGGACATCGGTTAGCTAGATTCAAGAGCCAGATCTTTGTATCATTCCACGTCCATTAATATTAATGGCTTGTAAGCTGGCAAAACTGTGCTTTTGTGGCAGGTGAATCCCCCGGGATCCCTGCTGTAGACGATAATTTGATCAGATATTAAAGTAAATTATCTCGTATTATTGGGAAGAGTCCATCGTCTGGAATAGTTCAAAATGAAATCGACCACGATATAACAGAAGTTCAATGAATGCATTTTACAGTATTTGTGTGTTTCTGTTTCTTCTTCCTCCTTCAGGTCTGTTGGATAACATAGACATCACTGTTGGATAACATAGACATCAATGTTGGATAACATAGACATCACTGTTGGATAACATAGACATCATTGTTGGATAACATAGACATCACTATTGGATAACATAGACATCACTGTTGGATAACATAGACATCACTGTTGGATAACATAGACATCACTATTGGATAACATAGACATCATTGTTGGATAACATAGACATCACTGTTGGATAACATAGACATCACTGTTGGATAACGTAGACAACACTTTTGGATAACATAGACATCACTGTTTGATAACATAGACATCACTGTTGGATAGCATAGACATCACTGGATAGAGTATACATCACTGTTGGATAACATAGACAACACTGTTGGATAGAGTATACATCACTGTTGGATAACATAGACAACACTGTTGGATAGAGTAGACATCACTGTTGGAGAACATAGACAACACTGTTGCATAAAATAGACGACACTGTTGGACATAGACAACACTGTTAGATAACGTAGACAACACTGTTGGATAACATAGACAACACTGTTGGATAACGTAGACAACACTGTTGGATAACATAGACAACACTGTTGGATAACATAGACAACACTGTTGGACATAGACAACACTGTTGGATAACGTAGACAACACTGTTGGATAACATAGACAACACTGTTGCATAAAATAGACGACACTGTTGGATAACATAGACATCATTGTTGGATAACATAGACAACTCTGTTGGATAATATAAACATCACTGTTGGATAACATAGACAACACTGTTGGATAACATAGACATCCCTGTTGGATAACATAGACATCGTTGTTGGATAACGTAGACAACACTGTTGGATAACATAGACATCTCTGTTGGATAACGTAGACAACACTGTTGGATAACATAGACATCTCTGTTGGATAACATAGACATTACTGTTAATTTCGGCAAAATACTTCTTGTTAACACCCCTCCTCCCCTCTCTCCCACATACATCCTATCTCTGGGTAGTAAGATTCAATGATGTCTAGCCATCGCGAATAATGACAATAAAGAAGACATTAAAGAACTCTAGCCATCGCGAATAATGACAATAAAGAAGACATTAAAGAACTCTAGCCATCGCGAATAATGACAATAAAGAAGACATTAAAGAACTCTAGCCATCGCGAATAATGACAATAAAGAAGACATTAAAGAACTCTAGCCATCGCGAATAATGACAATAAAGAAGACATTAAAGAACTCTAGCCATCGCGAATAATGACAATAAAGAAGACATTAAAGAACTCTAGCCATCGCGAATAATGACAAGAAAGAAGACATTAAAGAACTCTAGCCATCGCGAATAATGACAATAAAGAAGACATTAAAGAACTCTAGCCATCGCGAATAATGACAATAAAGAAGACATTAAAGAACTCTAGCCATCGCGAATAATGACAATAAAGAAGACATTAAAGAACTCTAGCCATCGCGAATAATGACAATAAAGAAGACATTAAAGAACTCTAGCCATCGCGAATAATGACAATAAAGAAGACATTAAAGAACTCTAGCCATCGCGAATAATGACAATAAAGAAGACATTAAAGAACTCTAGCCATCGCGAATAATGACAATAAAGAAGACATTAAAGAACTCTAGCCATCGCGAATAATGACAAGAAAGAAGACATTAAAGAACTCTAGCCATCGCGAATAATGACAATAAAGAAGACATTAAAGAACTCTAGCCATCGCGAATAATGACAAGAAAGAAGACATTAAAGAACTCTAGCCATTGCGAATAATGACAAGAAAGAAGACATTAAAGAACTCTAGCCATCGCGAATAATGACAATAAAGAAGACATTAAAGAACTCTAGCCATCGCGAATAATGACAATAAAGAAGACATTAAAGAACTCTAGCCATCGCGAATAATGACAATAAAGAAGACATTAAAGAACTCTAGCCATCGCGAATAATGACAATAAAGAAGACATTAAAGAACTCTAGCCATCGCGAATAATGACAATAAAGAAGACATTAAAGAACTATAGCCATCGCGAATAATGACAAGAAAGAAGACATTAAAGAACTCTAGCCATCGCGAATAATGACAAGAAAGAAGACATTAAAGAACTCTAGCCATCGCGAATAATGACAAGAAAGAAGACATTAAAGAACTCTAGCCATCGCGAATAATGACAATAAAGAAGACATTAAAGAACTCTAGCCATCGCGAATAATGACAATAAAGAAGACATTAAAGAACTCTAGCCATTGCGAATAATGACAATAAAGAAGACATTAAAGAACTCTAGCCATCGCGAATAATGACAATAAAGAAGATATTAAAGAACTCTAGCCATCGCGAATAATGACAATAAAGAAGACATTAAAGAACTCTAGCCATCGCGAATAATGACAAATAAAGAAGACATTAAAGAACTCTAGCCATCGCGAATAATGACAATAAAGAAGACATTAAAGAACTCTAGCCATCGCGAATAATGACAATAAAGAAGACATTAAAGAACTCTAGCCATCGCGAATAATGACAACAAAGAAGATATTAAAGAACTCTAGCCATCGCGAATAATGACAATAAAGAAGACATTAAAGAACTCTAGCCATCGCGAATAATGACAATAAAGAAGACATTAAAGAACTCTAGCCATCGCGAATAATGACAATAAAGAAGATATTAAAGAACTCTAGCCATCGTGAATAATGACAATAATGAAGATATTAAAGAACTCTAGCCATCGTGAATAATGACAATAATGAAGATATTAAAGAACTCTAGCCATCGTGAATAATGACAATAAAGAGAACATTAAAGAACTCTAGCGAATAATGACATTAAAGAAGATATTAAAGAACTCTTGTCAGTTAAAGTCGAAAATAGTAGGTCGTACATCTTGTTACTGCCCGGACAAAATTGACAATAAAAACGTAACAACACTGATGGGCCTCTGAATATAGAGTCGCCTTTTTAAACATAATACCTATCACCCACCTCCCTTTTCAAACATAGCACAAATCGTCTATCTTCATCCCATTTATATTCTATCACGAAAGACAAAGTTTGATCTAGAACAAAAGAAGTGTGTTTCTCATTATCAAATATACCCCATTCAGAACAAAGAAATGTGTTTCTCATTATCAAATACACCCCATTCAGAACAAAGAAATGTGTTTTTCATTATCAAATACACCCCATTCAGAACAAAGAAATGTGTTTCTCATTATCAAATACACCCCATTCAGAACAAAGAAATGTGTTTCTCATTATCAAATACACCCCATTCAGAACAAAGAAATGTGTTTCTCATTATCAAATACACCCCATTCAGAACAAAAGAAATGTGTTTCTCATTATCAAATACACATCATTCAGAACAAGAAATAGGAGGTCACGTATGTTAACAAAATTTGGAAAAAATCCACAATATACAACAGAAAAAGACATGACAGGAGAACAGTGTGGTGTATTGGAATGTAGGTCTCTCGGGCAAGGTGTTGTGTTGGGAAGTACGAGTTCGATCCTTCTTCAGGTTATCTATTGTTCTGTGTTTTCTGTTGATGTCTATTTGTGGATTTTTCAGAGTCTTGTAAACATGCCTGACACCTAAACTTATTTGTTGGAGTCAAGGTCTTCACTGAGTCGAGGTCTTCACTGAGTCAAGGTCTTCACTGAGTCGAGGTCTTCACTGAGTCAAGGTCTTCACTGAGTCGAGGTCTTCACTGAGTCAAGGTCTTCGCCGGAGTCACGGTCTTCACTGAGTCAAGGTCTTCACCGAGCCAGGGTCTTCACTGAGTCGAGGTCTTCACTGAGCCAGGGTCTTCACTGAGGCGAGGTCTTCACTGAGTCAAGGTCTTCACTGAGCCAAGGTCTTCACTGAGCCAGGGTCTTCACTGAGCCGAGGTCTTCACTGAGCCAGGGTCTTCACTGAGCCGAGGTCTTCACTGAGTCAAGGTCTTCACTGAGTCGAGGTCTTCACTGAGTCAAGGTCTTCACTGAGTCAAGGTCTTCACTGAGTCGAGGTCTTCACTGAGTCAAGGTCTTCACTGAGTCAAGGTCTTCACTGAGGCGAGGTCTTCACTGAGTCAAGGTCTTCACCGAGTCAAGGTCTTCACTGAGTCGAGGTCTTCACTGAGTCAAGGTCTTCACTGAGTCACGGTCTTCACCGAGTCAAGGCCTTCACTGAGTCAAGATCTTCGCCGGAGTCACGGTCTTCACTGAGTGTCGGTCTTCACTGAGTGTCGGTCTTCACTGAGTCGAGGTCTTCACTGATTCAAGGTCTTCACTGAGTCAAGGTCTTCACTTAGTCGAGGTCTTCACTGATTCAAGGTTTTCACTGAGTCAAGGTCTTCACTGAGTCAAGGTCTTCGCCGGAGTCGAAGTCTTCACTGAGACGAGGTCTTTACTGAGTCAAGGTCTTCACTTAGTCGAAGTCTTCACTGAGTCAAGGTTTTCACTGAGTCGAGGTCTTCACTGAGTGACAATCTTCACCGAGTCAATGTCTTCACTGAGCCAGGGTCTTCACCGGTGTTAAGGAGGTCGTGTACCTGAGCTGCAGCCCCATTGAGTGACTAGCGTACACGAGTATGTGTGTGTGTGCTTCATACTAGAGAAGATGCTAATGATGTGATCTGAGCAGAATGGAGTTATCCGTTGTGCAATCAGGATAATCTGTCGACTGGACTAGCCAAGTGTTACAGGATTGCAATAATAACAATAAATATTAATATTTTAAAATTTGTCACAAAGTTGGCCAATTGATAGAGCAGGCAGTTTCCAAATCAAGAAGACGTCGATTCGATTCCCAGTAGGATAAAGGCTTATTACCATGCGTTTTTTTTTTTTTCAGGAGGAAGCTGCGAAAAGAGAAGGGCTGAAGGGGGTTTCAAGGTGGATATTTTAAAATGAAATTTACTTAACAGGAAATCATTCCATATATATATGTCTATAGAGCGAGTAGGGATCGAAGAGGGAAGACAACCCGGTACTCAAAAATGTCATGCTGAAGTCGGATGTATTGGGCCGAGAGGCGCAAATATCACAGTTATACTGCAAACCACAACACAACGCAGGCACGCTCACTTAACGTCTTTTTAATGGCGGATGATGAAGAGGTACACTCATCATCGGGCGAACGCAAGCAAGCATCAGAAGTAGGGTTACTAGACGTCCGGATTTCGCTGGACATGTGCACCTGTTTACGTGTTTGTTCGAACTGGAGTTGTAGAAATAAGAAATTGCCCTGCTTTTGTAAGCTGTTGGTCATATACAGTTTTTGCGTACAATCGTAACTTAAGAGACAGTATCAAATTACATATGGCATATACTGTAAGCAAAATGATATATCAGTGAAGTGCATTCCTTTCTCTTGGTACAACAGCAATAAGAATTTTGGAGGGTTGGTAAGAAATGCCCTGAGCAATACTTTATTTGAAGTTTGAATAAGAGAGTAAATAAACGAACAAACTATCGGTGTTGGCTGTCCCACTTACATTCTCCACAACTGTTGTCAACATGGTGCAGTTTGTCAGAGCCCATGCACTAAAAATATTTATTTAAAAAAAAAATTATTCGTTCAGTGAAAACAGAAGAGTTGAACTTTGTGATAAAAAAAAAAAATCAGATATGTAGAACTTCTACCTCAGACTAAAAGAGAAAGCTGACTCTTTTCCCGGCTATTGAAGAGTTCTAAAGAAATGTATTCAGCATTTAAAGCATATTTTCATTCACTGTCGCCTCCCATTCCCCCCCCCCCCATTAAAAAAAAATAAATAAATAACCATAAGAAACTTCTATGAAGATGAAATGGAAACTTCCTGCAGTTTTTCATTTACAGCCCCTAAAATATGCATTGTTCAGCCAAGTTAGCCGAGGGTTCCATTTTAGGGATTCTGCGCCATTGCTACGGTGTTTCGTGCGTTTTGACTGTATTCCTTAGAGTCGGGTGTTGCGGGCTCATCCATTGTTGTGTGTGTTGCGTCATCACGACATTGAGAGCTGTTTAATAACCGTCGTTGGATTTGTTCGGCGCCAATATCTTACGAATTACAACCTCCTAATATGAATTGTTCCGCCAGGTCAACTGATGATTGCACTTTTGGGATTCTGTGCCATCGCTACGGTTTTTCGCGCGTTTTGGTTGCATTCTTTGGAGTGAATCGAGCGCTGTGGGCACATCCATTGATGTGTGTGCTACATCATCATGATGGAATATCATATATCATCAAACCGACCGTACCCTCGTCATGAAGGACGAAATGATAGAATTCTGAACGTGAATTTGCAACCATGGTGCGACTCCCGGATTTTCATGTTAGTCAGGAAGGATGTTGCCGAGATTTGGGAGAGCTAGAAGTAGATCGAGAGTAAGCATGTGAACCAATTTATCATTTCACACCGCGTGTTTTATCTGGGGAGAGATCTGAGCGCTTAAGAAATGTTGTGTGATGTGTGATTAGGATAATCCCACCACTAATACTCTTCATTCATGTTTTTATATTTCATGTCAAGATATCAGAACTTTAAATGGAAAATATGTTTGCCATAGAAGTCATTGAAGTATCTGATTCTGTTTTATTTTCTGAGGAATGGACTTGAGGAGCAATTTGTGCGTGTGAATGTAAGAGGAGCATTAAATGTCTTCAAAGAGAGTAGATTTAGAGCAAACATGAATACGCTTCAAAGAACAAATTGTTGAGTTTGACAACACTTGCTATACATATTTGCAAAAATGGGCCTCACCACTGGAAAAACTAAAATGTTTCAATGGATGAGAAAAGAATCTTAACACCATTAGCTTGATCAACTTGATTTCTGTTTGCATTACCTAACATAATAAGCAAATTATAATTTAAAAGTCGAAACTTTTTGATCAATTCTGCAATCTCAAACAGTATGCGTTTAACGTAACTAAACATGATAAATTTTCTGTTGACAAGCTGTGAGGTAACTTCCCGAAGGAGCATGCACATTCTGAGTTGAACTCCGAGCTTCTTCATATCGGCCTGTTTTACCTTGCAATAAATGCACATTTTGATATTGTACTTTCTGTACTCAATTCTCAGTGGATCAGTAAAGAAGACGCACGTCTGGAATCTTTAAGAGAAATTATGTTCGTAAAATTTAATCTGTAACATCTTTTCTTATATGGATTTCCACAAGTATTTACTGGATGAGACACACCATTCTGTGCTTAATGGTCATTAGAGTAAAACCAATAATCAGGAAATTAAACAAGATATGCGCTTGAGCACAGTCTGTACAAATTAATAAGTTAATTTAGCTAATGATTATTGACTACTTTTTTTTGAATATCCATAATATAAAGTATTGAAAGTCACATTATCGTGCCCTGCTGTTTTTGGGATAAATCTTTCTTTGTTATATAAAATGTTCTGCTTTTTAAGATATGTCTCACTTACTATGCAAACTCGACGTTGCGGCAAATTATGAGCCTTCTCATAATCATCAAAGTAAATCAACTGCAGTCAGACCATCCCTATATATTTTACCACCCTTATAGTTTATAGTCAGGCTAAGAAGCTCCAGTAGTTAGTGCGCTTGCTCCTAATCAGAAGGATCCTGGTTCGATTTCTAGAATTGACGAATTTTTCTTGAACTGACAGTACTTTAGGGTTCAAACAGCCTCTAACAATGGTCCCTGAGATTCTTCTAGGAAGTAAAGGCGTGAAGCAGATGTTATTACCCAACAATGTGCTTTTTTGTTCTGGAAAAACATGATGTCGAACTCGGCGTGGCGGGAACTTTGCAAGGACATGCCAGGTTAGGATTAGAAGAGCCAATTATTTGTCCAATATTTTGTCAATTATTATCAGAATGAGAGTTATGTAAAATTACTTAATATTACAAAAAGGAATAAATATTGCAAAAAATAATAAAACCACAAAGAAAAATGTATCTTTGTTATTATTTTATTGTGTTTTTTTAATGAAAAGAGCTCAGAAAAATGACATTCGTTTTTTATGCTTTACTGGCTCACACAGCAGACAACTGACAGGCAGCCATTTTTATGAAAATACAGTCTAGACTCAGGACTCAGACTGTGTCTTTCTAGTAAGCGTCGACAAGTCCAGTGTATTTAATTAGTTTTGCTTGCATAAAATAAATATATATTATTTGTCACATATTCTCACAAATTTGAATTTGTGTACTGAATGTCAGTGTTTTAGTCTCGGTATAATAGTTAGATCACTCGAATAGTTTTTTAGAGACTAAAAATACGTCGACAATCATCATGAAATCATCGTCCGTCAGGTCATGTTCATGGTAGTCTAAGTATGGTTCATTTAAATTACGTCATTGATAGTCATGATTGTCGCGCTATTTTATCAGTTTAGAAGAGTCTGAAGAGCATTCCAATTATAATGGGTAGAGTAATCTAAGAGTTGTTGCAGAAATCCAAAATACGTAAGGTCACCTTTGTGCTAAATTTTGTCTATGGTCTATCACTCTTCTATCATGATTAAATCTATGTCCCTGGACATGCGGGAGTACGGGGAAATGAAAGAGCGGACAGGTTGGCTAGCTGCGCTGTCGTTGAGGACGAGTAACCGATGGATCGGGCGGACATCATAAATGCCCTCCGAGATGTGAGAAGAGCACATGACTTCGACAAACACAGATCCACGTCACTTCTTCGGATGATGGAAATGGGAACTAAGATGGGCACAGCCAGAAATGAGAAACTTAGTGGCCGTGTAAGAAGACTTATCAACCAACATAGAACTGGAGTCGTCAGTCGCTGGACACTGAGGGAATTGCTGAGGAAGGGATCTGAGCACCTATGGACATGTTCGGAGTGCAATGATGATGACACGCAAATAACTCAATAACTCCAATTATAATAATTTACCACAAGCTCACTTTAGTAAATCTTGGAAGTCTTTGCAGGATATAATCATATGTTAAAAGTAATAAAAGAAGATATCTTGGTAGTCTTATATTATATAGTAGGGTAACCATTTTTTTCCCACTGTTTTTGGGGACATTTGTCATATTTTGTACATTTCAGGGGATTTTTTTGCCTATTTCTGAGACTGTTCCACCACAAAATCGGGGACGAATGTGTGTGTGTGTGTATATATATATATTTATTTATATATATTTATAATATGTGTGGGTGGGTGTGTGTAGGGACTTCGATATTTCGAGTCCGGCATCTTTTGGTTTCTTAAAAAGGCCAAATTTTGTATTTTTTTACATGGTCGGAAGTGTCCGAGCTGTATACACTGTATAAGTTGGGTAACAAGGGCATTTGGAAGTGAGATAATTTGTCCTTTATCCACATATGTGGAGACACAAGTTGCCTCCATGAATTTAGTTGTTAGGAGGAGGCAGTTTAAGTTGACCATAGTTTGTCTCTCATATATTGTTTATAAACAATCCAGTGGTACCATATACACTTTTGGGCTGCTTGTGTACGATGTTAACTGGTCAATAAATAATGTAGTCTATTGACAATGACAGGCATGGTAGTTGAAGTTTCAAAATGTACACCAAGAGACCAACACTCCAAACAACATATGAGCTGAAAGCAGTCTGTTATAAGTTGCTGACCATTGGTGTCAACGTCAGTGAACTACAATTGATCAAACTCTTACTTCACCTCCCAGTGATCACACTGGAAACAGACTGGCTAGTCTGGTCATGCATGTTGGGATCAGAAAGTAAGGCACATCTTGAACTCAAGAATACTGTGCTGATTTAGGATATTTTGAAATGAAGTGAAAGGCAGAGATGTAGCAGATGGTAAAACCTTGGTACAAAACAATTTATACTCACTTAATATGCTTTAAAAGGTGGATGACAAAGAGGAGTAAACATCAGGAGAACCCATGCAAACACCTAAACCAATCTCAGGGTATGTTCTGATGAAATTAAACCAAGGGAGAACACTCAGTAAATAAATCCACGCAGGAGGGTCATGATAGCCGTGGCTGACAATCCATCTAGGAGAAGGGAAACTTATCTGACTACAAACAACTGCTCCCTTGCAGGTGAAGAAAAACCAGTTGAAGGAAACGTTCCAAATAAATGCATACTGAAGGTAGATACAGTGAAAGTAAACAACAAAACAACTTGTTTTATGAACGAAGAAAAAGAGGAAGTGGCACAAACTATTGTCATTTACATGGAGTTACGAAACATCAGACAGTAGTGTATTATTTCCACCCTTCTCAACTTAGGACTATTTTTTTGTTATTCCAACATTAAATTTGTCTGCAAATCTTCTCACTAATGATATACAACAATGCTATGATGGTCACAGATCAAGAATTGCTGAAGTTTGCTGCTATTTAAAAAAAAAATTTGTTTCAGTAATTCAGCCACAGGCAACTTCTTTTCTTTTCAAAATGTCAGAAGCAGCATGTTGTGATTGCATTTATTGCAGCTGAAGGTTGTGGATCTAAAGTGATCCACTACTTTTTGAGGAGTTTATGTGGAGAGGAAGCTGTTAATGTGGAGAGTTTTAAAAGGAGGTCCATCAATCATTTTTTTCTTTTTTTTTCTGTGATCAATACTCTTTCAGGTTGGGACTCTTGATTCCTTTACGAGGTCTGCTGTTTCTGTGTTTTAGATCACATATTAAAGAAAGGAGAATAAACTACAAATTGTTCACCCAGCATCTGCAAGAACAGATCTGAACAAATAGAGAATTTCTGATTTTATTTTAGTTACAACTAGCAAAATAAAAGGAAAGAGAGATCGCGGACGACAAAGAGAGAAAATACTGGAAAGCTTGGTGTCATGGCATGGAAAACAGTCAACAACAGAACTGATATGATGCACTGTAGATAGAAGATTGTGGAAGGACATGATCGCCTACGCCAACCGGTATGGCACATGATGATGATAGTATCCTCATACATGTCATCATTGAGCAATGTTTTAAACAAATTAATTTCAAAATTATGGAATAGTAATCTTTCTTGTTGTGCTCATGTTCTCTCTATCCCTGCCATTACAATATAAAGAGACAGACATACCACAACCTAAGGTTGTTTTGTGAGCTGACTGAACCTGTTTATCAACACATGAAAACTGCCTGTGATTAGTCATCATTGTGAAAGATTAGTTATTGCAGCCACCTCTTGTGACTTTGTGAGTCTTAGTAAGTTTAAGTGGTTAACTAGTATTGACATTGTTATAGCTAGGATTATTGTATAATTTCAATTAGCATTCAAGTGTGAAGTAAAAAGTAATAATTTATTAGAAAAATGATTTAAGAAATCTCATTAATTGAAGCTTTGGAAATGCTAGCAGCAACAAACAACATTGTTTTGAGCATAAATATGTTCAATACATCTTCAGCCTGAAGATTGCAAATTGGTTTATAAGTTTATTCTTTTTTTTTATGAGTCCAGTACACTACACTTGCTTGATCATCTATCTATAGAATATTTATTTGCCTAATATTACTTTTAAGAACTTTTTTTAACAGACATTCTTCTTTTTCTATGTACATCTCTGGACTTAATAAGTCAGAAGAAAGGTTAGTGACATCTCCATAAAGCTTGTCCTCATGGTAGTCACCTCTGTTCACCATATGTTGGGTATGATTGTAACAGACTCTCACCTATTATTTTGCCTTTGCCACAATCATATTTATCAGATGTTCCTATCCTTAAGGCATTGAAAATATGGTACTTCAGTCTATAATGGACTGTTTGGAGTCTAAATGAAAATTGCTACATTTGTTATTTTCTGCTGAACTGATAGTAGGTATAATTTTTCTGGTAACCCTTGTGTTGTGTATTATATTTGTTCCTGATAAACCTGTTTGGTTCTTCATAGGTTGTACTTGTACCTGACTAGTGTAATTTGCCACCTTCTTTTGTCAACATATATGTCTATTTTCAAGGAATATTGCAGTGAGATGGAATCCTTTGAATAACCACTCTTATGCATCTCTGGCACAGCATGAGGAATGCTACTTTTCAATAATTTAGACCTTTCTTTTAGTGATTAATTGTGCTTTAATACCTTAAGGCATGTGTGGACAATACAGTGGTTTCATTTTTCTTTCATTTTCTCCTTCAAAAGTTCCAGCTGCAGTTTCCTTCTGCCTCTGCCTTAAATTAATTTGAGTACTCCCCTATTGTAACAGTGAATCTTGTTTGCATTAGCCCGTTGACTAAAGGAGTGCACCTCTTTATCATCCGCCCTTTAAAAGGACAGTAAGTGGGCGTGTCTCTGTTGTGTTGTGGTTTGCAGTATAACTGTTATATTTGCGCCTTTCGGCCCAATTGAGTCTCTTCATTTATGTGTTCCATTTTTTTAGCAAATGAAGATTCCTGTTTCTCCTTTATCTTTTGCATTGGTTCCATTCATGTAGGAATGCATCCAGGATGAGTTTAAACAGAAATTGATGATTATTTATTAATTGACGCAGTAAGACATTTGATTGTAAAACATGAATGATGAAATCTGTGAGCGATTCATCTTTGGTGTACAGAACCAATATCCATTCAAAACTCACTATGTTGAAGACAAATTATTGAGCACTGAATGTTTTGAACATAGTCTCATGAGTAGTCAACAGGTTGAACACAGTCTATGCAGTAATGAACTGGTTGAACACAAACCAGGAAGCACTCAATATTTTGATTACAGACCAAGCAGCAAAGATGATGTTGAAGAGAAACCAAGCATTCAACATTTTGATGACAAACCAAGCAGCAAAGATGTTGAAGAGAAACCAAGCATTCAACATTTTGATGACAAACCAAGCAGCAAAGAAGATGTTGAAGAGAAACCAAACATTCAACATTTTGATGACAAACCAAGCAACAATCAACATGATGAAAAGAAACAAAAAAATATTCAACATGTTGGTGACAAACTAAACAGCACACAACACGCTGATGACAAACCAATAGAAAATCAACATGCAGATGACAAACAAAACAGTGTTCAACATGCTGATGACAAACCAAACAGCATTCAACATGCTGATAACACACCAAGCAAGACTCAACATGCTGGTGATAAACCAAGCAACACTCAACATGTTTATGACAAACCAAAGAGCACTCAACATGCTGATGACAAACCAATAGACAATCAAGATGTTGATGAAAAAACCAAAAATCACTCAAGATGATGATAAACCAAGAAACACTCAACATGATGATGACAAACCAAGAAACAATCAACATGTTGAAAAGATACTACGCAATACTCAACATGTTGGTGACAAACCAAAAATTTCTCAAAATGTTGAGGACAAACCAAGAATCTCTCAATATGTTGATGACAAACAAAGAAACAATCAATATATTATAGATAATCATACTGAAGAAAACAAGAAAAAACAGGAAGACTATGGATTTGTCTGTGAACATTCTAGAAATTTGCAAAGAAATTCATTTTATACAGAATCACAGACAAGGATATCTCAGGCTTGGTACTCTACATCTCAAGAGAGATCACGAGTTATGCTAGGAAGTCTTCCTTGGAACACCCGACAGCCATTACCAATGCCATATAATTATGGAAGATCACAACCAGCATCAAAAGTGCCATATAATTATCATGGCAATTCACTTCAAACACCAGACAGATATAATTATCATAACATCAGACAGGTGGGACCACTAAATCAGCATCTCTCTCACAACCAACACCAGCACGCATGTAAGTCAACTTTTATTGTACTTTTATTTTACAAACATGTAGTAAAATTATATATTTTTTCATGTTTATATTTAATTATGACTAAAAATGAATAAAATTTAAATATTAAAAAAATGAGGAAAATACTATGCAATCCATTTTTAACAATAGAAACAAGAAAAAGAGTTCTTAAATGTTACGTAGAGCCAGTCCTAACATACGGATGCGAATCATGGACAATAGGACAACAGACAAGAAAATCACTGGAGTCTGTAGAAATGTGGTTTTACAGAAGAATGTTGAGAATACCATGGACAGCTAAGAAGAGTAATGAAGAGGTTCTGAGAAAGGTCAAAGCAAAAAGAGAGCTAATTTCCAATGTTAGGAAGAGACAATCATAATTTTTTGGCCATGTAATGAGAAGAGAACAACTTGAATATATTGTAACGACTGGAAAAATTGAGGGACGAAGAGATAGAGGGAAGTAAAGAGAAAAAATAACAGACAGCTTAAGAGAATGGCTTGGCAGAAGGTCAACAACAGAAATGATAAATAGCTGCCGAGATCGAATGTTGTGGAGAGACATGGTCACCTACGCCACTAGGCCTGGTACTTGATGATGATGATGATATTTAATTAGCTTTTGTTACTACTAGTTGTGAGTGCTGGCCTGTTGTAATTTCTAAATGAAATGGGGTATATTTAATGGGGTATATTTAAAACCTGGTTTTACAAGTAGGTCAGCAGCCAAGCTTACAAAATCTTGAGTTACATGAAACTTTACTTTCATGTTAGACTAAGCCCAGAAGTGAAATGCAATGAAACAAAATGTTTTCCTATTATAAAACTTTAAAAGCACTAGATTTATAGTGATAAAATGAGGGGGAGAAAAGGGGGGTGGGTGGTGGTAAAGGCGGCAAATCAATACCAGAGTTGAAAGCAGTCAGCAATTTGTAGTGGACTGCTTACGCCAGGTTCGGTGAACTAGAAGTAGTCAGCAACTTGTTGTGGACTGCTTACACCTGGATCAGTGAACCAGAATCAGTCAGAAACTTATAGTGGATTGCTTACACCAGGATCGGTGAACCAGAAGCAGTCATAAACTTATAGTGGATTGCTTACACCAGGATCAGTGAACCAGAATCAGTCAGAAACTTATAGTGGATTGCTTACACCAGGATCGGTGAACCAGAAGCAGTCATAAACTTATAGTGGATTGCTTACACCAGGATCGGTGAACCAGAAGCAGTCATAAACTTATAGTGGATTGCTTACACCAGGATCGGTGAACCAGAAGCAGTCATAAACTTATAGTGGATTGCTTACACCAGGATCGGTGAACCAGAAGCAGTCAGAAACTTATAGTGGACTGCTTACACCAGGATCGGTGAACTAGAAGCAGTCAGAAACTTATAGTGGACTGCTTACACCAGGATCGGTGAACTAGAAGCAGTTAGCAACTTATAGTGGACTGCTTACGTCAGGATCGGTGAACTAGAAGCAGTCAGAAACTTATAGTGGACTGCTTACGTCAGGATCGGTGAACCAGAAGCAGTTAGCAACTTATAGTGGACTGCTTGCACCAGGAAAGGTGAACCAGAAGCAGTCAGCAACTTATAGTGAACTGCTTATGTCAGGATTGGTGAACCAAAACTATCCAGATCCTACTCAACCTTTTTGTGGTGTTCGTGAAAAAAGAATAACCAGACCGGCCAGGTGAGTAGTGATCAAGAGAAAAGACAACCCAACATTCAATAGCGCCATGTTAAAGTTGGATGTGTTGGGCTGAAGGCACAAATATCACAGTTCTACTGTAAACCACACCACAATGCATCTATCTACAGCTAATTAACATCCAATTAAGTGTGTATGATGAAGAGGACTATTCATTTAGTAATCGTCATGTGAAATTGAGAAAGAAGAAAGAATATACAATGAACAAAAATGTAATACATGGGTTCCTTAGTAGAGGCGCCTTTTGTTGTGGATACTTCCCCTCTAGTATGCAACCAAATTTTTGAGGGAGGGGAGGATACAAGTGCAAGAAAGGTGGAAAGAAGACAGAGGTAGAAATACCTTAAGTGGGTATAAATAAATTAGTGAAAACAGGAGAGCAGTAAATATGATATTATGAGTGTGGATGTCATAAAAAGGTGAGAACCATTGATGTAATGTAGTATACAAAAGTTAATGGTGAATGCTGTCAATTTCTGGTACCACATTTTGAATTTTAAATTAGGGAAAACCTAGATTTGAGTTCATTGCTATATCAATGTCAGTATCTCATGTTCAATCATGATAAAAAGGGTATTTGTTGTGCTGTGTTGTAGTTTATAGCAGAGCTGTGAAGCTGTGATATTTACAGCTTTCAGTCAAACACATCAAACGTCATCACAACATTTTACGGACCAGATTTGCCTTACCTACTCAATATATGGAAAGTCAAGTGAAGGAAAGCAACAATAAAGGACTCAGCCTCAATAGCAAAATGACAGAAGTAATGGTAGCAACAAAAGTCACCGTACGGCACAATAAAGACAAGTGGAACAATATTAAAACAGGTAAATGAATTTAAATATCTGGGAACAATGTTAACCTCATATGGTAGATGTACGGCAGAGATGAAATACAGAATAGCTTAGGCAAAAGCAACTTTCCAGAAAATGAGGAAGACACTGTACAATCAATTTTTGACAATAGAAACAAGAAAGAGTTCTTAAATGTTATGTAGAGCCGGTCTTAGCATATGGATGTGAATCATGGACAATAACACAACAGACAATATAATTGTGTCATCCATTAATTACTATTTACATACATATCTGTGTGTGTTTGTTCCTGCTGAAGGCCTATTGAACCGTAACATCATTCTAATTTGTCTCGTCCATCAATAACGTCAAGTTTTAACCATACCATTTTATCTATTATTTTTGTTCAATTCTCCTGCTTATAAGTCAGTTCTTTTTAATGTTTAAGTCTTTTAATATGTCTTTGTTGCTATTTTTTCATTTTCTAAGGTATCATAAGAATTTTTCTGTAGCATTTCATTTTGAATAAATTGATTTTCTTCCTTACTGTTTGCGAGGTACCATATTTGACCAGCTTAGAAAAATGCATTTGGCTGAAAGATTTAAGCATCAAAGCTGTATTAATCTGGAGCTCTAGCCAAGTCACCAGCACCTTTCTGACTTGTAAACACCAAGATGTGTGAACACTGGAACATTAGAACAGCAGTTCAATTTATCACAAGTATTTGTCTGAAGGTATAAACATCAAATGTGAACACAAGAAGAAGCGGACATTCACACCAATAAAGAAGAACTCTGAACTCAAACTTCATCAATACAAATGTGCTTTTCTTCAATGATTCCTGTAAAATGTAGGCCGAAACATCATGATTTTTTTCATTCCTTTTTTATAAAACTGTCACCTTGTCAACTTGTAGCAGTGTACCTTACACCCCACCACTTGCTCAACCCTATAAAATATTTAAAATAGTGAAATACTTTAATCTCATTGAGGGAGCCGATTCCTGCTGCTCTTGCCTCTCTCACCAATGTTCTTCTCAGTGTCTCTCTGGGTCTTCCTCTTTTTCTCTTACCTGTTGTTTCCCACATGAGGGCTTGCTTTGCTATTCGGTTATTATCTCTTCTCATCACATGTTCAACATATGACCATCGTCTTTTCTTTCTTACTGAAGATATTAGTGGTTGATTGGCGATTTCTCTAATTTCCTCGTTTGTTTTGAATTCGTTCCACGCTATACCAAGTATTTTCCTTAGACATTTATTTTCGAATGCGTTCAACTTTGTTTCTATATCTCTTGTTGTTTTCCAGCCTTCACACGCATACGTAAGGGTTGATAGTACATTTGATTTGAATAGTCTAAGTTTTGTGTTTGTGCTGATGAGTTTTGATTTCCACAACTTTTCAAGGCTTCTGAAAGACATTGCTACTTTAGCTATTCTGATTCTAATTTCTTTGCTTGTATCCCCTTCTCGATCAATGTGACTTCCAAGATAGATAAAGTGATCGATCTCCTCCACTGGTTTGTTTTCCATGTATATTTTGTCGTCTGTTGGAATTAAGCTTTTCATGACTTTAGTCTTTTCATGATTGATCTCAAGCCCAATTTTGCTGGCTATTGATGATAGTTCATTTGTGTTTTCCTGCATCGTTATATCTGACTGCTGATGAAAACTATGTCATCAGCAAAGTCGAGGTCCTCCAAATGGTCTCCTTGTATCCATTCTATGCCTTTATTACCAGTGCAGCATTTCTTCATTATGAAGACCATAGCTCCAAAAACAAGGGCGATAAAATACATCCTTGTTTAACCCCAGTTTCTATTGGGAAACATTAGCTCGGTCCTTCCTCTGTTCGAACTGCACATGTGTAAACATCATACTTTAACTTCCTTTATCGTTTAATTAAATTTTCTTCAATTATAACATTTTTGTGTTTGATCTATCACTTTCAGTTCAGCAGTCTATACTCAACATGACTAACTATCCTATTAAAGAACAGAGAAAGCGACGCCATCCTTTTGAAGTATCAGCATCATCACCACCAAAATGTCTCAGAGACTCATGGAGAAGGAGCAGATTTCCACTAAACCAAGGCTGTATTGCTGTTGGCAGCTCCTACTATCCAAGCTCTCTAGCCCCTTACCAAAACACACTGCCTCAGTATCCCAGTAATAATTCGTTTCCCCCATTTCTCAATGACTTTGTCCAGACAAGACAGTCCTTTTATAGCTGTTCTTCCTCTGTGACATTTCCTAGCTACACAAGACATCCACAACATGACTGTCTGCATCCTCACAGATTTCCACCTCATAGTTTTCCACAACAGAATGCAATAAACAGATGCCATAATAGTAATATGCCACTTATGGCTTACCCACAACAGCAGCCAGTAAGATTGAACACTGCCCAATATGATATTAACAAACGTTTTTCACAGGTAAGATATGCTTTATTCTTGAACTGTGCCTGTCTGTTGTTTAATAACTTTTACTTGGTTATGGTTATGGAAGGCCCCGGTATATAACTTTTACTTGGTTATGGAAGGCCCCGGTATATAACTTTTACTTGGTTATGGAAGGCCCCGGTATATAACTTTTACTTGGTTATGGAAGGCCCCGGTATATAACTTTTACTTGGTTATGGAAGGCCCCGGTATATAACTTTTACTTGGTTATGGAAGGCCCCGGTATATAACTTTTACTTGGTTATGGTTATGGAAGGCCCCGGTATATAACTTTTACTTGGTTATGGTTGTGGAAGGCCCCAGTATATAACTTTTACTTGGTTATGGTTGTGGAAGGCCCCAGTATATAACTTTTACTTGGTTATGGAAGGCCCCGGTATATAACTTTTACTTGGTTATGGTTATGGAAGGCCCCGGTATATAACTTTTACTTGGTTATGGTTATGGAAGGCAAATCACTGCAAATGAATTAAAATCCATATCTTTATTATAGAAACTTTTACATTTCCTACACCTGCCTCTATAAAAAAAAATAGGCACAGATATATATATATATATATAGGCACAATACTTATAGTAATTTGAAGAAAAAAGAACATAAAATAGTTTTGGGTCGCTAAACTAATAGGGAAACAAGACAAAATATAATGTTTTGATCACAGACCCTCATCAAAAACAGTACAAACATTAACAAACAAGCACAGTGTGCTCCTTGTTCAACTATATGATAGCATTGGTCATATTCAATGGATGATTAGATACGCATTAAATGAGCCACATCCATGGATTCTAAGAAGGATCTCAAGATCTGAGTCACTTCCATTAGTTAAAAAATATGCTTTAATATTTGAGCAACATTCTATGATGTTTATAAATATATGAGCCATATTCATATTCCTCAAAGTTGTTCTGCAAAATCATCACGAATAGAATAGAGGATCCAATAGATACAGTAATTGCTATAACAGGCTGGATTTAGAAAAGGAAGAAGCTGCCGTGACCACATTTTTACTCTACGACTTATATTGGAGGAACACATTGAAAAGCAAAAACCTTTTGTACTTAACTTCATTTACTTCAAAAAAGCATTCGACAGCATTCATAGAGATTCTTTGTGGAAAATTCTGAAGCAATATGCAAAGTAAAAAAAGTAAAGTACCCCCGTCACGCCAAGTGGCGTATAGGTAATATGGTGTCAGTGACCATAAATTTTACAGACCTTCAGCACATGATTTTTGGGGTAATGAGGTCAGTATTACGCCCGTGCCGCTTTACTTTCCCAGAAAAAATCCGGTACCCATTAAAGGCTGGGTGAATCTGGAAGCCGTCGGTTAAGATCGAACCCTACCTCTTGTCCTTTGTAGTCCAGTTCACTAACCACTGAGCTATCACGGCTTCCTTGAAGCAATATGGCTTACCATAAAAAAAATCATAAATATTATCAAAGACATATATGATGGCTACACATGTGCAGTTCATACAGAGGAGGGAATGAGTGAATGTTTTTCATTAGAAACTGGGGTTAAGCAAGGATGTATTTTATCGCCCTTGTTATTTGCAGTTGTTATAGACTTCATAATGAAGATATGCGGCACTGATAACAAAGGCATTGAATGGATACAAAACCATTTGGAGGACCTCGACTTTGCTGATGACATAGTCCTCATCAGCAGTCAGATAAAAACGGTGCAGGAAAACACAAATGAACTATCATCAATAGCCAGCAAAATTGGGCTTGAGATCAATCATGAAAAGACTAAAGTCATGAAAAGCTTAATTCCAACAGAATATACATAGAAAACAAATCAGTGGAAGAGATCAATCACTTTATTTATCTTGGATGTTACATTGATCGGGAAGGGGATACAAGTAAAGAAATTAGAATTAGAATAGCTAAAGCAGCAATGTCTTTTAGAAGTCTTGAAAAGTTGTGGAAATCAAAACTCATCAGCACAAACACAAAACTTAGACTATTCAAATCAAACGTAAAATCAACCCTTACATATACATGTGAGAGCTGGAAAACAACAAGAGGCATCAAAACAAAGTTGAACGCATTCAAAAATAAATGTCTAAGGAAAATACTTTGTATAACAAAGACGCTGAACAAATTCAAAACAAACGAGGAAATTAGAGAAATCGCCAAACAACCACTAATATCATCAGTAATCAAGAAAAGACAAGGTCATATGTTGGACCTGTGATGAGGAGAGATAATAATTGAATAACAAAGCAAGCCCTCATGTGGGAAACAACAGGTCAGAGGAAAAGAGGCCAACCCAGAGAGACACTGAGGATAACATTGATCAGAAAGGCAAGTTGCAGGAATCGGCTCCCTCAGTGAGATAGAGTTGCTTGCACAGAACAGAGACAAATGGCGAGATTTGATAAAAGATCTTTACAAGGATTGAAAACTGCTAGAATAAAAATTTAGATAAGAGAAAGAGTATCTGGGCCGGCTACGGCTCAAAAGGTCAATAGATAGATAGATAGATATTCTTATTCATGATTGTAGTATGTATCTAAATATTGGAGTCATACCCTGGTTCTGTGAAATTTAATAGAAGATTTGAGTCACATCCAAGTTCTGTGAGATTTTACCAAAGATTTGAGTCACATCCATTAATTGTTAAATATACATTATTATAATTATTTGAGTCATATAGCGTGCTGAAGTTGGATGTGTTGGGCCGAAAGGCGCAAATATCACAGTTATACTGCAAACCACAACACAACACAGACACGCCTACTTAATGTCCTTTTAAGGGCAGATGATGAAGAGGTGTACTCCGTTAGTCATCGGGTGAACGCAAGCAAGCAAACATTTGAGTCATATTGATTGTAATACTAGATATACCTATCTACTATGGAGTTATCTGCCTGTATGGTGAGGGACCCCTGTGCAAATAGCTGCCAGTGAAAAACAGATTAACATGCAAAATTCAGTTCTTAGACTCTAGGGACTTCGCCAGAGATGAAAGCTGGTAAACAAAAAAAAAATATAAAATATACCTACAAATTTGAGTAGCTTCCATTTTGTTGTAAGATGTCTGTAGATATTTGAATCACATCCATAGAATGTAACATGTTCCTAAAAATAGGAGTAGCACACACTTGTGGGAGATGTTAATAAAAATCACACATACATGGGTTGTAAAATTCAACTAACATAACAAACAGATGCAGATACAAACCAATAGGGTGTCAGACATATCAACGCAGCTTGGATTGAGTATAGACAAGGACAAAACTTAATTTCTTAGAATAAGCACAGAAATTGTAAGATAATAATCTTAGAGACAAGAAACTGGAATATGAGGATACATTCACTGATCTTGCTATCACTGTTGACAGAGAAGGAAGCAGATGTTACAACAATAATTGTTTAGGCTAATGGTTTTATTTTTGCAATTGAAAAAATGTATGGAAAACTAGGGGACTGTATTCAGCAGCCAAACTTTCAACGTTCAATACAAATGTCAGTTTGATCCTATTGTATGGATCACAAACATGTACATTATTAATCAGGAATACAAGGAAGATTGACTTTTAATTACACCTGGTTAAGGAAGATACTTAAGAGACCAGATGACTAAACACCTTTATAAACGAACTGTCTTCTTTTTTGTCATTCCATAACTCTGTGAGTCATTGGCTTCACTAATTGACAGACTTTATCAGTTTTTGCCAGTGGTCTCTATCTTTAGTCATTCTTTAGGACTCTGCAAAGTCTAGGCCTGTCCATTCATTCACTGCTCCTTCTTTCTTTCACAGTCCCTTGCATAATGCTCTTTGCCAGGCCAGATGATTGAGATACATCACCAAACATTTTCATTTTGCGTTTTTTCACAATAGTCAGATCATCATATACTTTGATTACTTGTTGTGTCCTTTTGCTAACTCTTTCTTTCATAATACTGTCTAAGTAAGAGATGACCAAAAATTTATGATGAGAGCTGCATCACAGAACAAATCAGCTAACTGTACAAAAAATTATAAGTGAAAGATATTGGAGATCAAAATAACATAGTTTGAAAGCCACCTATAAGCACTGCCTGACAAGTTCTCACCTGGAAATCACAGAGATAGTGGAAATTTGAAAGACCTAGAAACATATGAAACCTTGAGACAGAAATTGGAAACTTGAACTACTTCTGTAGAGGACTGGTAAAACAGAGATTAGAAATTGAACTTCATCCTTCAAAGACTGGTGAGACAGATTACACATTGAACTTCATCCTTAGAAGACTGGTGAGACAGAGATAAGAAATTGAACTACATCCATAGATGACCGTTGAGACAGATTAGAAATTGAACTACATCCATAGATGACTGGTGAGACAGAGATTAGAAATTGAACTACATCCATAGATGACTGGTGAGACAGAGATAGAAATTGAACTACATCCATAGATGACTGGTGAGACAGAGATTAGAAATTGAACTACATCCATAGATGACTGGTGAGACAGAGATTAGAAATTGAACTACATCCATAGATGACTGGTGAGACAGAGATTAGAAATTGAACCACATCCATAGATGACCGTTGAGACAGATTAGAAATTGAACTATATCCATAGATGACTGGTGAGACAGAGATTAGAAATTGAACTACATCTATAGATGACTGGTGAGACAGATTAGAAATTGAACTACATCCGGGGAGGACTGCTGAGACAGCGATTAGAAATTGAACTACATCCATAGATGACAGTTGAGACAGAGATAAGAAATTGAACTACATCCATAGATGACAGGTGAGACAGAGATAAGAAATTGAACTACATCCATAGATGACAGGTGAGACAGAGGTTAGAAATTGAACTACATCCATAGATGACCATTGAGACAGAGATAAGAAATTGAACTACATCCATAGATGACAGGTGAGACAGAGGTTAGAAATTGAACTACATCCATAGATGACTAGTGAGACAGAGATAAGAAATTGAACTACATCCATAGATGACCGTTGAGACAGAGATAAGAAATTGAACTACATCCATAGATGACAGGTGAGACAGAGGTTAGAAATTGAACTACATCCATAGATGACTGGTGAGACAGAGATTAGAAATTGAACTACATCCATAGATGACTGGTGAGACAGAGGTTAGAAATTGAACTACATCCATAGATGACTGGTGAGACAGAGATTAGAAATTGAACTACATCCATAGATGACTGGTGAGACAGAGGTTAGAAATTGAACTACATCCATAGATGACAGGTGAGACAGAGGTTAGAAATTGAACTACATCCATAGATGACAGGTGAGACAGAGGTTAGAAATTGAACTACATCCATAGATGACTGGTGAGACAGAGGTTAGAAATTGAACTACATCCATAGATGACTGTGAGACAGAGGTTAGAAATTGAACTACATCCATAGATGACTGGTGAGACAGAGATTAGAAATTGAACTACATCCATAGATGACTGGTGAGACAGAGGTTAGAAATTGAACTACATCCATAGATGACAGGTGAGACAGAGGTTAGAAATTGAACTACATCCATAGATGACTGGTGAGACAGAGGTTAGAAATTGAACTACATCCATAGATGACTGGTGAGACAGAGGTTAGAAATTGAACTACATCCATAGATGACTGGTGAGACAGAGATTAGAAATTGAACTACATTTGTGGAGGACTAGTGAGACAGAGATTATAAATTGAACTACATCCATAGATGACTGGTGAGACAGAGATTAGAAATTGAACTACATCCATAGATGACTGGTGAGACAGAGGTTAGAAATTGAACTACATCCATAGATGACTGGTGAGGCAGAGATTAGAAATTGAACTACATCCATAGATGGCTAGTGAGACAGAGATTAGAAATTGAACTACATCCATAGATGACTGGTGAGGCAGAGATTAGAAAGTTGAACTACATCTGTGGAGGACTGGTGAGACAGAGATTAGAAAGTTGAACTACATCCATAGAGGGGTCAAGGTATAAAAATGCGAAGCTGCAGTAAAGTTGATAGTAAAGGAGAAATTTAAAAAAAAATGGAAAAAAATTGTATGGTTAAAACTTTACGTAACTAATGGACAACACAAATTTGAATGATGTTTTGGCACAATTTCCTTCAGCAGGAACAACAGACAACACACACACACAGATATGTAAGTAAATAAAATTAGCCCTGCATAGCTAAGCATCAGATTTTATTCTTATTTCTCATTCTAGTTTGAGATTATTTTGATTTAGATACTTCATTATTCATTAGCTATGTAGGCTAATTGTATTTACTTACATATCTGTGTGTGTGTTGTTTGTTTGTTGTTCCTGCTGAAGGCCTATTGAGCTGAAAACTTGTGTCGGCAATTAAGTATGTAAAACATTAGGCATACCATTTTTTTTTTCAATTTTTGTGGTATTTCTCCTTTACATTTGTAGAGGACTGATGAGATAGAGATTAGAAAGTTGAAATACATCCGCATAGGACTGGTGAGACAGATTAGAAATTGAACTACATCCATAGATGACTGGTGAGACAGATTAGAAATTGAACTACATTTGTGGAGGACTGGTGAGACAGAGATTAGAAATTGAACTACATCTGTGGAGGACTAGTGAGACAGAGATTAGAAATTGAACTACATCCATAGATGACTGGTGAGATAGAGATTAGAAAGATGAACTACATCCGTAGAGGACTGGTGAGATAGAGATTAGAAAGAAGAACTACATCTGTAGAGGACTGGTGAGACAGAGATTAGAAAGATAAACTACATCTGTAGTGGACTGGTGAGATAGAGATTAGAAAGATGAACTACATCTGTAGAGGACTGGTGTGATAGAGATTAGAAAGATGAACTACATCTGTAGAGGACTGGTGTGATAGAGATTAGAAAGATGAACTACATCTGTAGAGGACTGGTGTGATAGAGATTAGAAAGATGAACTACATCTGTAGAGGAATAGTGCAGCAAATGACAGATTTTGGATGGTCTATGACCCAAAGGAGAGACCTGTAGGTGTCAAGACTATAAAGTGGATACAGGAAGCAGTAATCATTCAAAGGAAAAAAAATATATAAACTCCAACCACAACTTTTTTATTTTCCTTTTCTCTCCGTGTCCACCTACCTTGTCTTCATTTTAATATGCATGTGAATATTTTCATTGTTATATTTGTTTCCTCATAAATTCCAGTTAAAGAATATTGAAACAAACATTGACTAAGAATAAGGTAAACTTGCTAGGTCATATATTTTGTTGTTGCTGCAAACATCTTCATGTGAATCATAATTTTTGCAAATGGATTTAAATTGTAAACATTTTACAATCACTTTGAAACTATTCTTTTGTGTTTTGAAATTTTTTTGTCACTTGACTTTAAATGACAGGGTGGATATGAGAGGCATAGAGATCAATGCCAAGCTTATGATAACCAAAGGGCCAATGGAATGATCAAAAATGGTCATCGTACAGTGTAAAGGATAATAGAACAGGTGGATACCAGATGGAGAACAAAAAAAGTAGCATTACCATAAAGGATAAACAGGTAACAATAATTTTATTTATCTAATGCAGACATTTGTAAACACTACAAACCACCTCATATGGTTTTATTCATTGGCAAGGCACCTGACAACAACAGACCTGGAATTTACCAGTGACTCACACTGAATACTTGTACCAGGATTGGTGAACCAGGACCATCCAGATCCTACTCCACCTCTTTGCAGTATATATATTCTTCTCCTTCCTACTCCCTGAGGAGCATAGGTTGCTAACAAACACTTTCCAAGCCGTCCTGTATTTTGATCGTTTAAGATCTTTCCATGTCCTTTCAATCTTCATCTCTGCTACCACTTGATTTTTTCAAATATATTCTGGCCTTCCCATTTGTCAATTTCACCGGAGGATTCTAAAACAGGGCTTGTAGTGTAATACTCTCAGTTAGCTTCCGCAATATGTATCCTGTTCAGCACCATGGTCTTTGTCTTATCCCTTTGTCCACTGGTATTTGACTGCCTCTTTTCCATAGTTCTAAGTTAGTGATTTTGTTCTGCCATTTCCATTCTTTCATTCTGAGCAAGCTTCCATCTATGAAAGCAAGGCTGTATCTTTGTGACTGTCAATTTTTTTCTTTTCCACAATATATATAGTTCAGGAACTGTAAAGTTCTGGCAAAGGTAGTATGACAAGAAATGAAAATAAATATATCACACCAAATAGCTGTACTTCATGTTTTCTTTCTCTCAATCTCCCTCCCTCCCTCTCCTCCTCCTTCCTTCTTAATCCCCCTCCATCTTAGCAAACCTGGTTGAGGGTTCAAGTTTTCTTTCCCTCTTCTCTACGAATCCACCATTTTCTAGTCAAATCATATCTCCCAGTTCATGTATATGCTTTTCCCCATGATGCCTTGTTTCTGTAAGTCTTACTATTTTTCAATTTTATATGTTTATTTTTTGTGTGTTAAATTTGTTATTAAGTTCAGATTGTTCGTATTTGATTTTCTTTTTTTTTTTTTCTAACAGACCTCACACAGTCTAAAGCCTGCAGCAGAGACAAGCATGACAGAAACTTTACGTTTGTTCATTGAAAAGTTAAAGGTGTTTCCTACTAAGGAAAACTCAGTCCAGACTATAGAGAATTGTATCACAGCATTGCACTTACCAATCAAGGTGAACCATATTAGTACAGTAGCATTGACATTATTTGCTGGGACAACAACTCACTGTTTTCTTGTGGTAGAATCAGTAAATCAGAACCTATAAATATTCTACTTTGTCACTCAGTAGTAGACCTAGACACAAAGTGCCATGGCCAATCTAGTAGAGGTTGAAAAGAAAATATAACTCCGTCTCCATAACAATGCACTTCTCTTTTTTCCTCACTTTCACTTGATGACTAAAGGAATGAACAGACCCCATCATCGTGCATTCTCATAAGGACCTTATGTGAAAACACATGCATTAGCTTGTGGTTTGTGGCAAAGCTGTAATATTTGCGCCTACATTTCATCTTGAAAGTCATCCATGAAAATAACAACAGTAATTACTGAATCATATCATGAGGAGCTGCCTCATTTTGACACCAAATGTAACACTGATGGCTTCTGATAGTTCTTCATCATTTAACACACTGACCATCATGCCTTGTGAAATTGTTGGACGATTTATGCATATTTTGAAATATGCGGGAGGCCTGGGTGGTCTAGGGGGAGCTGCGATAGCTCAGTGGTTAGTGAACTGGGCTACAAAGGACTAGAGGTAGGGTTCGATCCCAACCAACGGCCTCCAGGTTCACCCAGCCTTTAATGGGTACCTGAATTTTTTCAGGGAAAGTGAAGTGGCATGGGCGTAATACCGACCACATTACCCCAAAAATCATGTCCCGAAGGTCTGTAAAATATATGGTCACTAACACCATATTCCCTATATGCCACTTGGCGTGACGGGGGTACTTTATTTTTTTTTACAGGGTGGTCTAGAGGTAAGATGTTGGCTTCTTGACAGGAAGGTCCTGGGTTCGACTCCACCAAAGAAGATAGTATTAAAAAAAAAAGTAACCAAAGAAATTTGTTGTAAAAAAAAAAAGTAAAGTGCCCTGTCACGTTAAGTGGCATATAGGGAATATGGTGTTAGTGATCATCATTTTTACAGACCTTCGCACATGATTTTTGGGGTAATGTGGTCTGTATTATGTCTGTGCTGCTTTATTTTCCCATAAAAAATCAGGTGCCCATTTAAGGCTGGTGAACCAGGAAGCCATCGGTCAAGATCGAACTCGACCTCTTGTCCTTTGTAGTCCAGTTCACTAACCACTGAGTCTATTACAGCTCCCACCAAAGATGGTAGGAATTTAAAAAAGAAAATCATATCTGTGGTGTCTTTGTGATTTTAACCTCCCCTGGTCTCTGGGTAGTGG
This sequence comes from Megaustenia siamemsis, assembly GCA_032433765.1. Lineage (NCBI taxonomy): Eukaryota > Metazoa > Mollusca > Gastropoda > Stylommatophora > Ariophantidae > Megaustenia > Megaustenia siamemsis. Next base: position 42,916,940 of record JAVIAB010000059.1, on the reverse strand, counting down.
TATCAGGTTTTAACCCCTCATGGATAGCAACGGAAATTAGGAGGTCCCATGTGCACTTGTGCACGTTAAATAACCCTTTGGCAGTTCAAAAGTCAAAAAGCGTGTGCAGAACAAAAAATATTAAGGAAATCTACCTACATCGAAGATGGATATGTGTTGTGCCTAAAGGCAGAGATATCGTTGTTTTGCCATAAACTAGCGACACAAAACACCCACGCCTACTTAATGGTTGAACCTTAGGGAAGGAGGGAATCAAAATGAACTCATGAAGCTGCTCAGAGTTTAGTGTGCTTGATTGTTAAGTGAGTAATCAATAAATTAAGGATTACTATACATATTTGGGAGCCGTGATAACTCAGTGGTTAGTGAACTGGACTACAAAAGATAAGAGGTCGGGTTCGATCCTGATCGACGACTTCCGGGTTTACCCAGCCTTAAATGGGTACCTGATTTTTTCTGGGAAAGTGAAGCGGCATGGGTGTAATACCGACCACATTACCCCTAAAATCTTGTGCCGAAGGTCTGTAAAACTTATGGTCACTAACACCATATTCCCTATACGCCACTTGGCATGACGGGGCTCTTTACTTACTTTTTATACATATTTATATTATTATTACAGATTTTAAATTATAAATACATTTCTAAAATTTAATGAATAACTGTATAATGCTAAAAGTGGTGTATTAATCTCTTTCAGACTGTCTTTGTTATTGATAAGACATTGCCTCGTTTGCAGAGTCAACCTGTATTACGTGGTGCTCTGTATGTGAATGATGTTTTCATAGCTGGCTCAAATTCTGATGGAAAGAAAATGCTGAAACATAAAGTGTATGATACAGCTTTGCAGCTTTTGAAGAGGAAGAGTGTTGAGAGTTTCATAGCCCAGTGTGACTTGAGGCAGAAATCTGTGAAATATGAGGTGTGATAAGATAATTTACTTTATATCACTTTAGCTGCCAGTTAGTTTTTCATTAAGTAGCTCATTTTTCAACTACCAGTTTTTAAGTTAGCAATTTTTCAATGAAGGAAATACATTTTTCCTGTGGCAAGCATACTTAATTAAATATACATAATGCAATAAGTAGACCATGAGTAGCATTACAATTGAGGTAATGGCAGTGACCAGGGCATTCATCTTGTTAGACTCACAAGACTACACACACACCTGCATACTAAGAGATTCGATGAGCTTGATAAGAAAAGGAGGCGGGCTCTGTATGCAGGCAATGGTTAGTGTCATTGCAGAAGTAAAAAATATGTAAGGTTACCTTTGTTTACATCCCTGAACATGCAGAAGTATGGGGAAATGAAAGAGCGGACAGGCTGGCTAGCTGTGCTGTTGTTGAAGACGGTCAACCAGTGGATCGACCGAACGTCATCAATACCCTCCGAGATGTGGAAAGGGCACAGGACTTCGACAACCATGAGTCCACTTCACTCCTTCAGATGAAAGAGATGGGAGTTAAGATGGGCACAGCCAAAAACGAGAAACTTAGTGGGCGTATAAAAAGACTCATCAACCAACACAGAACTGTAGTCATCAGTTGTTGGACACTTTGGGACTTGCTGAGGCGGGATCTGAGCACCTATGGATATGTTCTGAGTGCAGTGATGATGATGATATGCAAATAACTCAATGCAGTAAGAACATTTAATGAACCAAAGAGAATATTTCCTATTGACAAACAATAATTTTTGGTAACAAGAATATCTAATAACTAAATAGGACATTTTCTTGTGACAAGAATGGTTAGAAACAGAACATAACATTTATCATCAGTAATTTAAAAAGATTCAATAGATACAGTAATGCGTGAAGAACAGGCTGGGTTTAGAAAAGGGAGAAGCTGTATTGACCACATTTTCACTCTACGACTTATATTGGAGGAACACATTGAAAAGCAAAAACCGTTTGTACTTAACTTCATCGACTTCAAAAAAGCATTTGATAGTATTCATAGAGATTCTTTGTGGAAAATTCTGAAGCAATATGGTTTACCATCAAAAATCATAAATATTATCAAAGACATGTATGATGGTTACACATGTGCAGTTCGAACAGAGGAAGGACTGAGCGAATGTTTCCCAATAGAAACTGGGGTTAAACAAGGATGTATTTTATCGCCCTTGTTATTTGGAATTGTTATGGACTTCATAATGAAGAAATGCTGCACTGGTAATAAAGGCATCGAATGGATACAAGGAGACCATTTGGAAGACCTCGACTTTGCTGATGACATAGTTCTCATCAGCAGTCAGATAAAAACGATGCAGGAAAACACAAATGAACTATCATCAATAGCCAGCAAAATTGGGCTTGAGATCAATCATGAAAAGACTAAAGTCATGACTAGTTTAATTCCAACAGGTGACAAAATATACATGGAAAACAAACCAGTTGAAGAGATCGATCACTTTATCTATCTTGGAAGTCACATTGATCGAGAAGGGGATACGAGCAAAGAAATTAAAATCAGAATAGCTAAAGCAGCAATGTCTTTCAGAAGCCTTGAAAAGTTGTGGAAATCAAAACTTATCAGCACAAACACAAAACTTAGGCTATTCAAATCAAATGTACTATCAACCCTTACGTATGCGTGTGAAAGCTGGAAAACAACAAGAGATATAGAAACAAAGTTGAACGCATTCGAAAATAAATGTCTAAGGAAAATACTTGGTATAGCATGGAACGAATTCAAAACAAATGAGGAAATTAGAGAAATCGCCAATCAACCACTAATATCTTCAGTAATAAAGAAAAGACGATGGTCATACGTTGGACATGTGATGAGAAGAGATAATAACCGAATAGCAAAGCAAGCCCTCATATGGGAAACAACAGGTAAAAGAAAAAGAGGAAGACCCAGGGAGACACTGAGAAGAACATTGATGAGAGAGGCAAGAGCAGCAGGAGTCGGCTCCCTCAATGAGATAGAACTGCTTGCACAGAACAGAGACAGATGGCGAGATTTGATAAAATATCTTTAAAAGAAAACTGCTAGAACAAAAAATCCATATAGGAGAAGGTGTATCTTGGTCTACGCCCTATGGGCCGGTTACGGCTCGAAAGGTCAATAGATAGATAGATTTAAAAAGTCTAATATATTAACATACTCTGCACAAAGGGACTGTCCCATTTTTTGGAATAAAAATAAAATTTGAAATAACAGCAAGAAAATGAAAATTAATCTAAAACACATGTGATTGGAAAGCAGTTAATACGAGAATTACAAAGTTTTAGCAGAAATAATTGTGAAAACGTTGATAAATTAAAACCAGTGAAATGCAGCTTTTGGGCCCCTCATACTGGCAACTAGAGCCGCATTGTGCAGCTCATTGCATGGAATGTGTTAAAGAAAAGAAAATATTTTTGTCATATAAAAACAACTTGATGGCATAGTAAAGAACTTCATAGATGGTGTGGTACCCATTAGACATAAGAGGATAAGTTCAAGAGAGAGGTGGTTGCAGTGTATCATAGATGAATGAGAAATAATTGAAGGAGACTGGACATCTCACACAGAACAAAGAGTACTTCAGAGTAGCTGTCATTAGAGTGTATAAGATAACATATGTGAGAAAAAAAAATCCTTCATCAGAGTATCTGTTAATAGAACAGTATATACCTAGAGTGTTGATCTTTGTATATTTTTTGTTTTTTATCTGATGGGCTTTTGCTGAAATGTCGTTTTTTTTCCTTGCCTCTCTACTAATTTAGCTGCTGGTTACAGTTTTATATTTATTTTACATGTCAATAGAACAGCTGACTTTAAACATCTCCAACATTGTAGCTTTCATTCAAGATTGATGAGTTTGTATTTAGTATTTTTGTTAATATATTCATTCCAGGTTGGGCTTGATATGGAGAGTAATCTGAAAGGAAAGCTGCTAAAGCTGCAGGAGCATATTAAGAGATCAAAATATCCAGAAAATCAACCTATTATGATCTTTGATATGGTATATTTAAACTCTGTTTAATATGCAGTGTCTGGTCACTCTCTCAGTTGAATATTGTATATTGAATCTCTTTGCTGTGGTGTATTTATAGTTAGCTTTATATGGTATATTTATAGTTAGCTTTCTATGGTATATTTATAGTTAGCTTTATATGGTATATTTATAGTTAGCTTTATATGGTATCTTTATAGTTAGCTTTCTATGGTATATATTTATAGTTTGCTTTCTATGGCACATTTATAGTTTGCTTTCTATGGTACATTTATAGTTAGCTTTCTATGATATATTTATAGTTTTCTTTCTATGGTATATTTAATCTGTCTCTGATATTCTATAATTGCTCTCTTTTCTAAGGCTTTGTATGATATACCAAGTGTCATCATCGTTGAGTGCCGTCTCTGCATCAAAGCTTGGCAAAGTGCCATTCTGCTCTGTCTCTTGCTTTGATGGTGGAGGTTGTCACAGGCTGACTTGTCCATCTTTTGATATTGCTTGTCTGTGTTAGTCTTGGTCTGCCTCTTTTACCTTGTATTTTCCCTTCCAATATTACTTTTAGTAGGCTGTTGTGTCTTTTAACATGCCCCCAAAATCTCATTTGTCTTAGTTAAATTGTGTTTTGTAGTTCTCTTTTCATTTTTAGTTGCTTCATCGTTTGTTTTATTTTCTTTCCATCTAATTCTTCCTATTCTGCTATAAATCCACATTTCAAAGGCTTACATTTTCTGTTTTTTTGTCTAATGCCCATGTTTCTGCACCACAGAAGAATATTGGGTAGATAAAATATTTTATTATTTTCAGTTTTCATACTTGATGAGAGGTCACAACAGCTAGGACTGAAAATGGAAATAGGATCAAAATCATGTGAATTAATAGAGTTGTCATTAGCCAGACCTGGGCACCATATACAAGAACAATAAGAAAAATAGCCTTCACCAAAATAGATAGAGGAATAGATAACCAAATGAGGATGCAAAAAAGTAAGAGGAGCTTTCATACACTAGAAAACTTATGGAAGTCTAAAGAAATTGGGTTAAATACAAAAATAAAAATTCCCAACTTCAAAATTGAAAGAGTAATATGACTGAAATATAGAGAACAAAAAATTAAAAATAACTGTAGTCATGAAGATACCGACTTTAATTAATGGGTTCTTGCACAGTATAAAATGATGAAAAAAACAGGACAAAATTACTAAAGTACCAGGTAAACACTAAAGGATAAAAAGAAGTGACAAAGATGATGGCAGGCACTCAATAGGATGACACACATTGCAGAAGACAATTGAGAATATTACATGTTAGGCAATTTTTTTTTAATCCCCGGGGAAAGAGACAAAGGGGAAGACCAAAATATATTTGGACAAGACAAGTTGAAGCAGAGATGAAAAAAAAAAAAAAGATGGGAGTAGTCATGGAGCTATCTGAAGAGAATGGCACCACGCAGGACAGCTTAGAAAATGTTTGTTGAAAACCTGTGCTCTACAGGGAGTTTCAAGGAAGAAGAAGATTTCAAATTCTCAATTTTTATACCTGATGAGGGGCCACTTAATATCAATTTGACTTATGAGTCTGACAGAGTTAAATGTCTTTAGTCTAATGTAGTTAAAACTGGTCATTGCCTAATCGTTTGTTTGTTGCTGATTCCTGTTATATATTAGGCATTCCAAGAGTCAGAGTGTCAGCTTAATCTAAGACATGAATTGGAGCAAACAAGAACTGAACAAAGTAAGAACTTGTAAACTTTAGTGTCAAATTAATATCTGTGACTATCTGAAAAGCATTAACTTATATCATCCCCAAGCATGTGTACAATTTGACTGCAGAAGATTGTGAGGAGGCAAAACAACCTGATCATGTTAAATAAATTGATTGGACATTGACTGTCATATTGAAGACTATTATAATATATTTCAAGGTCTTCTTCGGTAAATTGAGTTTGAGCATCTGAGCTGACACCATTTTCATTGCTTCTGCAAGCATGGGGGCGGCAGTGATGATTACTGGGGTTGTCAATATTGCATGTTATGGTAGGTATTGGGGAGACGATCCTGAGCATGATGGAGTTGTCTGATATGCAGTGAAAATATCTTTTGACTAAACTAAATAAATGATACAGCGAAGACAATGGCGCTGGATAGGACACACACTACGGAAGCCAACTGAGAGTATTACACAACAGACCCTTTTTTGGAATCCCCAGGGGAAAAGACAAAGAGGAAGACCAAGGAATTCTTGGAGAAGACAGATAGAAGCAGAGATGAAGATGATGGGGAAGACATGGAATGATGTTAAAAGAATGGCAAAAAACAGAACGATTTGGAAAGTGTTTGTTGAAGACCTATGCTCCACTGGGAGCTAAAAAGGTAGAAGAAGAAGAAACTAAATAAATAACGCATGCATATATACACAAGGTTGATTCATTGATTGTTATATTACTGAATGTAAATTTCTGAATTTAAAGTTCTTAAATGTTATGTAGAGCAAGCCTTAACATATAGATGTGAATCATAGACAATAGGACAACAGACAAGAAAATCACTGGAGGCTGTAGAAATGTGGTTTTGCAGAAGATTATTGAGAATACAATTATTGTAACAACAGGAAAAATTGTGGGATGAAGAGGTAGAGGAAAAGCAAAGAGAAAATATACCAGACAGTTTAAGAGAATGCCTTGGCAGAAGGTAAATAACAGAAATGGTAAATAACTTTCGAGATGAAAAGTTGTGGAGAGACATGATCACCTACGCCAGCAGGTGCCGTACTTAATGGTGATGATGATGTTACTGAAAAAATTTAAGACACACAAGCAGAGGCATATAATGACAAGATATATGATACTTTTAAGAAAACACTATGTTGAAGATCAATTACAAAAGTCTTTCTCATTGAGGCTAGGCACAAAGTCAAGGAAAACCCAATACTGAACTATCTAGTTCATTATGTGAGAAGCCGTTGTGTTTTTGACAGCAATAGCTGTAGCTCAGAACACAAATTGTACATCATCATCAGGTTGCATGTTCTTTGCAGAAAGTTGCACTCACCACTGCCCATCTGAAAAAACCTCTGTCTCTAGCCAGATCTCCCACTACTTCTGTTATCATGTTCAAGGTCTCCTAGGTATCTTCAAACCACCTTCTTCTTGGTCTGCCCCTGATGCATAGCCCAGGAACCATACCTTCCATTATTGTTCTTTCCAACCGACTGTGTCTTTTGATCTGGCCATAGTATTTTAATTCCCTCTGTAGAATAGTATTTATAAGCCAGTACTTTTTAGTGTTTACACTCTTTCAATATGTCTTCATTGCTCTTTTTCATTATCTAAGGTTATCTGAAGGATTTTTCTGAAACATTTTGTTTTGAATTAATCAAATTTCTTGCTGTTAGCGAGACTGTCCATGATTTGCAACTGTATGTTACTATCGAGAATATACAAGTACAAATTGTACAAAGATATATACATGATGGAAATTGAAGTATTTTTTCTCAAGCTTTTTTTTTCAAATTGCAGAATGAATCCTTGGATTGCCATCCAAAAATGTGAGAATACTGAAAACGGTTCCTGTTATTGATAAATGTATGAAGTCATCTGAGGCTGTAAGAAAATTATGGAATAATTACCATAGACATGTAAGGGAAATGTCATCTCATTAGGTGCCTCAAATTTGTGAGAAGCTACCTCCAAAAGGTCCTGTAATCTGGTAATACCAGTGACCTCACCAATACCATAGATGTTTGATCATTTGGCATAGCTTAAAGTAGGTAGAAATTCAAAAGCTTTTGAACCAATGAACAAAACTGAAATAATCAATGAACAAAATTGAGATAATCAATGAACAAAATTGAAATCAATGTACAGAGCTGAAATAATCAATGAACAAAACTGAAAGAAACGTTGTCAACCTTAATTATTGACATGTAACTTGATTTGATGCATTTTTCTGTGTCTGCTATTGTGATTACCAGAATTACAAATATTTTGAAATAGTCATTATATTCTTATTTTAGTAATAAGCAAAAAGAGAGTTAATTTCCAATATTAGGAAGAAACAATCATTTTTTGGCCATGTGATGAGAAGGAAACAGCTGGAATATATTGTAACAACTGGGAAAATTGAGGGACAAAGTGTTGAAGGGAAGCAAAAGAAAATATATCAGACAGCTTAAGAGAATGGCTTTACAGAAGGTTGACAACAGAAATGATTAGCAAATGTTCAGATACGAGAGTTGTGGAATGACATGATCGCCTATGCCAGCAGGCATGGTACTTGATGACAATGAGTCTTATTTTAAATTGTCAGCAATACATAGGTATATGAGCTATTATATACCTTTTGTTGTATTCTGTTTGAAAGGCGTGCACGTTTATACAAGAACTAGGATTTTAATTGAAGGCAACTTGGTGGCACATGCTGTAGCTGAAAGTAAAAGGGAATCCAAATCTAGAGCATACTTAAGGGCAGTCAGTTTATTCACATCATCAGATATTGACACAATTCTCAAAGAGGTGAGACTAATGATAACATGTCACTACATTCAGTTTTAGCTTTCATTGGTGATTGACAGAAATGTATATGGCTGCAGTAAACATTTGGTTAATGCAAGAGCATAAGATAACAAGTCAAATGTATGTTGACAGTTTGGTGTTAATAAAAGACAGTACAACTATGTTAACAACTTTTCAGCCCCAAAAAATGACTTCCTTCATGAACACAGACAGTGCATATAAATAAATAATAAAAGCAAAGATGTCTGCTCTTGTATTATCCTTTAATATTGTAATGCTGTAATCACACATTTAACTTGTTTTCTCATGCTCTATTTTCTATTGACTTTTCTGCAATTTCTTTGTGTGAGTTGTAGCCAAGTGATGTGACAATGATATGACAGAAGCTTGATAGTCAAGTCTTTGTATGCAAAACCAGTAGTGCAAAGTTAGCTCCTCTTGGGCCAAAGATGGCACATAGAATAGAAATCATAGGTCTTCAGAATTTACTATTTCCTGACACTTTTTGTTGGTTTTGCTTGTTTCTTAATTCCATGGTTAAGCCTTCCCTAGTAATTGTTCTTTGTAGTGTTTCTATTTTGGTCTTCCTTGTTTTGTTTTACCATTTAGCTTCCAGATGAATGCCTTATGGGGAAGTCTTTCTTCATCCATTCTGTAGGAGGATGTTAAATCAGTCCCATTGTATGGCTGTGCAACGTGGAGAATGAAAAAAATCAACAGTCATGAAGATACAAACGTTCATTAACTCTTCCTGTCCTTGTTTTTCAACCCTGCCAAAAGTGTTTTGCCGTAATTTGTTCTTGAAGAATACTTCTTGCACTAAATCTTTCATATTTTCACTATAACAAGTCATAGACATATGTATTAGGCATCAATTTAAAGGGAAAGGGGCACAGATTCATAATCAGCAACCGTGCTGAAGTCAGATGTGTTGGGCCGAAAGGCGCAAATATAACAGTTATACTGCAAACCACAACACAACGCAGATATGTCCACTTAACGTCCTTTTAAGGGCGGATGACGAAGAGGAATTCTACAGTCTACGAATACTCTAGAATACTTTAGTCATTGGGCGAACGTAAGCAAGCAAGCATAATCAGCAACAATATTTAAAAAAAAATATGAAGGATAAGAAATTAAGAAACTAATAAAAATTTTTGAAAAAAAAAAGTGATATTAAAAAATGGTACTCACCTACCCAAAGTGGAGGTCCATAATTCCATTTTAATCCAACAGTGCTACTAAAACTAAAGTCACTAAAATCGCTATCACATTCAAAGTTCTCAGAACATAATTCCTAGCTTTTTCTGCTGTTAATAATAATTTACGTTTAGAAGTGACAGATACTTCACTGCTGCTAGCCATTTCACTTCTAAACATGAATCAGCTGATTAAAGACTGTAGTAAACAACACAAATTTTGACAATTTTGTGAACAAATTAAACCCACATTGAACTGTTGAAGCGTGTCTAGACAGGCAATTCTATTAGAGTTAAATCCCTTGTGGATGAAGTAGCTTAAAATATTTTGTATTTACTATGATGAAACAAAATTAAAGTAACCATGTTAGCGTTCGCTTGGCAAAATGTAAGAAATGTTGTAAAAGTAACCATGACAGCGTTCTCACGGACAAACAGGAATTAATGTATTCTTGCACAAAATAAAAGGATTGAAAAGGCATGACAAAATTATGAACTTATAACTCCAGCAAACATCAGTGGAAAAAGCGATACGATAAAGGATATATGCTGCAAAAATGAAATAATATTACATGACAAGCCTTTTTTTTGGAAATTTACGGAGAGGAAGTTCAAAATAAACTTACTTGGAGAAGACAGATGGAAACTGAAAAGATAGGAAAGACATGGAATGGTTTAAGAAAATGGCACCAAACAAGAGGGTTTGTAAATTGTTCATCAAAGATCTGTGTTCCCCTTTTAGTTGGAAGGGTTAGTGGTAATCAAATTATTATTACGCAAGATGTAAGTTAATGAGACATGAGTTTATAATATAATAGACTCCACAACCATTAAGACAGTTTTGGAATATGTAAAGAGGTTGTAAGCAACAGAAAATGTTAACATTGCAAAGCCACTGGACGTTAACAAAACACAAGGCTAACACATATATGGATATATTTATGGACCAACTGGGCATTCTGAATAGGGTACAGCAATGGATTAAACTGCACCAAAGTGGCAGGTGTCAGGCTTAATAATAATAAACATGCCAGAGAGCATATATGTACCATGAGTAAATCCTACAGGAAATCATTTGCATATATGCTTTGTTTCAAATTACAGATTATTGCACAAGGATATCTTGCGAAATACCATGGTCAGGTGACAATGGATGAAAGCGAAGCTTCTGTGTTTTGTTGTGGATCTGGTCTTGGCAAAAATGTTGTGATCCCATACAGCAACAATTATAATGACATAAAAACAGTGTCATCTCTTAGTCACTGCACCCAAATGCCATGGTACCTTTCATATAGTGTAACTAACACATTATCAATTGTGGTGAACTGATCGTGACATCAGGATAACACAGTCTGTCATAAATTGGGGTAGACTCATTCTACCACTCTAGTATGACTCTCATCCAGCAGTGGACAGTGGGTTCGAAACTTGAGGAGGCCAGGATGTGAGACTGAACTTTTAGAATGACCTTTAACTTGGTAATTTGCGACATAAACAATACTGCAACTTGCGCTATGTAAAGTAGTTCATCCAATTATTGCCCTAAATTAACATAATTATAATTAAATCATACTATCTTAGTTATTAACATTATAAGTTACGAGAAAAACACGCTTTTGCTGTTAATTAACATCTCCTACAGTTTTGTTCAAGTTTTTTAATATAAAGACACAGCACAGTTATTTTTACAAGAGGAACAAAATAGGACTGCCACCTGTTGGCTTTACTTCTTTTGGTTTGAGTAAAAGATGTTTGCACACTAACATTTAACTCATTGAGCTGGAATGTGATTATGTTATGTATTCTGATAAAATATTACAATTGTCATGGCCTCTGTTGCTTCCTCTGAATATCCGCCACTGCTCTCATCTCATAACATGTTGAATAGCCGTTTATCCAACTAGTGGTAAATCTCTCTCTTCTAATTAATAATTCTTGGCTCTCTCTCCTTATATTTGTCTTTTTCTGTCTACATAGTCTCTTAGTGGGATGCAATATTTTAACTTGCAGTATAGAAAGTTAACTTGATTCACTTTGTAAATGTCAAGTTTCCACCACAGCTTAAACATGTATATCTCTTTCTTTCCATTACATGAAAATAACTTGCATTTACAATTCAACGAAATAGATTAATGAGAACTCATGTCAAGTAACAAGTTTAATTTGTATATAGATATAGAATACTAACCTCCGTTCTCACATTCTCTCGTATATCTAACAGTCAGCCATAATCTAATAGAATCTTTGCATCTATTCTAATTCACAAGTCCTTTTGGACCATATTCTACTATCTGTTCTACTCTAATCATTCTGACAACTTCTAATCTTGAATATTGGCTCGTACTATACTTCTCACTGAAAACTACACCCTAGCTGGAATCATCTTTCTTAACGGCTGAAATTCCACAAAAATATGTACGCCCAGCTGGAGACATGAATCTAAAATCAAATAACTAATGTTCTTGACTTTCACTCTTTGACCAACTCATGTGACTCGCAAGTCACCTGAGCTGGTTATAACACACAAATTTCATGATTAGCCATCAACTCACATATATGACTTTACTCTCTCTCTCTCTAGATTTAAATCTCCATACCGTTATGGGCAAATCACTCTATTGTATATTTTTAATTTCACTATCTCCAACACCGTAACAGTTTCAGACTGGGAGACCCTCACTAGTCATCGAAAGAGACATATGTGTTTTGTGGTTGAAAGAAATTGCAAGAAGGGCTATGACAAGACAACTTCAGAACAGGAGGTTCCTGTTAGAATAAGTTAGATTAGCAAGTTACCAGGTAATCACTGCAGAAGCATAACAACAGAAGAGGACAAACAAAATTAAAAAAACTGCATGTTATGTCTTCTCTCAGTCCAGAAAAGCAAATGAGGAAAGAGGTGAAGAAAGGTTAAGGTAAAGTACGAGACTTTAATCGGCACCTTAGCACGCAAGTTTTCACTCATATTTGGTCTGCCACCTATGCAGAAGTGTTCACAGACTTCTGGATAGTGTCGCTTCAAACATCGAAACTCACAATGCGAGGCAGCATTCCTTACCTTCCCAGAGTAATACTCTGGTACCCATTTTTGCCAGCAGCTGGGTCGACTGCGGGGGTATTGTTTTTCCAAACCACGAGTACAACTCACACTGCTTCGAGCAAGAATCAAACACAGATTGTCTGAACATCGGTAGCCTAGTCAGGTGGTTTTCCCAACTAGGCTATCAAGGCCCCCAAAGAGGAGAAGAACTATTCATAAAGTCAGAATTCATTATAAACAATTGAAATCCTCCACCCTTTTGATTTAATGATGAGATCAAATATATTTGTTCTCTTTAATTGCAGTATTTTGTAAATAAGAAAACAGATGAGGAGTTCATTGATGATGTTCAAGAGCTTATAAAACAGGAAGATGACAAACAGGTTTCTAAACAACTTTCAGCTGTAAGTTTCATTATATATAGCATCATCAGGAATCAACCAAGAGATACTTTTTATAAATCCAAGTCTTTTAAGTATTTATTACTCTCCATTTTTGGCTATAAACACATTACTATATGAAATGTTTTTTTTTTTTTTTGGTAACATACAACAAACATGTTTCCAAAAAAAAAAAAATATTATTTCAAGATTTTAAACAATCATGTTGACTATCTGTATATATTTGTTCCAATTTGTATGCGCTTAAAGAGCTTTCTATGAAATGTTAAAATGTGATATTTATTGTTCATAAGTCAACTCTAATAACGTGATGATACCTGTCAATACCAAGGCTGAAAGCAGTCTGCTCTTTTAGCAACTGTTTGCATTAGGAGTGATGAACCTGAACTCTCAATATCATACTCCACTTTCTGGTGGATCAACAGACTAACTGTCAGGTCAAGTGGGGAGGGATGAAGAAGGAAGGTAAACCAGTACTAAAAATTATCTGCTAAAGATGAATGAGTTGGACTGAAAGGCTCAAATATCACAACTTGCTGTAAACAACAACAAAACGTGTCAGCACCCACTCAACATCCTCGGAAGGATGAATGATAAAGGAGGAGTAATTGTGTGAACACAAGAGGCAGAGGGGAAACTATCCATAACAGTTTATTAGAGTTTAACGCATGTTGTTTTCTGACTCATCAATATGTCTTGCCAACCAGAAAATTCATTTAAAAGTGCTTTAACTCAATAAATTAGGTGCTAAACTAAAAGAAAGCAGTTTGTTGTTGTGGGATGTCCATTAATTTAGAACTAGCATGATTGTTGAGTTAACAAATTAACTACCAGTTGAGAATCATCTTCATTCTCTGGGGTTCACCCAGCCTCTAAAAATGGGATTTTTCTTGGAAGTAAAGGCGGCTTAGTGTGATACCGACCACATCACCCAAAAATGTGCCATGGTCATAAAAAATATGATCACTAATACCATATTTTCCATATGCCTAGCAAGGTGTGGAGAGTACCTTTACTTTACTTTTAGATCCATAGTCTTTATCACATCTGATTTTTCTTCATGTGTTTTCTGATATTTTCCTATAGCTCTTCTTTGGAATCTCTGAACTTTGATTGAAGTATGGGGCACTTACAAGAGATCCTTCATCCAATCCAGTCTGGAACGAACATGGACAACTTTTGCCATTCTCTGTTACCTCATCATGTGTGGTTCGTTGGCATGTCCCCAATGGTCTGCCTCTTCCTTTGTTTGTTATGTGGTTTGCATGTTCATGCTAGGTACGGATGCCTGGTTTGTTTCTTTTCTAGAACATAGCCTATCGACTTCCAACATTTTCTTTTCACTTCTTGGTTGATGTTGTTAATGCTTGATCTTGTGTTGACTTCTTTGTTTATCATGTGTTGATCCCAATGGATGTTTAGAATCTTAAGACCTTCAAATCCTTTAAGTCAGCTATCAATCTTATGGTTCATTCTTCATATTTATATTTTCCATAGCTCTATATTAGTGAATTTAATACACCATTTCTACCCTTTTATTCTGCACCAGTATCCATTAATGAAAACCTGTACTTTCTAACAGTATTTTTGTTTTCTGTGTTTCTCAACCAACCATTCAACAGGACTGACCTAACCACTGAAAATTATTTTACCTGCTGATCATAACAGTTTTTTTCTTACTAGAAACTGCATCTTTCTATTGTAGGTCAGAAAACTTGAACAAGTGGAGTGCTTGAACAGACTGATTCAAGATTTGAAGTTACCTGCCAAAGATGGGGTCAGCATAGTTATGAAAATAGACAAGAATTGTGTTCAGATGAAGATGAAACTGTGTGCTGTGTATAAAATTGTGAGTATCCCAGACTTTGTTGTATGTTTCCAAAATGAATTATAGTGTTGCTATAGCGGTGTCTCCACATCTGCTGAATGGGTCTTTTTACCTTGATCACATATCATAGAGTAATCAATGCTGGTATGTCTTGTAACATCTTGTAGAGCAACAACAAAGCTCTTTCACTTTGTGTAGTCTCGTCATCCTTCACAGAGTGTCCCATGTCAGGCCCACACTGTATCTGCTTCTCCTGTTCTTCAATATTCTCTTTCTTCTTTCTGACAATCAATAACTACTAAAGGAAATGATTGACTTCTTCATCATCCATCCTTAAAAGGATGTCAAGTGATAGTAGAAGCATTGCGTTATAGTAGTAGAACTGATATTTGTGTCTTTCAGCCCAATACATTTGACTTCAACATTACATTTTTTGTGTACTGGGTTGTCTTCTCTCTTCTATACCTACTCGCTTTTTCCAGACTAGACTGGTTAGTCTGTTTCTAGAGGCACGGTGAAGAGGTGGAGTAGGGTCTGGATGGTTCTGGTTCAGTGATCTTGGTGCAAGCCACCAGCTATGAATCACTGACACCTTTCGGTTCTCCATTCTTCACTGTGTTGTTATTGATATGCTTGTCTTTCACCTTTCCAATGCAGTCTTTTGCTTGGCAGTTCTTGTGGTTATTTCTGGATCTTCTTTGAGTACCTATCCTCCTCATTTTCATTATTTACCTGCAACAATAGCAGGCATCAGCTCCCTTGCCAAGATTGAGCAACTCACCCTGAATAGAGCAATGTGGTAAGATACAATGTTGGTCTTATGCAATGTCTGACATTTGATAACAAAGATGATCAGACACAAGAGTCTAATATTTCTGCCCTATGGGCTCAAAAGGACAATAGATAGATTTGCTGTTCCTCGTGGTTGCACCTTTGAAGCAGTTCTTGGTTGATTGTTTTACTTGACTCAGATATTCTGGGAGTTTTCCTTAGGTTGTGTAAAATGTCAAAAGTATTGCTGAATGGAAACACTCATTTCAATAGTCATATTGCCTGGAGTAGTTAGTGAAACTAAAAAACAATTTGGTTTGAAGACTAGTTTCATATTTTTAACAACAAAAACTGGTTTACAAATATGTACAATACATCTGTGTAATTGTCTATTAGTTTGTTCTTCATTCTTCTACATGTCCACATCTCACTGGCATAGGTTCTGTCTTGAACTGTTTGTATGTTTCTGCACCAGATATAAATGAACATAGAAGGTGAAATTTTAAAAAAAAAAATGACCCTGCACATTATATGGTGACTATACTGAATACATGGGTTAGCGGGGTAGAGTTCTGCCCTACCAAAGGAGGAGTAAGACGTCTCCTTTCCTCCGCTAGTCTTCGGGACACCCTTGGGCAAGGTGGAGCTCCCGTTTAGCCCCCCCTATCAGGGTTATGTGAAGCCATTGGAGCAGGTGGTGGATGGTGTTGTGGGAGCAGCCAACAAGTAGTGCCGGTTATGGTCTCCACTACGCGATGGCAGACAGAGGATCTCATGTATAGAGACAATGGCTGCGATCTCCGACAAGTACAGTCACTACCAAGAAGGAAAGGAATGGAAAACTACCTTCTTTTATTGCCTAGACTAATCATGACAAATCAAAACTTTATATCTACTCATCACCAGCATGCAGCATAAAAATAAACAGGACAAATTTGAAACAAGTGCAATGCGTCAAATACTTGGGCACAACAATAACATCGGATGGAAGATGCACCACGAAAATAAAAAGTAGAATAGCTCAGGCCAAAATAGCATTTCAGAAAATGAAAAATATCTTATGCAACAAATCTATGTCAATAGAAATGAGAAAGAGAGTTTAACAGTGCTATATAGAACCAATTCTGACCTATGGAAGCGAATCATGGACAGTAGACAAACAAATGAAAAGACGATTAGATTGGATTTCTCAGAAGAATGTTGAAAGTTCTCTGGACAGCTAAAAAGACCAATGAGGAAGTTCTCAAAGAGGCCAACACAAAAAGGCAGCTCCTAAAAAACATCAGAAAGAAACAATCAACATTTTTCTGGCACATTTTTCTGGTACTTGACATCCTTTTAAGGATGGAAGAGGAAAGTTGGAATACTTGGTTACAACTGGCAAAATAAAAGGAAAGAGAGATCGAGGACGACAAAGAGAGAAAATACTGGATAGCTTGGTGTCATGGCATGGAAAACAGTCAACAACAGAACTGATACAATGCACTGTAGATAGAAGATTGGACATGATCGCCTATGCCAACCGGTATGGTACATGATGATGATGATACTGAATACACAGCCTTTATTGCCATCCTCATAGGTAACTGGGGCACGCCTGGGTAGATCCCAGAAATATAATTGTACCATAATAGATTATTGGGTGTCCGGTTAGCGCAATCGATAGGCGGTTGGCTTACCACGGCAACAGCCGGGGTTCGTACCCTGGCGAGGACACCTGGGTTTTACTAATTCCCTAAAAATTAGTAGGAGCCGCGATAGCTCAGTGGTTAGTGAACTGGACTACTACGGACAAGGGGTAGGGTTCGATCCCAACCGACGGCTCCGGGTTCACCCAGCCTTAAATGGGTACCGGATTTTTTCTGGGAAAGTAAAAGCAGCACGGGCGTAATACCGACCACATTACCCCAAAAATCATGTGCTGAAGGTCTGTAAAATATAGGGTCACTAACACCATATTTCCCTATACGCCACTTGGCGTAACGGGGGTACTTTACTTTACTTTTTTTTATAATAGATTATTGTAGATAGTTTCAGAGTTAATAGAATCATTTTATGTTCAAATGGATCAAAATCAATATAAATCATTAAAACTCATTTAATTTCAAATGTAGACTATGTGTCCTAATTTTCACTACGAGATAACTTGCCTACTTTGATCAATATCTTCAGGTTCATTCGCCAGGTCAACAGATCTTCATTACTTGTGACCTGTATATTTTAGATCATTTCCTAGCACAGGGCAGAGCAGGTACACGTAAAATGGCTCAGGCAGATGCATATTCAAAAGGGGGTGATGTTTTAAAGAACTCTACAGGAGCTGATGTGCTGAATGCTTTGCCAAAATTTAGAGAAGAGGATCTTATCAAGCCAGATGTCTTGGAGACTGTGTTCAAAGGTCTGTGTTCATTAATTACCATATGCCACAGTTTATGACATAAATTGTATGAGTGCTAATATCTGCAGAAAGTACCAGTTTTGTTCCATGATAAAGGCTAATATGGCAAGTAATTAAATTGATATGTTAGTGAACAATTTTATAGATTTTTATTCTAGAGCTGCAGAGCACATATACTTTCATTAGTGTTTTTCTCAGCAAGCAAACAAAACGAAATGAATGAGTTTGCTTGATCTTTTGTCTATTGCTGTCATTATTCAGGGTACACTAAGGTGTGTGAGTCCAATCGTTGTCGTCTGAATCGACTGAAGCAGCTTCCAGTAGAACAGAGAACAATTTCTCAGCTTGTAATCATTGAGCACAAGGAATGGGCAGAGGACAGGAAGAAACATTCCCACTGCATCCTGAATCAAAGTGCCTCCCAGTGCGGCTTGATGCTGGAGTGGACAACAGAGCCTGAGAATGGTTGTTTCAGGTAAAAGTTGGGCTCACATTTGCTTGAGAGAAACAATGTCACCTCTGACATTGAAATATGTGTCATAGTTAGACAATAGAGTAATTATTATGGGAATCACACTTAACCCCTATGTGTCATAGACAGTTGAGTAATTATTATGGGGATCAAAGGGTAATTCAGTGGTTGAGTGGAAAGTGCACTTGCTACTGATGAGTTTGTAAAAGAAAATGATAACAGAGAGGACTCAGCTATGACCTTAACTTGCCTTAAGAACAAACCAAGACCAGCAGCGAGTTGCCATATGTAGCAAGTTATGATTTCTGCCCTAAGTGCCATCTTCAACCTCAGGGGAACTGACCAAAAGATGAATGGGGAATATGGTGTTAGTGCCCATATTTTTCAATGACCAGTGACACATTTTGTGGCAATGTGGACAGTTTCATGCCAGGTTGTCCTACTTTCCCAGAAAAATGTGGAACTCATCTAAGGTTGGGTGTACCTAGGAGCCATTGATAGGGATATCCGTATGGTAAGTTGGTTAATGTGAAAAATAATCAGGTACAGTCCTAGTTTAGGGACATAAATTATTTCAGTTCAGAATTCAAAAGAGTAACATCCCCTTATGTAACATTGCACATTATTCAGTGGTTCTTTAATCTGTCATTAGAAGACCGATAATTGTAAGAAGAGAGAAACAACACATGGATAAAGTCTTATGTTTTCTAACCCTAACTGTAACTCTCTAACCCTAATGCAAAAATAAAATAAATTGTGTTAATACACATTGATGAACATAGAAATAATTTGTAAGTATTTGAAAACCACTGTACTTTTGTTGTGATGCCAGCTAAGAGGAGATCACTTTAACCCTAAACTAGGACTTTACCATTAATCAGTATATATTTTTTAAAAATCAGATGGTTTAGCCAGATATCATGATCAATCAAGCCTAGCGAAGACAACAATTCTTCAGGGCACAGTCAATAGTTAGAGAAAGAAAGGCAGGCCAAAAATGATTAGGTGACACTGACTTGCAGACGCACGCGTGCGGGAGAGGAAGAGAGAGAGAGAAGATATGTAAGAAAGAGGTATCATCACTAACAGTGAATATTGAGATTTAAATAAACCTGAGTTATTAAAGTGACATGATGTATGTTTTGAAAAATTCATTTTTAATTTATTTATTTTGTAATTGCTAACACATCCATATTTTCTCTGTGAAGAATTAAGAAGACGGGTTATCTCTGCGGTAGAATGCATAAAGAAAGGCGAAATGTAGTAAGAAAGCTATTCAAATGTTAGAAAGTATACATTTTAATCATAAAAGTGAATACTATTTATAGAACAACTTTTCAAAACAGAGCAGCGTACAGGCTGGTAAGCAAATATAATAATATTCAAAGAAATAGAATAAAGTTAGGAAGGATTAATACATAGTCTAACCTTTGGTGTACAGCAGTATCTGCACCTTTCAGCTCAACACATCCAACTTCAGTTTGGCACTTTTGGGCACATGATTGCCTTCCCTCTTGATCTCTACTTCCTTGACCAAACTAGTTAGTTTTTTACCACATTCACTGCCAGGAGGTGGAGTAGGTTCTTGATTAATTGTGACTGCTGATCCTCATGCAAGTAGTCCATTAGGAGTTGCTGCCAACTTTCAGTTGAGATGCTGTATGATGTCTTAACCTCTATTTTTAGTTTTATTGAAAACAGTATCTTTAGAGAATATGACAGTTTTGAGTGACATAATATAAAAAAATATCACCCTTTTTTTTACCCCAGTTTTTTTTCTCTCCATGTCTTTGCTGTTAATTTAAATTTCAACCTTCCATTATTAAGTTTTAGTTTGATATCTACAAATTGCAGAGAAGGAATGCGCATAGTTCTGATAACCATGTAGGATATGTGAATGTAAAATGCAGAGACAAAACATCACTTAATTTGATAGAAATGAAGAGAGCAGGAAAGTCATGAAAATGACTTCATCCTCAGAATTTACCTTAAAAGATGTAGGAGTTAATGTAAAGACATGGTCAGATGATTTAAAATTAGTTGACTAAACTATCTGTGTTTCTTTTTTTTTCTTCTATTTTTACATAATGGTTTTTCTTTTTTTTTGTCATTATGCTCCATTAACTGTTTTGCTGTATTATATTGGTCTGTAACTAATTCTATATTTTCAGATGTAAAATGAAACTGCAGGGTGAAGAGATTTCTTCTGTTTTGGCCAAGCAACGGAAGACAGCTTTGAACCTTGCTTCTGCCATTGCTCTATTTAACTTGTATGAGACCCAACCTGTTATTCAGGTAAGAATGTTTACTGGTTTCTTAAACTAAACATTTTGGCCTAATATTTCTTCCTTAAGGGTAGCATTGCTGCTTGTTTCAGAATGTAAACTGTAACATAAACTGAAAGTTGGAGATTTTGTTATCCATGTTCCCTTTAGTCAAGGGAAGTTAATGTGTAAATCTTGATGTATTTTTACCAGCATTGGGTTGTGGTTCCTTAAGCTCTTGGTTGTAGAAGCAACAATTTAAGATATATATTGTAGAAGCAGCATTCTGAGATATCTATTGTAGAAGAGAAAGAAAGAAAAACTAAACATCATAATAAATAATACGACTCTGAAACAAGCAGACAATTTTAAATATCTGGGTAACAAGTTAACACAAGACAATAACCAAGAGACAGAGATAGATATAAGGTGTAATAAAGCATGCCAAGTTATAGGTCAATCAAAGGCAATCAGGTTCCCAAAAATACCATGCTGAAGTAGAATGTGTTGGGCATAGATATCGTTGACTGCTATAAACTACGACACGTGGCATATTTCACCTCCTTTAAAGGTCTGACAGTGCGGGCAGGGATTTGTGCACCCAAAAAAAAGTCCAAAATAATGAAAAGAAGAAAAATTACTTATAAATAATTATTAAACATTAAATATTATAAAGTATATACCATACCTGGGAGCCGCGATAGCTCAGTGGTTAATGAATTGGACTACTAAGGACAAGGGTTAGGGTTCGATACCAACCGACGGCTTCTTGGTTCGCCCAGCCTTAAATGGGTACCGGATTTTTTTTCTGGGAAAGTAAACCAGCACGGGCATAATACCGACCACATTACCCCAAAAATCATGTGCTGAAGGTCTGTAAAATATAGGATCACTAACACCATATTTCCCTATACGCCACTTGGCGTGACAGGGGTACTTTACTTACTTTTATTGTAGAAGCAGAAATTTAAGAAATCTATTGTAGAAGCAGAAATTTAAGATATCTGTTGTAGAAGCAGAAATTTAAGATATCTATTGTAGAAGCAGAAATTTAAGATATCTATTGTAGAGGCGGAAATTTAATATATCTATTGTACAAGCAGAAATTTAAGATATCTGTTGTAGAAGCAGAAATTTAAGATATCTGTTGTAGAAGCAGAAATTTAAGATATCTGTTGTAGAAGCAGAAATTTAAGATATCTGTTGTAAAAGCAGAAATTTAAGATATCTGTTGCAGAAGCAGAAATTTAAGATATCTGTTGTAGAAGCAGCAATTTAAGATATCTGTTGTAGAAGCAGAAATTTAAGATATCTGTTGTAGAAGCAGAAATTTAAGATATCTGTTGTAGAAGCAGAAATTTAAGATATCTGTTGTAGAAGCAGCAATTTAAGATATCTGTTGTAGAAGCAGCAATTTAAGATATCTATTGTAGAAGTAGCAGTTTAAGATATCTATTGTAGAAGTAGAAATTTAAGGTACCTATTGTAGAAGCAGACATTTAAGATATCTATTGTAGAAGTAACAGTTTAAGATATCTATTGTAGAAGCAGACATTTAAGATATCTATTGTAGAAGTAGCAGTTTAAGAAATCTATTGTAGAAGCAGAAATTTAAGATATCTATTGTAGAAGTAGCAGTTTAAGATATCTATTGTAGAAGCAGAAATTTAGATACCTATTGTAGAAGCAGACATTTAAGATATCTATTTATCTACTAACCAGATGGTACTATTTTTATTAACTATTTGGCAGCATTGCCAGTCTGTAGAAGTTGCAGGTTGTTTGAGTAGGGGTGATGTTCCTTATAGAGACTTGCTGATAGATTACTTTAGTGGGAGTAGGTCTTGTCTTTGTTTCTTCAAGCCAGGGCATCCAAGTAATATATGTTCCACAATTTTACAAGGATGGTGCAGTTTCTGACCCAGGCTGGGTGTTGGGATTTAACCTATTTGGATATTTTTTCAGCCTAGAATGCCCAGTTCTTAAATAAACCCTGTGCTCTAATCTTTCCTGTATTACAGAAAAATGTTCTTTGGGTCTTGGTGTGTCATTTCAGCATACAAACTCATGCTGAAGTCGGATGTGTTGGGCCGAAAGGCGCAAATATCACAGATATGCTGTAAACCACAACACAACGCAGACACGCCTACTTAAGGTCCTTTTAATGGCAGATAATGACGAGGTACACTCCTTAAGTCATCGGGCGAACGCAAGCAATCAAGCAAGCAAGCATACAAACTTCAGCTTGTCACTTCAGATGTTTATCAATACCGCCACTCTTCTTTTGAGTTACTTTTAATGATCTGCCTAGTAGTATCATGACTAACAGCTTTGTAAAGCTGGGATTTTAATGATCTTTCTTTAGTAAGTTGGGCTGCCCTCTCATTACACCAGATGCAATTGTTTTAAAGAATCCATTGTAAAGTTTCTAGGATGTCATTGACAGAGAGCAGATTGTGAATAATATGTGGAAGTATCAGTTTCTTTTCTTTCTAGTGTTTACCTGATAACTACAAAAGGAATTAATAGTCCTTTTCATCA
This sequence comes from Megaustenia siamemsis, assembly GCA_032433765.1. Lineage (NCBI taxonomy): Eukaryota > Metazoa > Mollusca > Gastropoda > Stylommatophora > Ariophantidae > Megaustenia > Megaustenia siamemsis. Next base: position 42,893,563 of record JAVIAB010000059.1, on the reverse strand, counting down.
TCTGTCCTTACAAGGACATTATGTGGGCATAGATGCATTGTGTTGTGGTTTATTTGCACCTCTCGGCCCAACACATATAACTTCAGCATGTTTTGAGTACTGGGGTGATTTTCCTCTCACTCCCCATTCACTTGGCCAGACTAGACTGGTTAGTCTGTTGTTAGAGGCACTGCAAAGAGGTGGAGTAGGGTCTAGATGGTTGTTCACCGATCCTGATGCAAGCCATCAGCTATGAGTCTCTGGCAACCTCCAGCTCTGTTTCTATCTGATGCCTTGCCTCCATTGTCACAGTTTCATTTGCCTTAGTTTGATAATGATCTTACTACAAGGTTTGGATTGCAGACCTGGAGTCGATGAACACGATAATATTTATGGCTGTATGTTATTTTTGGTCAAGCTGCCTGTGAATTAGCTGAATGCCAGTGTTAATGGCTACAGTTTCTGCCTTCTTATAGTTAGTGGAAAAATCTCCAAAGAGTGCACTTAAGTTGCAAATAGTTATCCAATACCACGTTTTATAAACCCCGCCCTGACGATGCCATCGTCCTCCACAATAAGCAGGTCCAATCTACCATCTCGGAACTGATCCGAGACAATCTCCTTCCTCCAAGTGCTTCCCACTCCATTATCCCCAATAGTGGTCTTGGTAAGCCATCATTCTACATGCTCCCTAAAATTCACAAAATCGACAATCCAGGACGTCTCATCGTGTCAGCATGTGCTTGCTCGACTGAACACATATCTGACTATCTAGACAGTGTCTTCCAGCCCATGGTAGAAAGTCTTCCCTCATATGTCAAGGACACAAACCATGCCTTGAGTATCTTCTCTTCCATCTCTCTTTCCTGTGATCGCTCACACTGACTTTTCGTCCTTGATGTTTGTTCTCTCTACACCTCCATTCCTCACTCCGACGGCCAGAGGCAACACCCCTCTGTTGATACTACCACTCTTCTCCGCCTTACTGAGCTTGTACTCAACCTCAACACCTTTGAGTTCGATGGTAACTTCTATGACCAGGTTAGTGGAGTAGCCATGGGCACCAAGATGGGCCCTAGCTATGCTTGCCTATTTATGGGTTACCTTGAATATCAAATTCTTAATTTGTATCAAGGTCCCCATCCCATCATATACCTCCGGTACATTGATGACTGCTTCGGACTTACCGATCTACCTGAGGATGATGTCTCCAGGTTTATCGACAACATTGGCAGCTATCACAAAGCTATCAAGATCACATCTTGTATATCCACTTCCTCTGTTACCTTCCTAGATCTTATTGTTTCCTTGGGCACTTCTGGCCTCCACACCTCGGTTTTCTATAAACCCACAGATGCCCATTATTATCTTCTCTATACTTCATCACATTCACCTCCTTGTGATTCAATTCCATTCTCACAGTTATTTCGTCTTTGTCGCATCTGCCAGGGTGACCAAGATTTCCTCCTACAGGCTCACCTTATGTTAGGTTTCTTTAGCTGCCTGCTTTATCCAGATTCGATCCTCCAGTCTGCCTTCAAGCGGGTCCCCCTTATCTCTCGTCCCGAGGCACTCACTCCTTCCAACCACTACACACACACACACATCTCACCCTCATCTATCATCCTCACAACTTGGCTGCTGTGAAGATACTCAATTGCTATCATTCCATTCTCCACTCTGATCCCACTTCTCGTCTACTTCTTAGCGATCGCCTTCAAACGCATCAGGAATTTGGGAGATATTCTGGTTAGGAGCCATCTCCTCCGCTCCGACCATCAACACTTCGGTACGGCTCCTTGTGGTCGTAATTGTATCACCTGTGCTCCCCACTGATTCTGTCTTATTCCCTAATGGATGGTTCGAGATCAAGCATGGCTCCACATGTGTGTCCTTTAGCATCATTTATGCCATCATATGCCAACGATGCCACATGACTTATATTGGCGAGTCTGGGAGACGATTAGCAGAAAGATTTTGTGAACATCTTTGAGATGTTCAACAGAATACTGGTACTCCAGTGTCTTCCCATTTCAACTCCTCAGACAACAAGGGCAAAGACGACATCCATATCACTGGTATTGTCCTTTGTCACTCTATCGACCGCAGCCGGTTTGCTTTGGAGAATCGCCTCATAGTCCAGTTTGGTTTGCTGACCCCACGAAGCTTTAATGTATCTCACTCGTACACATAGTTTCCCTTTAGTTGCTCCTTCCCTATTGCATAGCCTTCTCTGCTGCCCATGTTTGGGCATTTTAGTCTATCCACTATGCCATGCTATTCATAGTTCTCCTCCACTAGTCCCCACTGGGACACTTCGGTGGTCTCCTATACCCCTTTTTTTCTGTGCTACTTACCCTTCGTATGTTTTTATTGTACCCCACTCTCAGACATCTCACTCTTCCCACCTTTTGATTACCTGTTATTCTTCTGTTCTATTCTTTCTTCTTTGTGTATGCACACTGACCTCGGTGTGTACTCTTCTGGTTATGTGGGCGTTATGCGCATTTCTACACATATGATTGTCCCCATATGGGTGTGCATATGCACCTATGTGTTCATATGTATGGGTATTGGTATGTATATATATGCATGTATATATGGTCCACGACACAGGGAAGAAATTTTTCTTTTCTTAAATTAGTTTAGATTATTTTGTTTTGGATGTTTCTTTACTAGTTAGCTATATAGGATTAGTTTTATTTACTTAGATATCTGTGTGCGTGTTGTTTGTTTGTTCCTGCTGAAGGCCTATTGAGCCGAAACGTTGTTCAAATCTGTGTCATTTATCAATCACATAAAGCTTTTACCATACCATTTTTTCTATTTTTTTTTCAATTCTCCCTCACATTTAGCTTTACTGCAGCGTTGCATTTTTATGCATTCATTTGCATTAACCCCTTACTAGTTGCAAATAGACCTTTCTGTGTATTTCAGGTGCTGTATCCTTCAAAGATAAAAATTCATACTTCATATTTTTACCAGTGCACAAAAATTGTTGTATAAAAATTAAAAATTTACATATTTGTACATTGTATTGTTTAATAATGTGTTTGTCAAAATGATTTTATTTTCATGTTTGGTGAGGTGAATCTGTAATCTGAACTTATCTTGTGTGACAGTTAATCTTTAATTTTACTGCTGTTGAGTTGTATGTTTTAGTGAAGTCATAAGATACTTTTTGCTTTACCTCTTCATTTCATTGGCCTCACAGTTTATCTACTCTTGTTTGCTGATTTTTTGGAGAGGGGTGGCTGAATCAATAACTTCGTCTTGCTCCAAATCTAGAGAACGTAAGTTCAAATCACAGTAGTCACAAGTTTTTCTATCAGCAATGAAATAAAAACTCAGACTCCAACAACTCGTGGCAACTGCATTGGACATACAGTCTTTATTCTCTAGTTCTATAGTACCTCCCACAGACCCCAGAAAAAGGATAATGCAGTAAAGATAGTTTTTTAAATTGATTGATTACTTGCCTTTTCCCATATTTTGTCCAGGGGTTCAAATTGGATTATTCCAAAGTTTGGATCACTAGAGATGCACTGGTAAAGTATTCAGAGTCACACTTGAAGGGCTATCAGACCAAACAGAATGAGCAAGCAAATGAAGAGGTTAGTTGGTTCTTTTACAGCATCATGGTAAGTGTACAATTTTAAATATTCTTCTTCATCCCATAACCTTGAGGGTTATTGAGGCACCACTGACATACTTTATTAACCTTCTCAATTTCTCTTTATCTCCAGTCATTTTATGGAACTTCACAAAGTCAAGGCCTGTCCATACTTTGATGTTATCTCCCCATTTATTTCTCTCTCTACCTTTCCTTAAAAATATTCATAAGGGCGCTTTGTTATGAGAGCAGGAAAAAAAGGTATTTGTTATGTTAGGATCATCATCAATGCACACTGGGCAAATGCATAGGTGCTTTATTTTTTCTCTTGAAATCGAGAATCTCCAAGGAAAACACAGACCCATGTTCATGAACTTTGTAGCCTGGAATCTATCACCCAGAATCAGTGTGTGCAGAAAACCTCTGGTACCCATTTTTAATGATAGACATAATAGTAAAAGAAAGCAACAAGAAAGGTCTCAGTCTGAATAGTAAGAAAACAGAAGTAATGGTTATATCGAAGAAATTATCATCACCATCATGCAGCATAAAAATAAACAAGACAAATCTGAAACAAGTGCAACGTTTCAAATACTTGGGCACAATAATAACATCAGATGGGAGATGCACCACAGAAATAAAAAGCAGAATAGCTCAGGCCAAAATAGCATTTCATAAAATGAAAAATATCTTATGCAACAAATCTATGTCAATAAAAATGAGAAAGAGAGTTCATCGGTGCTATATAGAACCAATTCTGACCTGTGGAAGCGAATCATGGACAATAGACAAACAAATGAAAAGACGATTAGAGGCCACAGAGATGGGATTTCTCAGAAGAATGTTGAAAGTTCTCTGGACAGCTAAAAAGACCAATGAGAAAGTTCTCAAAGAGGCCAACACAAAAAGGGAGCTCTTAAAAAAACATGAGAAAGAAGCAATCAACATTTTTCAGGCACATCATGAGAAGAGGAAAGTTGGAATACTTGGTTACAACTGGCAAAATAAAAGGAAAGAGAGATCGCGGACGACAAAGAGAGAAAATACTGGATAGCTTGGTGTCATGGCATGGAAAACAGTCAACAACAGAACTGATATGATGCACTGTAGATAGAAGATTGTGGAGGGACATGATCGCCTACGCTAACTGGTATGGCACATGATGATGACCCAGTTTTAGAAGCTGGGTAAACCCAGGAGCCTTATCAGGCAAAAAAATCTGCCACTATTCATATCTATCTGATTTGGAAACGATCACACTAAACACTTTGCCACAGAGGCTCCTTTGAGAAAAATATTGCAGCTGGTGAAATTGAACTTGCACCTTTCTGTCCAGAGGCCAACATCTTGCCTCTAAACCACCCATCACTCCCAAAGGTATGTATCTCAACTGTCTCTCATGTAATGTTTTGAGTTTGTAGGGTCTGAACTTATTTACTGCCACTGTTTTTGTTAGCTTGCATTATACCCTTAGATATGGTGTTTTCAATCTTGTCATAGAATAAGGTCTGTAGCCTCTGAGTCCTATTTGCTAATGGTTCTTGCATATAACTCCAAATATCTGGAGTGGGGGGGGGTGTGTCAAGGTGCCCAAGCAACTCAACTGGGCTGCGAACAACTTACAGCTAACTGCAACCATCAGGATTGGTGAACAACAGAGCTCATTCAAATCCTACTCTGCATTCCAGTGGTGCCCCAGGACGATGACTAATTAGTCCAGCCATGCAAGTAGAGATTGAAGACAATATCCAAAAATATAAAGTCAAAGACAGATGTGTTAAGCTGTATGGTGCAGATTTCTCTGCTTGCCATTAACTAGTAACGCAGTGCATTTACACCAACTTAACACTCTTTTAATGGCTGGTAAAGAATAGAAGTAATTGTTAAGTGCATGTTGAAGGAGAAGAATCATCATGTTAGCATATTCTTCATCTTATCTTCATAGTTTTCACCCATTCATCAGGCTTGGATGCATTGTGTCACTAGTTTTAAGGCAAAGCCATGAAGTCTGTGTATTTTGGTCTGATAAATCCATCTTGACATGGGTAGATTTTCTAGTTGAATAATTGTTGTCCAGCCAAGCAGACATTTTAACATACTCTTGTCAGCTTTAAACTGCCAAGAGTCCTTCAATGTGTGCAGAGTGCTCAAAGAACCTTCTGTTACTTTATCTTAAAGGGTTAGACACGAGATCTCACATCAGAGAGACCAGGTATGGGTAAATCCATGAAAAACCATAAATTCAAAGTAAAAAAAACTCCCACTGCTCTATAGGATTTGAACCCAGGACCTTCTTGTCTTGAGGGATATGTCTTGTCCATAGACCATCCAATCCCCCTGTCTCTTAACACATTCTTTAACAGTAGCAGTTCAGCATAATACCTCAATAATTAATTTATATATCATGAGTAAAGTCTTTAGTGCCATATGAGAGAGTTTTTGTCTACTCAGGCATATATAAACTAGCCTTAGTTGCCTGTCATGTGAGCAAAGTTACTAGCTACAATAGGACTAGGACAATAGTAAACTTTGTAAATAAAATATAGAGCCTTTCAAGGCACCCAAACCAAACCACTTTTGCCACACACTGGACTTGTATTATCTCCAGTAATTTTGACTTTGCTTTGCCTTTGGTTTCAATAGATAAGATGTGAGTGATACATATGGCTAAAAAGAGCATTGAATGAATGTAATTTATGATGTGTCATTGTACACAACCTTATCAGCACTTTCCAGTCAACACATTCATATTGAGCAAACCTTTTTGGATGTCAGGTTGCTTTCCTTATACAGTCTCTACTCACTTGATCAAACTAGTTAGTCTTTTTTCCATGGCCACCACAGTAGATGTGAAGTAGGATCTTGATTAACTCTGTTTCATTATCCCAATGCTAGCTGTAAGTTGCTGACAGCTTTCAGCTCATTGTAATAGTTCGTTCGTTCGTTCGCTTTCGTCAGCTTTGACCTCTGACGAAGTCCCACCCACTCAATTTTTTGTGGGACTGAATTTTGCGTGTAAAGTCTGTTTTATCCCATTACAGGATGCCCCTCGCCATGCAGGCAGATTTACTCCGACTTCAGAGGTACTAATTTTTAGGGAATTAGTAAAACCCAGGTGTCCTCGCCAGGGTACGAACCCCGGCTGTTGCCGTGGTAAGCCAACCGCCTATCGATTGCGCTAACCGGACACCCCCATTGTAATAGTAATATACTTTTAAAAAGCTGTCATCTTTTACTGCACTTTTACAATAGGTTTTTTGTTTACTCTTGAATATGTTTATATTTTGTGACACTACTCTATAAATTAACCTTCAAGACAATCAGTTATGAAAATATTAAATGGTGTCTGAGGGCAAAGATAACCAATGCCTGGGTTGAAAGGAATCAGTGACTCATAATTAACTGCTTGCATCAAGATTAGTGAAACAGAGTTGATCAAGACTACTCCACCTCCAAGAGTGCCCCAAGCAAACAGACAGATCATTTGCCAAGCAGCTAGGAAGATATGGACTAGATATGAATATCAAAAAGACTAAAACTATGATCATAACCAAAGAAAATTCTCAAGACCTTCAAATAAATATCACAGTTGAAGGAATACATCTGGAGACAGTTCAGAGCTACAACTACTTTGGACATACTATAACCAGTGATGGAAAATGGAAAACTGAAATAAACAAAAGAATAGGTATGGCAAAAAGTAATTTTAATGCCGTGAAAAATATTTGGTTATGGAAGGCCCCAGTATCCTGCAAACGAATTGAAATCCATAATTGCTCAACAACCCGTGCCAGCGCAAGCATCCGAATATAATATCTCATCCCCCAAACAAAGAAAGGTAACTGTAGTCCCCATCGTAGCAGTCTCAGCACACGCCAAAAGACAAGACGAAACCGCGCAGAAAGTGAACACAGTCAACTGTTCCCTGTCATACGATATCATCATTCATCGTAAACACTTGGAATATCGAAACATGATCAAAATGGATGAGACACACAGCTCACGGTGTGCACAGAGCACTTAACTCAGTAGCTGCTGCAACAAGCCGGACTTGGAATATGAGGAAACTGCAACAAGGAACACTTTTCATGCATAGCCTTCAATTCATGAAAAATATACTAACAACAAAACAAATAACAGTAAGGCTGAAAGTAAGAATAGCAAAATGTTACATCTTCTCAATATTTCTGTATGGTGCAGAAACATGGACATTAGACAAGAAAACAGAACAGAAAATGGAAGCTTTTGAAATGTGGATTTATAGAAGAATAGGTAGAATTGGATGGAAAGAAAAGAAAACAAAAGAAGTTTTAAAACAACTAAAAATAAAAAGAGAACTACTAAACACAATTAGAACAAGACAAATGAAATTTTTGGGGCATGTTAAAAGACACAACAGCCTACTAAAAGTAATATTGGAAGGGAAAATACAAGGTAAAAGAGGCAGACCAAGACTAACAAAAAAAAAGATGGACAAGTCAATCTATGATAACATGCACCATCAAAGCAAGAAACTTGAGTAGAATGGCAATCCATGGTAACCAATCTTCGTTGTGGAGACGGCACTCGATGATGATGAGATAGGAAGAAGAGAAAAGACAAATTGGTACCCAAAAGTGTTGTGATTAATGAAGTCAGAAATGTTAAACCAAAAGGCACAAAAAAATATCACTACTTGCTATATATAACACCACATTGCATTTACACTCATTTAGTGTCCCTTTAAGGGGACAGACCATGAATAGTAGTCCTCAGATAAATGCAGAAAAAAGGAGGAAATTATTACTTTGTTTCTATTTGATTTGATTCCTACTAACATAATTGTCTTTTTCTGTAACTTGTCTTTCAGTTCATTAATATTAATATGATGTGGTGAAACTTAAAATATGATTGTGAAATCCTTAAAGTATGAATGAATTTGTTCCCAAGACCAGAGAAAATCTCTGTATGATATTTTGTGCAATGCTAGATGTGTTCTGTTTTAATTTATTTTGATTAACACATGTGGTTACAAAGGGGTTTAACATGCTGTGGCCGCGCTGTTTTTCGTAATTTAAAAAAATACAAATTGAAATAACAGTAAGAAAATAAATGAAAATTGGCCTAAAATACTACTTTATTGGAACAATTTGTTCATAATGTCGGAAAAACAGTTAATAAGAGAATTACAAAGTTTTAGTGGAAAATAATCATGAAAGCCTTTGAAATTGTGGATCTTAGAAAATCGGTGAGAATTGGGTGGAAGGAAAATAAGACAAAGAAGTTCTGAATCAGCTGAAAGTAAAATAGACTACTACTTAACACAATTTAAAAAAAAAACTGATATTATTTTTTTACATTTGAAGAATATCTATTGTCCTTTCGAGCCGAAGATGGCACATAGGGCAGAACCACAATCTCAAAAACAGAAACCTTGCGTGCCAAAATGGCACATATTGCAGAGTCTAAAATCTATGGCGCTGTTTCCATAACAATACTTTTTACAATGACAGCTTGTCAAGCCATCGATCAACCTCCTTAGTCGCCTCTTACGACATGCCTGGAAGGTCACAGTGTCACTATTCTTTACCTCCCTCATAATGAGGCCCCGGTAACACACGGGAAGAAGAATAACACCCTTCTAAAAGTCATCTTGAAAGAGAAGGTAAAAGGTAGTCGAGGCCGAGGCAGACCAAGACTAAAGTAGACTGATAAGATCAAAAGATGAACAAGTGAACCTATGACAATATGCACCATCAAGACAAGAGACAGTTCCATGGCAGGCAAGCTTTGATGTGGAGATGGCACCCGATGAATGAATGAATTGGAAAAACGTTGATAAATTAAAAGCTGTGACACATGGCTTTTGGGCTTGACTCACCAGCGAGTGTGTTAGTTACATCTGATTTTTGTCATGTTGTTTAATAATATACCTATATCTAGCTAGATCATGGGATTTATTCTCCCTGTCAATAAGTATCCACAAGATTGTGGTGCTTCAACTGAGTGCAGCCATTCCCGCAGCTATATCATTAAATAAGACACCCCATAAATCTGTGAGAAGGTTCATCTATCTCAGTTCTATGGTCACAACCACCGTCTCCCTTGAAGAAGAAATAAATTCCAAATCTGAAAAAGTAGCTTCCACATTTGGTAAACTTAAAGATAATAACAAATAAAAGAGAACTATTAAACACAATTAGAACAAGACATATGGAATTTTTGAGGCATGTAACAGGACAAAGTAACAAATGTTAATGTCTTACAATGAGCCAAACTCCCATCCATCATGGCAACACTTAGTAGTAGGAGATTAAGGTGGCTGGGTCATGTAAGAAGAATAACAAACAATCATATTTCCAAACAAATATTGTATAGTGAACTTAGGGACAGAAAGAGACAGAAAGGCAGACCAGTCCTGAGATATAAGGATGTTTTCAGGCCTCCTTAGGTGAATTTTCTATCTGGAAACTGGTAAGATCTGGCTGCAGATTGTAGCACATGGAGAACAAAAATAAAATACGGCACAGAAACATTTGAGGCAGTGTTGATATCAAATTGAGAAGACTAAAGGCACAGGAGAAAGGAGAATGAGACGAGGCCAGGCACCATGAATACATCTTGTTCATTCTGCGGCTGAGTCTGTCTATCCAACATTGGCAGATCCAGCCATGAGAGAAGCTGTTCAACAAAAACAACATCCAGCATAAGACACTAATATTTTTTACCAAACTACTGACTTATCATAATTACTTGTTACCAACCGTCTGTCAAGACGCCAAGGGGCCATATACATATATTTCATCAGCAGGTAGATAAAGATATTGCCAGAGCAATGACAGAGATGTTGGATCAGTTTTTCATCAGTCCAACTCTTGAAGATTTTGTGGGTGCTCCAGACTGGAAACTAGAAGAGAGGAAACTCTTGAGGAGTCTGGCGATTGCTCGGGGACTGAGAGTAGTCACTGATGTATACTGTGAGGAAAAGCTTACTATTATTAACCAGAAGTATGATTTGTCCGAAGTAAGTAGTTGTTCCTGATATTGTTTATTTTTTTTCATGTTTAACTCTTTCCGTACGATCCGCCGCATGGTGCGCCATTTCCATTTCGGTTGCGTACGTTCAGCCGCATAGTGCGCCACGCTAAATTTTATTAATGTGAACGCCATCAGACCATATTCGTTTTACATGTCTTGTATCATCGTGATATTGGTGAAATCTAATACCTTGTTCAATTATCTAATCATTTATATATAATATGTTATATGTTAGATAAATATAAATATGTAGATTGATTCTTAAAACCATGAACAATTTTGTCTCTAAAATCTCTTCCGTTGCGTCGATAAAAAGCTTCCGTACGGAAAGAGTTAAAGTGTTTTAATTTTATATACTTTTGCAGGCTTCATTATAGACTTTCAGACATTGCCATTGATTATATCCTTCAAAGAGAGCAATTGTGTGGATATCCTTGTAGAGTTTATAGTAGTTGTGGGTGTAGTTAGTCGAAGGCTTTAGCATCACTGCAAAGGAGTTAAAATCCATAATTGCTCAACTGCCCATGTCAGTGGAATCATCCGAATTAACATCTCATTTTATTTAAGGATCCAAACAAATAAAGGCGGCTGCATTCCCCATCATAGCAGCTACAGCACTCGCCAAAAGATGTAAGGCCAAGCGGCACTGAAAGTGAGTGCAGTCAAACTGTTCTTCGTCATACGATATCATCCTTCATCGTAAGCAATCGGAATATCGAAACATGATCCGGATGAAAAACACAGCTCACTGTGTGCAGAGAGCACTAAACTCAGTAGCTCCAGCAGCAAGCCGGACTTGGAATATGAGGAAAGTGCAACAAGGAACACTTTTCAGAGAGAGCCTCAGCAGTTTCTGCTGCCTCTCTGCCATATTGACCAAAATTCTTGTAGAGTTTGTTCAAGAATGATATTCTTAATGTTTTACATTCTGTTTCTATTCTTCAGTTGATCGGCAGGGCATCTCAGTACTGAATTCCCAGTAGTCATTTATTTATACTTAATAAAGTCCTCTCGATCGAGAAGGGGATACGAGCAAAGAAATTAGAATCAGACTGGCTAAAGCAGCAATGTCTTTCAGAAGCCTTGAAAAGTTGTGGAAATCAAAACTCATTAGCACAAACACAAAACTTAGGCTATTCAAATCAAATGTACTATCAACCCTTACGTATGCGTGTGAAAGCTGGAAAACAACAAGAGATATAGAAACAAAGTTGAACGCATTCGAAAATAAATGTCTAAGGAAAATACTTGGTATAGAATGGAACGAATTCAAAACAAACGAGGAAATTAGAGAAATCGCCAATCAACCACTAATATCTTCAGTAATAAAGAAAAGACGATGGTCATACGTTGGACATGTGATGAGAAGAGATAATAATCGAATAGCAAAGCAAGCCCTCATATGGGAAACAACAGGTAAAAGAAAAAGAGGAAGACCCAGGGAGACACTGAGAAGAACATTGATGAGAGAGGCAAGAGCAGCAGGAATCGGCTCCCTCAATGAGATAGAACTGCTTGCACAGAACAGAGACAGATGGCGAGATTTGATAAAATATCTTTAAAAGAAAACTGCTAGAACAAAAATTCATATAGGAGAAGGTGTATCTTGGTCTACGCCCTATGGGCCGGTTACGGCTCGAAAGGTCAATAGATAGATAGAAAGTCCTCTCACATATTAACAAATTATCTCTCTTCTTCTTTCCTTCTTTCTCTAAGCCTTTCAGTGTTCAAGTTGCCTTTCAGGCAAGAAGAGACACATGCAATCTTTAGCATTTTTGTCATCCTTTCCTTTCTGTTATTTTTTTAAGGTGTGTCAAATATTCCATGTTTTCGGTGGCTGATTCTTTGAGCTAGTATTCTCATAGCATTTCTTCTTCAGCTGCAATCAAGGCTCACTCAGACTAGTATTCCGGACTCTCTTATGAAAGCTGCTGTTTTCACTGATTCGGGGGTACCATATAGTTTCTCTTCCAGGGTGGTGGGAGTGGGCCACATTGACATCTTCAGGCCTGTGTGCTGGAGGGCAATCCATTAGGAAGTGTTTTGTTGTCATATCATCTAGGGTACAGAGGCATAGACTGGAAGTTCCTATTTTAAGTTTGGTGAACATGTTTCTTTTTCTGTTGTGGCCAGTATGCAAGCGAAGGATGATGACATGATCTCTACTTGATAGCTTGAGGTATCCATCCCTCTCGTTATACTTAGGGTGTATTTTTTTTTCCATTTTGCATAATACTGGCTTTTGATGGTGGATTTAACTTCTTCATAGCTAACCAAATTGTTCTCTTCTGGTTATTTTCTTTCTTGGCCAGTTTGTTTGCATGTTCGTTTCCTTGTATATTACATTGTGATGGCATCCACTGGATGATCACTCTCTGGAAGTTGTTGCATAATTGTTCTAGAGTTATTATTAGGTCATCTGGCTTGTTGTTCCTGTGGTTTTTAGTGCTTTTAGGACCGACAGTTCACCGGTCAGTATCACCATTTCTTGTGGACATTATTTTTGTGCTGGATAACCAGATTTGTGGTATCTCTGAGGGCCTTAGTTTCAGCTTTATAATTGTTTGAGAATTTCCCTGTAGCTATTGATTTGGCAATCTTTTCCAAATTTTTCAGCCTCAGGAACACACCTCCTCCTCCATTTCTGGTGGCTTTCCTAGCAGAGCCATCTGTGTATATGTGGGACCAGGAGTCCTGTGGGTAATTGTCTTCTATGTATTTTTTTCTGTTATGAGCTTTCTCTCAAGTCTGTTTGGGTGCCTTTTTTAAATGCCTATTATTGTTTTCCTTAAAGTTTTATATTTCCCGTGGGGAGACACCACACTGGATGGGCATAATGGATTTTGTCATTGTTTGGAACAGTACTGGATCCCTGGTTGTCACTTCTTTGGAGATTGTGTGAAGTTGCTCCTTCTGAAGCCAGTAAATCTTTGATGCATGTGATGATTCAAGAGTCTTTTATATTTCTCCACTTGCTGTATCACTTTAGTTTTCTGCCTGTCTTCCATAAGTTGGAGGCCCTTCTGTTATTTTTCCTGGTGTGTCAAACATTCCATCACTCCATCTTGTTTGTTGCTGGCTCTTTGATTCTAGTATTCTCATAGCAGTTATTGATGCCATATTGTGTCACATTTACTTATGTACTTTTAGTATTTTTTTAGTATTCTTATCTTTAGGAAATGAAAACCCTTGGTATTATAACATGCTTTGACCTTTGATACCATAACATGCTTTGATCCTTGATACTATAACATATATATAAACACACTTTTTTGGTGCGTCCAAGATGACAGTGTGTTTTCACTAGTTCATTGTCAACAAAGCATAATTTCATTTCTGTGAGCTTCTAAATGATGAAAATCAAACGCCCACGGTGCCTCCACGTCCCGTAGAGCTAAATGACTGGAGTTGGCCAGTCTGTAACATGGAAATGGGTTCTGAACCGTGCGACTGAGTGAGTGCACGTGAGTCTACACCATCCACAGCATCGACGTTCAGCGACCATATCAATCATGATGACAGTAAGTATTAAGAAGCCCAAAAGACAACAACGAAGGAGGAAAATTAGAAAAGGTAAAAGAGGTGGTATGAAATTGTTGAAGTGTTAGAGGCTAGCCCTAAAGTATGTGTTACATATTGAAATTTGGCATCTATAAAGTGATATCCCATTCTTGATAAGCTACTATGCTGTGCCGGTTTGCAGGTGGAGTGTACTGGGATTCCATGGAAGTGATCACTATCTATGTGTCCTCCTAATTGAGAAAGGCAGAAATAGAAGCAAGAAAGGCAAGCTTCACACATTCCACTATGAGAACACACACCAGGACGTCATTAGCAAAATCAGACATAGGAAACAGAGTGCCCCTCACAGGAGGCAGGAGTAATGGATGCAGCTGCCCTGGTGTAACGCAGGAGTCGAGAAAGCTTGGCGGAACAAGAGACAAATGGCCAAGACATGGCAGAAAGCCAGAAGGAATGGAAGAACACAACCTGAGCTCTTGAAGTGTCTGAAAGAAGAGGTCGACCAAAGCATGATGTACTTTAACTATGCAATTAAATATGATTTCTGTTTAAAAAAAAGTGTTCTCAGAAAAATCGCTAGCCACATTCTGGCGCCTTCATCAGAGCATGAATGGCACAACATGACACAGAGACATACCAGATTTCCAGAGCACAGGTCAGATATGACACAAATCTGATGAGAGCAAAGGGCAGCCCTGCTTGCCCGCTACATTGAGCAGACTGATCAAAGAAATGAGGCTGTAAGAATGAGGATATGGTGGTCCTTTTCAGAATTGTGTAAGGATGTATTTATGGGAGAAGATCTCACAATCACAACTGATGCCATTCACACAACACTTCAAAGGTCACACAACACAGCACCTGGTCCAGATGGTGTTAGGTATGACGACATAGGCAATTTAACCGATGACGACTTGCAAAAACTGTCCAAAAAGTTTAATGCCAGAATTCAAAGTGGCCAGATTAAGGAGGAGTGGCTACACAGCTACTTACTACCACTACTGAAGCCAAACAAGGACCATTCTCAGATCAGTGCCTACAGAATCATCACAATGCAGAACACTGCGAGCAAGCTGCTGGAGAAAATAGTTGCCCATGTCCTCACCTGTCTCCTTGAACAGAAACGCGCATTCCCACCCACACTTGAAGGTTATAGATATAACAAAGAGACATGGCTCAATACAGCAGTCTTCACATATGACATCTTCGAAGACTTCCACAGACGAGAGGAGACATGTGCCACTGCTATAGATCTGGAGGATGCATACAACAGAGTACCGTTTGAATACCTCATTTATATGTTCCTCAAACTGGGGGTGCACCTCTTCCTCATTAGACGGAATGCTGCTGCACTGTTTCAGAGAAAGGTGGATCAATGTTGGTCATCCGAGCCAACACCTGTTTGTCCAGGGCTGCCACAAGGTTCACCATTGTCACCAGTTCTATTTAATGTGTACACAATAACGATCACAGAACAATAGCTGGATGGGAGGGGAAGAACTATGACTTTTGCTGATGATATTCTGGTACATCGACAGGGAAGAGACAGACGGGGAATCGCTTCCACAATGCAAAATGAACTCGATTGCATTTCTTCCTGGTGTGGAGTACCAGGTGCATTAGTTAATCCTAATAAAGCATCAGTTGCATGGTTCTCACTTAACAATCATATCGTTAACATGAAACACCGGTGGTACGAATGGGAGCTGATAAGGTGACCAGGAACAAGGTAATCACATACCTCTGAGTTAAGTTTGATTGCAGTCTGTGTTTTCAGGACCACATCAACCATGTGATAACAAAATCCCGCAAAGGATTAGCCGCCTTGAAGGTCATGGCAACTGCCAACATCGAGCAGAGGCTACTTACCTTTCTGTTCCAGGGACTAGTTCTCGCACCAATCAAGTATGCCCTGGCAGTTCTTACAGTCAATAGGACGCAAATTGACAAGCTGGAGAAAATACAGAATGATGCTATGTGCATTATCTTGGGGTGTACGAGTGTACCAGGGTTTTTACCCCTCCTGGTAAAATTCAGCTATCTCGGCCCCTTATACTGTCGATGGCACCGGTACACTCACTATCAGGCTTCACGCCTTCTCGTGGACTCAAGATCTGCCGCTGCTCAAGACCGAGACTTCTGCTCAGCACCTGTACGCTGCGTTGGCCGTGTCGGTCCCTGACCGTCCTTGCGTTGTGATCGCGTTGTGACTCCCCTGTGGCTCGTTCGTCGCCTGGACAACCCCTCCCAACTGTAGACAGCAATAAATACACCAGAACAACACCAACTCAATAATACAACAAGTTTAATGTCTCTTCGACCAGGTCCCTTGCTTGACCTGGTTCAACATCGTAAAGGCATAGTAATGCAAGTAGAATACAATTTATACACGTTCACCCACTCTGCACTCACAGCTTCCCCTTTTCTTGCTCACAGTCTAATACTTTTATTCTGTCTGTAAGCCAGGCTGATTCATACTTGATGATAGTTGTTAAGTCTGTTCACACCGATGATACTGGCTTCAATATGACGTCTCTTAATATGTTCAGATGTGCTTCCATCAACACAACCTACAATTCTAATAAATGTCTCTTCACACTACTAACAAATGTCCATAATATGTCTAGCACTAGGCCTCTCGTCATAAGAGCGATTGTCACTTTGGCTAGCATTAAGCCTATTCATCTCTTCTATCACTGGATGACTATCTCTTCATAAGAGCTATTACTGTTTTGGCTAACACTAAGCCTATTCATCTCTTCTATCACTGGATGACTATCTCTTCATAAGAGCTATTACTGTTTTGGCTAACACTAAGCCTATTCATCCCTTCTATCACTGGATGACTATCTCTTCATAAGAGCTATTACTGTTTGGCTAACACTAAGCCTATTCATCCCTTCTATCACTGGATGACTATCTGTTCATAAGAGCTATTACTGTTTTGGCTAACACTAAGCCTATTCATCTCTTCTATCACTGGATGACTAGCTCTTCATAAGAGCTATTACTGTTTGGCTAACACTAAGCCTATTCATCCCTTCTATCACTGGATGACTATCTCTTCATAAGAGCTATTACTGTTTGGCTAACACTAAGCCTATTCATCCCTTCTATCACTGGATGACTATCTCTTCATAAGAGCTATTACTGTTTGGCTAACACTAAGCCTATTCATCCCTTCTATCACTGGATGACTATCTCTTCATAAGAGCTATTACTGTTTTGGCTAACACTAAGCCTATTCATCTCTTCTATCACTGGATGACTAGCTCTTCATAAGAGCTATTACTGTTTGGCTAACACTAAGCCTATTCCTTTCCTCTAATCACTGACTGATCGTCTCGGTAACTATTTCACACTAACCTGTTACATATCGAAAACTTCCCCACATCCCAGTCTTCCAAGTTCCGTAGTGTCTGCCCACACACGTCTGGATCGGACTCTCACATTAACTCGACTGACCAATCTTTTTCCAACCCTTTGTCTTCCTATTTCTAATCACCCCCTTCACTCGCCCCGCACGCCTTTTCCATGAGTCTCAATCTGTCATTCTCTACCCGTTTTCTACGCAACCCTACTGCCCCCTACTCACATTTTAATACCTCTGTTTATCTCCCCCTTGTTATATTCAATTCCATTATTATCTCCCTGTTTTACCACCTCCTTACTCCTGCTAGTTATTGAGCCACTCTTAATAACTAACCTGCCCTATCCTCTTTCTCACCCCTCTATTTATACATCGGAGCCCCCTCCACAATTTCTGATAGGCCCTTACCAAACTTCTGGAGGACGCTCCTGCCATTTCTCTTTTTTTTTTTTTTTTTTTTGACCCCCCTATTCTGACTCCCCTCTCTCAATGTTTTCATCTTGTTCTACTGTTTCATAATTTTCATCACTCTCCCATTGCTCACTTTCTTGTTCTTTATTCTTTTTCTCCTCTGGCGATTCTCCTGATGACCAATTCCCTTGTCTTTTCCTAATTTTGTCTTCTATCTCTCCTTTTGTTACCGCCTCTGCCTCTTGTCTCACCTGCTCTTCTATTCTTTCTTGTTGTTCCGTCTCTTCTTCCCTGCGATTCACTCTAATTCGTCTCTCCGGTATCGGTATGTCTTCTTCTTCTGACGATGTCTCTCTTTCCCTTCTTATTCTTCGTTCTTGTCTCCTTCTTAATCTACTCCTCGTGTTTCTGTACGGAGCTTCTTCTGTGTTGTCCATTCTTTCCCCACTACTCTCCCCTTCCTGTTCTTTGTTTTCTTCTCTCCTTTCCTGCTTACCATCCTTTTCCTCCTTTTGTTTTGTTACAATCGCTCTATCATCCTGCGATTCCTCACTTTGTGTGTCCTCCGTAGAATCCTCTCCCCTGTACATCGTGCATTTCCTCCTTGGCCTATCTGTCTTCTGCTGTTCTTTTTCCGACCATAGTGTTTCATCCCTTCTTATGTTCCTTCGGTGTGTTCGTATCTCCTTATTGCTATATATATGCTTGATGACATAGTTCGCTTCTCCCGTTCTCCTTATTATCACGTAGCCTTCCTTCCACTTAGGGCTAATTTTCGACGTGGTTGTCTGATTCTTATAGCACACCCTCTCCCCAACTTTATATTCTAATCTTTCTTTGTCCTTACTTTTCTGTTGATTTTTCTTCTCTGCTCTCTTTAAGTTCTTCCACACCATCCTCTGCGTCTCGTGCATTTGTTGTAATATTATCTCGTGTATTTCCTCCCCCATATACTTTCTTCTCGGCTGTAATATGTTGTCTATTGGTAGCATCGGGTGTCTCCCATATAACAAAAAAAATGGGGAAAATTTGGTGCTCTCATTCTTGTTCATCCTGATTGCCGCTAGTGCTTGATTCAACTTTCTATCCCATTCTAGTTCCTGCCCTCTAGTTAGCTTCGATATGATATCGTTTAACGTCCTATGTTGTCTTTCATTGATTCCGTTTGACTGGGGGTTATATACAGATGTTCTGATGTGTTGGATATTTAATTTCTTAAGTGCTTGTCTAAACCTGGTACTTGTAAACTCCCCTCCATTATCGGTCAAAATACTATGTGGGCAACTATACCTGGGAATGATCTCGTTTAATAATATATCTATTATGGTGTCTGTCTCTTTATTGGCTATTGGTATGCTCTCTGGCCACCTACTGTAGCAATCAGTTACATGCAATATATATCTGTTTCCTGAAATGGTTGTGGGATACGGTCCCGTTATATCCATACTGATTTTTTGCATCGGAAAATACTGCTTCTCCATTGTCATTATTGGTCCTCCCTTTTCTACTAGATTTCTTATCTTACATATTCTACATTTCTTTGTGTGTTCATCCACTGATCTGTATAGTCCTGCCCAATAATACTTTAGTCTTAATGCATCCAACATTTTATCCCTTCCCATGTGCCCATTTTCTTCATGATACTCTTTTAATAGTTGCTCTCTGTACACTTGTGGGACACACACTCTCATCTGTACCTCATCCCCATCTATATATCCCAATATTCCATCCTCGTCATCTATCATAAATTTCCTCCAATTTTCTGCCTTTCCTTTCTCTATGTCTCTTATTATTTTCCCTAACTCTCTATCTTTTTTCTGTTCTTGTTTTGTTATGTTTATTTCGTTCTGCGCTATATTACTTTCTTGTTCTTCCTCTTCTTCCGTAGTTATGCTGCCTTGTCTCACTCTGTTGGTATCTATGATGTTGATCTGGAATGTTCTATCATCCACGTCTGTCCCTGATTCATTCCGATCTAACTCCTCTTCTCCCTTACTCGGCATCCTCGATAACCAATCTGCACAGATATTTTTTTGCTCCCTCTATATATTCCACTTTAGCTCCACTATTCTGCCATGTAAGAGACCATGTGTCTATTTTCCTGTTCTTAATGGGCGCTTCTAATATCGCTTTTAGTGGTTTGTGGTCAGTTCTTATCACTATAACTTGTCCGTATATGTAAAAGTGGAGTTTCTGAATTGCATAATGAATTGCGTATGCCTCCTTCTCTATGGTAGGCCACTTAATTTGTGTTCTATTCAGTTTGTGAGACAAAAAGTAAATTGGCCACTCCTCCACTTTACTAACTCCCGATGTCCTATCCACTTCCTTTTTCTCGCACACTAGGCATGCCCCTATCGCTACATCTGAAGCATCTGTGTATAAAATCATCCTTCCCTCATTATTCGGGTGTGCCAATAATGGTACCTTCACTAAACTTTCTTTTAGTGTGTCAAATGCCTTCTGGCATCCTGCCGACCAATGAAATTTTCTAAACTTCTTTGTAAGTGTTGTCAATGGTTCTGCCACCTCTGCAAATCTTGGTATAAACCTTCTATAATAGCCACACATCCCTAAAAAGCTTCTCACCTCCCTCACTTTTGTTGGTGGTTGCATCTCTTTAATCACCTGTACCTTATCTGCATCTGGCAGTATTCCTTCCCTATTTACCACAAAGACCTAGATACCTCACTTCCTCTCTCATGAACTGACACTTATTCAGCTTGAGTTTTATGTCGTGTTGTCTGAGTCTCTCAATTACTGTCTTAATGTGTTGCATATGTTGTTCCTTGGTGCCTTTTGTAAAGATGACTATATCATCTACATACGCTTGTGCAAATTGTCCTAACCCTTGTAATACTTGATTCATTAGGTTCATGTATGTGGCCGGGGAACCTTTTAGCCCGAATGGCATAACATTCCACGTGAACGTTCCCACGTGTGTGTTAAATGCAAGTTTCTCTTTCACTTGGATGGCCCAATAGCCCGATTTACAGTCCAAAGTTGTATAGAAATTTGTGCCTTGGAACAGTGCCACTATATCCTCCACCCTCGGCATTTGGTAACTAATATCTTTTGTTACTTTGTTTAACGCCCTGTAGTCGCAACAAAATCTTTTCGACCCATCTTTCTTCTGTACTATCACCACCGGTGACGACCATTGGGACGTCGTTCTGGTAATTATTCCCGCTTTTAACATTTCCTCCACCGTTTTTTCCACTACCTCCCTATCCTTCAAGGGCGTCCGATATGTTCTGATATTTGTCGGTTGTGCCGTTCCCGTGTCTATCTCTAGTTCTACTGTTTTTGTCTTTCCTAGTTCGAAATCTGTTAGTGCAAACATGTCGTGATTGTTCAACACCAACTTTTGCACCTGCTCCCTATCACTTTCCTTTGTTTGTATCTGTTTTATTATCTGTTCTTTCCTCTCCCTTGTCAACTTAATCTTTGCTGTTCTTACACTCTCCTTCTCTCCTTTGTCCTTTCTCCTTTGTCCTGTTATTCCTTTCACATTATTATTGAACCTTTTTCTTACCCATCGTAGGTATTCTTGTCTCTCTCTTTCTTTGTCTCTCTCCTCTGTTTGTATTTCCCTCTTTCTTTGATCTTTTATTTCTGTATGTACCTTATTTATTTGCTCTCGTTTTATTTGTGCAATTACCTTTCCCTTTCCTATTCGTATCGTCTTCCCCGAATAGTTAATCAGCATCACCGGACAACTGTTTGACCTGCTTATTGTTACTATCCCATCAATCACTCTTATACTCGGCTCCTCCATTATCTCCTTTGCTTTCGTCGTTTCTACTGTCATACCGGGTTTCACATACCCATTTTGTTGTATTTTTGCTATTACAATGTGCACTGTGTGTGGTCTTAGTACTACTTCTTCCTTCACCCTGACTAAGGTTGAAATATGTATGTCGTCCTCCATCTGTATTTCTACCTTCCCTATTTTCAGCGTTTGTGTCTTGTAATTCACTATCACCTCATTTCTTCTCATCCAATCCCTTCCCAATATCATCACTCTGTTCATCCCCCTTACTATCACAAATCTTTGTTGCATTCTGCACTTCCCTATTTGTATTTCTATCCATGTTTCCCCTATTACCTGTAATAGCTGTCCACTTATGGATTCTAGCCTATTTGTTGTGCTGTATATTTTCCCTTCTCCTTTAAGCAACTTGTATGCACTTTCCTTAATGACGCTGACACTCGCTCCCGTGTCTATTATAGCCCGAAATTTTTGCTTCTCTATTTGCACTATACACGAGCACGGGTAATCTCTTCTCCCATATCGACCAAGCTGATCAGGCCTTCTCTGTGTACTCAAAACCGCCTGCCTTTTTGAGTACTTGCTCCGTTTCCCGACATCTGATATTTCCCTCCTCTTCCTTGTCTATTTTCCTACTTCTGTACAGTGCCGGATGATATGTCCTCTTCTTCCACACCCATAACACCTCCTCACCTCATGGACCACATTCACCACTCTTGCCTCCCTTTGCCTCTCTGTTGTTGGCCTAAGATGATCCACCTCCATGGCGATTTCTTGCCTATGTATCCTACTCGTTTCGTTTTGATGTTCTTGTTCTCCTTCAAATCTCTTTGTTAATCCCTCCTCCTCTATTGCCGCATTTATTAACTGGGAGATCGTTGCTACTCTCTTTCTTGCCAGCATCAATTTTAGTCCTTTATCTCGGATCCCTGCTATGAACCTTGCTATCAATAATTTATTAACCTGTTCTGATTCTACTCCTGCTCCAAAGCCTGTCTGTGCCATCTCTCTCACCCTTTCTCCATATTCCTGTATTGACTCGTTTTTTCCCTGTTGCGCTCCTGTCAAATTCATTATAGCGTGCTGTTCATCCTTATACTTCCCGTACCGTTTCGCCAAAAACCCCCTGAATTCTTGCCATGACTCATCTTGCATTTCTTCTATTCTTCTTCTCATACAATTTGCCACTCCCCCCTGGCTTGTGGCCACTGCTAACTCTTTCCATTCTGTTTGCCCTAAGCGTTTACTTCTACCCCAGAATTCAATGGTTTGAATCCATTCTTCATATTTTTCTGGGTCACCCCCGAACATAGGCACTCTTCTTGTTATCTCTTGCATTTGCAAGTTACTTCCTAACCTTTCTACCACTTCTCCCATCTTTTGCATAGTCTGCCACATATACGTCTCCTGTGTCATCCCCTCCATTCTGCGTCTGTCCTAGTGTTTTATTTAACCTCTTTTACACTACCTTGTTATCCACCTGCCTTAACTTCCTATCTTCTACCCCAGTACTTTTACTTTTATATCTGACCCTCTGTGTTGAACTCAACTACTTTTACTCCCTATACTTCTGTGTCCCTAGTCTTGATACCACTTGTTACTCCCTGTCTATTCTTTGGAGCGTATTTTGTCACTCACTTGTATTAAACTATTCATTTACATATTACAACATTACCATACATTTGACTGCATTTCTTTCTTCACTTCTGTATATCCCTCACATTATCCCAGCCATGTGTGTCATTTGTTGATAATCCTATTTCACACTCTATTCTACCTCCTCTCCCTTATTCAAAGTGTCTTTTCCCTACTCTAACTAACAAAATTGTGGGTTGACACACACGACTGTGATAACGAGGGCACCATTTTACAATATTATACATGTTAAATCCAACAAAAAAATTTTCATTTCAATATTTACAACAACAATTAGTTCCAATCAGTGCACAATTTGAACATGTATCACCTACGTAACTCTAATTACTTAATTAACTTAATTTTTCTTCCGTGTGTTCCTTGTTTCGTCTCTCGCTGCTGTTGTAACCGTTGGTTGTACGTGTCCTGCGCAGGTCGTGTGGCACCAAAAATGTACCAGGGTTTTTACCCCTCCTGGTAAAATTCAGCTATCTCGGCCCCTTATACTGTCGATGGCACCGGTACACTCACTATCAGGCTTCACGCCTTCTCGTGGACTCAAGATCTGCCGCTGCTCAAGACCGAGACTTCTGCTCAGCACCTGTACGCTGCGTTGGCCGTGTCGGTCCCTGACCGTCCTTGCGTTGTGACTCCCCTGTGGCTCGTTCGTCGCCTGGACAACCCCTCCCAACTGTAGACAGCAATAAATACACCAGAACAACACCAACTCAATAATACAACAAGTTTAATGTCTCTTCGACCAGGTCCCTTGCTTGACCTGGTTCAACATCGTAAAGGCATAGTAATGCAAGTAGAATACAATTTATACACGTTCACCCACTCTGCACTCACAGCTTCCCCTTTTCTTGCTCACAGTCTAATACTTTTATTCTGTCTGTAAGCCAGGCTGATTCATACTTGATGATAGTTGTTAAGTCTGTTCACACCGATGATACTGGCTTCAATATGACGTCTCTTAATATGTTCAGATGTGCTTCCATTAACACAACCTACAATTCTAATAAATGTCTCTTCACACTACTAACAAATGTCCATAATATGTCACTAAGACGACTGGAGGTCAGCCATGTGTGCATGACCTCTACTGTGGAATAAAGTCTATTCACACCGACGATACTGGCTTCAATATGACGTTCTTAATATGTTCAGATGTGCTTCCATTAACACAACCTACAATTCTAATAAATGTCTCTTCACACTACTAACAAATGTCCATAATATGTCTAGCACTAGGCCTCTCGTCATAAGAGCGATTGTCACTTTGGCTAGCACTAAGCCTATTCATCCCTTCTATCACTGGATGACTATCTCTTCATAAGAGCTATTACTGTTTGGCTAACACTAAGCCTATTCATCCCTTCTATCACTGGATGACTATCTCTTCATAAGAGCTATTACTGTTTTGGCTAACACTAAGCCTATTCATCTCTTCTATCACTGGATGACTAGCTCTTCATAAGAGCTATTACTGTTTGGCTAACACTAAGCCTATTCCTTTCCTCTAATCACTGACTGATCGTCTCGGTAACTATTTCACACTAACCTGTTACATATCGAAAACTTCCCCACATCCCAGTCTTCCAAGTTCCGTAGTGTCTGCCCACACACGTCTGGACCGGACTCTCGCATTAACTCGACTGACCAATCTTTTTCCAACCCTTTGTCTTCCTATTTCTAATCACCCCCTTCACTCGCCCCGCACGCTTTTTCCATGAGTCTCAATCTGTCGTTCTCTACCCGTTTTCCACGCAACCCTACTGCCCCCTACTCACATTTTAATACCTCTGTTTATCTCCCCCTTGTTATATTCAATTCCATTATTATCTCCCTGTTTTACGAGGGACACTCCCTATGTAGCAATGAGGTATCTTCTCAACTTTCCAACCAAGGATAACAGGATCAAGATCTGGAGGGCACGAGCATATCTGAAGATACGTGCAAAGAAAGAACATCGTTGCAACATGAGCTAAACACAGGGAAGGGTGTCAGGCTTAAAGGAGGCAAATTATGGGTGTGCCGAGCAGAAGATGTCATCAAAGATATAGATTTACCAATATCAACGCTGATGAGGAGTGGATACCGGTGCCTACATCATTCAAGGGGGCATTCTCGTGTATTTTCACACTCGACAGGAAATGTAGGGAATAGAACTCAATTGTGGTCAATGGGGAGATCAACGGTCTCATCTGGGATAACACAGATGAGAAAGATGCAGTCATCTAAACAGATGGATATGTAATACGACACTAAAGAAGTGCATGGGCATTTACAGCACGCTCGGCAGGCAGAATAGTCAAGGAAGACAGTGATGCAGACGTTATGACCATGAGTAGCATGACGATGGAGGTGATGGCAGTGACCAAGGCATTCAACTGGTTAGAATCACAAGACTACACCTACGCCTGTATACTGAGTGATTCAATGAGCATGATAAGAAAAGTGGAGGTGGAATCTGTACGTATGCAATGCATAAAGTCATTGCAGAAGTCAAAAATATGTAAGGTCACCTTTGTCTACGTCCCAGGACATGCAGGTGTACAGGGAAATGAAAAGCAGACAGGTTGGTTAGCTGTGCTATTGTTGAGGATGGTCAACCAATGGATCTGGGGGACATCATCAGTGCCCTCCTGGAAGTGGGAAGGACACAGGACTTTGATAACCATGAGTCCATGTCACTCCTGATGAAAGAGATGAGAGTTAAGATGAGCACAGCCAGAAACAAGAAACTTAGTGGGCGTGTAAGAAGACTAATCAACCAACATAGAACTGGATTCTTCAGTCGCTGGATACAGCGAGACTTGCCGAGGAAGGGATCTGAGCACCTATGGATGACCCAACCCAATGATGACCCACTAATGACACAATATTCTATACTTGACTTTTGACACTATAGCTTGCTTTAACAGCATCAAATGAAGTATTTATAAAAATAGTCTTTGGGAAAATGTTTTGGAGAATTACAGAATTTGTAGGATAAATAATGTTGCATTATTAGGAAAATAGTTCTTGGAAGGGCTGTGGCTTTGGAGAATTGCAACATTTGTGAAATAAAACATTGTATTATCATCTTGTGCTGCCTCAACATCAAAGGTTGACTTGTAGAACTCCTTGATAGAGAGAATTGTGAAAGCTTAAATTTGGCCACCATTTTGTGCTTACACTATGATGTACTGCTGGAGAAAGATGTAATAGTTCCAGTCCAGCTAAAATTTAGAAATAAAATAAGCAGTCAAACTGCCTTTAAATTAATAAAAAAAAAGAGAAATATTTTTAATTCACTAAAAAGAAAAAAAAATATCTTTACAGCATTTTCCCACACGCCTATTCAGGAATTGTTGTTTAGCTGAAGTGACCTAAGACATGCTGACTCAAATGAAACCCTAAAATGATGCAAATTAAACCCTTCCTCATACAAAAATTCTCATATTTCTAACTTACATTCAGGATTGCTGTCTGCGCAGCTTTCATTATTATTTCCTGCCTTTATGCTATAAAAATACTTATTGTGTATGTAATGCCACTGACATTGTAGTGTCTATTGTTTCAGTTCATCTCGCAAATTTTCTAAAATAACAGTTGCCGTTCTTATAGCCCAGTGTTTATGACTGTCACTGTTACTAGCGCCATGAGCAAAACAAAAAAAATATAAACTTCCAAGACAGATTTCTCAAAATTGAAACTGTCAAAAAAATTATTACTTTCACTTTTACTCACAGAAATTATGAAATTGTATTATTGTGTAAATAAATATAGCTATTCAATATTAATATGAGAGATTAAATGTCATGAATTAAGTGGATCGTAAAATATTAAATCACTTATTGTCACCGGCGCGGTGAGGACAAAAACATAGACCTATTCCAAATATGAATATAACAAAAAATGAAACGGGAAAAAAAATTATGACTTTCACTTTTACTCATAGAAATTATGAAATTGGATATCTATATAAACAAATATAGGTGTTCAATGATAATAAGAGAGATAAAATGTTGTGAATTCTATCTATCTATCTATCTATTGACCTTTCGAGCCGTTGCCGGCTCATAGGGCGTAGACCAAGATACACCTTCTCATATCTGAATTTTTGTTCTAGCAGTTTTCTTTTAAAGATATTTTATCAAATCTCGCCATTTGTCTCTGTTCTGTGCAAGCAGCTCTATCTCATTAAGGGGGCCGAATCCTGTTGCTCTTGCCTCTCTCATCAATGTTCTTCTCTGTCTCCCTGGGTCTTCCTCTTTTTCTCTTACCTGTTGTTTCCCATATGAGGGCTTGCTTTGCTATTCGGTTATTATCTCTTCTCATCACATGTCCAACATATGACCATCATCTTTTCTTTATTACTGAAGATATTAGTGGTTGATTGGCGATTTCTATTTTATTAGGTGGATCGTAATATAAAATATATTGTCATGGTGTAATTTTTCTGGGAACGGTGGGCTAGACAAATATTCCTGTCAGACTTTGCGGGAAGAAATTCTATATTTGACGTCACAACTGCATAAAATTAAGGTATATGTTTTAAAGAGAAAGTGTTCATATGTGCCCATTACTGGGGTCTGCCACAGGGACTTGTAGGACTGGAGAATAACGGCTGCTTGTCCAATGCAGTCGCTGTGAGTTGTTCAGGTCTAAGTTTTTATTTAACCCCGATAGAACAACTTGTGACCCTCCTGGGATTCGAACCTGAGTTCTCCTTCACTAGTTGGTGATATCTGAAATAGATAATTTGTAAGAAAGTGACTCACCAGTTTATTGAACATAACAGTACATTGTTACAACAGCACAATCTGACATCACTTAATTCATTAGAAACCATTTCAACAAATATAATCACACAAGTTCTTGTTCTAGCAGTGAAAGCACAGTGACAAACAATAGAAACCATTTCAACAAATATAATCACACAAGTTCTTGTTCTAGCAGTGAAAGCACAGTAACAAACAATAGAAACCATTTCAACAAATATAATCACACAAGTTCTTGTTCTAGCAGTGAAAGCACAGTAACAAACATTAATGTCTAGCACAATCTGTAGCGATAATCTACCACATATTGTTGGGTAGAGACCTTTCGCTTTGAATGTGAAGTCGGACATTGATATACTTTGCTAAAGGACCCAGTCCAGTAGTGAAGTGTAACGTACACTCCTGCAAGGTATGGCGACAAAAGTGTGTAGGAGTGTACGTTACACCTCACTACTGGCTTCTTGCTACCAGCTTTACAGCAGTGCTGCAATTATTTACCTGTTCCCTACTTTGCTAAAGTTTTTGTTTAATATGATGACAGATTGTGTCAGCTTCTCTATGTGGAGTTATGCCTAATAGTAATTTGGCTATGTTTCTTATTGATATGTATATATGCTCATACTGATGGATCAGAAGCTCATGTTTTAACATTACATCTACTACTGTATCACTAGCGTAAACTAGTGAGCTCTATATATGCTTTCTAAGTTCTGTTTGTCTCAAAATGTCTGTAA
Source organism: Megaustenia siamemsis (assembly GCA_032433765.1). Classification (NCBI taxonomy): domain Eukaryota; kingdom Metazoa; phylum Mollusca; class Gastropoda; order Stylommatophora; family Ariophantidae; genus Megaustenia; species Megaustenia siamemsis. Next base: position 42,864,741 of record JAVIAB010000059.1, on the reverse strand, counting down.
TCCCTTCACCCTGTGGAGCTGTGATAGCTTCAATGCAAGTTTGACAGTTACAGTATTGCTTTTAAGAAACTGCAAAACAGCAGTTACTTCTATTCTGCTCATGGAATCAGTTTCATTGCAGTTGGGGCATCCCCATATCCGCCCCATTGTCCGTCAGAACATTTCTCTAAGTGTATGCAGTGATTGTTCCTAATAAGGTAGATACATTGTGGATAAGTCAGCTCTTGCCACTAAGCACTTTGAACCAACCAGACCCCTTATCCACCTATTCCTCTCCAGTCTCTCAGTATATATATATATATATCCTTGTCCCGCCCATCCTCCTCCTCTCAGAAGTGAGGAACAAACCTCCTCATTTTTTTATTTAGACAAGTTGGCACAACTCTCACTAACCAGGGTTTCTAGCTGACTATCATGGAGCACTATTTCACTCTATCTCTTACCTTGAAGGTGCAGAGTGGTTCCTCAAAGAATTGTAGTAATTAATTTAGGAATATAATTGATCTCAATAGGATGAGTAATAAAAGTGTCCAATGAACCATCAGTAGCCACAGAATTAATTCCTACATCTAAGTGTCTGCCTGTAGTCTGGTCATTTTCTGATAACCAGTAACCATTTTTTTCTTATCCAGTTAGAATTTTTTTTTTTTTTTTAGATTTAAGGCTAAAAGTGAATATCAACAAAGTTTTTGATAATAAAAAAAAGTATTTTGTATTTCTATCACAGATGGTTACAATTTTGGAGAATAAAGCCAGTAAGAATCAAGGACGATTCCGGCTTCTTCCCCAGGAGGAGAAACCATCTTACAATGACATAGCTGGTGAAATTGCTGTCAATGAATCAGTTGTTCATGAGTATCAGACTTTGAAGGGAGCCAACAACCAACACAAGCCATTGTCAGAAGCTGTTGATGAAGAGACTGTCTTTAATAAATGTGTAGAATGTATTGATGTATCTATGAACTCAGAAGATTATGATGTCTTTGTTACAGCTGACAGTTCCTTCTTTGATGTTGATGATGTCAGAGACAACATTACACAACCCTTAGAGTTACTTTTGCCAGCAAGCACATCAACTCCTGCAAAAACTAAAACAGACTTTGCTAGATATTATGTTGATAAATCAGAAATTTCAAAACCATCTTCGCCCATTTCTGATGAAAGCCATAGAACAAACCATGCTAAATGCATGACTCAATCAGTAGCAGAATCTTCACTACTAAATACAACATATTTGTCAATAACTCCAGCTGTATCTATGCTAGCACGTGGCAATGAATTTCACTTATCAACAACATTACAATCTGTTGCTTTAAACATGTCATCGGATTCTCAAACTGGTCACGTGAAGGAACCTCTAGGACAGAGTCATGCTCACTTCCATGATAATTCACTGATAGACTTGAAAAAAGTTAGCAGATGTTCCAGAAATGATCGTCCTGCTCAGGGTAAGTTTCCTAAATCTTGTGACTGTGATTAGTTGTGCAAGCATAAAGAAATAAGCAAGGATTACATAATAAAACAAGGGGTTTCTTTGTGTCTGTTTTTAGATGTGTACACAAACACAAGGTGAATTCATTCATCAGGACACATGTCCTTTGCAGAATGTTGCATTCACCACAGTCTGTCTGAAAGAATTTCTGTCTCTAGCCAGATCTCCCACAGAATGTTGCATTCACCACGGCCTGTCTGAAAGAATCTCTGTCTCTAGCCAGATCTCCCACAGAATTTTGCATTCACCACAGCCTGTCTGAAAGAATCTCTGTCTCTAGCCAGATCTCCCACAGAATTTTGCATTCACCACAGCCTGTCTGAAAGAATCTCTGTCTCTAGCCAGATCTCCCAAATTTTGCATTTACCACAGCCTGTCTGAAAGAATCTCTGTCTCTTGCCTGATCTCCCACAACTTCTGCTGTTATGTTTAAGATCTCCTTGGTGTCTTGAAACCACCATCTTCTTGCTCTGCTCCTGATGCATCACCCAGGAACCATTTCTTCCATTATTGTTCTTTCCAGCCCATGACTTAATAATAGCATTTTAATTTCCTCTGTAGAGTGGTGTTTATAAGCCAGTTGTTTTTAATGTTTAAGTGAGTTCATTGGAAAACCATCTTTTGGTTACTGAGTTTTTATTGAAAAAACTGAAATAATGACATTATCATTGTTCAAAATCCCCCTAGTTCATTACAAGTACACCAGCGAGTGCTTAACAAGCACTTGGGTACTGCAGGAAATAATTCTTTTGTATGGGTTTGCACCACTGCATGGTCATACATCTTGCTCACTGTTTGGAACTTCATCTCATCATGAATGGTCCAATGTTAATGTTCACTAGTTCTGCCACCTCCTTGATTCTGACCTGCTGGTTTTCCCATATCACATTCTTCACAGCTGCTGTCTTCCATGACTACCGGACACAGGTGAGGAGAATCTTCCACACCACCTCGTTGCTCTTGTGTTATTTGGAGATTATAGTGTTAGTGGCTACATTTTCCTAAGGCCATTGGCACATCTATAAATGATGTCCTTAGTATAATGCCAGACCATCCTATATTTCCAGACGATCTATAGTACATTTCAGAGTTAGTTAAACCCCGTGTTTGTGTCTGTCAAAAAGTAATTAATTACATTTGGGAATTGAAACCTAGACCCACTTGCTCAGTAGGTGAGTGCTGAATCAGTTTGCCAGCATGGTTTCAAGTAAGGATCAGAAGCACACAAAATGATGAGCTTTGCCAGCCTGATTGCTTACCCTTCATCTCTAACAGCTGATCCTGTCAGACTGGTTGACTATAATCTATGGATGTTAAAAAAAAAAAAACTATGCAACTCCTACCACTCGTCTTCCCAATATTCCACACTGACTGTGTGTTGATGTCAAATTAGTCAACTTCAGCTATTAGCATAACAGACTTTTATCATTAGTCATCATCATGTGCCGCACCAGTTGGTGTAAGCGATCATGTCCTTCCACAATCTTCTATCTCAGTGCATTGTATCGATTCTGTTGTTGACTGTTTTCCATGCTATGACACGAAGTTTTCTAGTATCCTCTGTCTTTGTCATTCCTGATCTCTCTTTCCGTGTATTTTGCCAGTTGTAACCAAGTACTCCAGCTTTCCTCTTCTCACCTTTTATCATTGGTCATTTAAAATTGCCCAGTGGGAACAACACTTCATAGTGTGCTACTTGACAGTAACAAATCATAGTTTATAAACAGACAACTCTGCTCACTTGAGATTACAAAGTCTGGTGGTTTCAAGGTTACATCACTTTCTTGTGCACCTTGCTGTTCAGTCTTGTGTCCTGACTAATCTGAAGGCTACTGCTGACCAAGTGTAGGTTTAATTATCAATCTCAATGGCCAATTTATCTACTATGCATGTGTGAGTTTGACATAGTCCAGTGAGGTCATGTACTGGATAAATCTTCTAGTGGTTATCATCTATCATTCCTTAACCTATCAACTTTTCATCTACTGAAACTTTCTTGGCCAGAGCAAAAAGCAAGATGATAGTGATACAAAGTGGATCTTTCTCACCAATAACCTGTAGTATCTTACTACCAGTATCAGAACGAAATGATCATCGTTTTTTAAACCATGAAGTGAGAATGGAAAAGCTGGATGGAATGTATTGTGAAAACTAGAAAAATTAAGGTAAGAAGAGACAGAGGGAAGCAGAGAGGAAAGATACCAGACAGTTTAAGAGGGGGATTTGGTGGGAAGTCAACAAGAGAATTGATAAACAACTAAGGAAACAGAAAGTTATTGAGAGATATACCTCTGCCAGCAGGCTTGGTACATAATGATGATGATAGTGTTTAAAAGATAATGCTTGAATCTCTTATGGCCTGTTTGGAGCACACAACTTGTTTGTTCATCTTTAGAGATCACTTCAAGGATGCACACCAGGTGCTCTGTTGCTTTCACATACCTTCTAGCTCATAGTGGTTTCCCTTAATTTGTTAGGATTACAATCAATATGTATGCAAAAACACAGTTGTGTGACTTTCTGCATCATTTTCTATGATAATAAACTTAGGCATAACATTTACAAAAATTAAAATTGATACGGACGTGCCTAAATAGCTGTGCTTATACATGTTGCTAGGCCATTAGGTCATACCAAGTCTACATTTAACATGGATGATAAATATCAAAGTTGAACGACCACATGATACATATAAACCAAAGAAAAAGATCTGCTGTACAGGTTTGCATTTAAAAATAGTAAGCATGCTTTCATCATTGGGCAAAGTGAATACACCCTTATGGTTCCAGTAGCTTACTGGTTGTGTACATGCATAGCTTGTTTATGTAGGTTATCATAAGGACATATAGTAATGACAAAGGTGACTTAAAGCTCACTGAGTGATAATAATTTGTAAGATATAGTATTAATGAAGCAGTGCCATATTATGTTGAGTATCATTTAGATCTCCTTTGCTTTTCTAGTAATGCAATCTCCTGTGTGTGAGCTTCAGTCACAAAGAAATGAGCTTGAATGCAGCATTGATGTTGAGGCTGGAATTGGTGTGACAGATCACATGGCAGATGAGTTCTGGTCACCCAGACAATGCATGGACCAGCAGTGGCTTGTACAAGAGAATGAAGGAAATCTCCAGGGCTATATAGCAGATTGACCATGTCTGCATTGTTAACCAAACTTACATATCACACTGCTTGGTGACACATTCTTCTGTGTAACATTTGTTGTTATTGGATGTTATAATTTTGCTTCATTGCATTTTGAATTTTTAAATAACAATTATGTACTTCTCTTAGTTTTTGTCAATCACAATTTTATAATTGTGCAACGCAATTTCATTAATTACTACCTTCTGTTGATGCATTCTACACACTTTCACATTTCTAGATAAACTTTAATTAACATTTTATCATTTGTTATCCTATTCTTTTCTATCACTTTCACTTAGAGTTTAGTCATAACATTTTGTATCTTTCGGAGATATGTTTTTTTGATATTAAAAGACAAAACGCAACACAGACTTCATTCTCTTTGTCATCTCAATATAAAGTTTATAATAATAATGGCAAAGTGTTTCCAACACATCTTCTGGTACAACACAGACTTCATTCTCTTTGTCATCTCAATATAAAGTTTATAATAATAATGGCAAAGTGTTTCCAACCCATCTTCTGGTACTCCTTGCAAGTCATCTTTTGTTTTGAGTGTACAGAGTTTGTCTCCCCCTCAGAGCTCTTAAATAAAAAATGAGAAGGTTCAACATAAAGAAAGTATTGACTCCATAACAACCCTCCAGGGAAGCAATAAAATAGATCAACCTGCTTCCAACCATCTGTAAAATAATTAAAAGACCAAATATACATATATATCAATAGCAGTATGAAGGAGCTTGTTGAGGGCCTCCAAGAGGTGCATAAAGGATAATGATTATGATGAAAATAATAACCCTTGACAAACTGTATTGCTATGGTTGTCTTCCATGAACATTTCTGACTTTTACAACCTTCCAGTCATGTCAGACATGCTTACAGTGCACCTCACCACAAGGCCCTATTCTGGACATCTTCTGAAAATTATTAAGGGAGTATATGCCTGCTATTTTTGTCAATGTTCTCAGTGTTCCTCAAGGTTGGCATCTTTTTCTTTTTTCCTGTTGTTTCCAATTTGAAGGCTTATTTAAAAAAAATTCTCGTCATTTCATCTCAACACAAGGCTGACATTGTCATTTCATCTCATCACCAGGCCGACACATGCTGACCTTCTATTTATGATTATAGATGAGACTTGGTTGCATGATGATTTTTAAAAAAATGTATGAACTAGTCTATAATTAATTCAGTTGTGTACATTATATATTAAAATATGCATGAGGTAAAGATATCAGAGAACATATGAGGCTGCTGTATCTGTCTGTCCGTTCGTCCATTGTTCTTTCGAGCCAAAGACATAGGGCAGAAATTATAGACATTTGTGTCTGACATTCTTTCATCTGTCAGACCTTGCATAGGACCTCTATTGTGTCTCGCCACATTGCTCTGTTCTGGGCGAGTATCTCAATTTCAGCTCTTTCAATTTCAAACAAAGAAAATTCTCAAGACCTACAATTAAACATCACAGTTGAGGGAATACACCTGGAGACAGTCCAGAGCTACAACTACCTGGGACATATTATAACCAATGATGGAAAATGCAAAACTGATATAAACAAAAGAATAGGTATGGCAAAAAGTAATTTTAATGCCATGAAAAATATACTAACAACAAAACAAATATCAGCAGGGCTGAAACTAAGAATGGCAAAATGTTACATCTTCTCAATATTCCTGTATGGTGCAGAAACATGGACATTAGACAAGAAAACAGAACAGAAAATTGAAGCCTTTGAAATGTGGATTTATAGAAGAATAGGTAGAATTGGATGGAAACAAAAGATAACAAACGATGAAGTTTTAAAACAGCTGAAAATAAAAAGAGAACTACTAAATACAATTAAGACAAGACAAATGAAATTTTTGGGGCATGTTAAAAGACACAACAGGCTACTAAAAATAATATTGGAAGGAAAAATACAAGGTAAAAGAGGCAGAGGCAGACCAAGACTAACATGGACGAGTAACATCAAAAGATCGACAAGTCAATCTGTGTCAGCCTGCACCATCAAAGCAAGAAACAGTAGAATGGCGATCCATGGTAGCCAACTTTCGTTGCGGAGAAGGCACAAGATGATGATGATGATCTCATTTTCGGCGAGGGAGCTGATGCCTGCTGTTGTTGCCTCTCATTTTGATGTCATTTTTAGTGTTTCTCTAGGTCTGCCTCTTTTTCTTTTAACCTCTGTTTTCCATTTGAGGGCATGCTTTTAGATTTGTTTGTTTTCTCTTTTCATCACAAGGGCCAACATATGGCCACCTTCTTCTCTTGATTATATTTGATAATTTTGGATGCTTTGTCATATCTTTTATTTCTGTACTAGTCTTGAACTCATTCCATGGTATACAAAGTATTTCCCTCAGGCATTTGTTTTCAAATACATCCAGTTTATTTTCTATTTCTTTAGTTGTTTTCCAGCTCTTGCATGCTTATATATATAGCAGATACATTTGATTTGAAAATTCTGATCTTTGTTTTTGTGCTTAATATTTTTGATTTGCATTATTTTATCAAGGTTTCTGAAGGTCAGGCTGCTGTATAGCTGATGAAAATGTGTTATCCCTCCCTCACCTACATAAAGCTGTAACCGTACTTTTTTTTAACTTTGAATAATTTTTTTTTCAACCTATACCACACGTGTGTGTGTTAGTTCTTCTTTGCATGCTGTACTGTTTGTTCTAAATAAATTACTTTTCTATTCTGTTCATAGAATCAGTTTCACTCATCATCATCATTGAGTGCTGTCTCAGCATCCAAGGTTGGCTACCATGGAGCGCCATTCCACTCTGTCCCTTGCTTTGATGGTGCAGATTGTCATAGGTTGACTTGTCCATCTTTTGATGTTACTCCTCCATGTTAGTCTTGGTCTGCCTCTTTTACCTTGTATTTTCCCTTCCAATATTACTTTTATTAGGCTGTTGTGTCTTTTAACATGCCCCACATATCTCATTTGTCTTGTTCTTACTTGCTTGCGTTCGCCCGATGACTTAAGGAGTGTACCTCGACATCATCCGCCCTTAAAAGGACGTTAAATAGGTGTGTCTGCGTTGTGTTGTGGTTTACAGTATAACTGTGATATTTGCGCCTTTCGGCCCAACACATCCGACTTCAGCTAATGTCTTGTTCTAATTGTGTTTAGTAGTTTCACTGCAGTTGGGAATTCCCAATATCCTGCAGTCAAGTCCCAGCTACTGCCGAAGTGCATTGACAAATTCTGTGTACAATCATGCAGCCTGGCGCCGCTGGCCCAGTTCCAAACAGCTTCCATTGAAGGTAGAGTGCACAGCCACTCTCTTACTTCAACTTCCTCGAAAACGCATTTAAAACAAGCAAAGCAACTAATGATAAAGTAGATTTGGATGGAAAGAAAATAAAACAAATGATGAAGTCTTAAAACAACTAAAAATGAAAAGAGAACTACTAAATACAATTCAAACAAGACAAATGCGATTTTTGGGTCATGTTAAAAGACACAACAGCCTACTGAAAGTAGACTTGGAGGGGGAAATACAAGGTAAAAGAGGCAGAGTCAGACCAAGACAAACATGGACGATTAACATCAAAAGATGGGACAAGTCAACCAATGACAATCTGCACCATCAAAGCAAGAGACAGAGCAGAATGGCGCTCCATAGTAGCCAACCTTCGTTGCGGAGACGGCACTCGATGATGATGATGAAAATTTAGGACAACCAAGAAAATCATATATTTTTATATACCTTAAAGAAACGAAAAACTTTCCTAAGTGCATGGCAGTAGAGAAAAAAAATCAGGCTTAAGGTCGATGAAAAAATAAGATTTCATGAAAAAAGAATTATTGAAATTCATCAGTTTCCGAGATAATTAATAAAGTCTGTGGGCGCGAATTTGTGAACGAACTATAGTTACATAATGTATCCACGCCTACTTAACGTGTGAACACAGAAGAATAGTCCATTGATGTCATGAAGACGACGCTGGTCTAGTTCTCTATTTCGGTCAATAAACTTTGAGGCTAAATGAAGTGTTTGTGGCAGTAAGAGCATGGGTGTATTGATTGCTGATCTGTCAGGGAAGATGGTCTGATGATTAACTTGTGGCCTCATCCAGAATACCTCAGAATAAATTTGCTGCACCAGACTAAATTAGGGAGCCGCGATAGCTCAGTGGTTAGTGAACTGGACTATAAAGGACAAGAGGTTGGGTTCGATCCCAACCGACGGTTTCCGGGTTCACCCAGCCTTTAATTGGTACCTGATTTTTTTCAGAGAAAGTGAAGCGGCGCGGGCGTAATACCGACCATATTACCCCAAAAATCATGTGCCGAGGGTCTGTAAAATATATGGTCACTAACACCATATTCCCTAAACGCCACTTGGCGTGACGGGGGTAATTTACTTTTTTTTTTTTTTACCAGACTAAATTATCTGCAATATTACCCTCAAAAGATCATGATTGATACACATTTAGGATATAGACATTTCTTGTATTGCTCTTGTAATATATCTCTTTGTAGTTCAGCACACTAAATAGCTACAAGTGATCGCTATACCTTTGTGTAGATCACCATAAAATAGTCATTTTTTGTCTTTTTTTTTTTAGTTCGCCATTAAATATAGTTCGCCAGGTATACAGTTAAGACTAGAGTCACTCATTGAAACTTCGATCGTGGCGTCAGCTGTTGCAACCAAACAGCTCTTATGTGTTAAAAAAAAAAAAAAAAAAAAAAAAAAAAGTATAGTACCCCCGTCACATCAAGTGGCTTATGGGAAATATGGTGTCATGGACCATATTTGTCTACGGCACATTTTTGGGTGATATGGTCGGTGTCACGCCAGGCCGCTTTTACTTCTCACAAAAATCTCTGGTACCCATATTTTTTTAGAGACTGGGTGAACCCCGTAGCCTTATCAGTGCGAAAAAAAAATCCGCCACTGCTGGGGATCGAACTCGGACCCTTCTGGTCAGGAATCGAGCACACTAACCACTTAGCCACAGACCATTATTTTCTAACCACGAGTACAATTCGGAACTGCGATAGCTCAGTAGTTAGTGAACTGGATTAGAAAGGACAAGAGGTAGGGTTCGATCCCAACCGACGGCTTCCGGTTCACCCAGCCTTTAATGGGTACCAGATTTTTTTCTGGGAAAGTAAAGCGGCACGGGTGTAATACCGACCACATTACCCCAAAAATCATGTGCCGAAGGTCTGAAAAATTTATCGTCACTAACACCATATTCCCTATACGCCACTTGGCGCGACGGGGGTACTTGAGTACAATTCACACTGCTTCCAGCGGGAATCGAACACGGACTGACCGAACGTCGGTAGCCCAGTTTTGTGGTTTTCTCTAGGCTACCGAGGCCCCGTTGTGAGGTGGTCGGGGATAAGTTTTTATTTCATCCCTGATATAAAAAACAAAACACAATGTTGCACATGTCTATGAAATGTGACCAATAGACTGGCCAACACAAAAAGGGAGCTCCTAGAAAACATCAGAAAGAAACAATCAGCATTTTTCGAGCACATTATGAGAAGAGGAAAATTGGAATATTTGGTTATAACTGGCAAAATACAGGGAGAAAGATACTGGATAGCTTGGTGTCATGGCATGGCAAACAGTCAACAACAGTATTGATACGATGCACTGTAGATAGAAGATTGTAGAAGGACATGATCGTCTACGCCAACCGGTATGGCATATGATGATTATGATAGACTGGCACCTGCAACTGTGTGGACGGACTCCCAAGCATGTACTACAAGAAGGCACAGTACTAAGCCGCCGTAGAATGAAAGACTGGCATGTAAACATACTTTGTTGTATTGTCAGTGTTCTCGAAGACCATTTATGTGTCACGTTTTACCAACATCAAGTTTTACCAGTGACTTTTGCTCGCTTTCTTCCGCTCTCCCTTCTAATTTAGTAACCTCAGATTTGCAGAAACATTCGTTCTTGTGTTTTAATTTCCTTCCTCTTTTCTAGTAATTACCAATCTCTTCTATGATCCCTTCTTTATTGAAGATGAAATGTATATATATATGTGTGTGTGTGTTTATGTGTAAAGTTGGGTTGTAATACAAGCAAAATATCGATTAGAAAGGAAAACAAATCATTGCAGTCAATAGCTGCACTTTTAGGCCCGAAACATCCGTCTTTGGCATAGGTAGGTATTCTGAACAATTTATCACATGGTAGCGGCCATATTTAGCCCACTCTTTTAGATTTTTTAACTGCCAAGGGTTCTTTAATTTGTGCAAATGCACACGGGACCTCCTGTTTTCCAAGAGGGCTAAATATCGAACCTCACTACCCAGAGAGGGCTAGACATCGGATCCTACTAACCAGAGAGGGCTAGACATTGGATCTTACTAACCAGAGATGGCTAGACATCGGATCATACTAACCAGAGAGGGCTAGACATTGGATCTTACTAACCAGAGATGGCTAGACATCGGATCCTACTAACCAGAGAGGGCTAGACATTGGATCTTACTAACCAGAGATGGCTAGACATCGGATCATACTAACCAGAGAGGCTAGACATTGGATCTTACTAACCAGAGATGGCTAGACATTGGATCTTACTAACCAGAGAGGGCTAGACTTCGGATCTTACTAACCAGAGAGGCTAGACTTCGGATCTTACTAACCAGAGAGGGCTAGACGTCGGATCTTACTAACCAGAGATGGCTAGACATTGGATCTTACTAACCAGAGAGGACTAAACGTCGGATCTTACTGCCCACAGAGGGCTAGACGTCGGACCTCACTGCCCAGAGAGGGCTAGACATTGGATCTTACTAAACAGAGAGGGCTAGACATCGGATCTTACTAACCAGAGAGGGCTAGACATCGGATCTTACTAACCAGAGAGGCTAGACATTGGATCTTACTAACCAGAGATGGCTAGACATTGGATCTTACTAACCAGAGAGGGCTAGACTTCGGATCTTACTAACCAGAGAGGGCTAGACGTCGGACCTCACTGCCCAGAGAGGGCTAGACATTGGATCTTACTAACCAGAGAGGGCTAGACGTCGGATCTTACTGCCCAGAGAGGGCTAGACGTCGGACCTCACTGCCCAGAGAGGGCTAGACATTGGATCTTACTAAACAGAGAGGGCTAGACATCGGATCTTACTAACCAGAGGGGACTAGACATTGGATCTTACTAACCAGAGAGGGCTAGACTTCGGATCTTATTAACCAGAGAGGGCTAGACGTCGGATCTTACTAACCAGAGATGGCTAGACATCGGGTCATACTAACCAGAGAGTGCTAGACGTCGGACCTCACTGCCCAGAGAGGGCTAGACATTGGATCTTACTAAACAGAGAGGGCTAGACATCGGATCTTACTAACCAGAGAAGGCTAGACATCGGATCTTACTAACCAGAGAGGGTTAGACATCGGATCTTACTGCTAGACATCGGATCTTACTACCCAGAGAGGGCTAGACATCGGATCTTACTACCCAGAGAGGGCTAGACATCGGATCTTACTGCCCAGAGAGGGCTAGACATTGGATCTTACTGCTAGACATCGGATCTTACTACCCAGAGAGGGCTAGACATTGGATCTTACTGCTAGACATCGGATCTTACTACCCAGAGAGGGCTAGACATTGGATCTTACTACCCAGTGAGGGCTAGACATTGGATCTTACTACCCAGAGAGGGCTAGACATTGGATCTTACTACCCAGAGAGGGCTAGACATTGGATCTTACTACCCAGAGAGGGCTAGACATTGGATCTTACTACCCAGAGAGGGCTAGACATCGGATCTTACTACCCAGAGAGGGCTAGACATCGGATCTTACTACCCAGAGAGGGCTAGACATCGGATCTTACTACCCAGAGAGGGCTAGACATTGGATCTTACTACCCAGAGAGGGCTAGACATTGGATCTTACTACCCAGAGAGGGCTAGACATTGGATCTTACTACCCAGAGAGGGCTAGACATTGGATCTTACTACCCAGAGAGGGCTAGACATTGGATCTTACTACCCAGAGAGGGCTAGACATTGGATCTTACTACCCAGAGAGGGCTAGACATTGGATCTTACTACCCAGATAGGGCTATACATTGGATCTTACTACCCAGAGAGGGCTAGACATTGGATCTTACTACCCAGAGAGGGCTAGACATTGGATCTTACTACCCAGAGAGGGCTAGACATTGGATCTTACTACCCAGAGAGGGCTAGACATTGGATCTTACTACCCAGAGAGGGCTAGACATCGGATCTTACTACCCAGAGAGGGCTAGACATTGGATCTTACTACCCAGAGAGGGCTAGACATCGGATCTTACTACCCAGAGAGGGCTAGACATCGGGTCTTACTACCCAGAGAGGGCTAGACATTGGATCTTACTACCCAGAGAGGGCTAGACATTGGATCTTACTACCCAGAGAGGGCTAGACATTGGATCTTACTACCCAGAGAGGGCTAGACATCGGATCTTACTACCCAGAGAGGGCTAGACATCGGATCTTACTACCCAGAGAGGGCTAGACATTGGATCTTACTACCCAGAGAGGGCTAGACATCGGATCTTACTACCCAGAGAGGGCTAGACATCGGATCTTACTACCCAGAGAGGGCTAGACATTGGATCTTACTACCCAGAGAGGGCTAGACATCGGATCTTACTACCCAGAGAGGGCTAGACATCGGATCTTACTACCCAGAGAGGGCTAGACATTGGATCTTACTACCCAGAGAGGGCTAGACATCGGATCTTACTACCCAGAGAGGGCTAGACATTGGATCTTACTACCCAGAGAGGGCTAGACATCGGATCTTACTACCCAGAGAGGGCTAGACATCGGATCTTACTACCCAGAGAGGGCTAGACATTGGATCTTACTACCCAGAGAGGGCTAGACATTGGATCTTACTACCCAGAGAGGGCTAGACATCGGATCTTACTACCCAGAGAGGGCTAGACATTGGATCTTACTACCCAGAGAGGGCTAGACATCGGATCTTACTACCCAGAGAGGGCTAGACATCGGATCTTACTACCCAGAGAGGGCTAGACATTGGATCTTACTACCCAGAGAGGGCTAGACATCGGATCTTACTACCCAGAGAGGGCTAGACATTGGATCTTACTACCCAGAGAGGGCTAGACATTGGATCTTACTACCCAGAGAGGGCTAGACATTGGATCTTACTACCCAGAGAGGGCTAGACATTGGATCTTACTACCCAGAGAGGGCTAGACATTGGATCTTACTACCCAGAGAGGGCTAGACATCGGATCTTACTACCCAGAGACCAAGAGGAGGTGAAACCACGGATTCGAAGTGACAAATTTCCACCGCCATTAGTCAGGATTTGAACCCAGGACCTTTCTATCCAGAGGCCGACGTCTTACCTCTAGACCAGCCAGTCTCAGCTACTGATTGTGTCAGGATGTGCGAGCTAACACTGGTCAAGATACTACCCCATCTCCTCGTGATAGTTCAGGAAACAGACTAATCTGTCTGGTTCTATGGCCAAGTATCTAAGAGAGAAGATAACTCGGTAATTAAAAATACCATATTGAAGTCGGATGTGTTGGGCCACAAAGTGGAGATATCACAGCTTGCGACACATCGCACCTGCGCCAACTTAACACTCTTTTTATATCAGAAAACAGGAGTAATAATTGAACTCTGAAGTACGCCAGAATTATTCTTCTTCACTGTTTGTATAATGAGTCTCCTTGCGCAGTTGATTGTTTCCTTCTTGCAGTCTGATACCCTCAGCTTCCAGTTGCCTTTTATTTTTAACACGTAAGAAGCTATTTTAGACACAACAGCCTACTAAAAGTAATATTGGATGGAAAAATACAAGGTAAAAGAGGCAGAGGCAGACCAAGACTAACACGGACGAGTAACATCAAAAGATGGACAAGTCAATCTAACAGCCTGCACCATCAAAGCAAGAAACAGAGTAGAATGGCGATCCATGGTAGCCAACCTTCGTTGCGGAGAAGGCACACGATGATGATGAAGATGTTATTTGTTGATGCTTCTTTAGTGTTGTATTTCTCTTACCCTTCCGAACAAAAATAAAGTAGATGATTAACAGCAACAAATGAATCAAACAAAGAGAAGAAAAAAATAACTGTATTTTTATGTACAGGAGACGTCAAGAGAAACACTAGTACGGGACAATTACTTGACAGTTCTGTACACAACAAAATATTTCAACCGTCATTGATGTATTATTAGCTTTGTTGCTGTCTATTTGTATTGTGTACTGTTTCATTGTCCCTAATGCTGTTTTTTATTTTTATTCTGCGTGGTATATATCAAATGTATTATATTGGAATTATTGCTGACGGACAGACGTACTTGATGCCAACTAGGATAATAACTATCCTCAGTAAATGAGAGAAAAAACAAAGCTCAATTTTACCAAAAAGTTTTAAAAGTTTATTTTGCAGTGTAGTTTCTGGCAGTTATGAAAATGTAAATTTATTACAAGAAAAGAGTGACAATTGAAACGTGAGTTAAATTCATTATCATCGAGTGCCGCCTCCGTATCTAAAGTTAGCTACAATGGAACGCCATTCCGCTCTGTCTCTTGCTTTGATTGTGCAGGTTGTCATAGGCTGACTTGTCCACCTTTTGATGTTACTCGTCCATGTTAGTCTTGGTCTCCCTCTGCCTCCTTTAACTTTTATTTTCCTTTCCTAGATTACTTTTAGTAGACTGTTGTGTCTTTTAGCAAAATTCTCGTTTGTCTTGTTTTAATTGTATTTAGTAGTTCTCTTTTCATTTTTAGTTGCGTTAAGACTTCATCATTTGTTTTCTTTTCTTTCCATCCAATTCTTCCTATTCTTCTAGAAATCCACATTATTTCACAACAAGACTGTTGCGCAGATCATTAAAAGACGTCAGCAAGGGCAGAGTCAGAAAAACTATCTACACGCAGCCACCATAACATCTAGGAGCTAAATTCACCATCATGTGCCATACCGGTTGGCGTAGGGATCATGTCCTTCCACAATCTTATATCTACCGTGCATCGTATCAGTTCCGTTGTTAACTGTTTTCCATGCCATAACACAAAGTTATCCAGTATTTTATCCTTTTGTCGTCCCTATCTCCCGTTCCCAGTATTTTGCCAGTTGTAACCAAGTATTCCAAATTTCTTCTTCTCGTTTTGTGCCCGAAAAAATATTGATTTTTTTCTTTCTGATATTTCTTAGGAGCTCCATTTTTGTGTCGGTCTCTTTGATAATTTCAAAGTTGGAATTTTTAGCTGTCCAGGGAACTTTCAACATTATTCTGAGAAATGTCATCTATGTGGGCTCTAATTGTCTTTTCATTTGTTTGTTCACTGTTCATGATTCGCTTCCATAGGTCAGAATTGGCTCTATATAACACCGTTGAACTCTCTTCCTCACTTCTATTGACATAGATTTATTGCATAAGAGTAGATATTAAGTTGTATTTGGACATAATTATTATAGGCAATAAAAGAAGGTAGTTTGCCATTCCTTTCCTTCTTGGCAGTGACTGTACTAGTCGGAGATAGCAGCCATTGTCTCTATACATGAGATCCTCTTCCTGCCATCACGAAGTGGTGACCATAACCGGCACTACTTGTCGGCTGCTCCCACAACACCATCCACCACCTGCTCAAATGGCTTCACTTAACCATGATAGGGGGGCTAAACGGGAGCTCCACCTTGCTCAAGGGTGTCCCGATGACTAGCGGAGGAAAGGAGACGTTTTACTCCTCCTTTGGTAATGCATCACTCTACTAAATTGCTACACCTACTAAATTCAGGTAATTAAAATAGAAACTAAAATCACAATAAAAGGATACAAAGAAACAGTAAAAGTACCGTCATAATAATGTTGTCCTTACAAATTAGCGGGAGCCGCGATAGCTCAGTGGTTAGTGAACTGGACTACCACGGACAAGGGGTAGGGTTTGATCCCAACCGACGGCTTCCGAGTTAACCCAGCCTTAAATGGGTACCGGATTTTTTTCTGGGAAAGTAAAGCAGCAAGGGCGTAATACTGACCACATTACCCCAAAAATCATGTGCTGAAGGTCTGTAAAATATAGGGTCACTAACACCATATTTCCCTATATGCCACTTGGCGTGACGGGGGTACTTTACTTTTTTTTACTTACAAATTAGCAGTTAACAAGTTATGTGTTTCATCATCAGTCTTTGTCAATGTTTAAGAATGGCTTCCACCTGATTTATTGTGTCCAAAGTTATGGATATTAATACTACTATGGATACTTTTGCTTTAATTGTATTTTTTGGGATCAATAAGTTCACTATTCATCCTAAAACAGTTAGCAGAAAAGATGACAGAACACAATCAAAGTTTATACAATTATTATAGAGAGCTTTCATAGACGAAGAAAGAACGTTTGACCGACTAAACAACTCGACTGTCGACGACGAAAACGGTGGGTTGTTGGAATACTTGAAACACTAGATACAGAACAGCAGCAGGGGCCAACAACCCAACAAAATGCAAGACCACAAATTATATCTTTCCTCGACACTCAAAGGAAAATAAGGAAATAAAGAAGAAGTCAATGACAACCGGAATTGAAACATGTCAATAACTTATAGCTGATCAAGAGTTTATGTTACTCTTGGTTGTGGCTCTGATGACAGACTGCCCTAGTGTGTTATGGGTTGAGGGAAGGCAACACCGTACCAAAAATGTCATGCTCAAGTCGGACCCAGATGCACGTAATATATCGCTGCGTGCTCCATTCTATAATACAACGTAACTGAAGTCCCGCTAATGGTGGGCGAAGACAAAGAAGGAAAGATAGATGTGTGTTTATTAATAGTTTTCTCCTCAAATTCATTTGCTTCTAACATTATTATATCCTTCCATTTCTACTAAACAATTTCAAGCCTTCTATAAACCCATGTTTTGTGCTGCGCTTTTCTTTCCTGCTGCAATGTAGTTCGTATGTTGTTGCTCACAATTATTGCCGAGTTTTTGGCTCGATTTGGCTAGTTTTCTCGGTGATGTTGATACATCAAACGCATAAATGTCAACAGAAGATAATAAACACACGACAGAGCTTAAACGCATACACAATTATACGCCTACAACGAACTAAAGTTTACCCTTTTTAAAATATTTGCAGAAAAGGCATCAGAGACGTGAACAAACTATCTCGTACTTTAACAATACTCCTCATTCAGGTAAACATGTTTTTAGAAATTGAGCGCGTTTATTTTCGACCAAAAAAAAAAAAAAAACTATAAAGGGATTTGCTGCGCTAAGAATTTCAGGTGACGAGTGAGCTAATCTCGAATAAATAAACTGATACTATTTTCGTACTTCAAGAACCGGTGACTTAATGAGTTTATCCGACAAATGTAATGACACATGTATCAGCCAATTTGATTCGGTTCAATGAGAGACTCTCATTACTGATGATTACCTAGTTTTAATGATGCCGCACATACGTGAATTTGTCGTAGTCTGAGCTAGTTTGAAATACGTGATCCAGTATGTGTCAGCATATTAATGTATACATCCGCTGGCCGAAACTTAGCTGAACAAATAACATGAGACAAAAAGCAAAACATGAGAATCTATATTGTGTCTACTTCATGGTACTCAGCCTGATGTGCTCGAGATCCATCTTTCTCTCTCTTTTCTTTGTTTCTCAAAGAAGCTACCGGGGTATAGTAAAAAAGTAAAGTACCCCCGTCACGCCAAGTGGCGTATAGGGAATACGGTGTTAGTGACCCTATATTTTACAGACCTTCAGCACATGATTTTCGGGGTTATGTGGTCGGTATTACGCCCATGCTGCTTTACTGTCCCAGAAAAAAATCCGGTACCCATTTAAGACTGGGTGAACCCAGAAGCCGTCGGTTCCTACCCCTTGTCCTTTGTAGTCCAGTTCACTAACCACTGAGCTATCGCGGCTCCCCTGCCGGGGTATGATCGTGTCTAAACCATTTGATTTCTTTCTTCCTACACACTGATGAGTCTCCAGCTCTTGTACTGCTTTACTGTCCCAGAAAAAAAATCCGGTACCCATTTAAAACTGGGTGAACCCAGAAGCCGTCGGTTCCTACCCCTTGTCCTTTGTAGTCCAGTTCACTAACCACTGAGCTATCGCGGCTCCCCTGCCGGGGTATGATCGTGTCTAAACCATTTTATTTCTTGCTTCCTGCACACTGATGAGTCTCCAGCTCTTGTACTTATATCCTCATTTCTGAAAGTCCTTTGTTATCAGTGTAAAACATGGACATTATCTAAGGCACATTAGAGTAAGAGCGACGTAATCAATTAGTTGATACACTTGAGAAAAGCGGGTGTCCGGTTAGCGCAATCGATAGGCGGTTGGCTTACCACGGCAACAGCCGGGGTTCGTTCCCTGGCGAGGACACCTGGGTAATTCCCTAAAAATTAGTGGGAGCCGCGATAGCTCAGTGGTTAGTGAACTGGACTACTACGGACAAGGTGGTAGGGTTCGATCCCAACCGACGGCTCCGGGTTCACCCAGCCTTAAATGGGTACCGGATTTTTTCTGGGAAAGTAAAGCAGCACGGGCGTAATACCGACCACATTACCCCAAAAATCATGTGCTGAAGGTCTGTAAAATATAGGGTCACTAACACCATATTTCCCTATACGCCACTTGGCGTGACGGGGGGTACTTTACTTTTTTTTACTTTACTTGAGAAAAGCTACTGCAGTCACATGAGTAATAGGAGGCTCTTCATACGCTCACAGTTCATGAAGTCTACACCGGAATTGGCGCGAGACGAATGGAGGTTATTCTGTTTGTTACGGCAACCTGGAAGTATCCATTTTGAGCTGCGCACCACTTATACAGTTAACACAACACGTTCAATAGCACAGTGTGAATGTAAAACGCGCTAGTTTTACATAACACAGCACGTTCAAAAGAAAATTATGAATGTAAAAACGCGCTATTTTTACATAACACAGCACGTTCAAAAGAAAATTATGAATGTAAAAACGCGCTATTTTTACATAACACAGCACGTTCAAAAGAAAATTATGAATGTAAAAACGCGCTATTTTTACAGAACGCAATACGTTCAATAGCACAGAATGAATGATCAGGGTGAACACTTTGTTGGTTGATGGAACGGTGAGTTGAGCAAATATGGGAATGTTCCGTCTGCAGTGAAGCCATTCCATTCTCAAGTTTAAAGTTGTATACAGTTTTGGGTAGAGCTTAGCAGCAGCAGGAGGTAACCTGATCATCAGAAGGGGAGACCTCCTCCCCTACCCTCTCCGTTGAGTATGTGTTTCGGTCCTTTAACTTATTGACACTCTAGAGGAAGTGAACCCGTATGGGTCAAGACTCCCTGGCGTCATCCTCCTGCTGCATTGAACTCAACGGCTTAATAGTCGATTATTTCACGGATGATTTCTTGCTCGTGAGACAAGTTCAGCCGTTTATGGTGGCGGTTTGTGACTTTGGCTAATGACTTGTCTAACTTCTCCTAGGTTACTGTGTCGCAGGTGTGAAGAAAATTGATCTTCTCTCTCTCTCTCTTTCTCTTTCTCTCTCTCTCTATCTCACTCTCTCTCTTTCTCTCTCTCTATCTCACTCTCTCTCTTTCTCTCTCTCTATCTCACTCTCTCTCTTTCTCTCTCTCTATCTCACTCGCTCTCTTTCTCTCTCTTTTTCTCTCTCTATCTCACTCTCTCTCTTACTCTCTCTATCTCACTCTCTCTTTTCTCTCTTTCTCTCTCTATCTCACTCTCTTTCTTTCTCTCTCTCTGTCTCACTCTCTTTCTCTCTCTCTCTATCTCTCTCTCTCTCTTTCTCTTTCTCTCTCTTTCTCTCTCCTTCTCTCTCCTTCTCTCTCTCTACCTCACTCTCTCTCTTTCTCTCTCTATCTCACTCTCTCTCTCTTTCTCTCTCTTTCTCCCTCCCTATCTCACTCTCTCTTTCTCTCTTTCTCTCTCTCTCTCATCTCACTCTCTCTATTTCTCTTTCTCTCTCCTTCTCTCTCTCTACCTCACTCTCTCTCTCTTTCTCTCTCTATCTCACTCTCTCTCTCTTTCTCTCTCTCTTTCTCCCTCTCTATCTCACTCTCTCTCTCTCTCTATCTTCCCGCCCATGAGGTGAGAGAATTAATCATCTCAGTTCAACAGCTCAACTTGAATATTCTCACTTCTGTGGATTGACTCCTCACTGAGATCTTCTGACGTTTCACCTGTCGTGACAGACAAGATATAAGAGAAAAAATGAAGGCATCCGAAAATTGTGGGAGTAGACATACAATAACAATGCTGCTGTAAAGCTGGTGAGAAAGGAACGAGGTTGGACACGATGCATTGTGACAGCTTTTCATGAGACAACACAAGATACGGTGACGGTGTCTTTAAAAAATATATATAAAAAGGCTTAGCTGCCAGTGGAGTCCCGGTTCTCATTTTACAAATGGATGACCTAGAATGTCATCCAAAATGTTTCCAAAAATGAGGAAGATACTATGCAATCCATTTTTGACAATAGAAACAAGAAAAAAAGTTCTTAAATGTTACGTAGAGCAATCTTAACATATGGATGTGAATCATGGACAATAGGACAACAGACAACAAAATCACTGGAGTCTGTGGAAATGCGGTTTTACAGAAGAATGTTGAGAATACCATGGACAGCTAGGAAGAGTAATGAAAATATTCTGAAAGAGGCCAAAGCAAAAAAGATAGCTAATTTCCAATATTAGGAAGAAACAATCATCATTTTTTTGGGCGATGTAATAAGAAGAGAACAGCTGGAATATATTGTAACAACTGGAAAAATTGGGGGATGAAGATATAGAGGGAAGCAAAAAGAAAAGATACCAGACAGCTTAAGAGAATGGCTTGGCAGAAGGTCAACAACAGAAATGATAAATAACTGTCGAGATCGAAAGTTGTGGAGAGACATGTTACCTACGCCAGCAGGCCCGGTACTTGATGATGCTGATGACCTAACATTAGCACGACAGAAATAGGGCGGAGTTATAACTGAATCAGCTCTGAGCTGCATACAGAGACAAGCAATGACATGCCAAGAGATTCTATACCATGTAAGGAGTCACAGTCGCCTCCCAGGAGCAGAGTTCTCAGCGACCCACAGCTGATGGCTTGCGAAAGGATCGGTGAATCGGAACCATCCAGACCCTACTACACCTCTCCGTGGTGCCTCCAGTAACTGACTAAACTGTCTAGTCTAGCCAAGCGAGCAGGGATTGAAGAGTGAAGATAACTCGGTACTCAAAAATAACATGCTGAAGTCGGATGTGTTGGGCCGAAGGACGCAAATATCACAGTTTTACTGCAAACCACAACACAAAGCAGACACGCACGCTTAAGGGCGGATGATGAGAATGTGTATTCCTTTAGTCATCAGGCGAACGTAGGCAAGCAGGCGTATGCCATGCCAAATATATATTATAGGAAGAGATAGAAAAAGAGCTTGGTGTAGATCCAGTAAGATGGGCTGTCAATTTCCGAGACACGCTACGTCATCATTAGTTGATAATGGTTGCCAAAAGGGCAAGAACTCTAACTTTGTATCTCCCTCGACACCCGAAGGGGTATAAGAGAAAGTGAAGACAGACAGACAGACAGACACACAGACACACAGACAGACATACATACAGACAGACACACAGACAGACAGACAGACACACATACATACAGACAGACATACAGACAGACAGAGAGTCAGAGAGAGAGAGAGAGAGAGAGAGAAGTAATTATCTCAACCGCTAGCACTGAGAAGTTATTGAACCATGCAATGCATTAGATACGTAGAAGAAGAGAAAATAAGGTGGCTTGACTTATCAGTTGTTATTAATAGTCTACAGCAGCTGGAGATCTGACTTCAGAGATCGAGGAAAACGGATCATCAGATTGAGAAACAATCAAACAGAAATCATGCAACTGTGGAGATAACATTGTCAGTGCGACATTCTTGGCTCGTGCAACCTTTCTAGAGTACATGAGATCAAGCACTCCATTCCCCCTAGACTGCAGCAGTAAAAGTAGAAAGTCAAGTAAGCCAGGTAGAGAGGATTGGTTATTGGTTATTGGTTATGAAGGCCTCGGTATCACTGCAAACGAATTAAAATCCATAATTGCTCAACCGCCCGTGCCAGTGGAATCATCCAAATTACTAACACATCTCCCAAACAAAGAAAGGTAACTGTAGTCCCCATCGTAGCAGTCTCAGCACACGCCAAAAGACATAAGGCGAAACCGCGCAGAAAGTTAACACAGCCAACTGTTCCCTGTCATACGATATCATCATTCATCGTAAACAAGCGTGAAATCGAAACATGATCAAAACGGATGAGACACACAGCTCACGGTGTGCACAGAGCACTTAACTCAGTAGCTCCTGCAACAAGCCGGACTTGGAATATGAGGAAACTGCAAGAAGGAACACTTTTCAGAAATAGCCTTCAATGGTTCCTGCCGCCTATCCACCATATACCTTGGGAGTTCACGTCCTCCCGAAAATGATGATCGTCATAACACTTGATGATGTTAGGCCATCGTTGATGACTCCAATTCCAAACATATAGACACACAGTGGTGGTAAGTTATCATTTGCAATCCAACAGAAGCCACATGACATGTAGTTAGTAAAACCACAGAGAGAATATGATTTTGTGACCTTCACTGATTCACTCTTAGATGTGAATGTGTAGTTTACACAAGAGGAGAAGTTTTCAACTACAGTGATCCCATTTAAGGCAATTCTGGGATAGCAAGTCAAGTCTCCTTTATAGCAGCAGAACTTGATGTTCTCTTCTCCCTTCTTGTAGCTGCTGCCACACGATTCTGATGTCTCATTAACTTGGACATCATTCAAGAACAATGTCAGATTAACATTCCATAGATCTGGTTCTGCTGATGAAGTGCTTGGTGCAACAGTTGTATCAACCATACAGGACGCTCCTGGTTTGTGGTCATTAATATCACAGACGGCATATGATGTTGTTATATTCAGTATTTCTTTCTGGGGTGTAAATATGTGGCACACACATGGAGAGTGGTTTGTGGTCACAGGTAGAGAGGAATGCTGTTGGATGGACACAGAAAATAATCAAGAAGTATATGTGGAGAAGGGGGATGAGGTAGAGAAGAGGTGGAGGAGAAGAAGAAAAATACATTCACATTTTGAAATCACACGTCTATGTCATGCTACACTTCGTCTCACCAAAATCCCCCAGCCAAAGGCCAGGCAGATACTGGCAGAAGTTGCTATAATTGAATATTTGCATGCAAGTGTGTCGTCTGGCAGCAAAAAAAAAAAAAAAATAATAATAAATTTAAAAAGGTGGTGCCAATAATCTTTGGTTTAGATCATAATCTCACATCGCTGTGTAGATTTCTCTCCCCTTATTTTAAACTGACTTTTAACCTCTTCAAGGTACTTGACTATTAAATAGTGGAAGTCGACAAAGCTGTTAATGATACATCTTGAAACAGAAGCTATCTGGCATAAGGAATGTCAACCGAGCTCTGTGTGTATGCATGTGTGTGTATTGCATAACCAACGAGCTACCAGAAACAATGGTGTGCACATATATGATCTATTGAAAGTGACTGTGCGCCTATGTGATTGGTCGCAGTGTTGTTATGTCAAATCTAACGATAAACAAATGAATGTGATCAGTTAGATCTAGATATGGGTTATGATGTGCTTCTCTTGGAAAGTCGTGGAATAAGATTGTGCTGAAGCGACATCTCTCAGACGTTCCTAGTTGACTACTGGCTCGCGACAGAGCAATGTACGGACCGGATACTGCTGCTATGACGTACTATCCAACCCTTATGTCTTACCTGGATTTCGCTGACGTTGTAAAAGATTGAAGATTTTAAAAAATCGGAAAATAAAAAAAAATGAATAGTTTAGCTAATAGTCAATGAAACTGCACATGAAATAATATTGTTCATGTTAAAGGATACAACAAGCAATCTGAGTACATGATGATCTGCTCCCATGAAATGGGTTGCCAACCTATCCCTATTATATAGCCTGACAGTCCATACTATAAGAACAATACCATCTAATATCATTTGGTAAATATTAATTCGATAGATTTCAGTGATCAGTATATTTTATATATATATATATATATGGATATAGTGTGTGTGTGTATTTTGTGGCACTGGCCACAATAGAATGAGGAATCACATGTTCACCAAATTCAAAATAGGTACAACCAGCCTTTGCCACTGAACAATGTGACTACAAAACATGTTCTACAGGATTGCCCCCAGTACACAGACCTGAGAAGAGCAATGTGGTCCACACCCACCTCCCTGGAAGAGAAACTATATGGGGCAATCGATTCGCTTAAATAGGCAGCTGACTTCATGAGAGAGTCTGGAATCCTACTCTGATTGAGTCTTGATCGCATATATATATATATATATATATATATATATATATATATATATATAAGTTATATACAGACATTTACACACATACACCACACACACACACACACACACACACACACCAGTTAACAGTTAATATTTAAGATAGACAGAATATTATAAAATGTATAAACAGTTTATCCCAGAGGACACCTTAGGAAAATAAACCGCTAACTCACGAAATTCCTCCTCTACAAAACCCTAATCCCAGAAGTAATCTAAATCTATTAACGTTGTATTTCCACTAACGCTGATGTGTAAATTGAAAAAAATAGTTTTTCCGGTTCGATGTATTTTCAATCACCTGACTAAAGCTTCTATTGGGCAGTGTATTAGTAGCAGACAACTCAATGGAGTTTAAGGTGAATGGAAATTGTATAAGTTGTGATTCTACCGGTGTTCACATTAGTCGGTCAGTGATTTCTTTTCTATTAATAGAAATATGTTGAAAATTTTGGAGAGAGAAACTGTGGTAGAAAACATGATCTGTGTTTCTCTCATTATATTAAAAGGCAATCAATCAAATTGATTGACCATGTGATACGGCCGCAAACAGCACTCTCCATGGAGCATTTGCACGCAGTGGTAAGAGAGAAAGGTAGACCTAGAAGGTAAACGATCAGACATACAATGAGTATTACGCAGGATATAAATTACAGCAGACATCGCGATGGGCACCATTTGGGATGTACACACTTCAGCAGACATCGCGATGGGCACCATTTGGGATGTACACACTTCAGCAGACATCGCGATGGGCAGCATGTGGGATGTACACACTTCAGCAGACATCGCGATGGGCAGCATGTGGGATGTACACACTACAGCAGACATTACGATGGGCACCATGTAGGATGTACACACTACAGCAGATATTACGATGGGCACCATGTAGGATGTACACACTACAGCAGACATTACGATGGGCACCATGTAGGATGTACACACTACATCAGACATCGCGATGGGCACCATGTTGGATGTACACACTACAGCAGACATCGCGATGAGCACCATGTAGGATGTACACAGTAGAGCAAACATCGCGATGAGATCTAGGCAGGATGTACACACTACAGCAGAAATCGCGGTGATTCCCATGGAAGATGTACACACTACAGCAGACATCGCGATGGGCACAATGCAGGATGTACACAGGAGACAACTAACAATAAATGAATATTATTATAGAAAGAAACTTCCGAGGCGATAATTCAGCGAATCAATTCAAAGGAAGAGGTATGTACTACGGCAATCAGAAAAAAATGACAAATAAACAACAACAGAAAAAAAAAAACAAAGAACAATACGTGGTCCGAAGCAGGATCGAACCCGTTCTAAGGATAAGGATGTACACACTATAGCTCGTTTCAAATCACGTGCCCAACTTCAAAACGCTATTACTCAGTAACCGTTTGTTAAAAACTGTTGAAATTTTCCAAATGTTATTAGAATGCAAATGACCCTTTAAATGTATATTTAACAAATATCTTGCAGCTGCAGTTTTCTTAAAGCGGCGAATTTCTTTGATGTTTGTCAAAATTGTAAATTGTGAACCCCTAAATAATAGAAATTACCGTAGTTGCTGGTCTATGATTAATTTTCACTAGGTAAAGGCGTGGCCGTAATGGGGAAATAACTGAATAAGACAAAACAGCAGGAGAATTATTGTCTTCTCAGTTCGAGGACGGACGATAATATCAAGGTATACCTGTATGTCCAATTTTCATAGTTGTGTGGTCCTGAAAAGGACCGTTTGTTGAACTAATTTAAGGTAATATAGGGGCCAACATTGTGGGGGCTATATACTTTCATTCTGAATCAGACGAGTCTAAAAGATTAATAATTGTTTGGGGTTGAACATTCTACAAACCATCATTTTTCCAATATTCCTCTTCCTGTTTTAAGACGTGGTCTTCACATTTAGCCCAATAATCTTTGTCTATATTTAATAAAGCGAGATTAGCGAGAGTCTTTACATCGCATAATTTGAATGTTGTATTTTCATCTGCCACTTGTCCTTTTAATTTTGCCCAGATTAGTTCTATTGGATTTAAATGTGCTTGGTAAGGTGGCAGCCTCAAACTTATATGACCATGCTCTTGGATAATCTTATCTATTTGAAAAATCTTTGTCCTCTGTTTTTGCTTTACTAGAGATAGTAATTCAGGTTTTAAGTACATGTTATTAAATTGTATGTGCTCCTTTGTGAGCCATATCTTAATAGCATCTTTTGTACTGGATGACGTCGGGACTTTATCTTCAAGTGCAACAATGTTGTGGTACGCTGCATTGTCCATTATCAGGCAAGATGGTCGATCTAGTGCTGGGAGAACAGAATTTTCAATCCAATGTCTAAATATGTGACCATTCATCTCAGAGTGATAATCCCGATTGTCTATGGATTTTGAAAGAAAAATGAGCTTTGCATTCTGTATTAGTCCATGTTGTCGACTACCTGCATGAGCAATTATCAAGCGCTGCCCTTTGCTGCTAGGTATTAATCTCTTAATCTTTCCATCTGATGACTGCCATTCCCTTTGGCTAGTGTGGTGAGCATTGATCCATGTTTCATCCAAGTACACAATATCATTACCTTGCTTGCGCACCTCTTTTATTTCAAGTAAGTACTTGCTTCTCATGACTACTATATGTGGCTTCTCACAGATGATGTTTCGTCCATTGGAATACTTTCTGAATGTAAAGCCTGCAGCTCTCACATTCCTCCATAATGTAGACTTTGATATTTCAATACTGTTGTTCTTTTGCAGCGATACTTTTAATTTTCTTATTGTAACAGTTTCATTTATACCCAACATTTTGCGAATTTCACTTCTAATAAGTTCACTGTCGAAATTATCCAACATTTTTGCTCTTCCTTGTGATTTTGTATATTTTGAACATTGACGGTCACGTGCTTGAATCCAGCGATTAAATGACCGTTTAGATAAATCCAAAATGTGTCTTGTCCTATTCTCGGGGTTTTCTAAAGAATGAAATAATCTTCCTCGTTTAGCCTCTTTGCAAAAATAGTCATACATTTTTATTGCGATATTTTGTAAACTGCAGAATTTCATTTTAAGACTCATGATAAATGTTATCGTTCCACGTCTCCACATCTGAATGAACGGAAATGGAACACACAATTTCTCGTGCTTTTTACAAGTGTCTAATTGTGTCAAAAAACCACGGTGAAAGCGTGTAAACACGTCAATTTTACCGTGTATGGATTTTTACTCGCTATTTTTAACTTAAAATACTGTAAACATTAAGTTTTGACTACACCAATGGGTCGTTATAAATTTATATAAATCAAATAAGCAACAATAATAACCAAATGTTTTTTTTAATGAAATTAATTCCCTGTTTTGGTTCTAATCATTATAACTTTACATGCAAATTTTGAACAACTTACAACAAGCGGTTAAAAAGCTATCGATTTTAAAAGTTGGTTGAGTTATGAAACAAGCTATAGAGCTTTCATCGCGGTGAGCGAAATGCAGAATGTACACATTTAGTCAGACACGACGATGGGAACCATGCATGATTCACTACAGGAGAAATCACGGTGATCATCATGATACACACTACAGCATACACTCTACACATTTCGTTGACAGAAATGAGTACCAGGGTATTACCCTGGAGAGGTGAGGAATGTTGCCTGACATCTGAGTTTAGATGCTTGAGGCGACACTATACAGAAATTTCCGAACATTTCTGGATAGGCGGCCCAGTACATATGGGTGGAAACTCGCGTGCTAAGACGCCGGTTCAAGTCTCGTACTTTACCTTTACTCTACCTTTACACACTACAGCATGATGTACTAAACCTGACATCGCGATGAACACCATGCCAGATGTACAGTACAGCAAACAGAGAGAGCGGGCGGACGGAATGACGGACGGATGCGTGGAGAGAGGAGGAGGGGGGAAGAGTGAAAAAGAAAGAGAGAGGTCTGGTAGGTGTGATGATGTCAACGTAATTTGTCAATATAAGTACGTGTTTACATTTCTAGTACAATAAAGTTCTCGTGGACAGACTGAGTTATCATAACCATGTATTTTTTCCGAATGGAATTAATAAGTCCCACCCTTTCATCTGACTGGAGCCGCGATAGCTCAGTAGTTAGTGAACTGGACTACAAAGGACAAGAGGTAGGGTTCGATCCAGATCAACGGCTTCCGGATTCACCCAGCCTTTAATGGGTACCGGATTTTTTCTGGGAAAGTAAAGCGGCACGGGCGTAATACCGACCAAATTACCCCAAAAATCATGTGCTGAAGGTCTGTAAAATTTATGATCACTAACACCATATTCCCTAAACGCCACTTGGCGTGACGGGGGCACTTTACTTTTTACTTTTACATAACTCTACGTCTCTTCATGATTCCGGTCTCATTTTTATTCGACCTCTCTTCCAGCTCTTTTTTCTAATATCTTCCTTTATTTCATCGCCTCTCTCTCTTTTTGGTTAGTCTGGTCATTTCTTATATTGTGACAAAGAGGGAAGACAAAACGGTACTCAAAAATAACATGCTGATGCCGGATGTGTTGGGCCGAAAGGTGCAAATATCACAGTTTTACTGCAAACCACAACATAACGCAGATACGCTCACTTAACGCCCGTTTAAGGGCGGATGATGAGGAGGTGTATTTCTTTAGTCATCGAGCGAGCGCAAGCAAGCATATCGTGACTAGTTTTGTATGGTCAAGAGAGTCCTTCTCTATGGACTGGAGTTTATCTATTTTTATGAATTATGATGGATTTTAGGTGGATTTCGATGGACATGGATAGACATGGACACCCATCGGCTTCCGGGTTCACCCAGCCCTTACGTGCTGAAGTCGGATGTGGTGGGCCGAAAGGCGCAAATATAACAGTTATACTGCAAACCACAACACAACGCAGACACGTCCACTACGTCCTTGTAAGGGCGGATGATGAAGAGGAATATTCTAGTCTACTACGATACTCTAGAATACTTTAGTCATCGGGCGAACGCAACCAACCAACCTAGCCCTTAATGGGTACCGGATTTTTTCTGGGAAAGTAAAGCGGCACGGGCATAATACCGACCACATTACCCCAAAAATCATGTGCCGAAGGTCTGTAAAATTGATGGTCACTAACACCATATTCCCTATACGCCACTTGGTGTGACGAGGGCTCTTTACTACTTAAAAAAAATATAATCTATGTAATTAACGGAAAATAACATTTTTAGTTGTGTGTCATGCGATAGTTTATTGATCGATTATTTTTTTGTTTGTTTGTTTTATTTTTGCGATTTTCAACATTTGGAGTAACATTTTGTTTTCCATATAAAATCTTTGTGGGACGTAGATCTAACATGAAACCTTATACCACTTCCTCATTAACTGTCTACTATTACTTACATACACATCAATTATTCTATCCACCGTCATAACCACGACTATAATAAATCAATTGCCCATCATCCCCGTAGACATACTTACCAATTATGACACCTACAGTTATTAGACACACCCATCTCTCACCACTGTTCCTATTTTATTCCTATAAACATTTGTGGTAGGTAAATCTAACCTGAAAGCCTCCTACCTCCGCTAAAAAACTAGCCTACTTTCCATATTTCTCTATATAATCCTATATAATCCTATATAATAAAAAAAAATTATTGCTTTTCCTACGTCTTCGATGCATACCTTCGCCGATTCAACTACAATACCTACCCCCATTTGACGGTTACTTCAATTGTATTTTCCATATCGTTATTTTTGCTGTACATTTGTTTTTTTTTTCAGTTGAATGATGTAGGGCCTACAGACAGGATCGCTACAGAACAATATCATACTGTTCTAAAATAGACTAGTCTATAGGGTGCGATATCATACTGTTCTAAAATAGACTAGTCTATAGGGTGCGATATCATACACCCAATCAGACACAGAAAGTAAACACGTTGCAGAAAAAACACATAAACGATACCTACCCACACGACTCTTGGTCCCACATATACACAGATGGCTCTGCTACAAATGCCACCAGAAATGGAGGGGGAGGTGTGTTCTTGACGATGAATAATCAGGACGAGATCACTAAGTCAATAGCTACTGGGAAATTCTCATACAATTTTAAAGCAGACACTGAGGGCATCAGAGATGCTGCAACACTGGCTACTCATCACAAAAATAACATGCACAATAAATTGGTGATTCTGACTGATGCACTGTCGGTACTAACAGCTCTAAAAAGCCCAAAAGCCCCAAGAACAATGAACTAGATGACTTGAGAACAACCCTAGACCAACAATGCAATAACTTCCAGAGAGTTGTCATCCAGTGGATACCATCACACTGTAATATATACGGGAACGGACGCGCAGACAAATTAGCTAAAGAGGGAGGGAGATTACCACAAGAGAACCATCCGCTCAGTTATGATGAAGCCAAATCCATCCTCAAAGGCCAGTACCATGAAAAATGGAAACGAGAACTCCCAAAGCATAACGAGAGTGACGGATACCATCAACTATCAAGGAGGGATCAAGTCATCGTACTTTGCCTACTCACTGGCCACAATAGAATGAGAAATCACATGTTCACCAAATTCAAAATAGGAACTACCAGCCTGTGCCACTGTACACTGGACAATATGACTACAAAACATGTTCTACAGGATTGCCCCCAGTACACAGACCTGAGAAGAGCAACGTGGTCCACATCCACTTCCCTGGAAGAGAAACTATATGGGGCAATCGACTCACTTAAACAGACAGCTGACTTCATGAGAGAGTCTGGAATCCTACTCTGATTGAGTCTTTATCGCAGAGCGAGAGAGAGAGAGAGAGAGAGAGAGAGAGAGAGATACTGATCTAAAATAGACTAATCTATAGAGTGTGATATCATATTGTTCTAAAATAGACAAGTCTATACAGTGTGATATCATACTGCTCTAAAGTAGACTATCAGTACAGTGCCATATCATAATGATCTAAAATAGACTATTCTATACAGTGCGATATCATATTGATCTAAAATAGACTATTCTATACAGTGCGATATCATATTGATCTAAAATAGACTAATCGATACAGTGCGATATCATATTGATCTAAAATAGACTAATCTATAGAGTGTGATATCATATTGATCTAAAATAGACTAATCGATACAGTGCGATATCATATTGATCTAAAATAGACTAATTGATACAGTGCGATATCATATTGATCTAAAATAGACTAATCGATACAGTGCGATATCATATTGATCTAAAATAGACTATTCTATACAGTGCGATATCATATTGATCTAAAATAGACTAATCGATACAGTGCGATATCATATTGATCTAAAATAGACTATTCTATACAGTGCGATATCATATTGTTCTAAAATAGACTAGTCTATACAGTGCGATATCATATTGATCTAAAATAGACTATTCTATACAGTGCGATATCATATTGATCTAAAATAGACTATTCTATACATTGCGATATCATATTGTTCTAAAATAGACTAGTCTATACAGTGCGATATTATATTGTTCTAAAATAGACTAGTCTATACAGTGCGATATCATATTGATCTAAAATGGACTATTCTATACAGTGCGATATCATATTGATCTAAAATAGACTAATCGATACAGTGTGATATTATATTGTTCTAAAATAGACTAGTCTATACAGTGCGATATCATAATGATCTAAAATAGACTAATCGATACAGTGCCATATCATATTGTTCTAAAATAGACTAGTCTATACAGTGCGATATCATAATGATCTACAATAGACTAATCGATACAGTGCCATATCATATTGTTCTAAAATAGACTAGCTTATATAGTTCTATATCATACTGTTCTAAAGTAGACTAATCAGTACAGCACAATATCATATTTTTTTTCTAAAATAGACTAATCTGTACAGTGCCATATCATTCTGTTCGAAAATAGACTATTCCGTACACTGTGATGCTATAATGGCCCCTAAAGTAGATTAAATAGACTAATATGTACAGTACGATAACATGGTACGATATTGTTCAGAAAGTTGCCCTATTGCGCCATTTGGAACATTTTTGTTGTTTTCATTTGCACTTAGCTGACCCTCAACAGAGTATGGACTCCCAGAGTTATACGTTTATTTTAACAGATAAATACAGTCGGAATGGGAAAATCTGGACTACTTTCAGAAGCCCAAGGATATCACTAGGAGTTCACCAGAGCTTCTTATAGAAACATTGCCTGGGGTTCCGATCAATCCCATCGCTGGTGTGGGTGGCCCAATGAAAAATTTCCTCCTGTCCTTACTTTTGTAGTCTGAGTTTCGATGTAAGTATTTAGCCCAAGCAGCGATTACCATTTTCCTAACCTCGGACTATCTTTCTGTCTCTGTGATTGGCGCAGATGTCCCAAATACTTTACTTATGATTAAACACATAAGAGTGCGTCAAATATTTGTTTACATTTACTCGTCAGAGGTTTTAATATTTTGAGAGATCATCATCATCATCATCAAGTACCGGACCTGCTGACGTAGGTGATCATGTCTCTCCACAACTTTCGATCTCGACAATTATTTATCATTTCTGTTGTTGACCTTCTGCCAAGCCATTCTCTTAAGCTGTCTGGTTTTTTCTCTCTTTGCTTCCCTCTATCTCTTCGTCCCTTAATTTTTCCAGTTGTTACAATATATTCCAGCTGTTCTCTTCTCATTACATGGCCAAAAAATTATGGTTGTTTCTTCCTAATATTGTAAATTAGCTCTCTTTTTGCTTTGACCTCTTTCAGAACATTTTCATTACTCTTCCTAGCTGTCCATGGTATTCTCAACATTCTTCTGTAAAACCACATTTCTACAGACTCCAGTGATTTTCTTGTCTGTTGTCCTATTGTCCATGGTTCACATACATATGTTAAGACTGGCTCTACATAACATTTGAACTCTTTTTCTTGTTTCTATTGTCAAGAATGGATTGCATAGTATCTTCCTCATTTTTTGGAAAGCTGCTTTTGCCTGAGCCATTCAGCATGTCACCTCTGTTGTACATCTTTCGTCTGAGGTTAACAAAGTTTCCCAAATATTTAAATATTTGGAGAGATGGAGAAACAAATTAATGCACGCACGGAATGTTTTGCAGAGGTTACTCAATATACATAATAATAACAGTAATAAGTCACATGAAACTTGATGAAATATACATTACTATATTTATAATGGAAGAGTTAATTCTCATTTTGGTCATTGATTATAATGCACACATTTTTTATTAGCAAGAAAAAAGAGAGAAGAAAATAAAGAACTGCCCATTTTAGGCTAAGTGAGCTTCTCGATCGGTATTGGAGCGTTGTTTAATTAACCTTTTCTGAAATACGTATTGAGAAAGTCCCTTCTTAATTGTGATATAGTAAAACGTTAAAGACACGTTTGATAGTTTGCCAGTTTGCATTGCATTTGGAACAACAACTGGAAAGAGGGGTAGAACACTACTCAAACTTAAACCACGACGACAGACCTGCAAAAACACGTCTAGCCAGTTAATATCTAACATCCTACAATGTCTGAGCTGGACGCTGAGCCTACTATGAACGAACTTGCTGACGCCCTAAATGCCCTCTCAAGAGGAAAATCTGCAGGAAATGACTACATTCCCACATAGATACTAAAGGAAAACTTAAACGTACTACTTCCACTTCTATACAAACTGTTAATCAAATGCTGGAGACAAGGAGAAGTACCCCATAGTATGAGGAATGCTAAGATCATAACACTATACAAAAACAAAGAGATAGAGGTGATTGCAATAACTATAGAGGCATTTCTCTCCTTAGCATAGCTGGCAAGGTTTTTGCAAGTTTTGTAGTGTTTTAATGCCCATAGAGGAGTGAAACAGACATGTGTCCACACCACCACCATTTTTGGCATCTTTTTTACTGCGCTTCTAAATTACGCCTTCGAAAACAGCACAGGAAACATTTATATTCGCACAGGCAAATAATTGTACTGCTGCGGTAAAGTTGTTAGCAGGGGCAAGTAGTGGAGTGTAACGTACACTCCTACAAGGTATGGCGACAGCTTTACAAAATAGGAACACAGCAAAATACTGACGTTTCGGCCTACATGCGACCTTCTTCAGAAAACAAGAACACAAACGAACAACGAAATAAGCATAAACGCTACAACATCTAGGATGAGCGTAACAGGTAAATCAAAAGAATGAGATTGCAGCCATGTTCTTGTACATGTTCTTGGTCAGAGTCTCTAGTTGCTTTCCTCTTGCCCAGACAACTTGTTAGTCAATACTTCATAGCGTGTCATTTAATCTGCTATGTTGCTTGATGTTTAGCTAATTTATTAGATTACGAATATGAGAACATATAAACAACTGAAAAATAAACAGTGTGTTTCATGTACATTTTACTGATGTCGCCTGCATTATTCATTTATTGTTACATTTCATATATAGAATGGTGAAATTGACATTTTGGTGGGTTTCATTTATTTACACAATACTATTACATATTCTAAGTCTTATCTTCGGTAATATTTTCTAAAACCTAAGCTTCTTGTTTAACAAAAAAGAAAATATATTATTTTCCTTCATTAATGTCATAGGATTGTTTTCTAGTAGTTACTATGGGAACAGTTATAAATATGTAGGCAAATATACATTCAACGGGGAAAAAAAGGTTTAATTCACAAATGTGCTGAGAATTATATCCAAGTAAATTAATGATAATTTAAGATCAAATAAATATATAATCTTCTTACTAATAATATCAAACGCGCCAGCTTCCAGACTTATTCAGCATTGCCTGCGTCATGGTAGGACGACAAATAAAGCAAATGAGACAAATATAGGGAAAACAAAATAAATCAGGTACGCACCAACACGGCAGGAATCAATAAATTAAGAGATCTATCCCAGACATCCTTTCGTGATGACGTGACCTTTGATCCGCTTTAGAAGAGATTGTTGATCACGCGCTTGAACTGCTTTGGACTTTATAAATACAAGTTGTGTCTCAACATCAATGAGCAGAAATATATCATCATCATTATCATCACCACTATCATCAAGTAAAATCGTTGTTATAATGTAGTGTCTCTTCACTAATTTATATTAGTTACCGGAATCATTAGCGTGCACACACTTGCTCATATGTTACTTGCGACTGCGCACCTATAAGCTTTCCTGAAGTGTTATGACGTCAGTCATCTTGGTTTTTCTTGACACCACAGCCCTGCCAATAGTTGGGGCACCACAGACAGACTTTATCAACCTACTCTTTTGATTTATATCTGCAGTCATATTTTGCGATTCTGCGAAGTTGAGGCATGATTTCTCTGAAGTTACCTTCCCATATCTTTCTCTGTTCACCCCTCTTTCTGGCTCCTTTCACAGTTCTGTCAAGAATTTCCTTTGCCAGACCAGACGATCAAGATAGGCGGTCGAACCATTTTAGTTTGCTCTTCTTCACAATAGCTAGATGATCGTAATATATTGCTGGTTGTATCCTTTTGTGATTTTTTTCATTTATAAAACAATCAAAGTAAGATGTGTACAAAATCTACTAAAATGGTTTATCTCCTTAGCTTGTTTTTAATTCTGTACATCTATCGTAAGGGTTCATGTTTCACGCTGAGTAGAGAAACATTGCTATAACAAGGGCGTGCTTCAGACTAATTTTAGAACCAAAAATGACTTATTTTTATAAATAGGCCGTTGTCATTGTATGGGGTGCTGTAGTTTGTGGTGCTCTAGTTTATATTTGAGCTTTCGATTCTTCATCGCTGACACTCGATCCTTCATTGCTGACACTCGATCCTTCATTGTTGACACTCGATCCTTCATTGTTGACACTCGATCCTTCATCGCTGACACTCGATCCTTCATTGCTGACACTCGATCCTTCATTGCTGACACTCGATCCTTCATTGCTGACACTCGATCCTTCATTGTTGACACTCGATTCTTCATTGCTGACACTCGATCCTTCATTGCTGACACTCGATCCTTATTGTTGACACTCGATCCTTCATTGTTGACACTCGATTCTTCATCGCTGACCATGGATCCTTCATTGTTGACACTCGATCCTTCATCGCTGACACTCGATCCTTCATTGTTGACACTAGATCCTTCATCGCTGACACTCGATCCTTCATTGTTGACACTCGATCCTTCATTATTGACACTCGATCCTTCATTGTTGACACTCGATCCTTTATTGCTGACACTCGATCCTTCATCGCTGACACTCGATCCTTCATTGCTGACACTCGATCCTTCATCGCTGACACTCGATCCTTCATTGTTGACACTCGATGCTTCATTGTTGACACTCGATCCTTCATTGTTGACACTCGATCCTTCATCGCTGACACTCGATCCTTCATTGTTGACACTCGATCCTTCATCGCTGACACTCGATCCTTCATCGCTGACACTTGATCCTTCATCGCTGACACTCGATCCTTCATCGCTGACACTCGATCCTTCATTGCTGACACTCGATCCTTCATTGCTGACACTCGATCCTTCATTGTTGACACTCGATCCTTCATTGCTGACATTCGATCCTTCATTGTTTTACACTCGATCCTTCATTGTTGACACTCGATCCTTCATTGTTGACACTCGATCCTTCATCGCTGACACTCGATCCTTCATTGCTGACACTCGATCCTTCATTGTTGACACTCGACCCTTCATTGCTGACACTCGATCCTTCATTGTTGACACTCGATCCTTCATTGTTGACACTCGATCCTTCATTGCTGACACTCGATCCTTCATCGCTGACACTCGATCCTTCATCGCTGACACTCGATCCTTCATTGTTGACACTAGATCCTTCATTGTTGACACTCGATCCTTCATTGTTGACACTCGATCCTTCATCGCTGACACTCGATCCTTCATTGTTGACACTCGATCCTTCATTGCAGACACTCAATCCTTCATTGCTGACACTCGATCCTTTATCGCTGACACTCGATCCTTCATCGCTGACACTCGATCCTTCATTGCTGACACTCGATCCTTCATTGTTGACACTCGATCCTTCATTGCTGACACTCGATCCTTCATTGTTGACACTCGCTCCTTCATTGTTGACATTCGATCCTTCATTGTTGACACTCGATCCTTCATCGCTGATACTCGATCCTTTATCGCTGACACTCGATCCTTCATTGCTGACACTCGATCCTTCATTGTTGACACTCGATCCTTCATTGCTGACACTCGATCCTTCATTGTTGACACTCGATCCTTCAATGTTGACACTCGATCCTTCATTGTTGACACTCGATCTTTCATCGCTGACACTCGAACCTTCATTGTTGACACTCGATCCTTCATTGCTGACACTCGATCCTTCATTGTTGACACTCGATCCTTCATTGTTGACACTCGATCCTTCATTGTTGACACTCGATCCTTCATTGTTGACACTCGATCCTTCATCGCTGGCACTCGATCCTTCATTGTTGACACTCGATCCTTCATTGTTGACACTCGATCCTTCATCGCTGATACTCGATCCTTCATTGTTGACACTCGATCCTTCATTGCTGACACTCGATCCTTCATTGTTGACACTCGATCCTTCATTGTTGACACTCGATCCTTCATTGTTGACACTCGATCCTTCATCGCTGATACTCGATCCTTTATCGCTGACACTCGATCCTTCATTGCTGACACTCGATCCTTCATTGTTGACACTCGATCCTTCATTGCTGACACTCGATCCTTCATTGTTGACACTCGATCCTTCAATGTTGACACTCGATCCTTCATTGTTGACACTCGATCTTTCATCGCTGACACTCGATCCTTCATTGTTGACACTCGATCCTTCATTGCTGACACTCGATCCTTCATTGTTGACACTCGATCCTTCATTGTTGACACTCGATCCTTCATTGTTGACACTCGATCCTTCATTGTTGACACTCGATCCTTCATCGCTGGCACTCGATCCTTCATTGTTGACACTCGATCCTTCATTGTTGACACTCGATCCTTCATCGCTGATACTCGATCCTTCATTGTTGACACTCGATCCTTCATTGCTGACACTCGATCCTTCATTGTTGACACTCGATCCTTCATTGTTGACACTCGATCCTTCATTGTTGACACTCGATCCTTCATTGTTGACACTGGATCCTTCATCGCTGACACTCGATCCTTCATTGTTGACACTCGATCCTTCATTGTTGACACTCGATCCTTCATTGTTGACACTCGATCCTTCATTGCTGACACTCGATCCTTCATTGCTGACACTCGATCCTTAGTATCTCGACTGTTTTCAGTTCTTATCCAATTCTAGAGACAATAAATAATTGTACATCTTATTTGCTCATTTATATAGTTTTTTTGCCAATTTGTTTTACTACTCGTTGATTGCTTATTCTTAAATTTACATTTTTATTAGTTGCCATGTTCAGTTATAGTTTTTCTGAATGATGTATTTCGGTTGAAATTGCCTGCTTGATAGCCTTTTATTGGGAGCACATGCCTAATGTCAAAACTGTGTCTTGATAATTTTATTCCCTATTTCACGTTGTGGTGTTTAAAAGAAATCGGGAATGACATTGAGACATAATTATACGCGAGTCACGAAAGTCGTTAATTATAGTGAGAGATTAATTATAAGTAACTATTAATATAAGTAATTTTAATTGATATGTGGATGCATTTGTTTTCCATATAAGAATATCTGTCACAGAGCAAATAGTTCGCAGCACTTGATCAGTGCAGAAAGGAGAATTATACGAATATATTCTAAATTACGCTTGGATATGAAGACGAACAAGCGACTGATAAGTATTATTACATTGAAGATACTTATATTAGCAAACAATCATGATTCTTTTTTAGCCACAGGTCATTATATATCATCAATTGATAGATGATTCTTCATCGTATCTGTGGATTGCCTGCTCCAGGGTGTTCACAAAGAGCAGCAGCTTTAAGAAGAAATAATCAGACTGGTCCATCTCATCAGCGCCTGCTGTTAACAGCTGCCTTAGGTTAGCCTTCTCCACGGCCTCCCTCCACGGAATGGCCAACACAGTGCCTGCTTCATCCGCTACGAGACCGGACGTAGAAAGAAACTCTCGATTGGACCTCGTTTTCTCCATAAAGGGGTGAACTGGCTCGTTTAATATTGGAGAATTTTTGGAGACTTTGTGAGTATAAAGTGGCCTCGGTGGAATAATCACTTCCTCTCTTTCATCTTCGTTGTTTTCATCGTTCAGTGATGTATATTGTATTCTTTCAGATGGGATGAAGGAATGATAATTGTCATCACTGTTTGTTTCGCTACCAAAATCTGTTCTGGTTTTTATAATTTCCCGTAATTCTATCCTCTTTGGATGTATATCAAAGTCAGAAGTTTTCTCCACGTTATCTTGTTGTTCTCCTCTTGTTTTCCCCATGTTTTCTTGTTGACTTCCAGATCTTTTCATCCAAGCAAAGGAGAC
Source organism: Megaustenia siamemsis (assembly GCA_032433765.1). Classification (NCBI taxonomy): domain Eukaryota; kingdom Metazoa; phylum Mollusca; class Gastropoda; order Stylommatophora; family Ariophantidae; genus Megaustenia; species Megaustenia siamemsis. The sequence goes on along the minus strand of JAVIAB010000059.1, from coordinate 42,824,179 downwards.
TCTTGCTCTCGAGCGGTTGGTTTTAGGTCGTTGCGCCATCATGCCTTGGAGAAACACCGAGTGTCCGTAGCTGAGTCTTTGTGGGAATAGACTGAGAATATACTTGTAAGGGCTGTACCACTTCTTGTTTACTCGAAGCTGGTTCTCGGTTGTCGACTCTGCTGAGGACTCTCTGTTTGGGTTTTGAAAAGTAAATAAATAGAAAGGGTACTCATAATTAATGTTATTATTAAGTTGCTTTCTTTCTTGTTTATCAACAACATTGTTGTCAAATTCAGCATGTGGTGTTTTATCTACTGGTAAATCTTGTAAGCGTGAACTATCAAGTATATCTATGACGCAGTTCGTCAAACAAATGTTACGTAATGAAGCAGAAAGAAAATATTGACAGCAAATAATCATCCTGAAAGAAATGCCTGATCCGAAGCATCTCTGGCACATGTCAGCTTGGCGCCTGCAACTGTCACTTCCATAGTGAGGTTCAAGCTCCCTTCGCCATCTCGATACCTTATTTCTGTTGAGAAATGCCGAGGATGCTGCGAGGCTCATAACGACGAGTAGTGCAAAACTGAGCGGAAGTGATAACGCCATTGTTCAGCTCTTCTCTGTTTAGAAATCAAATAAAGAAAAAAGTGCTGTAAAACCAAATGAATAAGAACAAAATAAAGTGTGCAGAAGTTTATAAATAAACAACAGAGAAAAAAGTAAACGTTGCTATCTGAACTTCTTTATTTAAATCTTGATAAAAGACTGCTACAAAAACTGATCAAGAAGGAAATATAACCAAAAGTAGTTACAAGAGAAATACAAAAATATAGGGAGAAAAAAAATAGAAAGAAGCGGTATGATTAAAGCTTTACTTAATAAGTGGACGATGCAAATTAGAACAACGTTTCGGCTCAATAGGCTTTCAGCAGGAACAAACATAAACACACGGCCACTTATTACGTAAAGTTTTAACCATACTGCTTCTTTCTATTTTTTCTCCCTATTTTTTTCATTTTTCATTACAATTATCTTTACTGCAGCTGCGCATTCATTTCTTTGCTTTAACCTAACTAGTTACAAGAGAATCTGGTGATTAGCCTAGGTCACAGAAAGAAGAATGTATACGCGTTAATGTTAGAGAAACAAATAATTACATTTCAATATATCATGCAACTTTTTGTGGTTCATACCTTTTTCTTTTGCTAAGGTCTATATCTTTAAAGTTATGCTTTTGGTGAATTTGGTTGTCTGTTACAACTTCAGTAATGAGACGTCAAATGTTATGTGTTGTCCCTTTTGTCCACTTGGCTCCTGTAAATGAATTATTCTGTCTGTTACAACTTCAGTAATGAGACGTCAAATGTTATGTGTTGTCCCTTTTGTCCAGTTGGCTTCTGTCAATGAATTATTCTGTCTGTAACAACTCCAGTAATGAGACGTCAAATATTATGTGTTGTACCTTTGTCCAGTGGGCTCCTGTAAATGAATTATTCTGCTTGCACCTTGAAGGATGTGTAATGCAGTCTCTGGTTCACAGGTACATGTATTTGTGTTTCAGACCTTGAACTTTGTGTACGGTGGCTTATGCAAAGATCTTAGCCGGGAGATGGTGGCCTCTTCTTTCAGATCAAATAAATGTTTTACAATGAAAACAAAGTTGAACGCATTCGAAAATAAATGTCTAAGGAAAATACTTGGTATAGCGTGGAACGAATTCAAAACAAACGCGAAAATTAGAGAAATCGCCAATCAACCACTAATATCTTCAGTAATCAAGAAAAGACGATGGTCATATGTTGGGCATGTGATGAGGAGAGATAATAACCGAATAGCAAAGCAAGCCATCATGTGGGAAACAACAAGTAAGAGAAAAAGAGGCCGACCCAGAGAGACACTGAGAAAAATATTATCAGAGAGGCAAGAGCAGCAGGAATCGGGTCCCTCAATGAAATAGAGTTGCTTGCACAGAACAGAGACAAATGGCGAGATTTGATAACAGATCTTTACAAGGATTGAAAACTGCCAGAATAAAAATTTAGATGAGAGAAAGAGTATCTGGGTCTATGCTCTATGGGCCGGCTACGGCTCGAAAGGTCAATAGATAGATAGAAATGAAAACGATGCTGACTTCATAGTGTTGATATGCAATAGAGGCGGAGTGCAAAATAGTTCATCCAAAGACTACATTCCCAAAAATGAAATATATAATTAATTCAATTCAAAATGCAACTCATTTTGTCAAAGGAAATCATAAAAAAGAGTTATTCTGTTATATATAGCCAGTCTTAACGTAAGGATGTGAATCATGGACAATAGGACAACCGACAAGAAAGCCATTGGGGCAATATGATTGTGGTTTTACAGAAGAATATTGAGAACACCATGGCCAGTTACAAAGGGTTATGAGGAATTTCTAAAAGAAACAAAAGCAAATTAAAAAAAAAACAGCTTATTTCAAATTTTAGGAGGAAACAGTCTTGAGTTTTTATTCACTTAACGAGAAGTGAACAAATGGAATATATTGTAAAACTGGATATTAATTGACAATATGAAGGGACACAAAGGGAAAAGATACAAGCCAGTGTAAGAAAATTGTTTCGTAAGAAGTCAACTATAGGATTGATAACTGATGTAAAGAGAGAAAGTTGCTGAGAGGCATGATCACCTATGCCAGCAGGCGCGGTACATGATGGTATGATAATAATGGTTGATGATGATGTTGATAATGATGATGCTGGTGTTGATGATGATGATTTTGTTGTTGATAATGTTCATGTTGTTATTGATGATGATGGCGATGATGTTATTGTTGATGATGATGATGTTGATGTTGATGATGATAACGATGATGATAATGATGTTGGTGTTGATAATGATGTCGTTGTAGATAATGACGATGATGATGTTATTGATGATGATGATGTTGTTGTTGAAGATGATGATGTTGTTATTGATGATGATGATGTTGTTATTGATGATGATGATGTTGTTGATGATGATGTTGTTGATGATAATGATGCTATTGGTGATAATGTTGTTGTTGTTGACGATGATGTTGTTATTGATGATGATGATGTTGTTGTTGATGATGATGTTGTTAATGGTGATATTGATGATGATGATGTTGTTATTGATGATGATGATGATGATGAAGTTGATGATGATGTTAATGATGATGGTGTAGTTGTTGTTGATGATGTTGTTTTTGATGATGATAATGGTGTTATTGATGATGATGATGCTGATAGTGATAATGATGATGATGATGATGCTGTTGATATTGATGATGATGATAATGATGATGATGAAGATGATGATGTTGTTATTGATGATGATGATGATGATGTTGTTATTGATGATGATGATGTTGTTGATGCTGATGTTGTTGATGATAATGATGCTATTGGTGATAATGTTGTTGTTGTTGACGATGATGTTGTTATTGATGATGATGATGTTGTTGTTGATGATGATGTTGTTAATGGTGATATTGATGATGATGATGTTATTATTGATGATGATGATGAAGTTGATGATGATGTTAATGATGATGGTATAGTTGTTGTTGATGATGTTGTTTTTGATGATGATAATGGTGTTATTGATGATGATGATGCTGATAGTGATAATGATGATGATGATGATGCTGTTAATGATGATGCTGTTGTTATTGATGATGATGTTGTTGTTGATGATGATGATGATGATGTTGTTGATGACGATGATGTTATTGGTGATGATGAAGATGTTGGTGATGATGATAATGATATTATTGATGATAATGTTGTTGTTTTAATGAAGTTAATGAATATGTTGTTATTAATGATGATGATGATGATGATGATGATGTCGTTCTTGTTGTTGATAATGATGTTGTTATTGATGATGATGATGACGATGTTGTTGACGATGATGATAATGATGATGTTGATGTTGTTGTTGATGATGATGTTATTATTGATGATGATTATGATAATGATGATGATGTTGTTCTTAGTGATGATGATGTTGTTATTGATGATGATGTTGTTATTGATGATGCTATTGTTGTTGTTGTTGTGGATGATAATGTTGTTATTGATCATGATGATGATGTCATTGATGATGATGTTGTTAATGATGATAATGCTGTTATTGATCATGATGATGATGTTATTGATGATCATATTGTTGTTGTTGATGATGATGTTGTTATAGATTATTATGATGTTGTTATTGATGATGATGATGTTGTTGATGATGATGATGTTGTTGATGATGATGTTGTTGATGGTGATGATGATGACGATGTTGTTGTTGATGATAATGTTATTGATGATGATGCTGTTGATGATGATGTTGCTGTTGTTGATGGTGATGATGTTGTTGTTGATGATAATGATGTTGTTATTGATAATAATGCAATTGTTGTTGATGATATTGCTGTTGTTGATGATGATTATGAAGGTATTGATGATGATGTTGTTGATGATGATGTTGTTGATGATAATGATGCTATTGATGATAATGTTGTTGTTGTTGATGATGATGTTGTTATTAATGATGATATTATTGTTGTTGTTGATGATGTTGTTGATGATGATGTTGTTATTTATGATGATGATGTTGTTGTTGATGATGATGTTGTTAATGATGATCTTAATGATGATGATGTTGTTGTTATTGATGATGATGATGATGATGATGATGATGATGATGATGATGAAGTTGATGATGATGATGATGTTATTGATGATGGTGTAGTTGTTGTTGGTGATGTTGTTTTTGATGATGATAATGTTGTTATTGATGATGATGATGCTGATAGTGATAATGATGATGATGATGATGCTGTTAATGATGATGATGTTGTTATTGATGATGATGTTGTTGTCGATGATGATGATGATGATGAAGATGTTGGTGATGACGATAATGATATTATTGATGATAATGTTGTTGTTTTAATGAAGTTAATGAATATGTTGTTATTAATGATGATGATGATGATGATGTTGTTGATTATGATGATGATGTTGATGGTAATGATGTTATAGTTGTTGATGACGATAATATTGTTATTGTTGATGATGTTATTGATGATGATGATGATGATGTTATTGATGGTGATGATGTTGTTGTTGATGATTATGTTGTTATTGATGATTATAATTTTGTTATTGATGATTATGATGTTGTTATTGATGATGATGATGATGTTGTTGATGGTGATGATGATATTGGTCTTGATGATGATGATATTGTTATTGATGATAATGTTGTTATTGATGTTGTGGTTGTTGACCATGGTGATGATGTTATTGATGATGATGATGTTAATGATGATGATAATGATGTTGTGGATGATAATGTTGTTGTTGATGATGATGTTAATAGTGATGATGTTTTTGTTGTTGATGATGATGTTGTTGTTGATGATGATGATGATGTTGTTGTTATTATTGATGGTGATGATGATGATGATGATGATCATGATAATGATGTTGTTGATGATGATGATGTTGTTATTGATGGTGATGAAGTTATTGTTGTTGATGACGATGGTGTTGTTATTGATGATGATGTTATTATTGATGATGATGATGATGTTGTTATTGATGATGATGATGTTGTTGTTGTTGATGATGACGTTGTTGTTGTTGTTGTGATGATGATGATGATGATGATGATGATGATGATGATGATGATGATGATGATGATGATGATGATGATGATGATGATGATGATGATGATGATGGTGATGTTGTTTTTGATGATGATGTTGTTATTGATGATGATGTTTTTATTTTTTATGATGATGATGCTGTTACTGACGATGAAGATGTTGTTGTTGATGTTGATGTTGTTGTTCATGATGATGTTGTTATTGATGATGATGATGATGTTGCTGTTGTTGATGGTGATGTTGTTATTGTTGATGATTGTGATTTTGTTATTGATGATGATGATGTTATTATTGATGATGATGATGTTATTATTGATGATGATGTTGTTATTATTGATGATGATGATGTTATTATTGATGATGATGATGTTGTTATTGATGATGATGATGTTGTTATTGATGATGATGTTATGTTGATGATGATGTTGTTATTGATGATGATGTTGTTGTTGATGATGATGTTGTTGTTGATGATGTTGATGATGTTGTTATTGATGATGATGTTGTTGATGATGATGATATTGCTATTGATGATGATGTTGTTGTTGATGATGATGTTGTTGTTGACGATGATGATCTTGTTATTGATGATGATGATGTTTTTTTGTTGTTTCTGGGAATGATGATGATGATGATGATCTTGTTGTTGATGATGTCGTTGTTGATGATGGTGGTGTTGTCGTTGTTGATGATGATGATGTTGTTATTGATGATGATGCTGTTATTGATGATTATGTTGTTGTTGATAATGATGATGCTGTTTTTATTTTTGATTATGTTGTTGTTGATGATGATGATGTTCTTGTTGATGATGATGGTGATAATGATAATGATGATAATAATGGTGGTAAATAGTTTCTAAGAAAATCTCCACAGACTTTGATTCTTTGGTTCTTTTGTTATGGAAGGCCCCAGTATCACAGCAAACGAATTAAAATCCATAATTGCTCAACCGCCCGTGCCAGCGTAATCATCTCATCTCCCAAACAAAGAAAGGTAACTGTAGTCCCCATCGTAGCAGTCTCAGCACACGCCAAAAGACATAAGGCGAAACCGCGCAGAAAGTGGACACAGCCAACTGTTCCTTGTCATACGATATCATCATACATCATAAACATTTGGAATTTCGGAACATGATAAAAACGGATGAGACACACAGCTCACGGTGTGCACAGAGCACCTAATTCAGTAGCTCCTGCAACAAGCCGGACTTTGAATATGAGGGAACTACAACAAGGAATACATTTCATGCATAGCCTTCAATCGTTCCCGCCGCCTATCCACCATATATGGCGGAGTTCACGTCCTCCTGAAAATGATGATCGTCATATTTTTCTTTTAAATGTATAGCGCTTGATTATGTTAAGACATCGTTTTTGACTCCAAATCTGTACATATAAAACACAGTTAGTCGTCAGATTATCGCCGTCGCACATCAAACAACAGACCGTAAGATTAGCGTATGGCCGGTCTTGGGATATACGATAAGCCATTATGCTGACGTAGCACGCATAACAATGGCAGTACCCTTAGATTCCTGATTACTCTTGTGAATGCAGCCTACAACGAACGAAACACGGTGGGAATAAAGAGATAAAACTGTGGCTGACTTGACGAAGCAGTTCACATTAATGAGTTGTAAGATGTAAATAACATGCATCAAGCAATTCCAATAACGGTCATAAACAGCACTATCTATGGAGTTTTTAATAAGTATAAGAATTCCACCCTTGTGACCTTCCCGGTCTTGTCTAAATGTTTGGTAGCCCCTGATCATAAATCACAAAAGAGAGCTCTTAAAAAACATAAGAAAGAAGCAATCAACATTTTTCGGGCACATCATGAGAAGTGGAAAGTTGGAATACTTGGTTACAACTGGCAAAATAAAAGGAAGGAGAGATCGCGGACGACAAAGAGAGAAAATACTGAATAGCTTGGTGTCATGGCATGGAAAACAGTCAACAACAGAACTGATACGATGCACTGTAGATAGAAGATTGTGGAGGGACATAATCGCCTACGCCAACCGACAGGGTATATGATGATGATGATCATCATAAATCTGTTCTGAGGATTAAGATGAGTTTCCTGGATGCAGGCAACGTCTATCTCCTCCTCTGCTAGTCTGATTGTTAGAGCTTGTTTCTTTTTATTATAGCAAAATGTTACATCTTCTCAATATTCCTGTATGGTGCAGAAACATGGACACTAGACAAGAAAACAGAACAGAAAATTGAAGCCTTTGAAATGTGGATTTATAGAAGAATAGATAGAATTGGATGGAAAGAAAAGAAAACAAACGATGAAGTTTTAAAACAACTAAAAATAAAAATAAAAAGAGAACTACTAAATACAATTAAGACAAGACAAATGAAATTTCTGGGTCACGTTAAAAGACACAACAGCCTACTAAAAGTAATATAGGAAGGGAAAATACAAGGTAAAAAAGGAACAGAGGCAGACCAAGACTAACATGGACGAGTAACATCAGAATATGGACAAGTCAATCTATTACAACCTGCACCAGCAAAGCAAGAAAAAGAGTGGAATGGCGATCCATGGTAGCCAACGTTCGTTGCGGAGACGGCACTAGATGATGATGACAACATATTCCAGCTGTTACCTTCTTATTACATGGCAAAGAAATGATGATTATTTAAGTAATGAATATATATGTAGGACTTCCGGTAAATATGGCGGAGAGCCGTTAAGGCACTGTCTGAAAAATGTCTCTTGTTGCAGTTTCCTCATATTCCAAGTCCGGCTTGCTGCTGGAGCTACTGAGTAGTGCTCTGTGCACACCGTGAGCTGCGTGTTTCATCCAGATGGTGTTTCGATATTATGATTGCTTGCGATGAATGATGATATCGTATGACGAAGGAAAGTTCAGCCGCGTTCACTGTTGGTGCTATAATAAGCCTTATGTCTTTTGGCGTGTGCTGCGTTTGTTACGATGGGTACTGCAGCTGTCTTGTTTGGATATTCATGACATGTTAATTCGGATTATTCCACTGGCATAGGCAGTTGAGCAATTATGGATTTCCTTTTGTTTGCAGTGATACCGGGGCCTTCGAATAACTATAACCATAACCATAGATATGTAAAATAATGAGCGGAAATGTGATGTAATCAAATAACAAAAAATAAAGTTACAATTGCCAAACTAATTATTAACATCACATCGCAGGCACATGAAATTGGCATATTTTGTTTCGTCTACACCTCGATTCAGATTTCTATTTTTAAAAATGCAGTGACTTAAAAGCCACGCTTAGGAGCACCACAAAGAGAAAGAGGAAGGAGAGACCATAATTATGAAAATCATGCAAATCTTTGCGAGTTTAAACAGAATTTGTAATTGGTTCTCAAAACAAAGCAAGCATAGACAGGGGAGATAACGTCATGCACATAACAATAACAATAACAGAAATAATAGCCTGATGAAAGGTTTTAATGATGTTTATAATAATCGAGCACACCGAAAAATAATAAAAAAGCCAGACTAATGTTGTTCTGCAGATGGAGGTGAATCATAGACATCCAGTAAACACGTTTTTTTTTTAAAGAGAAGCTCAGATATAAAAAAAAATTCAGAAATAATATTTATAATAACATTACTTAAAATCTGCGGTCAGAAGCGGTTAGTGCGCTTGTCTATTGACCAGGTATGTCTGGGTTCAAATTCAAAAAAGGTGGCAAGCTTTTTTTCTTATTTTCAGATCTCTTTCTCTCATCGACCCAGCCTCTAAAACATAAAAACATACAACAATATGGATGATCAGATCATTTCTGTAGGAAAAAAACAATACTTGACGTTATGCTGACCATGATTACATATCGATGACCTCTTCTTCTTTGATCATGGCTCATTCAGACTAGGATTCCGAATTCTCTTATGAAGGTAGCTGTCTGTTTCAGTGATTCAGTTGCCCCATAGATTTTCTCTTCCAGGGAGGTGGACATGGGCCACATTGTCGACTTCAGGTCTGTGTGTTTGGGGCAATCCTGTAGAACGTGTTTTGTTGTCATGTTATCTAGGGTACAGTGACATTGGCTGGTAGTACCTATTTTGAGTTTGGTGAACATGTGCTTTCTCATTCAGTTGTGGCCAGCGTGTAGGCGAAGTATGATGACTTTATCCCTCCTTGATAGTTGGAGGTGTCCGTCACTCTCGCTGTACTTTGGGTGTTCTTGTGTCCATTTTTCATGGTACAGTCCTTTAATGGTGAATTTGGCTTCATCTTAGCTGACCAGATAATTCCCTTGTGGTATTCTCCCTCCCTCATTAGCTAATTTGTCTGCACATTGTTTCCTTGTATATTACAGTGTGATGGTATCCACTGGATGACCACTCTCTGGAAGTTATTGCACGATTAGTCTGGGGTTGTTCTGAGGTCATCTAGCTCGCTGTTCATGTGTATTTTTTTTTTAGAGCTGTTAGGACTGAGAGTGCATCAGTCAGTATCACCAGTTTCGTGTGCACATTTATTTTGTGTTGAATTGTTATTTTTGCAGCATTTTTTTAGGGCTTCAGTTTCTGCTTTATAGTTTGAGAATTTCTCAGTAGCTACTGACTTGGTGATCTCTTCCTGGTTATTCAGCCTCAAGAACATATCTCCTCCTCCATTTCTGGTAGCTTTTGTGGCAGATCTATCCGTGTACATCTGAGACCAACAGTACTGTGGGTAGCTGTCGTCTGTAGGTTTTTCTGCTATATGCTTTCTCTCTGTGTCTGTTTGTGTGCCTTTTGTCATGATTCTTTTTATGTCTTCATTAAGTTCTAGTGCTTCATATTTCTCGTGGAGAGTCATACTGGATGGGTGTATGGGTTTTGGCATTGTTTGGGAAAGTACAGGATCGCTAGTTGTCAACTCTTTGGAGATTACTGTGAAGTTGTTCTTCTTTAGTCTTCCTTCTCCCAAGCTGCTTAATCTTTAGTGCATGGGATGGTTAGGGAGTCTTTTGTATTTCTCCGCTTGTTGCATTACTTTAATTTTCCGTCTGTCTTCCAGAAGGTTGTAGGCCTGTTACTGTTTCTAGAGTCTCTTTAGGTGTGGATTTCATAGCACCAGTGATGATACGGGCAGCCTGGTATTGTGTTCTGTTAATTTTGCTAAGCTGTGATTTGGAAGATGCAGCCCAAGCTGTTAATTCACACTTTAGGTCTGGTCTTACTCTTCCTACGTATAGTCGTTTCAAAATATTGCTGTCTGCTCCCCTGTCCGTTCCTAATTTCTTCATAATACACACATTCAAAGCCACAGCAAGAAAACCACGATCCCTATACCTTGACTCCAATTCCATGACTCTAACTCCACAACTCGAAAACCACGACTCGAACGTCACAATTCCAACACCATGACTCCAACACATCCACCCCACACCGTGACTTTAACTCCATGACTCCAACACCATAACTCCAACACCATAACTCTAACACAACCACCCCACACCATGACTTTAACTCCATGACTCCAACACCAGGACTCCAACACCATAACTCCAACACAATCTCCCTACACCATGACTTTAACTCCATGACTCCAACACAACCACCCCAAACCATGACTTTAACTCCATGACTCCAACACCATAACTCCAACACAACCACCCCAAACCATGACTTTAACTCCATGACTCCAACACCATAACTCCAACACAATCACCCCACACCATGACTTTAACTCCATTACTCCAACACTACAACTCGTGGATGTTTAAACTTATGGAAGTTCAAATCTCTCCATGGAAGTTCATAACTTTTTATCGAAGTTCATAACCCTTTATGAAAGCTCATAACCCTTTATGGAAACTCTTAAACCTTCGTTAAAGTTCGTAATCCTTTATTAAAGCTCATAACCCTTTATGTTGTTGTTGTTGCGTTCGCCAGCTTTCAACTCTGATGAAGTCCCTAGAGATTAGGAACTGAATTTTGCGTGTTAATCCATTTTTCCCTGGCAGCCGTGTGCACAGGGGTCCCTAGCCGCACAGGCAGATAACTTCGACTTCGGAGGTCTTCGTGTTTTTTCCGTCGATGAGTAACTGACGTTTCAAGCCGGGTCTCGTTGCTGAGACCAGGGGTGGTTGCCGCAGAGAGAAATCATAAATAAAAATACCAACCGGTGTAGCCGAGATTTGAACCTACAACCTCTCTGTCTCGAGGCCGGCGTCTTGACTCGAGACCAACAAGTCCCTCCATGGATTGGGAATATGAGGAAACTGCAACAAGGAACACTTTGCTTAACACTTTATGAAAGTTTATAACCCTTTATGGAAGTTCTTAACCCTTCATGGAATTTCACAGTCCTTCATAGAAGGGCATAACTTTTCATGATAGTTCATAACCCTTAATGCAATTTCATAATCTGTAATGAAAGCTCATAACCCTTTATAGAAGTTCATATCTGTTCATTGCAATTCATAACCCCTTACTGACGTTGATAACCCTTCATGGAAGTTCATAACTGTTCGTTGAAGTTCATTACCCCCCCCCCACCACCTCCAAGGAAGTTTAAAATCCTTTATTGTGTGACAAAAGTAAGTAAAAAGTAAAGTACCCCCGTCACGCCAAGTGGCGTATAGAGAATATGGTGTTAATAACCAAAAATTTTACAGACCTTCAGCACATGATTGTTGGGGTAATGCGGTCGGTATTACGCCCGTGTCGCTTTACTTTCCCAGGAAAAAAAAATCCGGTACCCATTAAAGGCTGGGTGAACCGGAGCCGTCGGTTGTGATCGAACCCACCTCTTGTCCTTTGTAGTCCAGTTCACTAACCACTGAGCTATCGCGGCTCTCTATTGTGTAACAAAACGAGGTATAAAATAATAAAGACAACAAAATAATAGCAGTCCTCTAATGCCTATTCCCCTCATATGGGAAACAACAGGTAAAAGAAAAAGAGGAAGACCCAGGGAGACACTGAGAAGAACATTGATGAGAGAGGCAAGAGCAGCAGGAGTCGGCTCCCTCAATGAGATAGAACTGCTTGCACAGAACAGAGACAGATGGCGAGATTTGATAAAATATCTTTAAAAGAAAACTGCTAGAACAAAAAATCCATATAGGAGAAGGTGTATCTTGGTCTACGCCCTATGGGCCAGTTACGGCTCGAAAGGTCAATAGATAGAATGCCTATTCTCAATTAATTAATTAACGCAATATTTGCATAATTTATTAACACTGAAACACTATCTAGACTGCCAATATCCGTTGAATGAAATTGCAAATATTTTATTTCTTTATTTTTAAAAATATCTATTAATATTTTTTTCTTCTAATTTAGCCTCAAATATTTCAATTTTTTTTTTTTTTTGTCTTATCCTCTTTCATGATTTCGTACATTTAGTGTTTAGGAACGTTATTTATTTATTTTTGTAAAGAATGCCGATTTGGCTCCAAATTATTGTGATATTAATGTTTTTGAAATTACATTTTTTAAATATTCATTTATTGGTTCAGTTATACAGTCTTTTCCCGGTTGTGATAAATTGACTGGCTATATATCTGCCTGTTTCCAGGTTGTGATAAATTGACTGGCTATATACCTGCCTGTTTCCAGGTTGTGATAAATTGACTGGCTATATATCTGCCTGTTTCCAGGTTGTGATAAATTGACTGGCTATATATCTGCCTGTTTCCAGGTTGTGATAAATTGACTGGCTATATATCTGCCTGTTTCCAGGTTGTGATAAATTGACTGGCTATATATCTGTACGTTTCCAGGTTGTGATAAATTGACTGGCTATATATCTGCCTGTTTCCAGGTTGTGATAAATTGACTGGCTATATATCTGTACGTTTCCAGGTTGTGATAAATTGACTGGCTATATACCTGCCTGTTTCCAGGTTGTGATAAATTGACTGGCTATATATCTGCCTGTTTCCAGGTTGTGATAAATTGACTGATTATATATCTGCATGTTTCCAGGTTGTGATAAATTGACTGGCTATGTATCTGCCTGTTTCCAGGTTGTGATAAATTGACTGATTATATATCTGCCTGTTTCCAGGTTGTGATAAATTGACTGGCTATATATCTGCCTGTTTCCAGGTTGTGATAAATTGACTGGCTATATATCTGCCTGTTTCCAGGTTGTGATAAATTGACTGGTTATATATATCTGCCTGTTTCCAGGTTGTGATAAATTGACTGGCTATATATCTGCCTGTTTCCAAAAAAAAAATAAAATGGTTTATCTGTTCTCGTTCCCGCGATCCCCAGCCGCGCCCTACTCGAGTCAAGCACATATGCCAGATTTCTGTGGTGTAGACCTGGCAGATTGGTTTGCTTGCTTGCGTTTGCCCGATGATTAAAGGAATACACATTCTCATCATCCGCCCTTAAGAAGACGTTAACCGGGCGTGTCTGCGTTGTGTTGTGGTTTGTAGTAAAATTGTGGGATTTGCGCTTTTCGGGAAAAAAAACATCCGACTTCAGCATGTTATTTTGGAGTACCGGGTTTGTCTTCCATCTTCAATCATTACTCCATTGACCAGACACGACAGGTTTGTATGTTATTGCAGGCACCACGGAGAGATGGAGTAGGGTCTGGATGGTGCTGCTTGATTCAGCCTGTCGCAAGCCACCAGCTGTGAGTCGCTGACAACTTCCAGCTCTGTTGCTGGAAGGCGACTTTGCCTCTGAGTTAGTTTTGAATAGCGAGCACTCGTCTGTGTGTAAATGTTTCATTTAATTAATTACTCGTGGTCGGCAGAAAATAAAGGCTAAAACTAAGAACAACAAAATGTTATATCTTCTCAACATTCCTGTATGGTACATAAACATGGACATTGGGCAAGAAAACAGAGCAGAAAATTGAAACAATGTGGATTTAGAGAAGAATAGGAAGAATTGGATGGAAAGAGAAGAAAAGAAATGATGACGTCTTAATTAAACTAACTAAAAATGAAAAGAGAACTACTAAATACGATTCAAACAATACATGGAGGCGAAGGCGCGCCTCCCAGCACCAGAGCAGGAAGTTGTCAGCGACCCACAGCTGATGGCTTGCGTCAGGATCGGTGAACCAAAACCATCCAGACCCTGCTCCACCTCTCCGTGGTGCCTCCAGTAACAGACTAACCTGTCTAGTCTGGCCTAGCGAACAGGGATCGAAGAGGGAAGACAACCCGGTATAAAAAATGTCGTTCTGAAGTCGGATGTGTTGGGCCGAAAGGCGCAAATATAACAGTTATACTGCAAACCACAACACAACACAGACACGTCCACTTAATGTCCTTTTAAGGGCGGATGACGAAGAGGAATTCTACATTCTACGAATACTCTAGAATACTTTAGTCATCAGGCGAACGTAAGCTAGCAAGCAAGCAAACAAGACATGAGATCTCTGGGATATGTTCAAAGACACAGCAGCCTACTAAAAGTAATCTAGGAAGGGAAAATACAATGTAATAAGGGCAGGGACAGACCAAGACTACCGTGGACGAGTAACATCAAAAGATGGACAAGTCAGTCTATGACAGCCTGTACTATCAAAGCATGAGACAGAGCGGAATGGCGCTCCATGGTGGCCAACCTTCGATGCGGAGAGGGACACGCAATGATGATGATGATGTTCGGCAGAAAAATAAACTAAAATCCACAACCTGTTTCTCTGTACTTTGCCAGTTGTAACCAAATATTCCAACTTTACTCTTCTCATGATGTGCCCCAAAAAATGTCGATTATCTCTTTCTGATGTTTTTTATGAGCTCGCTTTTTGTGTTGACTTCTTTGAGAATATCTTCATTAGTCTTTTTTTAACTGTCTAGGTAACTCTCAACATTATTCTTAAGAATCTCATCTCAGTATTCTCTAATCGTCATTTCATTTATTTGTCCTATGTCCATGATTCACTTCCATAGTTCAGAATTAGCTCTATATAGCACAGATGGACTCTCTTTCTCACTTCTATTGACACAGACTTGTTGCACAAGATGTTTTTTTTTTTTTTCATGAAATGCAACTTTGGCCTGCACTATTTTTCCTGTTATTTATGTTGTGCATAATCCGTCTGATAATATTGTTCTCAAGTACTTGAGGTTATGCACTTGTTTCACATTTGTCCAGCTTATTTTTTTGTTGTCTGATAGCTATAAAGATCACGATATATCTAATATCTTCAGCTTTCAAATAAAATAAGACGTTAGTTTTCCTTATCCAAATCGAACATCTCTTTCACTATTCAGTTACTAAATCTGGTACATTTGTGAAGGCAATAACGTCGATTTGCTGGTGAAGCTGACCATTATGGGGGATATGCAATTAGGCTAGTTCTACAATAAGGAGAAACAGCCTCTGGCAAATGAGGTAAAGGAAGATCCTTCCAACGCTACAAAGACGTCTGTAAAAGTTATTTGAAATCACAAACGTAATTGGTAAGAGCTTGATGAAAAAAAAAACCCAGCTGAAGGAAGTGTTGGCCTGAAAGTCAAAGCTGCAGTTTCTAGCTGCGCAGAAAGGAAGAAAAGCAACTCCTGACAAAATTCTCACTCGGTCACTAAACGTATTAATTCTCTTGACTGACAGTTACCGCCATGCCATTGAACTAAATGAATCTCGCCAATTTACGTCACAAATAATTCTTCCTCTTCTGCGATCATGACTCATTCAGACAGGACTCCGGACTCTTATGAAGGCCGCTGTCTGTTTAAGTGATTCGGTTGCCCCGTAGAGTTTCTCTTCCAGGAAGATGGGTGTGGGCCACTTTGCCCTCCTCAGGCCTGTGTGCTGGGGACAATCCCGTATAACGTGTTTTGTTGTCATGTTATCCAGGGTACAGTGGCACTGGCTAGTAGTTCCTATTTTGGGTTTGGTGAACATGTTGTTTCTCATTCTGTTGTGGCCAGTGTGTAGGCGAAGTATGATGCCTTTATCCCTCCTTGATAGTTGGTGGTATCCGTTCCTCTCGTCACAAACAATTAAACACATACACACATACAACCAGATGAAGTAAATTATAAGTAAAGTAACGGTTCCCTCCCCTGTCTTGCTAGGCGTATAGGGAATATGGTGTTAATGATTATATTTTTCCATGACCAGAGCATATTTTTTGTTATGTGGTCGGTATTACTCCAGACCGCCTTTACTTTCAAGAAAAATCTATGGTAACCATTCTTAGAGGCTTAGTAAATCTAGGAGCCCTATCGGTCCGAAAAAAATCAGCCGCTTTTTGAAAATAGAACCAGGACCTTTCTGGTCAGTGAGCACACTAACCACTCAGCCATCGCAAATAAAATATAAAGGCTAGAAAAAATATATTTATAAAAAGGACAAGCTAGAAAACTTACACTGTTTTGGAACAATTTTATGAAAATTATAAAAAAGAAATATTTAATGAAATACAAGGTAAAAGTCATGAGCTAAAACGTTAAATAAAAAGTGTTGTTGCATGGTCTAGTTGTTGTTGTTGATGGATTGCCACGAGTTGGTGCGAGCAGGTTGCCCTTTGACTCATAAGATGTGACGGGTCTTAATGGCTTTCTTGACATTCCCGTCTCTTACTGGAGAGGTTGGATTCGTCTGTCCCAGGCTATGCTTGGAAACTACTAGTCCAGCCCAGAGGTACTGCAATACTGGGTCCTCTATATCAGTAACAGCCACCACTACAGGGAAAACGGCGATTCTAGCTTCTGTTAGCCAGTCTGGTTTTGATGCAGACTATTATCAGGGGAGACCACGAGGAAGTAGAACTGCTAGGTCTTTGTCGGCTGATGGTGCGCCGATCCTGCTATTTCAGGCGCTTCTGCTCCCCCTTACATGGTCTAGAAACACCCAGAACCATAGAAGTGACACTAAATTAAACAACAAATATTCTGTTCCTTAAACAGAATAGAGTCAGATAAATCAGAGAAATTCATAGTAAAAGATTATAATAGGTTTACAATTTAAACCTCGTAATAATGTAACGATATCATAATAGTACCACGGTATGTATGTATATATATATATATATATTTTAATTTAAAAAAAAAAAAAAAAAATATATATATATATATATATATATATATATATATATATATATATATATATATATATATATATATACGTACATAATTTAAACGTGTCCTTATAGCTCTCTATTCGTGTGCAAAAACATTAAAAAGAAAAGAATAAGTTTCTCACCTTTGAAAGTTTGGCCTTTCCTGAAATGTAAATTTTTCAAACAGGCAAATTAGACAAACAACTGCTAGAAAAGCGCGTTTCTGATTGCAGTTGCCAGGAATATCACTCGAGTTTTATTGCCAGCTAAACCCAACCCCTCGTTTGGTTACAAGTTTGACTGACAGATGTTGGGAATCAATGCCAGGCCTGCTGTAGGTGATCGCGCGTTCTGTCACCGTCCAACTCATTAGTGGACATCATTGTGTGTACGTCTGCAGAATACCGCTCTGTATTTATCGCCATCAGTGGCACATAGTTGAAAGGGTTGCTGCTGGACAACGATCTTCGGTACGATGTTCTGCTCACGATTAAAAATAAAATAAAAGTGTGTCACAAACTCCCCCACCTTTTACAACAACTACTACTACCACTGATACTACCAATACTACTATCATTCCTACTACTACTGCTGCTACATTACTATTACTACTCCTACCACCACTACTTCCATCACAACAACAACAACAACAACAACAACAACTACTACTACTACTACTACTACTACTACTACTACTACTACTACCACCACTATAGTTCGTTCAGAAATTCGTACCCACAGAGTTTATTAATTATCTCGGAAACTGTTTGATGAATTTCTGTAATTCTTTTAAATAAAATCGTATTTTTTTCACTGACCTTCAGTCTGATTTTTTTTTCTCTACTGTCATGCATTTAGGAAAGATTTTTGCTTATTTGAGGTATATAAAAATATGATTTTCTTGTTGTCCTAATTATTAGGATTTTACCAAAATTTTACATTTGTTGTAATCAACTCACCGCTTAAAAAGGAAAATTTCAAGTGCTCTCCATACATTCTTAGCACCATCTCGCTCTCACCGAACCGTAACTTGTAAGACGAAAACCACTGAGAGGTTTGTTAGAAAATTAAACATAATTTACAGTAAAATCTAATGTTTAGAGCACACGGTTTGATATTTTTATAAAATTATATAACAAAAAAAAAAAACGATTTGTGCAAACTTCAGAATACATTTGTACTTAAATGCTATAAAATCTGTCGGCGAACAAATAAGATTTCGTGAAAAATAATTACAGAAATTCATAAAACAGTTTCCGAGATAATTAATAAACTGTGTGCACGAATTTCTGAACAAACTATACCACTACGTTACTATTAGTACTCCTACCACTACTACCCCTATCACCAATACTACTACCACCACTACTATTACTACTCTTACCACTACTATTACTACTCCTACCACTACTACTACTGTTACTATTTGTTTAAATTAGACTATTTAGACTAATCAAATCAAATGTACTAACAACCCTTACGTATGCGTGTGAAAGCTGGAAAACAACATGAGACAGAAACAAAGTTGAACGCATTCGAAAATAAACGTCTAAGGAAAATACTTGGTATAGCGTGGAACGAATTCAAAACAAATGAGGAAATTAGAGAAATCGCCAATCAACCACTAATATCTTCAGTAATCAAGAAAAGACGATGGTCATATGTTGGACATATGATGAGAAGAGATAATAACCGAATAGTAAAGCAAGCCCTCATGTGGGAAACAACAGGTAAGAGAAAAAGAGGAAGACCCAGAGAGACACTGAGAAGAACATTGATGAGAGAGGCAAGAGCAGCATGAATCGGCTCCTTCAGTGAGATAGATGTGCTTGCACAGAACAGAG
The DNA here is from genome assembly GCA_032433765.1 of Megaustenia siamemsis. NCBI lineage: Eukaryota > Metazoa > Mollusca > Gastropoda > Stylommatophora > Ariophantidae > Megaustenia > Megaustenia siamemsis. Next base: position 42,804,698 of record JAVIAB010000059.1, on the reverse strand, counting down.
ATAAATGGCGAGATTTGATAAAATATCTTTAAAAGAATTGAAAACTGCTAGAATACAAATTTTGATAAGAGAAGGAGTATCTTGGTCTACGCCCTATGGGCCGGCTACGGCTCGAAAGGTCAATAGATAGAGATAGAACATCATGAGTTTCGATGCTTGAAGCGACACTTTTCAGAAGTCTCCGAACACTTGAGTATAGCGTCCGAACACATATGAGTGTAAACTCACGTGCTAAGACGCCAATTCAAGTCTCATATTTTACTATTACCTTACTATTTGTATATAACAACAACTACTACAATTACTACTACTTTCTCATCATCATTAACATCACAATTGATGAACCTCTCTTCCACCTCCTCCTTATTCTTTTTGTTCTTCTTAATTTCATCTACTTGTTTTCTTCTAATTTTTTCCATAGTTCTCTTCTTTTCTTTCTTCATGTTCCTTTTTCTTTTAGTTTTTATCTGCTAATTTTTTCTTCGTCTTCGCTGTCTTCTTCTTCTTATTCATTCTTCTATTTTCTTGTTATACTTCTTTTTCTTCCTATTATTACTTTCCTCTCTTTTTTTCAGGCGCTCATACAAAGACCATAAAAAATGTAGTCTCTATGTCATCCACCCTTAAAAGACGTTAAGTTGGTGCACCTGCGATATGTCGTAGTTTTCAGCAAAGATGCGATATTTCCACCTTCGGTCAAGTACATCCGATTTTATCATGACGTTTTAGAGCACCGAGTTGCCTCTTGACTGCTATTTACTTGGCCAGACTGATTAATCTATTTCTAGAGGTACTGCAAAGAGGTGGAGAATGATCCGTATAGTACTAGTTCACTATCTGGTGTAAGCAGGCTATGAGTCCCTTATACGTGCCTTTGTTCCAATTATTACTTCTATTGTTATCACTTCTGTTTCTTACTTTTTCTACTACTACTACTACTGCTGTGCTGCTACTACTACTACTACTACTACCACTGCTACCATCACTACTACTACTACTACTACTACTACTACTGCTGCTGCTACTCATACAACAACAACTTCAACAACAACAACTACTACTACTAATACTACTACTACTCAGTGGCGTATACTGGTTTTGGGGTCTGGACTACCGCTTACATAATAAATAAAAACATACATTATATTCAGTAGGCTAACATAAAGTAATATTTTCTAATGACCTCACTACATTTTAAATTAATTACTTATTTATGTTAATTATATCCGTCTTGTTTGGGACGAGAATGTCTTGATGAATTTGTCATTGATAGTACTGTTGGGTTGGTTTCTAAGTTTCTGAGGGAATGATTTCTCAATAGACATTAATGCCAAACCAGATAAGCGTTCTTGTGTCTGAGTTGAGCGACAATAAGATTTGATTCTCTTGAGAGCAGAACCAAGTTCTTTCTACAGATGCTGATGCGCATAACGTAGTTATAAGGAAGTTCCTGTAATCAGACATAGTTTCACATTCACTTTTAACGCTTCTAATTGGCTAGAGCTAAAAATAACCCATGAAACCGCATTCCTCTAGCGATAGCACCCGCTTTATTATTTTGACTCCTATTTTTGAATGGCAAGGTCGTTAATACTAGGTCCGCGTAGAGGAAAAATGTACCGCTGGCTACTAGAGGTTTCAATGTAGAGTAGTTTCTGTTTCATTCACAAACGTTATAGTGGCCAGAGGAAAAATTTGCTTTAATAAATGCAAATCAATGCAAATAAATCATATTGGCCTATAGAATATTCGAAAATTTGTAATATAATTATTTAAAAAAATATAATAAATTATCATTTCCTTTTGTATTTCGTTAATATGTTCAGGCTACCGGCGGTAGATGCGGTATCATAGAGAATACGAAATTGCTACTACTATTACTACTACTACAACTACTACTACTACTACTACTACTACTACTACTACTACTTGGTAATTTTCCCATCCTTTTGTTATATTTATTCTACTTCTATTTCTTAATTTTATCAAAATTTATATTTTTTCTTCTCTTTTCTTCTACACCTATTCTTTTCTACTATACATCTTCCTTTCTTCTACACCTCTTCCTTTCTACTATACGTCTTCCTTTCTTCTACTCATCCTTCTCCTTTCTTCTACACCTCTTCCTTTCTACTATACCTCTTCCTTTCTTCTACACCTATTCTTTTCTACTATACATCTTCCTTTCTTCTACACCTCTTCCTTTCTACTACACCTCTTCCTTTCTTCTACACCATTTCCTTTCTTCTAGTCCTTCTCTTCCTTTCTGCTAGTCGTTCTCCTCCTTTCTTTTATACCTCTTCCTTTCTTGTAGTATTCCTTTTCCTTTCTTCTAGTCCTTCTCCTTCTAGTCCTCCGCCTCTTTTCTTCTAGTCCTCTCCTCCTTTCTTGTAGTCCTCTATTCTATTCCTCCCCTCATTTCTCTGGTCCTCCTCCTCCTTTCTTCTAGTCCTCCTCTTCCTTTCTTCTAGTCCTCATCCTTCTTTCTTCTTGTTCTCCTCCTCTTTTCTTCTAAACCTCCTCCTCCTTTCTTCTAGTCCTCCTCTTCCTTTCTTCTAGTGCTCATCCTTCTTTCTTCTTGTCCTCCTCCTCTTTTCTTCTAGACCTCCTCCTCCTTTCTTCTAGTCCTCCTCTTCCTTTCTTCTAGTGCTCATCCTTCTTTCTTCTTGTCCTCCTCCGCTTTTCTTCTAGTCCTTCTCCTCCTTTCTTCTAGCCATCCTCCTCCTATCTTCTATTCCTCAGCCTTCTTTCTTCTAGTCCTAATCTTCTTTTCTTCTAGTCCTCCTCTTCCTTTCTTCTAGTCTTCAGCCTTCTTTCTTCTAGTCCTCCTCCGCTCTTTTCCTCTTCCTTTCTTCTAGTCCTAAACCTCCTTTCTTCTTTTCCTTCTCCTCCTTTCTTCTAGTCCTCCTCATCCTTTCTTCTACTCCACCTCCTCCTTTTTCTAGTTCTCAACATTTTTTCTTCCAATTCTTCTCCTCCTTACTTCTAGTCCTCCCCATCCTTTTTTCTCATCCTCCTCCTCCTTTCTTGTAGTCCTTCTCCTCCTTTCTTCTAGTCTTCAATCTCCTTTCTTGTAGTCCTCAATCTTCTTTCTTCTAGTCCTTCTCCTCTTTTCTTCTTGTCCTCTTTCTCCTTTCTTTTAGTCCTCCTTCTCCTTTCTTCTACTTCTCCTACTCCTTCTAATTTTTTCTACTAATCCTCCTCCTTTCTTCTAGTCCTCTCCTCCTTTTTTCTAGTTCTCCTCCTCTCTTCTAGTCCCTCTCCTCCTTCCTTCTAGTCCTCCTCCTTTCTTCTAGTCATCAATCTCCTTTCCTCTAGTCTTTAATCTCATTTCTTCTAGTCCTCTCCTCCTTTCTTCTAGTCCTCAATATCCTTTCTTCTAGATTTTAATCGCCTTTCTTCTAGTCCTTTCCTCCTTTCTTCTAGTTTTTAATCTCCATTCTTCTAGTTTTTAATCTCCATTCTTCTTGTTTTATTCTCCATTCTTCTAGTTTTTAATCTCCATTCTTCTAGTTTTTAATCTCCATTCTTCTAGTTTTTAATCTCCTTTCTTCTAGTTTGTAATCTCCTTTCTTCTAGTTTGTAATCTCCTTTCTTCTAGTCCTCAAATTCCTTTCTTCTATTTTTTAAATCTCCTTTCATCTACTCTTTAATTTCCTTTCTTCTGGTCCTCTCCTCCTTTCTTCTAGTCCTCTCCTCCTTTCTTCTAGTTTTCTCCTCCTTTCTTCTAGTCCTCCTCCTCCTTTCTTCTAGTCCTCAGTGTAATTTGTTCTAGTCCTTCTCCTCCTTTCTTCTAGTCTTCTCCTCATTTCTTCTAGTCCTCAGTGTAATTTGTTCTAGTCCTTCTCCTCCTTTCTTCTAGTCCTCAGTGTAATTTGTTCTAGTCCTTCTCCTCCTTTCTTCTAGTCCTCAGTGTAATTTGTTCTAGTTCTCCTCCTCCTTTCTTCTAGTCCTCAGTGTAATTTGTTCTAGTCCTCCTCCTCCTTTCTTCTAGTCCTCAGTGTAATTTGTTCTAGTCCTTCTCCTCCTTTCTTCTAGTCCTCAATCTTCTTTTTTTCCAGTCCTCGTCCTGCTTTCTTCTAGTCCTCCCCCTCCTTTCTTTTAGACCTCAGCCTCCTTTCTTCTAATCATCTCCTCCTTTCTTCTTGTCCTCTTCCTCTTTTCTTCTAATCCTTCTCCTGCTTTCTTCTAGTCCTCCTCTTCCTTTCTTCTAGTGCTCTCCTCCTATCTTCTAGTCGTGCCCTCCTTTCTTCTAGTCCTCCTCCTTTCTTCTAGTCCTCAATCTCCTCTCCTCTAGTTTTTAATCTCCTTTCTACTAGTCCTCAATTTCCTTTCTTCTAGTTTTTAATCTCCTTTTATCTAGTCTTTAATCTCCTTTATTCTAGTCCTCTCCTCCTTTCTTCTAGTTTTTAATCTCCATTCTTCTAGTTTTTAATTTCCATTCTTCTAGTTTTTATTCTCCATTCTTCTAGTTTTTAATCTCCATTCTTCTAGTTTTTAATCTCCATTCTTCTAGTTTTTAATTTCCATTCTTCTAGTTTGTAATCTCCTTTCTTCTAGTCCTCAATCTCCTTTCTTCTAGTTTGTTATCTCCTTTCTTCTAGTCCTCAAATTCCTTTCTTCTATTTTTTAAATCTCCTTTCATCTACTCTTTAATTTCCTTTCTTCTAGTCCTCTCCTCCTTTCTTCTAGTCCTCTCCTCCTTTCTTCTAGTCTTCTCCTCCTTTCTTCTAGTCCTCCTCCTCCTTTCTTCTAATCCTCAGTGTAATTTGTTCTAGTCCTTCACCTCCTTTCTTCTAGTCTTCTCCTCCTTTCTTCTAGTCTTCTCCTCCTTTCTTCTAGTCCTCCTCCTCCTTTCTTCTAGTCCTCAGTGTAATTTGTTCTAGTCCTTCTCCTCCTTTCTTCTAGTCCTCTCCTCCTTTCTTCTAGTCTTCTTCTCCTTTCTTCTAGTCCTCCTCCTCCTTTCTTCTAGTCCTCAGTGTAATTTGTTCTAGTCCTTCTCCTCCTTTCTTCTAGTCCTCTCCTCATTTCTTCTAGTCTTCTCCTCCTTTCTTCTAGTCCTCCTCCTCCTTTCTTCTAGTCCTCAGTGTAATTTGTTCTAGTCCTCCTCCTTTCTTCTAGTCCTCAACCTTCTTTTTTCCAGTCCTCGTCCTGCTTTCTTCTAGTCCTCCTCCTCCTTTCTTCTAGTCCTCAGTGTAATTTGCTCTAGTCCTTCTCCTCCTTTCTTCTAGTCCTCAGTGTAATTTGTTCTAGTCCTTCTAGTCCTTTCTTCTAGTCCTCAGTGTAATTTGTTCTAGTCCTCCTCCTCCTTTCTTCTAGTCCTCAGTGTAATTTGTTCTAGTCCTCCTCCTTTCTTCTAGTCCTCAACCTTCTTTTTTCCAGTCCTCGTCCTGCTTTCTTCTAGTCCTCCCCCTCCTTTCTTCTAGACCTCACCCTCCTTTCTTCTTGTCCTCTTCCTCTTTTCTTCTAATCCTTCTCCTGCTTTCTTCTAGTCCTCATCTTCCTTTCTTCTAGTGCTCTCCTCCTATCTTCTAGTCGTCTCCTCCTTTCTTCTAGTCCTTCTCCCCCTTTCTTCTAGTTTTTAATCTCCATTCTTCTAGTCCTCAATCTCCTTTCTTCTTGTCCTCAATCTCCTTTCTTCTGTCCTCTCCTCCTTTCTTCTAGTCCTCTCCTCCTTTCTTCTAATCCTCAATCTCTTTTCTTCTAGTCCTCCTCCTCCTTTGTTCTAGTCCTCAATCTCCTTTCTTCTAATCCTCTCCTCCTTTGTTCTAGTCCTTCCGCTCCTTTTTTCTAGTCCTCAATCTAATTTCTTCTAGTCCTCTCCTCCTTTCTTCTAGTCCTCTCCTCCTTTATTCTAGTCCTCGATCTCCTTTCTTCTAGTCCTCTTCTCCTTTCTTCTAGTCCTTCTCCCTTCTTCAAGTTCTCAACCTTTTTTTTCCAGTCCTCCTCATACTTTCTTCTAATCCTCCCCTCTTATCTTCTAGACCTCCTCCTTCTTTTTTTCTAGTCCTCTCTTCCTGCTTTCTTCTAGTCCTCCTCCTTTCTTCTAGACCACCTCCTCCTTTCTTCTAGACCTCCTTTCTTCTAGTCCTCTCCTCCTGCTTTCTTCTAGTCCTCTCCTCCTGCTTTCTTCTAGTCCTCAACCTTCTTTCTTCTAGTCATTCTCCTTCTTTCTTCTAGTCCTCCTCATCCTTTCTTCTACTCCACCTCCTCCTTTTTTCTAGTCCTCACAATGTTTTCTTCCAGTTCTTCTCCTTCTTTCTTCTAGTCATCTACTCCTTTTTTCTAATCCTCCTCCACCTTTCTTCTAGTCCTTCTCATCCTTTCTTCTAGTCCTCAACCTTCTTTCTTCTAGTCCTCAACCTTCTTTCTTCTAATCCTCCACCTCCATTCTTCTTGTCCTCCATCTCCTTTCTTCTAGTCCTCCTCCTCCTTTCTTCTAGTTCTCAATCTCCTTTCTTCTAGTCCTCCCCCTCCTTTCTTCTAGTCCTCTCCTCCTTTGTTCTAGTCCTTCACCTCCTTTTTCTAGTACTCATCCTCTTTCTTCTAGTCCTTCTTCTCCTTTCTTCTAGTCCTCAATTTCCTTTCTTTTAGTCCTCTCCTCTTTCTTCTAGTCCTTCTCCACCTTTCTTCTAGTTCTCAACCTCTTTTTCCAGTCCTCCTGCTTTCTTCTAGACCCCCCCCCCCTTCCTTTCTTCTTGTCCTCCTCCGCTTTTCTTCTAGTCTTTCTCCTCCTTTCTTCTACTCCTTCTTCTCCTTTTTTCTAGTCCTACTTCTCCTTTCTTCTAGTCCTTCTTCTCCTTTCTTCTAGTCCTTCTCCTCCTTTCTTCTAGCCCTCCTCATCCTTTCTTCTAGTCCTTCTCCTCCTTTCTTCTAGCCCTCCTCATCCTTTCTTCTAGTCCTTCTCCTCCGTTCCCCTAGTCTTCCTCCTCCTTTCTTCTAGTCCTTCTACTCCTTTCTTGTAGTCCTCTCCTCCTTTATTTAAGTTTCCACAGATGTGATAGGTCGAAAGTTAGAGATCAACAAAGTTCTCACCGATGTGATGAGTCGAAAGCTAGAGATGAACAAAATTCACACAAATGTGATAGTCGAAAGTTAGAGATGAACAAAATTCGCACAAATGTGATAGTCGAAAGTTAGAGATGAACAAAATTCACACAAATGTGATAGTCGAAAGTTAGAGATGAACAAAATTCACACAAATGTGATAGTCGAAAGTTAGAGATCAACAAAGTTCTCACAAATGTGATAGGTCGAAAGTTAGAGATCAACAGAATTCACACAAATGTGATAGTCAAAAGTTGGAGATCAACAGAATTCACACAAAAGTGTTAGTAAAAATTAGGGACCAACACACATGTTACAATTGTGATAGTCAAAAGTTATAGGCTCCACGCGTTAGGTGTCCATTTTTGCAGCTAGGTGCACTAATCGCGACTTTCTGCGAATTAACACACAATCTTTGAGTCCTGAATCAATCACAACAGCTGCAGTTCTTTTTAACCCACTCTACCAGATTGGTGTTATGACACAGAAAAAAAATCAACAGAATTGATACGATGTACTGTTGATAGAGAATTGTGGAAGGACATGATCTCCTAGCCAATCGGTATGGCGAATGATCATAGTGATTATATAAAAAAAAATATACTCTCTATCTAAGTGTCATTTTATGACATATTGTATACACCAACATTCTTTATTTTGTTACAAATGTATCGCAACATTCTGGCCAACATTCTTTATTTTGTTACACGTGTATCGCAACATTCTGTTATCTCCAAGAGCAACTGAGCTACAATTTTATTTATCATGCTCTTCCAATGGTCCATTTTGTAGTATCGGTCTTTTGTGATAAAAAAATAAAATATAATAATGATAATAATAGTAATAATATTAATAATAATAATAATAATAGTAACATGATTTGAACCAGTAATATGATCACCACCAGACAACGTTCATTATAGAGAATTCACACTCAGGAGGTATGTGAAGGCAAAAGGTAGTTCTAACATACCACAGATCAATGAAAGAGCGGGAACAATAATGAGCTCCATGCATAAGACACGCTTCAAAATATTGGTCAGTATTGTGTGATATGACTTGTGATTGTCACAACTTCATGCGGCTACTTCACCACTCCTGTCTGACACTCCACCACCCTGCACCGCCAGTCCTCCATCGTTTCCCTATTACGCCTCAGTTACAGCCATGTTTCCTGTGTCACGTCGGGATTTATTTGCTCGGATTTCACTCCATAGTATACGCCTCGTTATCTCTAGTGATTACCTGTGTCATGGAGAGAAATAATAATAAATGAATATTATTATAGAGGGAAACTTCCGAGGCGATAATCAGCGAATCCATTCAGAGGAAGAGGTATGTTCACAGCTTAACTTAGTTAGCTGAGTGGCAGTGTTCCCTAGCGTTTGGCTTTTCGTGGCAAGGCGCTGTGCCACTGAGTACGGGTTCGATCCAGCCTTGGTCCATATTTTTTTCTGTTGTTGATTATTTGTCATTTTTTCCGAGTGCTGTAAACATACCTCTTCCCCTGAATTGATTCACTGATTATCGCCTCGGATGTTTCCCTCTATAATAATATTCATTTATTATTATTTGTCTCCTATGTTCACAGCACTCGGAAAAATTGACAAATAATCAACAACAGAAAAAAATATGGACCAACACAGGATCGAACCCGTACTCAGTGGCACAGCGCCTTGCCACGAAAAGCCAAACGCTAGGGAACACTGCCAGTGGCAGTAATCGATCCTGCTTTGGTCCATATTTTTTTATGTTCTTGATTATTTGCCATTTTTTTCCGAGTGCTGTAAACATACCTCTTCCTCTGAGTTGATTACCTGTGTCATGCATGACTGCATCTCATCTCTCACTTTACCACATTATAATCTCGTCCGACTTCTCGTCTAATTGCGTGACTGACCCTCCCCCCCTCCCCACCATTTCCCCCTCCCCTCCAGCGTCTCATCCCATTTGATTCAAGTCATCTACTCACTGGGAGCATTTGGATCTTTCCTCCTCAGTTAGGTTTCGCTTTAATCTTATATATATATATATAAATATATATATATATATATATATACATATATATTCATCATCATCATGTGCCTTACCGGTTGGCGTAGGTGATCATGTCCCTCCACAATCTTCTATCCACAGTGCATCGTATCAGTTCTGTTGTTGACTGTTTTCCATGCCATGACACCAAGCTATCCAGTATTTTCTCTCTTTGTCGTCCGCGATATCTTTTTCCTTTTATTTTGCCAGTTGTAACCAAGTATTCCAACTTTCCTCTTCTCATGATGTGCCCGAAAAATGTTGATTACTTCTTTCTGATGTTTTTTAACAGCTCCCTTTTTGTGTTGGCCTCTTTGAGAACTTCCTCATTGGTTTTTTTATCTGTCCAGGGAACTTTCAACATTCTTCTGAGAAATCCCATCTCTGTAGCCTCTAATCGTCTTTTCATTTGTTTGTCTACTGTTCATGATTCGCTTCCATAGGTGAGAATTGGTTCTATATAGCACCGATGAAACTCTTTCTCATTTTTATTGACATAGATTTGTTGCATAAGATATTTTTCATTGTCTGAAATGCTATTTTGGCCTGAGCTATTCTGCTTTTTATTTCTGCGGTGCATCTCCCATCTGATGTTATTATTGTGCCCAAGTATTTGACGAGTTGCACTTGTTTCAGATTTGTCTTGTTTATTTTTATGCTGCATGATGGTGATGATTGTTTCTTCGATATAACCATTACTATATATATATATTAGCTTACTAATTTTCTAATTGTACCTCTTATCCCTCTGTTTATTTCTCATTGATATACCTGTACCGCAAATCATAGATGTAGTAGAATTTATCTTTATTTCATTGTTCGTTTGTGTTGTCTTGTTTTCTGAGGAAGGCCGCAAGTAGGCCGAGATGTCAGTGTTTTTTTTTTTTAATTTTGTGATCCTTTTTTGTAAGCTGTCACCATACCTTGTAGGAGTGAACGTTACACCCCGCTACTTGCTTCTGCTACCAGCTTTACCGCAGCACTGCAATTATTTGCCTCTTCCCTGTTGGTCAGTATGCTCCAATTCCCATCGATACCTAAACTTAACAGGGTGAGGTAAGTAAATAGGTAAAGCTATTTTGTGGCAAATAAGTTTTGGGGAAACTTTTAAAACAACAGGTATTTTCAATAATGTCTCGTCTTCAAGTGCTATGGCTTTACTTCCTTATGGCATTGGTGCAGACATTTCTTTTATCGCATTTGTTTCAGTAATTAAAATGCATGAGGAATTAAGAGAAAAACAAGAAGAACGAGACAAAAAGAATAACACGAAAAAGAGAAACAGAAAAAAGGAGATGCAGGGAAAGTGGAGAGGAGGGTTTTTAAAAAAAAGTCTATATCATGTTACATCCATTTTAATCATTAATTTAATGTATAAACGTAATCTTAATTATTTCAGTTTCATGATTCGTTTTCTCGTGTTAGTGATTTCAGACATCATTGATGTCTTTTTGAGTTTTAGAAATTGTATAAAATTCATTGTGGCTGCCAGCTCCTAAAAGAAACAAAGATTTTTATCTTCAAAGCTGGTTCAGGAGAATAGAATTGCATTATATCTGCACCTTTCACTTTTGCTGTTTGTTTAGAAGTTTAGTTTTGCTTTCACAAAATGGCCGCCTCCTTGAGGAGAACGCTGAATTGGAGGTCGCTTCAAAGTATTGCTGGTTGGTTGCTTTCTTAGCCCTAATTTAGTATACTACAATATTTTTTGGACGGTTTTTTTCTGAACTCTTATTTATTATATTTCTTTGCTGTTATAAATTTACATAATGTTAAAATACCTGCTTTTCTACTGACACACACAACTACAGGTTACCAGTTGACTGAGTTGAGTTGAGTGAGTGTAGTTGAGTAAAAGTAATGAGTACAAACAGTACAATAAAATCATAATGAAATGATTGAAATGAATGATTATGATTGAATGTTAACTATTTTTTACTATTACTACACTAGTACATTCATAATCAGTACCTGCTTGTACACAACTAAAAAAAACTTATACTTATAGGCTTACTTCTGCAATGACTCACTGACTCAGTAATAAACTGAATTCATTTATGTTTGCAGATTCACAGATTCAAAAAAGTTTTTACTACAATTACCAAGCCAAATAGATATCCTATTTCAAGAGGCAGAATCAGAGAATGGCTCAGGCAAAAAGTAAAGCAGCTTTCCAAAAAATGAGGAAGATACTATGCAATCCATTTTTGTCAATATGTTACTATGCAGAAAAAGAGTTCTTAAATGTTATGTAGAGCCAGTCTTAACATATGGACATGAATCATGGACAATAGGACAACAGACAAGAAAAACACTGGAGTCTGTAGAAATGTGGTTTTACACAAGAATGTTGAGAATACCATGGACAGCTAAGAAAAGTAATGAAAGTGTTCTAAAAGAGGTCAAAGCAAAACGAGAGCTAATTTCCAATATTAGGAAGAAACAATCATCATTTTTTTGGCCATGTAATGAGAAGAGAACAACTGGAATATATTGTAACAACTGGGAACATTGAGGGACGATGAGATAGAAGATTCAAAGAGAAAAAATACCAGACAGCTCAAGAGAATTGCTTGGCAGAAGGTCAACAACAGAAGTGATAAATAACTGTCGAGATCGAAAGTTGTGGAGAGACATGATCACCTACGCCGGCAGGCCCAGTACTTGATGATGATGATGATAATTAATTCCATAGTAGTCATAATAATCATAATCGAAGTACATAAGCCAGTACTCCAGTTGTTATTGTGAATTATTATCTATAAAATTTGGTAATTTACGAGTTTAGTGTCCCAAATTATTTCTGCTAAATGAGTGATCCCCCCCCCCCAACTGACGACACACTTTTTGAAACTTGAATTATCAACTATCTCTGATTTTTGTGCATTCATTAACATTTTTTTTCAACAAGGTTAGTTATACTACAACTTGTAGGCTATTCAAAACCCTAAACCTCCTAACCCAAACAGCTGCAGTTACTTACACTAAAATTAACTTACCTACTGCGCAAGAGTGTAAGTTAAGTTAAACAAACTCACAGAATGAATTATATTCTTTAGGGATTTGGAATGTTAGGACACTAAATAGTTAATGATAAAAGGAAACTTTGATAAGATCAAAGGTAACTGATAGAGGATGGATTTTTTCACTGATATAAATACATATATATATATATATATATATATATATATATATATATATATATATATATATATATTTATATAGATTATTACACAATACTGTAGATACACTTTATAAATACATTTGTGATTCATTATTAGACTATATGGTAATATAGTTCCCTGGATAGCTAAAAATACCAACAAGGAAGTTCTCAAGGAGGCCAACACAAAGAGGGAGTTCCTGAGAAACATCTGAAAGAAACAATCAACATTTTTCGGGCACATCATGAGAAGAGGAATGTTGGAATACTTGGTTACAACTGGAAAAAAAAAGAAAAGAGAGATCGCGGGTGATAAAGAGAGAAAATACTGGATATCTTGGTGTCATGGCATGGAAAACAGTCAACAACAGCAGGACTGATACGATGCACTGTAGATAGAAGATTGTGGAAGGACATGATTGCCTACGCCACCTGGTATGGCACATGATGATGATGAGATTGCCTTCACTCTTTTCCATCCCCACTCGCTTTTCCAGACCCGATAGTCTTTTTTTCCAGGAGCACCACTGGGAGGTGGAGCAGGATCTTGATCAACTCTGCTGTTCTCTGATTCCAATGCATGTGGTCAGCTGTGGATAATTGACACACTCAGCTCAGATGCTGGTATGACATCTTGCGCGCCCCCCCCCCCCCCCCCCCCATCTAATATGGACACTAATACATATTTTTCATTTGACATGTAGCATGACAGATATTTTTTTACCTGACTTTAATCATTATTCCTTCATGTCTTCTGTATTACAGTTTTCATTAAACAAATATTTGACTACAATCATAATGTAGTAGGTGATTTGTAAATGTATCCCATTTTCTCTTTGACTAAACAAGCTGCTGTGAAAGACTCTAAATTCTCTTCCAATTTCCATACAAATAAAATGTAAAAAAAAAATTATTATTGGTTCTTGATAATTGAGATGTTTATAGTATAAAGAACAGCAACAAATACATTAAGTCAATAATCCAAAGTGAAATGTTTCAGGTTACTATAATTCAGTCAAGTGTACTAGACCAAGTCTTCAAAATCAGCTCCAATGTCAGACTCGATTAATCAGCACTGGAAAAGAGTTATCAACAAAGTTATCAGATGTACAAAAGCAGAGTAAGTGAGAGCTTTAGTTATTGATTGCTATTCTATCTATCTATTGACTTTTCGAGCTGTAGCCGGCCCATAGGGCGTAGACCAAGATACACCTTCTCTTATCTGAATTTTTGTTCTAGCAGTTTTTAATTCTTTTAAAGATATTTTATAAAATCTCGCCATTTGTCTCTGTTCTGTGCAAGCAGCTCTATCTCATTGAGGGAGCCGATTTCTGCTGCTCTTGCCTCTCTCTTCAATGTTCTTCTCAGTGTCTCTGTGGGTCTTCCTCTTTTCCTCTTGCCTGTTGTTTCCCACATGAGGGCTTGCTTTGCTATATTCGGTTATTATCTCTTCACATCACATGTCCAACATATGACCATTGTCTTTTCTATATTGATTACTATTGCTATACTGTAAATATAGTACTCTGGTTGATAGAGCTGATTTGTGCTCTTAAATTTAGATGAAAGAAACAATTTATAGAAGATAGATTTATTTTACTTGTGTAACCCAATAATTAAATAGAACAAATAGTCCTCTTCTTCATCAATCCTTAAAAGAACTGTAAACACTGTAGATGGCTTACATTGTGTTTGGAGCAAAGCTGTTATGTTTACACCTTTCAGTCTAAAACAACCGACTTCAGCGTTGCTTTTTTGAGTACAGGATTGCTTTCCCTCTCGATGCCTACTCACCTGGCCAGACAGGTTAGTCTGTTTCTAGGGGAGCTGCATCATGATAGTTGTGGTTCACCGATTCTGACACATACAATCAGCTTAGAGTCGCTGACCACTTTCTGCCCTAGTACTGACACGCCTTTTCATCCCCAGATATAGTTTTAAATATTCAGGGACCTGGAAACAAATAATAAAAGTGTGTCACTGTTACAACATTCTTTCCCGCTATAGAGCTATGGGAAAGTACCACACAAACATTAGTGGACAAAGAGATGTGACAGATAATGGTGTTGGATAGGACACACACTGTAGTAACCAACTTGTAGAGTATTGCACATTAAGGCCTAGGTGATCTCCAGCAGAGGAGACAGATAGGAGGACCAAAATATACTTCGAGGAGACAAATTGAAGCAGAGATAAAGAAGATGAGGAAGAATGATCTTAAGAGAATGGCTTCAAAAATATGTCTTGTATGTTGAAGACTTATGCTCCACAGGAAGTTTAAAGGTAGAAGAACAAAGCTGGATGCAAAAGCAGAGGCAAAGTGATGACTATCCAAATCTACACTGTAAGTAGACTATAATACCACATGTATGAAAAGACATTATATTGATATCAATACCATTGAAAGGGGATGATGATGATTTGAGGCAGGAATTATGTTTTGTGACTTAGATCCCCATTTATATGTTTCAATGCTGTAGCTTTAATTTTCAAGTTCCAACTGAAGAAATTGAAAATTGCCCATCCTATTTGTAGGATCAATATGCTACCTATTTCCACATCAGTTTCTGCCACTGCAGCAATCATCAAAGAAAGAAAAATACTTATCACATTCAAATGACTACAGGCTCATCAGCCCACTCAGTTGTTTAGAGAATGAGCTATTGATTAATACCAGACTGAGATAACACTCAAAAGAGAAACAACTTATGGCTTGACTAGAAAACTATTTTGGCATCATAGATCCACTGAAGATCAGATTACCATTCATAGAACAAGAGATAAGTGATACTTTACAATAGATAAAATACAACATTCTCTGTTTAGGTGGCTTTAGAAAAGGTGCTTCATAAAGTCTGCAATGAAGAATTGAAAGTGTGAAGAACTGTCAAGCATGTTGGGTAAATAAATAACTGCTGCAGTAAAGGTTCATTGACTGACCTAAAGATAATATTCATTGGAGCAGTGTGTTCCTCAAGGGGGAGGGGAGGGGAGGGGTGGTGTGGAGTTAAGACGTCAGCCTCTGAACAAGAAGGTCTCAGGTTTGAATCCCACCACAGACAATACCACAGACAAACCACCACAGACAAACCACCACAGACAAACCACCACAGACAATAGGAAATTTTAACTTTGGATCTACTTTACCCTTTTCTGATCCCTGGGTATAAGTTTCAAAGTCTAGCTCTCTCAGAAAATGACAAAAAACTGCGATGTATGCATTCTACAAACATTAAGAAAGTAAAAGTAAAGAGTACTGTACTGTCACGCCAAGTGGCGTATAGGGAATATGATGTTAGTGATCATAATTTTTATAGACCTTTGGCACATGATTTTTAAGGTAATGTGGTCACCCGTGCCGCTCTACTTTCCTAAAAAAAAATCCGGTACTGGTATTTGAGCTGTCAATCAGGATTGAACCAGACTTCTCGTTCTCTGTAGTTCACTAACCACTGAGTTATCACGGCTCCAACAAATGGCCAATGCTCTGGCAAAATTGATAGGATCAAATGTCCCCAAAAACATCAAAACTCTTGATGATAGAAGATGAGAGTTTGAAGTAAGAGAATATCTGCCTGTATGGTGAGGAACACCTAGCTGCTGATATGAAAAATAGGAAAAGTGATATTTGCACAAAATTCAGGAGCTCGAGACTTCATTAGAGATAGAAAACTGGTAATTGCAAACAAAGAAGTTCCTCAAGAAGATTTGTCATCAATGCTGTGTCTTTGTGATGCTTAAAGTGATGTGATAAAGAGAATTCAAAAATATGTCCCTAATTCTGCTTTTATAAATGACTTAGTCCAGTGGATCTCTAACATATAAGTGTACACATATCAACAAAGATGTGGTAGTGAAGACACAGAAATAATTGTGATTGCATGTATCTAGTTTTTTTCTTTCTTTAAACTGATAATTTATTTGTTTTTAATTAGAAATTCACTTAGATTGACTGCTTGTGTTTGTCTTTTGATTGTTACAGCTGAAGAAGCTAGTCCTGCTTATCAAAGACTTGAGGATGAACCACTGTCTGCAGTTGATTCTGCATTACTGCATGAAGATTATTTCAACTTAAAAAGTCTGGTCACTCTTCGTGATCTTTTTAATGTATGTTAATTTTTTGTTATTGTGTTTGTTACACTGAGTCATGGGACTTGCTCAGTAACTTTTATATTTGTGGGACTGCTACACTAACTGGATACATTTTAATATTGGGAGGGGTTTGCGCATGGTGCATGTCATTCAGTCAGAAAGTTGTTTCTTATAGAGATGGTTCACAATTTATGTGCAGTGACACATAATTGTTAGATGAATACATGTTAGACAAGTGACAGCAAATAGCCTGAGAGATAGGATCAGAAATGAAGAACTGAGAAAAAAGCTAGGAATAATCCTCGCCATAGAATATAGAAGAAACAACAGATAAAATGTTTTGGCCACGTAACAAGGCAGAATGATCAAAACACAAAACAACGAGCCTTCAATAAACTTTGTGAGAACACCAGACCCAAAGACTGACCACGAAAAAGATAGATCGACGGAATACTGGAAGCACCAGGAAACATAACAGCAGCAGAGGCGAACAGAAGAGCAAAAGACTGCAAATTATATCTCCCCTCGACGCTGAAAGGCAAATGATGAAGGAAAGAAGAAGAAGAAGACACATAATTCACTAGAGTCCAGTAAAAAAGTGTCATTCCATGTGTGAATAGAGTCCTGTAAAAAAGTGTCATTCCATGTGTGAATACTTTAGAGTCCAGTAAAAAAAGTGTCATTCCATGTGTGAATACTTTAGAGTCCAGTAAAAAAAAGTGTCATTCCATGTGTAAATAATACCTATGTAGAATGTGTTGTTTTAGTGTTCATATATTTTAATGACCAATTGCACATTTTATGGTCAGTATCACACCAGGCTGCCCAACTTTCCCAGGAAAAAATCTGTGGTACCCATTTTCAGAGAGTGGATGAACCCTGAAGCTATATCTATCTATCTATTGACCTTTCGAGCCGTAGCCGGCCCATAGGGCGTAGACCAAGATACCCCTTCTCTTATCTGAATTTTTATTCTAGCAGTTTTCAATTCTTTTAAAGATATTTTATCAAATCTTGCCATTTGTCTCTGTTCTGTGCAAGCAGCTCTATCTCATTGAGGGAGCCGATTCCTGCTGCTTTTGCCTCTCTCAGCAATGTTCTTCTCAGTGTCTCTCTGGGTCTTCCTCTTTTTCTCTTAACTGTTGTTTCCCACATGAGGGCTTGCTTTACTATTCGGTTATTATCTCTTCTCATCACATGTCCAACATATGACCATCGTCTTTTCTTTATTACTGAAGATATTAGTGGTTGATTGGCGATTTCTCTAATTTCCTCGTTTGTTTTGAATTCGTTCCACGCTATACCAAATATTTTCCTTAGACATTTATTTTCGAATGCGTTCAGCTTTGTTTCTATATCTCTTGTTGTTTTCCAGCTTTCACACACATACGTAAGGGTTGATAGTACATTTGATTTGAATAGTCTAAGTTTTGTGTTTGTGCTGATAAGTTTTGATTTCCACAACTTTTCAATGCTTCTGAAAGACATTGCTGCTTTAGCTATTCTGATTCTAATTTCTTTGCTTGTATCCCCTTCTCGATCAATGTGACTTCCAAGATAGATAAAGTTTATCGATCTCTTCCACTGGTTTGTTTTCCATGTATATTTTGTCGTCTGTTGGAATTAAGCTTTTCATGACTTTGGTCTTTTCATGATTGATCTCAAGCCAAATTTTGCTGGCTATTGATGATAGTTCATTTGTGTTTTCCTGCATCGTTTTTATCTGACTGCTGATGATGACTATGTCATCAGCAAAGTCGAGGTCCTCCAAATGGTCTCCTTGAATCCATTCGGTGCCTTTATTACCAGTGCAGCATTTCTTCATTATGAAGTCCATAACAAATCCAAATAACAAGGGCGATAAAATACATCCTTGTTTAACCCCAGTTTCTATTGGGAAACATTCGCTCAGTCCTTCCTCTGTTCAAACTGCACATGTGTAACCATCATACATGTCTTTAATAATATTTATGATTTTTGATGGTAAGTCATATTGCTTCAGAATTTTCCACAAAGAATCTCGATGAATACTGTAAAATGCTTTTTTGAAATCGATGAAGTTAAGTACAAAATGTTTTTGCTTTTCAATGTGTTCCTCCAATATAAGTCGTAGAGTAAAAATGTGGTCAAGGCAGCTTCTCCTTTTTCTAAACCCAGCCTGTTCTTCATGCATTACTGTATCTATTGAATTCTTTATTCTATTTAGGATGATTTTGCAGAATAACTTTGAGGCAACTGACAAAAGTGGAGTGAAGCTATAACAACCCAAAAAATAGAGACCTCATGTTCATGCAATGCTCATTATATAGTTTTTGGCTTGTATGCCTAGTCCTGTCAGAGACCTACAGAAACACTGAGGGCCTATGAACATACAGTGTAGCTATTTAGCTTTTGGTTGTCAATCAAAAAGAAGAGGCTGAATTATGCTGTCCAGTTCTCATATACATATCAAAAAGACTAACACTATGATCTTAAACAAACATAATACTCATAACCTGCAAGTGGATATCAAAGTTGAAGGAATAGACCAGGAAACATTTCAGAGCTGCAACTGCCTTGGACATACAATAACCAGTGATGGAAAATGTACACGTGAAATAAACAAAAGAATAGAAGTGGCAAAAGGTAATTTTAATGCCATGAAAAATATACAAACATCAAAACAAATGCTTGCTTGCATTCGCCCGATGACTATAGGAGTACACCTCTTCAGCATCAGCTCTTAAAAGGATGTTAAGTGGGCGGGTCTGCATTGTGTTGTGGTTTGCAGTATAACTGATATTTGTGCCTTTCGGCCCAACACATCTGACTTCAGCATGATATTTTTGAGTACCGGGTTATCTTCCCTCTTCGATCCCTACTCGCTTGGCCAGACTAGACAGGTTAGTCTGTTACTAGAGGCACCACGGATAGGCTGTTACTAGAGGCACCACGGATAGGTGGAGCAGGGTCTGGATGGTTCTGGTTTACTGATCCTGGTGCAAGGCCATCAGCTCTGGGTCGCTGGCAACTTCCAGTTCTGGTGCTGTGAGGTGCGCCTTCGCCTCCATCAAAACAAATAACACCAGGGCTAAAACAAAGAATAGCAAAATGTTATATCTTTTCAACATTCATTTATGGTGCAGAAACATGGACATTATACAAGAAAACAACAGAAAATTGAAGCCTTTGAAATGTGGATTTATAGAAATGGATGGAAAGAAAAGAAAACAAACGATGAAATCTTAACTAAAAATAAAAAGAGAACTACTAAACACAGTTCAAACAAGACAAATAAGATTTTTGGGGCATGTTAAAAGACACAGCAGCCTACTAAAAGTGCTCTTGGAAGGGAAAATACAAGGTAAAAGAGGCAGACCAAGACTAACATGGACGAGTAACACCAGAATATGGGCAAATCAGCCTATGATAACCTACACTATCATAGCAAGAGACAAAGTGGAATGGCACTATATGGTAGCCAACCTTGGATACGGTTACGGCATTCGATGATGATGAGTTCTCATATTTTACTTTACTAAAGAATTTGATTTTCACAAGAGAATTGTGCTACATTGATCTCACACTCAATGATTGATGACCATGGTGAGAGGATGCATCTCTCACCAATGTCCTTAGTATATAGTGAGTATTATGTTCATTGAACTTTTCACTTCAATGCCTGACATTCTTATGTCAACAGATTCTCTTAACTTTATGAGGTTTGAGATATGCATCCTTTTGTTCAAAGATATAGAAATATTACATGATTCATTTTTCATGGTGGAAGTATGCTCAGGCTATGGCCCAACAACCTTGACCTGTATCCACCCAATGAGAAGGAAAACTCCTATGTCAAACCAAGATCCAGCCTGGTGATGGTGGAGTGTGTCAGCCACGGTGCAAGTTTAGGGAAAAAATCAGGACACGCTCATATACAAGTACTGGTCATGTGATCAGCTCATCGTGTCTCATTATGAAATCCTTACCCTTCCATCATGGAACATGACATACAGTCATGTTCACATGATAACAAAACTTGAATGCTGACGAAGTAGAAGAATGGTCGAAGTAAGCAAAAAAGTCCAGCAGTGTTATCTAGAGCCATATCTAGGGGCCAAGATGTCCACCAGCAACTGGGTTAAAGTCAGCAACCCACAGCTTACTGTTTGCATAAGGATAGATGAACCACAGGATTTATCAAAATTATGCTCCATCTCCAAGTGGTGCTCCTGGAGACTACCCAGTCTCACTGAGTAGAGTTTGAAGATGAAATGCAACCCATACTAAAAAATGCCGAGCTGAAGTCAGATGGTTTGAGCCGAAAGGTATAACTATCATAGCTTAGTGGTGAACCAGAAATAATGCAGTGCATCCTTTTAAGGATAGATGATGAAGAGGACTCTCCTAACCTTTAGTGGTTGTTGGGTAAACACAAGAAAGAACAGAAAATAAGATACAACCAATTGTGACATGGAAGTGAATCCTGGACAACCAGGCAACACAGACAAACAAGAAAATCATTGACAACCTCAGAAATATAGTTTTACAGAAGAATGTTGAGAATACACTAGGGACAACTAAAATAAGTAATAATAATGAAACAATAATCATTTTCTAGTCATGTCATGAAAAGGAGCTTCTGGAATACATTGTGACAAGAAAACAAGTTGAGGGAAGCGGAGTGAAAAACAAAGAAAAATTATACCATTAAAGATTAAAAGAATGACATGGTAGGAAGTCTTATCTTTCATTCGTCTGAAGTATTGTCTATACCTGCGGTGCCGTTTCTTGTATAAATTTTACTGGTTTTTGTGTAGCTCTTGTAGTTTTTGCCTGTAATGTTGTATCTATGGGCCAATGGGTTTTCCTCTGTCTACTATATTCAGTACAATCTTGTAGTCAATCAATCAAGTAATGCGTTTAGCAGTTGTGGGGCACCTGTCCACATATACATGTGGCTGAGGTCCATTCTTGAATTATTGGTAGGAAGTAAACATCAGAGTTGATAAACAAGTGTAAAGACAAAAAGTTTTGGAGAGACATGATCACCTATACCAACCTATGCCAACCTATGATCACCTATACCAACAATCTTAAAACTTAATGACGGTGCTTCCTCATCTTAATTAACCTGTTAATCAAAACATTTGGCAAATGTCAAAACATTAGCAATTGTAGATGTCTTTTATCTTGCCTGACCTTACTATTACACAGATTTGTTCTATAAACCAGACATTAATTCATTATCATTTTTACCTACAGCTCAGCTCTTCTTGGGAGGGAATTCATCCAGAAATATACAACCTTCTTTCCTTTCTTTGGCTAATTCTTTCCACTATGTTCTTGCGGAAAAAAGCAAAAGTCAGAAATCTAATAATGTTAACTTATAGCAATTGTTATAAATAGTGATTTTGGTTTCTGACTGTCTGTCCCAGACTGTGAAAAAAGACCACATTAAAAAAAGAGCACATTAAAAAAAGAACAAATTATGAAACATATGATTGTTGTTTATTATGAACATAATAGTGATTTTAAAAAAATGTCTTTTAAATGCAGGCAAGGATCCATCTTGGTCATAACAGTGGTCTACGGCATGAGTCTATGGTACCGTTCATATTTGGAACACGTCAAGGCCAAGACATAATCAACATTGAACAGACTTTGTCATTGCTGCACCAAGCATTAAATGTCTGTGCCCACATTGTGTATCGTGGAGGCATTGTCCTCTTTTTGTCTCGCAATATGCAAGTGCTTCCATGGGTGGAGCGTATGGCTCTGGAGGTTGGAGAATATGCTAACTGTCGACCTTGGAGAAGAGGTATTATAACCAATAATTGTGTATACTTGTTGAAAACTTGATAGTTAACAGTTTAATATAAAATAATCTGATTGTTAAAAGTCACACAACTTTTCTATGGCCTCTTGTGTATTCAAAGAAGGTTTTGCAGAGCAACCTCTCAAGACTAATTTTGCCATTATTGGAGTGATGGGTCTTGCAGCAGAATGAAGAACATGACAGATTGATGTCATTTAGCATTTCTCTTCTTTTCTCTCATGTTGTTTTTCTCCTAACTCTGACTTATTTCAAATATTGTGCTCTTTCTTATATTTCTTCTCCATGTACTTCAATATTTTGTCAGATTTTCCACATCACCAACACTAAACGAGGTGTCAATGAGGGATGCCATGCAGACATCACATTAATCTCAGTTTTAGCCTAAGCAGCACAGGCCACTTCTTGTCTGTAAACAATATTTACACATACCTCTTCTTCATCCCATAACCCTGGGGGTCGTTAGGGTACCACTGACAGACTTTGTCAATCTTTTCCATTTATGTCTCTATCTTCAAAAGGTATGAAAAGGTAATGGTAAAGATGCAAGACCTGAATCTGCATCTTAGCACACAGGTTTTTACCCATATGTGCTCGGCTGCCTTAACAGAAGTGTTCGGAGACTCCTGTCTAGTTGTGCCTCAAGCATTGTAACTCACGAGCGAGGTGTCATTCCTCACCTTCACAGAGTGCTACTCATCGAGCTGTTATTGAATCATCAAAACTGTTGATTCCTATAATCGGAGTTGTGACATCACCCAAATCACATACCCCATACCAAGCAACGATGACCCGCCATTTCTCTCAGTAGTTGGGTTGACCTCAGGGATATTTTTTCCAACCAAGAGTACAATTCACACTGCTTCCAGCGGGAATCAAATACGTGTTGTCCAAATGTTTATTTTCAGTCATTCTTTAAGGCTGCAAAATCAAGGCCACTCCATTCTTTGATGTTATCTTTCCATCTCTTTTTCTACCAACCTGTCCTTCTCGCAACTCACTTTTAGTTCCTCCTTTTGGCCAGTGTGGGATTCTGATTTAGCATTATAACTTCTCTTTTTGTCAGTGTTTATCTTAATCCAACTTGTTGACATTGTGCATTTTTTTTTCTTGAATCTCTTGTTAGGATATCTTTTATTTTTTTGAATTAAATGCTTAGTTCCATAGAATGAGAAATATTGATCGATGAGATATCACATGTTATAGTCCATTTAAAAACATGTGCCACTTTTCAAAATGCATAACTCAATAACAATTTTGTTTAATTATTGAATTTTTGGCCTTTTAAGTTTTGTGACTTTTTGCAAGCATTTCTCTCATAATTCATTATGAACGAACCACGCCACATTTTATTGTGAATTAATACTTTTGTCATGGACTGGGAGTAATTACAGTGAGCCTGAAGATGAAATTTGTTACACTTCAAAACATTGCGTTGAAGATTTATCAATATATTTACTGAAAGATTAAACAGAGAGAGTCTTTATCATTGTATACCTAACCCTGAGAAGAGAACAATGCTCATTTTTGGTTTAAGTCGATGGCCATTTTATTGCTGGGTCCAACAAGCATGTGGATATTCATGTCTAAGGAATACAAGAATGCAAGGAAGGAGTAAAATGTTAGATAGCTTTCACAGAGAATATATACAAAGAGAGATTTGTAGAACGCTTGAAACGGCATTGAATTTTCAAAATCTACATTATGGAGAACTGTGAGGAGTGCAGTCTTCACCTATAGAAAGTATGCTAGTGGGAGAAACATCATTTATGAGAAGCCACGTCTGGTAGCCATGAGAAGCAAATATTTATGTAAAGTCAAATAAATGCATAAAGAATGATATCCTCTACCTTTCAGCTCCCTGTAGAGCATAGGTCGTCAACAATCACTTATCTAGCTGTCCTGTTTCTTGTCATTCTTTTAAGTTCATTCCATGTGTTCCCCATCCTCTTAATCTCTGCCTCTGCCTGTCTTTTCCAAGTATATTTTGGTTTTCCTCTTTGTCTCCTTCACTGGGGATTCCCAAAAGGGCCTTGTTCTCTAATACTTGCAGTTGGCTTCCGCAGTGTGTGTCCTATCCAGCGCTGTTATCTTTGTTGTATTTCTTCGTCCACTGATATTTGACAGGTACTTTCCCATAATTCTACATTAGAGATTTTGTCCTGCCATTTCCATCCTTTTGTTCTCACAAGCATCCATTAATGAAGGTCTGTATCTTTATGATTGTCATTTTTGTTTGTTCTTCATATTTCAACCATATAGTAGCACTGATTTAACACTGGAGTTGAAAATTGTTATCTCCCTATTTAACCTAATTTCTTTGGATTTCCTTATTTTTCCTAGAGCAATGAAGGCTGCTCTTGATTTTTGTATCCTTATTTAGGTATCATTCTCCTCATTTATAAAGAGTTGTATGATAATGTATATTTGGATGAAACATCTATCAATGTTCACCAAACAAGTGAAAGGGAATGACAGTCATCAGATGGAACAATTCCCAAAGTCGGCAGACATTCTCACTCAATATCACGCTGCGATGACTGGCCACATATTGAGAGGGTGGATTGAAAAACTGTTCTTCAATCATGAGACCGACCCTCTTGTCTGATAATGGTCAATGCCTCACACCACAATGTGGTGGCACAAAAATATAAAAAATCCTGACATCATCGAGTATCTTGTCTGATAATGGCCAATGCCTCACACCACAATGTAGTGGCACAAAAAGATAAAAAATCCTGACATCATCAAGTATCTTGTCTGATAATGGCCAATGCCTCACACCACAATGTAGTGGCACAAAAGATAAAAAATCCTGACATCATCGAGTATCTTGTCTGATAATGGCCAATGCCTCACACCACAATGTGGTGGCACAAAAATATAAAAAATCCTGACATCATCGAGTATCTTGTCTGATAATGGCCAATGCCTCACACCACAATGTAGTGGCACAAAAAGATAAAAAATCCTGACATCATCAAGTATCTTGTCTGATAATGGCCAATGCCTCACACCACAATGTAGTGGCACAAAAAGATAAAAAATCCTGACATCATCGAGTATCTTGTCTGATAATGACCAATGCCTCACACCACAATGCAGTGGCACAAAAAGATAAAAAGTCCTGACATCATCGAGTATCTTGTCTGATAATGGTCAATGCCTCACACCACAATGTAGTGGCACAAAAAGATAAAAAATCCTGACATCATCGAGTATCTTGTCTGATAATGGCCAATGCCTCACACCACAATGCAGTGGCACAAAAAGATAAAAAATCCTGACATCATCGAGTATCTTGTCTGATAATGGCCAATGCCTCACACCACAATGTAGTGGCACAAAAAGATAAAAAATCCTGACATCATCGAGTATCTTGTCTGATAATGGCCAATGCCTCACACCACAATGCAGTGGCACAAAAAGATAAAAAATCCTGACATCATCGAGTATCTTGTCTGATAATGGCCAATGCCTCACACCACAATGTAGTGGCACAAAAAGATAAAAAGTCCTGACATCATCGAGTACAAAAAATGCCATAAATATGTGGCTCACAAGGGAATGCATACCATATAATGACACATACCTGAAATTTGAATTACTTTTCCTAGTAAATCAGGCACAACAGACAAAGATATTTCATATAGAAAAGCTAATACAAGAGCATGGTCATAGATATTTGAGACTACCACCTGACCATTCACACTTAAACCCAATAGAACTAGCTTGGTCAAAAGTCAAAGGACAGTTAGTAGCCGAAAATAAAATCTTCAAATGACTGGGCAAAGTGTTAGGACAATGTCTTACGAGAGGAAGAGGAATATTGGAAAAAAGGATGGCATGTTGATTGTTCAGCTAAATGCAGTCATTAATTAATCTGTTGGACTTGTCTGATTTTGAATGAAAATCTTTAAATATAGAAGTGTGCTCAAAATGTAGTATATGCCTATGGCTCATGACAAGTGAGCACTTTGTTCAATTACTGTAAGTTGTATCTTGTCGTCATCATCATCGAGTGCCGTATCCGCAACGAAGGTTGGCTACCATGGAGCGCCATTATGCTCTATCTCTTGCTTTGATGGTGCAGATTGTCATAGGCTGATTTGTCCATCTTTTGATGTTACTCGTCCATGTTAGTCTTGGTCTGCCTCCTTTACCTTGTATTTTCCCCTCCAGAATTACTTTTAGTAGGCTGTTGTGTCTTTTAACGTGGCCCAAAAATCATATTTGTCTTGTTTGCTTGCCTCGTGTTCGCCCGATGACTAAAGCATTCTAGAATTATGAATTAGATTGTAGAATTCCTCGTCGTCATCCGCCCTTAAAAGGACATTAAGTGGACGTCTCTGCGTTGTGTTGAGGTTTGCAGTGTAACACTGTTATATTTGCGCCTTTCGGCCCAACACATCCGACTTCAGCACAACATTTTTGAGTACCAGGTTGTCTTCCCACTTCGATCCCTGCTCGCTTGGCCAGACTAGACAGGTTAGTCTGTTACTAGAGGCACCACGGAGAGGTGGAGCAGGGTCTGGATGGTTCTGGTTCACCGATCCTGGCACAAGCCATCAGCTGTGGATCGCTGACAACTCCCAGCTCTGGTGCTGGGAGGCGCGCCTTAGCCTCCAATTTGTCTTGTTTGAATTGTGCTTAGTAGTTCTCTTTTCATTTTTAGTTGTTTTAAGACTTCATCGTTTGTTTTCTTTTCCTTCCATCCAATTCTACCTATTCTTCTATATATCCACATTTCAAAGGCTTCAATTCTCTGTTCTGTTTTCTTGTCTAATGTCCATGTTTCTGCACCATATAGGAATATTGAAAAGATGTAACATTTTGCTATTCTTAGTTTTAGCCCTGGTGTTATTTGTTTTGATGTTAGTATGTTCTTCATGGCATTAAAATTACTTTTTGCCATTCATATTCATGTCCAAGGTAGTTGTAGTTCTGAACTGTCTCCAGGTCTATTCCTTCAATTTTGATATCCACTTGTGGGTTTTGAGTATTTTCTTTGTTTATGATCATAGTTTTAGTCTTTTTGATATTTCATATCTAGTTCATATTTTTTGCTTGTCATGTTTATTTCATTAAGTAATTGTTGTAGATCTAATTGTGTATCTTGTAGAGAAACAATAATTTATTATGCCGACAAAGGTCAAAGAAAGTTGCTGCATTAAGAAAACTGCAGTACCTGTGCAATTGTAAATTAGAAAATCATAATGTCATGGAAAATCAAAGACAACATGTAAAAATTCATGGCAATCCATTCCAGGGTTTTTGAGATGTTAGATAAAGTTTGAGAGCATGAGTTTTGAAACAGTCTGTAGAAGAATTATTAGCTTGCATAAGTGATTTCAACAAAAAACAACAGGTTGGGTACGATCCTGATCAACGGCTTCTGGGTTCATCTAGCCTTGAATGGGTAGGAAAAATTTAAAAAAATGGTATGTTAGAAGCTTTACGTGATAAGTGGACGACACAGACTAAACAACGTTTTGGCCCAATAGGCCTTCAGCAGGAACAAACAAGAAAAACAAACACACAAAACTAATAACGAAACATTCAAAACAAAAATATTCGAAATATGTTAAAGAAAATATCTATCCTGTGTGTATGAAAAGGAAATGGTAACAAAAGTGTGGCTGTCGTGAATGTGCAGAAATGTGCACAAATGCACACCGACCCAGAGGAGTTCACACAGGGGTCAGTGTGCAAACACAAAGGAGAAAGAATAGAACAGTAGACTAACAGGTGCTCAAAAGGCGGTAAGAGTGAGATGTCTGAGAGTGGGGTACAATAAAAACAAATGAGGGGTAAGGAGCACAGAAAACAGGTATAGAGGAGAACACCGAAGTGTCTCATAAGGGACTAGAGGAGAAGAACTATAAATAGCATGGCATAGTAGATAGACCAAAGACCCCAAATATGTGCAGTAGAGAAGGCTATGCAAAAGGGAAGGATTAGTCCCTTATGAGACACTTCGGTGTTCTCCTCTATACCTGTTTTCTGTGCTCCTTACCCCTCATTTGTTTTTATTGTACCCCACTCTCAGACATCTCACTCTTACCACCTTCTGAGCACCTGTTAGTCTACTGTTCTATTCTTTCTCCTTTGTGTTTGCACACTGACCCCTGTGTGAACTCCTCTGGTTCGGTGTGCATTTGCGCACATTTCTGCACATTCACGACAGCCACACTTTTGTTACCATTTCCTTTTCACACACACAGAATAGATATTTTCTTTAACATATTTCGAATATTTTTGTTTTGAATGTTTCGTTATTAGTTTTGTGTGTTTGTTTTTCTTGTTTGTTCCTGCTGAAGGCCTATTGGGCCGAAACGTCGTTTAGTCTGTGTCGTCCACTTATCACGTAAAGCTTCTAGCATACCATTTTTTTGTATTAAAAAATTTTTCCTTATATTTAGCTTTACTGCAGCTTCGCATTTTTATGCATTCATTTGCATTTCTTTGACTTAACCCCTTGAATGGGTACCGGATTTTTTTTTGGAAAGTATAGTGGTATTAGTGTAATACTGATCACATTACCCCAAAAATCATGTGTTGAAGGTCTGTAAAAATTGTGGCCACTAACACCATATTCGCCACTTGGCATGACAGGGCTCTTTACTTTTATAGGTGATTTAAGTTTTCTTTCATATATTTGCTATCAGGTCATGATTCTATGATGGTATCAATACTTTTTTGTGGTTTATCCCATATTCTGTCAGTGTGGACACAAATACGAGGTGTAACCTATTTTTTTTAAACAACCGAGTTAAGAAAAAGAGTTTTTCAATGTAAAGTGGAACCAGTCTATACATATAGAAATTAATTTTGTATGGTTGGACAACGGAAAAGACAATCTCTGGAGATCACAGAAATGTGGTTTTGCTGAATAATCCTGAAAAATGACATGGATAGCTACAAAAGATTAATAATAAATATTTTATATTAAAAATTATATTTATAATTATATTTTATAATAAAAATTTTCAACTCAAATGTTAAGGTGGTCCTATTATATGGCTGTGAAACATGGAGAACAACAAAATTGACAATCTCGAAGATACACATTTTCATTAATGGATGCTTACGCAGAATAAAAGGATGGAAATGGCACCAGTCAAACACCAGTGGTTAAAGAGATACAGCGAAGATGATGGCGCTGGATAGGACACACACTATGGAAGCCAACTGAGAGTATTACACAACAGGCCCTTTTTTGGAATCCCCAGGGGAAAAGACAAAGTGGAAGACCAAGGAATTCTTGGAGAAGACAGATAGAAGCAGAGATGAAGATGATGGGGAAGACATGGAATGATCTTAAAAAAATGGCAAAAGACAGAATGACTTGGAAAGTGTTTGTTGAAGACCTATGCTCCACTGGGAGCTAAAAAGGTAGAAGAAGAAGCTTCAAAAGGTAATAAGGACAATCGGAATGAGAAAGGCCAAGGTAGAAAGAAAGCTTTTACCAGCATCAGGAGAAAACATCCATCAAATTTTGTTTACATACAAAAAGAATAAAACAATAGGAATCTCATTATACAATATTAGATGGTGTTGATGATTTTTCATTTCTCTGATTAATAAGAAAATAGGAAATGTTATGGGTATATGAAATAATGTTCAAGTTGAATTAATTGATGTTATATGCTGATGAGGTAATATTTTAATTCTCTCTTGTGCTGTAGGTATTTTTACAGATGCAGCCAATGTATTTGGAACTCTGCCGATCTACCCAGAGCTCTGTGTGTTTTTTAACACGCAGGACACAGTCTTTGAGACTCATCGAGGTGTTACTGAATCATCCAAACTGCTGATTCCTACAATCGGAGTTGTTGATACCAACTGTGACATCACCCAAATCACATACCCCATACCAAGCAATGATGATACACCTATCTCACAGCATCTGTTTATAGACCTTTTCAGAAAGACAGTTCTTAAAGCAAAGGAGAAAAGAAAAGCTGATGGTATTGGTGATATCCATTATACAAGCAATAAAAGGTGAAAATATAAATATTTGTGAACAAGATAATGTATGTGACTTTGTTCTAAATGGCTGATGACTGTCTGCTAAAAATAAAATTCTTAGAGAAAAATTATCTATTTGTGTAGCTAGTGTACTCTTATGAAAATTGAATGCACAAGAAGAATGGCTGAGGATGTGCTTGAAGTTTGATTTTCTAATGATGTTTTTGTTGTCATGTATTTTGTTATTGTACATCTGCTTGAGTTTTCATGGTATAAATAAACTAATCAAAGTGTGTATTTTGCTGATTTCATTTTGATTATTGTTCATATTAAACAAATTATATAACAATTGCTAGATGGTCGGTACATTTCAAGATGTCACATTTTTAATTAGTTAGTTCCTCTCAGGCCGAAGATGGAACATATGTTGAAGTCCCAGCCTTCCATGATTGACAATTTGTTACTAGTTCTTGCTTGTTTCTTGGTCCCATGATTAAACCTTCTACAGTAATTTTTCCATGTGGAACCACGGCGCAGGTTTAGGGGAAGAATCAGGACACATTCGCATATACGAGTACTGACCATGTGACCTGCTCATCGTGTGTGATAATGTTGTTACCCCTCCATCATGAAACAGAACAAAGTCAAGTTTGCATAATCACAAGATCCAAGTGCTGAAGAAGCTCTCTGTAGTATTTATTTTGGTCTTCTTTGTTTTCTTTTACTAGAAGGTTTCTACATGAATGCCTGATAGGACTTTCTTAATTCATTCTGGCAATATGACTGACATATTTCCAACGCTTTCTTATAAATCGTGGGCTAGACATTACGTTTCAGTAACAGTTGATGTTTTATAATGGTGGCTTTTTGGGCCTCAAGAGAGATGTTTGCATTCGCCCGATGACTAAGGGAGTACACCTCTTCGTCATCCACCTTTAAAAGGATGTTAAGTGGATGTGTCTGCATTGTGATATTTACGCCTTTCTGCCCAACACATCTGACTTCAGCATGACATTTTTGAGTACTGGGTTATCTTCCCTCTTCGATCTCTACTCGCTTGGCCAAATACTAGACATGTTAATCTGTTACTAGAGGCACCATGGAGAGGTGGAGCAGGCTCTGGATGGTTCTGGTTCTCCGATCCTGGTGCAAGCCATCAGCTGTGGATCACTTACAACTTCCAGCTCTGGTGCTGTGAGGCGCGCCTTCACCTCCATATATAGATATTGCTGTATTTAAGATTTCTTCGGAACTCGTTAACACTTTAGCATTTATTTTAGTCTCTGTAGACCAGTGGTCGGCAACTGGCTAAAGTGTAGCAATCCTACAATATATGTTTGTCTGTCTGTGATATATGGCAGTATTGATATGATGTAGATTGGGGGTGACATTTTCTAGTGTAGCAATACTGGGGTCCTTTAAATGTGAATATAAATATGCTCATCTCATGGCAGTCAAATACAGCAGTTTTAGAAAAGGAAATGCTGAGATGGGTAAGTATGTGAAAGATGCTGAATATATCTAGAGGCATGAAACAAGGGTCAATGTTATACTAATGGGAAGAGTTGAAAGGAAATGGATAAGGGGATGTTATTTCAGTTTCTTCTATACTTCTTCCATCGCCTTTCAGTGTTCTTGTAACATTTGTTGATGGCTCATATTGCAATGTTATCTTTTATGTTTTGCCAAACCATTTTATCGTTTGTTCTGTACTGGCGTGAATTATTCTATTTTTTTTTATTTTCAATTTCCATATGTGAATATTACATTTTTTATTGGCATGATTTTGAGGTTCACCCAGCTTTTGAAAATTGGTACCAGATACCAAAGAATTATTTTTTCTGTGAAAGTAGGGCTCTCGCTGATACTGACCATCGTCATCAAGTACCGGGCCTACTGGCATAGGTGATCATGTCTCTCCACAACTTTTGATCTCGACAGTTCTTTATCATTTCTGTTGTTGGCCTTCTGCCAAGCCATTCTCTTAAGCTGTCTGGTATTTTCTCTCTTACTTATGACAGTGCTACTAATGAACCACAGCCAACTGTAGTTTTGCTAAGGCCCAGGGGCTGAAAGGGATCACCCAAAACTTGTGAAGTTTCAAGTGTTGCGAGTAGGTGCGGTTGTGGGTGAAATGACATCAGCCATCTATAGTTTGCATAGCTGAAGATGTCACAAGCTTTGAATGATTTCTAGAAAACCCTCTCCTCCCGTAGACCTTAGTGAAACTATAGTTGGCTGTTGATGAACCAATAGTAAAAAAGTAAGTAAAGAGCCTTGTCATGCCATGTGGCGTATAGGGAATACGGTGTTAGTGTCTATAATTTTTACAGACCTTAAGCACATGATTTTTGGGGTAATGTGATCAGTATTACGCCCGTGCCACTTTACTTTCCCAGAAAAATCCATACCCATTTAAGGCTATGAACCAATAGTGGCTTGTCAAAATGTGTCAATAAGAGAGGAGACAGATGACTTCCCAAGATCGTTTGTAATCAACCTTTAATCTTATTATTACATCTTTACCTCAAAATCGTTTTCTGTAGCATATATTTAACATCAACTCTTATTATTACATCTTTACCTCATCATTGTCTGTAGCATATATTTAACATCAACTCATTGGTGCACTGATATTAAAGTAAAATATCTGAAAGCTGGAATAAATAACATCAATGTCTTTATGACTACACCTGACTTCAGTGTTGGTTATCTGGAGATTCAAATACCTTTATTTAGGATGGCTATCATTGATGTCTGCGATATGCGGATGACACAGTCTTAATAGCAGAGACAGAGAATGAACTACAAGAAATGATAGACATAATAGTAAAAGAAAGCAACAAGAAATGTCTCAGTCTGAATAGTAAGAAAACAGAAGTAATGGTTATATCGAAGAAACAATCACCACCATCGTGCAGCATAAAAATAAACGAGACAAATCTGAAACAAGTGCAACGTTTCAAATACTTGGGCACAATAATTACATCAGATGGGAGATGCACCACAGACATAAAAAGCAGAATAGCTCAGGCCAAAATGGCATTTCAGAAAATGACAAAATATCTTATGCAACAAATCTATGTCAATAAAAATGAAAAAGAGAGTTCATTGGTGCTATATAGAACCAATTCTGACCTATGGAAGCGAATCATGGACAGTAGACAAACAAATGAAAAGACGATTAGAGGCCACAGAGATGGGATTTCTCAGAAGAATGTTGAAAGTTCCCTGGACAGCTAAAAAGACCAATGAGGAAGTTCTTAAAGAGGCCAACACAAAAAGGGAGCTCTTAAAAAACATCAGAAAGAAGCAGTCAACATTTTTCGGGCACATCATGAGAAGAGGAAAGTTGGAATACTTGGTTACAACTGGCAAAATAAAAGGAAAGAGAGATCGTGGGCGACAAAGAGAGAAAATACTGGTTAGCTTGGTGTCATGGCATGGAAAACAGTCAACAACAGAACTAATACGATGCACTGTAGATAGAAGATTGTGGAGGGACATGATCACCTACGCCAACCGTTATGGCACATGATGATGATGATGATCATTGATGTAACAACGGTTAAGAGAGTGTTGAAATCAGGAATCACTCATGATGTTTCTCCTTTCTTTGCCATTAACTGTCTGCTTTGAAGTTTCTCCAAAAGGCAGCAACAACTCAAAACTCACAGTCTGTTTTGTTTTAAAAGAGACTAGTTCTGTCATAAGCTGCTCTTCTCCCTATGATGAGTAGGTGTTTTTAAAGAGACTAGTTCTGTCATAAGCTGCTCTTCTCTCTAAGATGGGCAGGTGTTTTAAAAGAAACTAGTTCTGCCATAAGCTGCTCTTCTCTCTAACATGGGAAGGTATTTTAAAAGAAACTAGTTCTGTCAT
This sequence comes from Megaustenia siamemsis, assembly GCA_032433765.1. Lineage (NCBI taxonomy): Eukaryota > Metazoa > Mollusca > Gastropoda > Stylommatophora > Ariophantidae > Megaustenia > Megaustenia siamemsis. The sequence continues at coordinate 42,770,697 of JAVIAB010000059.1, read as the reverse complement.
AAGCTGCTCTTCTCTCTAAGATGGGCAGGTGTTTTAAAAGAAACTAGTTCTGTCATAAGCTGCTCTTCCCTCTAACATGGGCAGGTGTTTTAAAAGAAACTAGTTCTGTCATAAGCCGCTCTTCTCTCTAACATGGGCAAGTGTTTTAAAAGAAACTAGTTCTGTCATAAGCTGCTCTTCTCTCTAACATGGGCAGGTGTTTTAAAAGAAACTAGTTCTGTCATAAGCTGCTCTTCTCTCTAACATGGGCAAGTGTTTTAAAAGAAACTAGTTCTGTCATAAGCTGCTCTTCTCTCTAAGATGGGCAGGTGTTTTAAAAGAAACTAGTTCTGCCATAAGCTGCTCTTCTCTCTAACATGGGAAGGTATTTTAAAAGAAACTAGTTCTGTCATAAGCTGCTCTTCTCTCTAAGATGGGCAGGTGTTTTAAAAGAAACTAGTTCTGTCATAAGCTGCTCTTCTCTCTAACATGGGCAGGTGTTTTAAAAGAAACTAGTTCTGTCATAAGCCGCTCTTCTCTCTAACATGGGCAAGTGTTTTAAAAGAAACTAGTTCTGTCATAAGCTGCTCTTCTCTCTAAGATGGGCAGGTGTTTTAAAAGTGACTAGTTCTGTCATAAGCTGCTCTTCTCTCTAAGATGAGTGGGTGTTTTAAAAGAAACTAGTTCTGTCATAAGCTGCTCTTCTCTGTAAGATGGGCAGGTGTTTTAAAAGAAACTAGTTCTGTCATAAGCTGCTCTTCTCTCTAACATGGGCAAGTGTTTTAAAAGAAACTAGTTCTGTCATAAGCTGCTCTTCTCTCTAACATGGGCAAGTGTTTTAAAAGAGACTAGTTCTGTCATAAGCTGCTCTTCTCTCTAAGATGGGCAGGTCTTCAATAAATATTCATAGTTGTGGAGTCAGAGCCATTTATACCTGCGTTTCATGCATGCTTTCCTCACTGTGGCAAGTACTTTAGGGTCCAATATTGAATGACCTCACCACCAGTCATCTCCAAACTCATTTTAAAGTGAATGATGACAACGTGGTTGCTATGGATACTGATGAATGCATGATCTACAAGAGTGTATGACAAAGTTACCTTCATATGTGGAAACAATTATAATATAGCACTCTGTTGTCAACTAAAATAGTAACATGGTTATAGTTTGTCCAAGGCCCTGGTATCACTGCACACGAATTAAAATCGTGTAATTGCTCAATCGCCCGTGCCAGTGAAATCATCTGAATTAACATCTCATCTCAATGAAGGATCCAAACAAAGAAAGGTAGATGCAGTCCCTTCCCATCATAGCAGTCCCAGCACACGCTGAAAGACATAAGGCGAAACCACGCTAAAAGTGAACACAGCCAACTGTTCCCCATCATACGATATCATTATCCATTGTAAGCAATCGGAATATCGAAAAAAGATCCCGATGAAAAACACAGCTCATGGTGTGCACAGAACACTAAACTCAGTAGCTCCGGTAGCAAGGCGGACTCGGAATATGAAGAAACTGCAACAAGGAACACTTTTCAGACAGAGCCTCAATGGTTCCTGCTGCCTATCTGCCATATTGACGGGAAGTCCTGTAACATTCTTACAAATGGGTAAGAAGCCAATGTCCAACGCATGTCATCAAAGTACAGATAAGTAACACGCCGTAATAGTAGCAGTGTAAATATATCCGCACCAATTGGAGATATGAACAATAGAAGAGCAGGGCGCAACCAATGTGATATTTCGAACGTCGAAGTTGTGAAACTTATTGCAGTGCAGCGACGAGTGAAGTTGTCATGATTCATGGTTGTCATTGATGCAAGTGAACGAGGCGTGGTAAGTATTTTGAACCGTGTGACTTCTATTACAGACTCGTGTCTCGAGATATAGGAGGCCCTGCGTGCACTTGCGCACATCAAGGAACTCTTGGCAGTTAAAAGTCGAAAAAGTAGGCCAACAATGGCCGCTGACAACAACAAAATATTGTTAAGCATATCTATCCAAGCCAGAGACGGATGTATCGCAAATATGGAGGCTTTGCTGTAAACCAGCACACAAGACGTCCACAGCACAACAAGGACGAATGTTTAAAACATGTGAAATATGTAACATTATGAAGTAATGATTAAGGGGACATGTAACAGTATTAACATTATAAAGCGATGATTAAGGGGGACATGTAACAGTATCAACATAAAACAATGATTAAGGGGACATGTAACAGTATCAACATTATAAAGCAATGATTAAGGGGACATGTAACAGTATCAACATTATAAAGCAATGATTAAGGGGACATGTAACAGTATCAACATTATAAAGCAATGATTAAGGGGGACATGTAACAGTATTAACATTATAAAGCGATGATTAAGGGGGACATGTAACAATATCAACATAAAACAATGATTAAGGGGACATGTAACAGTATCAACATTATAAAGCGATGATTAAGAGGGACATGTAACAGTATCAACATAAAACAATGATTAAGGGGACATGTAACAGTATCAACATTATAAAGCAATGATTAAGGGGGACATGTAACAGTATTAACATTATGAAGTAATAATAAAGGGGGCATGTAACTATCAACATTATGAAGCAATGATTAAGGGGACATGTAACAGTATTAACATTATGAAGTAATAATAAAAGGGACATGTAACAGTATTAACATTATGAAGCAATGATCAAGGGAACAAGTAACAGTATTAACATTATGAAGTAATGATTAAGGGAACATGTAACAGTATTAACATTATGAAGAATTATTAAGTGGGCATGTAATAGTATTAATATTATGAACAATTATTAAGTGGGCATGTAACAGTATTAACATTATGAAGTAATGATAAAAAAGATCATGTAACAATATTAACATTATGAGTAACGATAAAAAAGATCATGTAACAATATTAACATTATGAAGTAATGATAAAAAAGATCATGTAACAATATTAACATTATGAAGCAATGATTAAGTGGTCAAGTAACAATATTAACATTATGAGTAACGATAAAAGAGATAAGGCAGACATAGAAGACTACCATGCAGTACTAATGAAATAGTAGATACCACGATCAATACTACAGAGCACTTACGTACTAACACCTCATTTTTCCTCGACGCTGTAAAGCAATGGAGATGAAGGAAAGTAAAAAAAAGGAGTAACTTATGTTTTTGCTCAGTTTGTAAATATCGGATATTGATTCCTGACTCATCAAATAAACATGACTCGCGTCATCTGTCTCAGAGCGACATTCTTAGGTTCATTTCCTTCTTACCGATCTGACGTCAAGTGGTTGTTCGTTATGCCACTAGTTCCCATCAAACCGCGATATCTGCGTCTTTCGGCCCGACACATCCGTCTTTCTCATGGATAGATTTTTAATGTAATCATCTTTGCCCAGGCATCAGCCTACTCTTTCTATTTTTAACTGCCGGGAATTTTTTTAGCGTGAAAAATTCCCACTGACTGTGTAGGAATTTGAACCTGGGTCCTTCCTGTCTAGAGGCTGGCGTCGCCTTGCCATCTACACCATTCAGTCCCACACCTCAAATGGGTTGCTTGCGTTCGCTCGATGAGTAAGGGGTGTGCCTCTTCGTCACACGCCCTTAAAAGGACGTTAAGTGGGCGTGTCGACGTTGTGTTGTGGTTTGCAGTATAACTGTGATATTTCCGCCGTTCGGCCCAACACATTCGACTTCAGCACGACATTTTTGAGTACCGGGTTGTCTTCCCTCTTCGATCCCTACTCACTTGGCCAGACTAGACAGTTTAGTCTGTTACTAGAGGCACCGCGGAGAGGTGGAGCAGGGTCTGGATGGTTCTGGTCCACCGATCCTGGCGCAAGCCATCAGCTGTGGGTCGCTGACAACTTTCAGCTCTGGTGTATGAAGCGCGTCCATCACCTTCGCATGAGAGATAAACATCGCCACCATCTTGAACCGGAAACGGATATCTTTTAATTGGCTCTTTTAATTGTTCTCATTGCCCTCTAATGTTCTGAACTTTAGATGATTAAACTTATTGTTAGGTTACAACTTTGTACAATTAATATGTAAATGATTTTACTTCGCCGTGCTGACCGTGACAACGGGGGCTACGTTTGATTGGCTGTCCCCTTAAAGAACTTGGCACGTAATTTAGAGCTAAACTACAGTCAATGGTCACTGGAGGGACAGAAAGCAAAGGTGATTCAGGGCAGTAAAGCTGGAAGTTCGACCTACAGCTGTTGGCTTCCGCCAGGATAGATTAACCAAAACCATCTAGACCCTGCTCTACCTCTCCGTGGTGCCTCCAGAAAGAGACTAACCTATCTAGTCTGGCCAAGTGAGGAGTGAAGACAATCCGGTACTCAAAAATGTGCTCGAGTCGGATGTGTTGGGCCGAAGGGCAAAAATATCACAGTTATAATACAAGCCACAACACGACGCAGACATGCCCCACTTAACGTCCTTTTAAGGGCGGATGCCGATGAGGTGTGATCCTTAAGTCATCGGGTGAACGCAAATAAACGAACTGGAGGAACACAGAATGGGTAGCCGAGTGTATTAGATTGTTTTTTGTTTCCCAAGATCGACGCTGTTTCGACTCACTATTTTTTTCTATTTCGGATGAAATTAAACCTCTGACTTGTACATCGGGTGGCAACAGCAATGGGACACGCAGACTTTATTCTTCGTGTTACATATATATATAGTAGACGCAGCGCAGTGACATAGAGTAGGGGGCAACCTTTTCTGCGTCCATAGGCCATAAACGTATTATGTGTTGGGACAGAGAGAGAACGTCATCTGGTTGGCTAACCGGTCGTTGTCGTATCAACACTGAGCTGATTTATGGAATAACCTTCCTAATTTTCATTCACATTACAAGGTCAATAGATGTCGTTGTACGGTTGTAGTAGGTTTGATCTCCATAGACATTGAACGCTATTTATTAGAAACTTTTTGAATTATTTGATTGATATCACCACAAATGTGGCTGGTTGTATACTGTCATGTAACTCAATGAGCTGAAGTGTGATTGTTTTCGTATTTTGATGTATTATTAGAGGGGTCTTGGCCGTGCTGCTTATTCTGAATATCCGCCGCTGATTCATACTCACTTGTACAAAATGTTTTTAAAAATTGCCAGTTAAATATGTCTCTCTCTTTTTTTTTAAATAAGCTCGGTTTCTTTAACTAAAGAATAAAGCCATCAGCGCTTATTCAATTTCAGTCAGTCTACTTTTATTTATATTTGTGTTTTATCATCAAAAAGAATCACTGAAATCTATCAAAAGAGAGGGGGGAAAAAAACGGCTGTAGGAACATCGAATTCTTTGGCCCGTCAAACTTTGCGGTCGTGTCTAGGCCGGGGAGGTCCCTGTCGAGACCAAACTCTGCGGTACAAGTGTTTGCAGGGTGGCCTCCGGCGCGTGCGAAAGTTAATTGGACCGATAACGAGTAAGCCAGGACAGTCATGTTTAACGCTCTAAGTTCTCTCACACGCCAGTACTCACCACTCGAGGAGGGCATATGCCTGGTCGTTAGCTGAGTCTAAGACGAGCTGGACGAAACAGCGAATAGAATTTGTGTCATTCTGTAGACGACGTTTTTCACAAACGACGCTGACGATGTTTTTTCTTCTCATCTGTCCTCTAACTATTGCAGATCTTGATTTATGTTCAACAGTACTATCATAATATCATCGTCTAGTTTTTTTTTTTCAATTCAAACTGTCCACCCTATTTATGATGCGCCCAATCAATCTAGTCTGATTAGTAGTTTGTCTACAATCACCTGCTGATGAGGCATTACAATCAGCTTCTTCTATGCACACCTCCATGAAAGAGAAACTCTACCGGGCAACCGAATCATTGAAACAGACAGCTGTCTTCATAAGAGAGTCCGGGATACTAGTCTGAATGAGCCATGATCGCAGAAGAAGAAATCTGCTACTGATAAAGGTCATTACATCGGCCTTGATGCGTCCTATGAGTCATTGACACCGTGTAGTTATTGAGCTTTTGTCTATCCATCTCATGGGATGAAAAAAACAAACTGTCTAAGTGTGAGAAGAGCCAACGATGCTGGTTCATTCTATTGATCGTTGAAGGAATCAATAAATTGTATGTCTCTTGTCTTAGAATATGGCCTCAATGAAGACAGAATATGGCTATGAATATATGAAATGAATGCTTTTAAGAGTCTATATTTTCCCATAGCAATATAAGGTTATGTAACATGGATAATCAACAAATCAGTTGACAAATACCCTGCACAGTAGGCTCACCTTGTTGTGGTTGGAAGGCTTGTGCGCCTCCGTGATCCAAGGAGCTATGCCAGCGGGAGCTTAGCTCCTGGCAGGGTTACCCAAGCTGGACAGGTCCTTGGTGAGGGTCCAGACAAAGGAGCCAGGAGTAGATGGAAGCCTTTAAGTGAAGACGCAGAACCCACCGACGAGTGGTACACGCTCTGGTCTGGACTAATCCATCCCCACTTCATGGGTTAAATGCTTCTCTGTCTTTTCTCCAATTTCTGTCCTCTATCAAACAGGCAGGTGGTGCTCCAGAACTCCAAAGACCAGACCACCTATGAGAGAGAAAGCTCGGGCAGATGGTGCTCGTAAACCCTAGAGGGCCGACCATCCAAGGGCAGAATTCCCCTACAGAAAAGAAAATCTGCTGCCTTGCAGGAAGATTGGGGACAATCAAAGGCTAAGGAAAGCAAACCTGAATAAAATGCTGGCAGAAATCGGATGCACTGGGCTATTGGCGCAGAACATAGTGCAACGTTCTAACATGTACTTGTATGAGAGAGAGTGGAATGCACGTTTTACAGTAGAACATTCAGAATGTCATGGATCAAGAATAGGGCAAACTTGTCCATTTTGCAAGAACTTTTCCATAAATTGATTTGATAATGAACATAAAAACATGGAAAATAAAATATTCTGGTCATGTAAAACAACATAATGGCCAAGAAAAGATAATTATGTAGGGTATAGTTAAATGTGAACGAGGGAGCGGAAGACCTACAAAAAAAATGGATGCACGATGTCCTAGACAAGCTGAGATTGGCTGGACATCTCGCGCAGGCAAACAACTTGAGAGTAGCTGTCATGGGAGCCACATTCCCACATGGGCAAGCAGCTAGATGATGATGATGATGTCTTAGGGTTATCACAGCTATACTCAAACAGCGTCAGTTAACATTCCGATATAATGAACAAGAGCACATAATTTCAGCACAGAGTATGATCACGGAAGCACCGGAGTGTGCTTCCCATCGTGGCTTTCAGACCTCAGTTTCCCTCTTTGTTCTATATTCGTCAGCTTCTAACCTTCCAAGAAGCCCCTGCAACTGGGACTAATTTTGTGTGTGTTTTCTTCTCAGTACACACAGACGGTGTGAACAGGTGTTCCTCGCCATGCAGACAGATATCCTCCGACCTTGGAGATACTCATAATTGTATCGCCTGAAGTCAGGCGTTAGACGAAAGATGGTAGTGAAGACAGAGAATTGTAACCACCAGCGACGGGACTTTAGGAAAAGTTCTACTTTTGTCTTCTCCCAGTTAGAGTAGAAGTCTTGTTCTAGATATTGGTCAGTTAGATGATGTGTTTGATCTGTCTGGACTTTGCAGAGCGCTGCCACTTGGTTTGTGAAGTTATGTAGTCTTTACTTATCTGAAGCAAGAGTTAGGTTATCTACAATAGGAACATGAGTTAGGTTATCTACAATAGGAACATGAGTTAGGTTATCTACAATAGGAACATGAGTTAGATTATCTACAATAGGAACATGAGTTAGGTTATCTACAATAGGAACATGAGTTAGGTTATCTACAATAGGAACATGAGTTAGGTTATCTACTATAGGAACACCAGTTAGGTTATCTACAATAGGAACATGAGTTAGGTTATCTACAATAGGAACACGAATTAAGTTATCTACAATAGGAACATGAATTAAGTTATCTACAATAGGAACATGAATTAAGTTATCTACAATAGGAACACCAGTTAGGATGTCTACAATAGGAACACGAATTAAGTTATCTACAATAGGAACACCAGTTAGGATGTCTACAATAGGAACATGAATTAAGTTATCTACAATAGGAACACCAGTTAGGATGTCTACAATAGGAACACGAATTAAGTTATCTACAATAGGAACACCAGTTAGGATGTCTACAATAGGAACACAAATTAAGTTATCTACAATAGGAACACCAGTTAGGATGTCTACAATAGGAACACAAATTAAGTTATCTACAATAGGAACACTAGTTATGTTATCTACAGAACAGCTACCAAAAGTTAATCAAGATCTGACTTCACATAAAGTCGTCACACACAAATTACTACGTCAGAAACTAACTTAAGAACTTTGTCACGTGATCATATTTTCGCTGACGCACAACACAACTGATCGCAGAAGAAAAAAACATATAGCAAGATGTGATCAACATTTTTATTCACAGATATATATTTATATATATGTATATATGAATCCTCACCAATCACCACCAAGGGCGTTCTTCTCGAGAATGCATGGAAAAAGACCAAGAGGAAGACCCAGAAGAAGATGGATAGATGCTGTGACAGTGACATGTAACAACAGAGGAAAATCACTAATTATGACAATTCGAGCAGCTCAAAAACGACAAATGATATAAACCACGACACCTTTCAGGTATCAGTGAAAAGAGAAAGGAAGAAGAAAGAAGATATACTATATATATATATATATATATATATAGCCTAACACCTGGCACGGTGAGTAACTGAAAGTAGAAGCGACTGTCATCTGCCACGTCCGTTTGACTACCGATGCTATAACCACGGTGAGGGGAGAAAAACACTATCACTATCATCTGAAAAGCATGTCATAAGAGGCGACTAAGGAGTTTTTGGGGACAACAACTTCTTCTCCAGGGATACGGAGTTCGTGCATCTGATCTGAAGCCATCTTGAATGCTTTCACTATTCTGTGGTGGGTGTGAATGCACTGAGTAGAGTATCTGTGTACAAGTGAGTTGTCTATTGCGCAATGAAGATGACCGACCTATCGACTAAACTAACGCTGACTATATCCCAACTCCACATTAAGATCTAGTACTGATGTATCTCTAGGATGGACATCACCTCCAGCAGAACTCGAGAAATCAAGTAAAACATTGCAATATTACCACACGGGGCTAAACTCTAACAGCGTGTGTATCATTAGATCAAAAACACCTACACCGACATGTCGCCTCCTACTTATTTGCAAGTCTCCAAACTCAACTATTCTCAAATTCGTTGAAATCGTTAGCATTGCTTCTCTAAGGCGACAGTCTGTGGTGGAGAGCCGTGCTGTTTAATTGGTGAGACCTATTGTGTTGGCGGTGAGAAAGGGGCCACTCGATGACCGAGTGACGACTGAGCTCTCTAAGCGTTGGACGAGCACTCGACGAGGTTCTTAGCGCACGGGCTACCGCGTGTCGTATGTTCGGGGATTAGAAACGCTCATAGACAGGGAAGGAGGCATTTGATTGCTGGAGAAATGGAAAACTTGATGGGTACAAAAATGTGTGAAAAGATGAAAGTGAGAGTGAGTCGAGGGGAAGGAGAGAAGACGAGAATTGAAATAGCGAAATTGAAGCGAAGACATTATTTATTAACTGATGTAAAGTGTCTGAAGACATTATTTATTAACTAATGTAAAGTGCATAACAACTTGAGAGAATGGCTTGTCAGAAGGTCAACAACAGAAATGATAAATAACTGTCGAAATTTAAAGTTGTGGAGAGACATGATCACCTACGCCAGCAGCATGGTACTAGGTAATGTATTTGTTATTGTGACAATAAAAAGACGCAAACGAGGCCCTGTAACACATATTTTTGTACAGTTGTGAAGTGTTGAATGTCACCGCGCGAGGCCAACAGTTTACTGGTAATGAACCAATTCACTTGTTATTGCCAGCCCATCTGTAGCAAGTCAACTTAAAGTAAATGATATTGTTATAATTTTGTTATTGAGTAAAGTAAGTATTAACGTCACCGATCTCGCCACGCTGTTCGGACATAAGGGTGTTACTGCTTTTTATATCTGGTTGATAACTCCCTCTACCATGAACTCATTGAAAAAGGTGCCTATTTTTTCCATTAAGATGGATCAACTGAAGAATTTTCATTCCTGATTTTGTTAATTCTTAACGTTCTGTATTGAAGCCCTCTATGTACGAGCACTCTATGAGCCCTCAATGTACAAAAACTCTGCACCCACTGAAGACAACTGGACACCTGTGGGCTTGCCAATAGTACTGTGATGTCAGTTCCATCAACAATGAATGTCTGAGATTTCTCAGTGGTTTTCAGCCTGGAAGCAAATCCTTAGCCTGAATATTGATGTTGAGTGTTTGTTTCACAAGGGACCTTTTACATTGTGTATACCAGCAGCATAGAAAGATGACTCTATAGGTTAGAGCTCTATTTGAGCTGCCTGCTTCACCTCAACACTGCTGAAATATCAATGCTCAAATATTTGTATTTGATGAGTGACCAATTGCTCTGTTTTAACATTAATTCTCATTGTTTTAACATTAATTCTTATTGTTTTGACATTGTCTTAACACTTTAAGTCTTCTTCTTCCTGATCACACGATAATGTGGCTGAATTAAATTGTCTGGCTTGTTGCAGGAGCTACTGAGTTAAGTGCTCTGTGCACACTGTGAGCTGTGTGCCTCATCCGTTTTGATCATGTTTCGATACTCCAATTGTTTATGATGAATGATGATATCGTATGACAGGGAACAGTTGGCTGTGTTCGCTTTCTGCACGGTTTCGCCTTATGTCTTTTGGTGTGTGCTGAGACTGCTACGATGGGGACTACAGTTACCTTTATTTGTTTGAGAGATGAGATATTAATTTGGAAGATTACGCTGGCACGGGCGGTTGAGCAATTGTGGATTTCAATTCGTTTGCAGTGAAACCGGGGCCTTCCATAACAAAATAACCAAAAAACTGAAGTGTCAGGTTGGGATTGAAACTCGAAGACTATCTTCATGCCACAGCGCTAACCACTGCCCTACTGACGCTCTCATGAGATAATTGAGTAAAAGTTCCTAAAAGCGCTTGCAATATTGTGTTGATGCCCATATTTGTCAATGACTGATAGCACATTTTGTGAGCGTTAGGGTCGGTATCACGTTTGGTACCAAGCATTAATTCTTCTTCTTCCCTTCCTATTTGCTCTTCTGTTGTCCTCAGCTGCTGCTATGATTCCTAGTGTTTCTAATGTTTTATTGTTTCATCAATCCATCTTTTGCTCTTCTATTGTCCTCAGCTGCTGCTATGTTTCCTAGTGTTTCTAATGTTTTATTGTTTCATCAATCCATCTTTTGCTCTTCTATTGTCCTCAGCTGCTGCTATGTTTCCTAGTGTTTCTAATGTTTTATTGTTTCATCAATCCATCTTTTGCTCTTCTATTGTCCTCAGCTGCTGCTATGTTTCCTAGTGTTTCTAATGTTTTATTGTTTCATCAATCCATCTTTTGCTCTTCTATTGTCCTCAGCTGCTGCTATGTTTCCTAGTGTTTCTAATATTCAATCATTTATTCTTTTGCTCTTCTATTGGCCTCTGCTGCTGCTTAATTTCCTAGTGTTTCTAATATTCCATCAATCCATGTTTTAGGAAGATTGGGGACAATCAAAGGCTAAGGAAAGCAAACCTAAATAAAATGCTGGCTGAAATCGGATGCACTGGGTCAGTGGCGCAGAACACAGTGCAACGTATTAACAGGTATTCAATCAGAGTGGATCTTCAATTCACTTAAACAGAAAACTTAAAATTCACTTCATGTGAGAGTCTGGAGTCCTACTCTGATTGAGTCTTGATCGCAGAGAGAGAGAGAGAGAGAGAGAGAGAGAGAGAGAAAGAGAGAGAGAATCCATCTTTTGCTCTTCTATTTGCCTCTGCTGCTGCAATGTTTCCTAGTGTCTCAAATATCCCGTCAATCCATCTTTTCGTGGCATTAATTAGAGTTGATAAATGTTTAGTTGTTGTTCATTTGTTGCCAGGCTCGTCGTCGATGCATTTAGGCAGCTAACAGGGGATCGGTTCACTCGAACAAATGGCGGCCGACTCTTGTTTACTATTTGTGGATAAGACGCTGCGTAGTACCTGCTCTGACAGTAGTCAGTGACTCGTAGCTGACCAGTAGAGATGTAACAGCAGCCGATTGAGATATCACTTCACCCGCAAGCGGGGGACTCTGGAAACAGACTAGAAATGTGACAAATCGCATAGGGATGAGAGTAAAGAGAATCTTGCACATACACACATATATTATTATTATGCATACATGCAAAACACACGCGCCGTGTGGAGTTAACAATGAATGAGTTAACAATGAATGAGTTAACAATGAATGAGTTAACAAACCAAGCACTTTGACTGAAAGCGGTCAGTGACTTAAGTAGGTGATCCGGATACTACTCCATTTTCTTGCGGTGACTGGCTACCAACCTGGCAACCATGCAAGTGTCTTGCTGAAATCGGGTATTTAAAAATTGAAATACGCATATGCTGCACTGTAAACCGAAACCCATCTAGCCCTACTTAACGCTCTTTTTTCTGTGCGGTTTCGTCTTATGTCTTTTGGCGTGTGCCGAGACTGCTATGATAGGGTCTACAGCTACCTTTCTTTGTCTGGGAGTTAGTAATTCGGATGATCCCACTGGCACGGGCGGTTGAGCAATTGTGGATTTTAATTCGTTTGCAGTGATACAGGGGCCTTCCATAACAATAACGCTCTTTTAAGGAAGAGAGTCAGAAAAGTTGTAATCGATAAATGGAGACATAGCAACATGAAGAAAATTACAACAGTACATAATTATAAACTAGTCTCCTTATTAATACACGATCACATCATTACTAAATATGTAACATGAACATATGCAACAACTGTAAGCATGAACGCTTTAGTCATCGTCGGACCTCGGGCTAGGTTGGGACTGCAAGCATTCAACAACTGATCGCCAAATTATGCTAACCGCATCGATACTTGGAGCCCTGGGTCAATACATTTTCCCGGCGTGCGCCCAATCACTGCTCCCTGGTGCTAACGATCGTCGCCCGAATCGGCCAGGCGTACCCCGGGAGCTCTTCAGGGCAAGAGATTGGTTTGATCAGGGCACGTGCCGCGACCAATCAAGGTTCGTGATGTAATTTATTTCGTGGCCTTCCACCAATCGGATCACGCGTCTCAAATTGGACACACCAAGCAGTGAAGTGATCAAAAGTGGCCGGTCAAACGTTTTGAAGACAAGAAAAATACGTGAGGAAAAAAATGGGTAGGGTAGGTTGGGTAAAAATATTGGAAGTTTCTGGTTGGCTTTCTGACTAGTCCATGTTGTATCATGATTAATTATTAAACACCGGCAAGTGACCGCTTCATTCGCTTCTTAAATAACGGGACAAGCAGGAAAGCGGTTTTCTAGAAATGGTCTTCTTGTATAATACGAAGCGCCATACTTTGAGGAGTTCATTTTAAGGTGCACAAATTACGATCGATCTGTAATTATCAATTATTGTTTATTGATTATCTATGATTATTATTAGTGGATTAAAAACGAATGAATTTCAAAGTTCAAGTTTAGCAACTTTTTCACGCTTTGACCATTTTACAAAACAAATAATTAAAAACTATTATACTAAAATATTGTAGATTATACAAACTCACTCGAAAATTAATGCATAATTCGATGACCATAATTAAAATAATTGTAGGTTTTATGCGATAAAAGCAAAGACAAACTCTTATATGTTTCATAAACGCAATTGACTAAGATTTGTTGAGATATATCCAGCAATAATAGAGTGCAGAAAATAAAATAGACAAATAAGTTTATTAAGGCAAAACATTTGATAATTGTTATAGAGTGATTGTAGACTAAACAAGCACTGATGATGAGGTCTATTTACATCTAAAAAACAGTAAATACAAACTCTGATCAATAATTTAGTACAAATTAGTCGAAGGAAATGTGTGATGTCGGCGAACAGTTTGCCACTAACAGGTCGAGAGCAGAAGATTATGAGATAGTTATTTGACAGGCGCGTCGCAGTCGACTCAGCTGTCAAATGTGTATCTATCTAGTAGTTAGGGAAAGTTCAAGTGGACCTTACATAGCCAGAATAAGAATGGGTAATATCTATTCTGCGACGTCTAATTTCGTGAAGGTTTAAAGTTTTTGTTTTAACTTTACAGTAATAGACTGTACTTAGTTTTAGTTAGTCATACGTAGTCTTAGTTAGTCTTAGTTAGTCATAGTCTGCACTGCAAGGAAGGGCCAATGTTATTTCTCACTGTTATTATCGTTCCCAAATCAAACTGGTCAGGTACCTATTTATTTTCAGAGCGTTGACCGGAGGTTCCTGGATTGGAATTATACCACGATATCGTCAAGCCATATCGATAGAAGCCACGCTAACGTGAGTTGAAAGTATTTGATTTATTTATTTGCTGTAATCATTCTGCACCCACCCCCCTTTCCCCACACACACCTTTCCCACCTATTGTTGTGAGGTGTGTTTCTGTCACATTGAGACGAAGTGTCTTGTGTATGTCCATCGTCTCCATCTGACATTCAACATTTGTTTCCTGGAGCTAACATTAAATTAATTACAATATACACAAATATTATTTCTTGGTTTTATAATTATTTGATCAGATAAAGACAGTGAAAGTAAAGGTTTTCCTTAACTATATTATCCCATCCTATAAAACGAGATAACCATAATATTAGTTGTTATATTATTACTACCTTGGACATACTATAACCAGTGATGGAAAATGTACAACAGAAATAAACAAAAGAATAGGAATGGCAAAAAGTAATTTTAATGTCATGAAGGACATACTAACATCAAAACAAATAACACCAGAGCTAAAACTAAGATTAGCAAAATGTTACATCTTCTCAATATTCCTATATGGTGCTGAAACATGGACATTAGACAAGAAAACAGAACAGAGAATTGAAGCCTTTGAAATGTGGATATATAGAAGAATAGGTAGAATTGGATGGAAGGAAAAGAAAACAAACGACGAAGTCTTAAAACAACTAAAAATGAAAAGAGAACTTCTGAACACATAGAACAAGACAAATGCGATTCTTAGGCCATGTTAAAAGACACAACAGCCTACTGAAAGTGATCCTGGAGGGGAAAATACAAGGTAAAAGAGGCAGAGGCAGACCAAGATTAACATGGACGAGTAACATCAAAAGATGGACAAATCAACCGATGACAACCTGCACCATCAAAGCAAGAGATAGAGCAAAATGGCGCTCCATGGTAGCCAACCTTCGTTGCGGAGACGGCACTCAATGATGATGATGATGATATTATTACACAATATTAGTTGTTATATTATTACATAATATTAGTTGTTATATTATTACATAATATTAGTTGTTATATTATTACATAATATTAGTTGTTATATTATTACATAATATTAGTTGTTATATTATTACATAATATTAGTTGTTGTATTATTACATAATATTCGTTTTTATATTATTACATAATATTAGTTGTTATATTCTTACATAATATTAGTTGTTATATTATTACATAATATTAGTTGTTATATTATTACATAATATTAATTGTTATATTATTACAAAATATTAGCTGTTATATTATTACATACTATTAGTTGTTATATTATTACGTAATATCATATGCCTCCGAAGCTCTGGTGTACTTGTATCACCTTTGTCAAGATGACATGAGTTTCCAAATAAGTTTTTTTTTTTTTATTAAATATGTACACAAATTGTTGCAGTTATACAAGTTTATTGAAACGCGTTCCAAACCGTTCCGGCTGAAATAACAACTGTGGATAAAGAGATCACACAACCTTGCTGTCGTTGGCTAGTGGGCTTCTATTTCTCGAGAGTTGGGAATGACGTAAAAGGGATCGTGATTGAGAGAAGTAAGGAAAGGGTCTAAAGCCGCATGGTTTATATAATGTAAATGTCTATTTTTAAATAACCAACAATACATTTTATGGGTCAGTATCACTCCAGGCCTCCTTACTTCCCCTACAAAGACAAATTCTCGAACTCTTTTTGAGAAACTGAAGAAAGAATCTGAAGGCATGTCGGTCCGAACAAAAAAGGTCATATCTGGAAATTGAAATGCGGAATTTTTTTGGTCAGTAGCTAATTCACTAAATACTTAACCCAGTAGCTAATTCACTAACTACTTAACCCAGTAGCTAATTCACTAACTACTTAACCCAGTAGCTAATTCACTAACTACTTAACCCAGTTGCTAATTCACTAACTACTTAACCCAGTTGCTAATTCACTAACTACTTAACCCAGTAGCTAATTCACTAACTACTTAACCCAGTTGCTAATTCACTAACTACTTAAACCAGTAGCTAATTCACTAACTACTTAACCCAGTAGCTAATTCACTAACTACTTAACCCAGTAGCTAATTCACTAACTACTTAACGCAGTAGCTAATTCACTAACTACTTAACCCAGTAGCTAATTCACTAACTACTTAACCCAGTAGCTAATTCACTAACTACTTAATCAAGTAGCTAATTCACTAACTACTTAACCCAGTTGCTAATTCACTAACTACTTAAACCAGTAGCTAATTCACTAACTACTTAACCCAGTAGCTAATTCACTATGTAACCATTTCGGTTTGCAAGTGAAGATAAAGCGTAGAAATTGACTGTTGCACATTTAAACATTGGTATTCATGATTTATAACAGCACATGCTATCTATGATATTTGATTGACATTGTATGGCACGTGCAACAATGTTTAGGGATTGCAGATAGGTACGCATATACAACATCGTGTGAGGCTCCTGTAAAGCTGCAAGGAATCGATGTTATTGTCCTGCCTGTGTTTCTTGTTTTCTCATAGTGACGAACGATTGTGACCGAAACGTTTATAATTATGTGCTGTCTTATTTTATTATTTTTTTTGCAAGCAAAGCTGCTTTATACATTTGTATATCTATTTTGTCATGTTTAGGGATTGCTATTAAAAGAAATGTAGTCCCATAGCACATTAGGCTGTTGAAGAAATTGGTTTGTTTAACCTTGACTAACGCATGTATTTAACATCGCAATAATTGTAAAAGATTAATTGTACATATTATTTCAAAGTACTTGCAAGTTACATCAGTAACACCTTATTGTGCACTGTAGCATTAAAACATATATAATATTAAATTCAGTAGACAAAAGGTGCAGGAGATGAAGACTAGGCCATGCACCACAAATGAACCCTGTTCATTCTGCGGATGGATATGAAAAATGTAAAGTAATGAGCCCCGTCACGCCAAGTGGCGTATAGGGAATATGGTGTTAAAGTAAAGTAAAGGTTCTCATCACGCCTTGCTAGGCGTGTGGGGAATATGGTGTTAGTGACCATATTTTTATATATCCACGATACATTTTTGGGCGATGTAGTCGGTATCACGCCACGAAGCCTTTACTTCCCAGAAAAATCTATGGTACCCATTTTTAGAGGCTGTGTGAACCCCGGAGCCTTGTCAGTCCGAAAAAAAAAATCCGCCACTGCTGGAGATCGAACCTGGACCCTTCTGGTCAGGAAGCGAGCACACTAACCACTCAGCCACTGAGGCTCCGATATGGTGTTAGTGACCATCAATTTAAAGACCTTCAGCACATGATTTTTGGGGTAATATGGTCGGCATTACGCCCGTGCCGCTTTACTTTCCCAGAAAACATCCCATACCCATTTAAGGCTTGGTGAACCTGGAAGCCGTCGATCGAGATCTCCTCTTGTCTTTAGTAGTCCAGTTCTCTAACCACCGAGCGATCGAGGCTCCCATTGTATCTGTACTGATTGTAACAAAAGGTTGTGACGAAGTGCATTAACTAAGTGGAATCTACATTTATCGAACATTTTCTGACATTCCATTAACATTATTGCGTAAACAGAACCTGTCGTAAAACTCCAAGTGAAAAGGTGTACCTGACAGTAATGTCATAATCTTATAACGTGGATTATTTGTATATCTTTATTGTTATTGTTCTACGTCAATAATTTAATTAAAAAAAATAAGATAGTATTTATATATTTCCTTGTATCACGTAACTATTTAGACATTTAAATTTGTTTACCAAAAATGTTTTTTTTTCTTATGAAAGGTTGCATGCTGTATATGTAGGGGTCGCTTTAGCAATGTGACTTACTCGCCGAAAGTTCAACATTCCTTAATTCGAAATACATGAGGAGCTTACGAGGGCTTTTTTTCCCCTTTAAAGTAACCGTTCATTACCGGGTGTAGGTTTACCTGAGTGCTCTCAGAACTTTCTAAGGCACCATAAATCGTACTTTTTGAGCTTAAGCTGAGCCAGAAAAATAACTCTCCGTAAATGAAAATCGACAAACATTAGACCGCATAATTCGACCGTGATTAAATGTCTTAAAAAGTGCCCTCAATTATTGGACATAATGACATTAAACATGGACTATCAACAGAATTGCTTAAAAATCCGTAAATGTTCCGAAAGAAATTGCAGAAAAGAATCATCAAGATATCAAGGACAAAGAAAAGAACAAACATGTCAAATTTACAACTTATTGTTTCAGAAAGTTGGTTGCTAAAGAACATGAGCACAAGAACAATAAAATATGTTGATCGTATAAAAAAGAACATGATGGATTATAGAAGATCATTATGGAGGGCACAGTGTCAGGTAAAATCAAAGTACCCCCGTCACGCCAAGTGGCGTATAGGGAATATGGTGTTAGTGACCATAGATTTTACAGACCTTTGGCACATGGTTTTTGGGGTAATGTGGTCGGTATTACGCCCGTGCTGCTTTACTTTCCCAGAAAAAAATATCCGGTACCCATTAAAGGCTGGGTGAACCGGAAGCCGAAGGTTGGGATCGAACCTTACCTCTTAGCCTTTGTAGTCCAGTTCACTAACCACTGAGCTATCGCGGCTCCCATAGTGTCAGGTAGATGAGAAATAAAGACCCAGAAGTAGATGGGTGCAAGATATCACAGACAAGCTGGGATTGACTACTGCAGACGCTGGACATCTCGCACAGGCAGAAAAAACGTCAGCGTTGCTGTCATGGAGACACGTTCCAATAGGGATAAGTTAGACGATGATGATGACGATGGCGATGATATTAAATGAAATAAGACGGGAGTTAACTTTTAGAACTTGTTTCTTAGTTCAGAGATTAACTTGGCCAGGACGGTGTTTGGAGGTTAATGAGCGCAGCTCGATTACATCGATGAAGGTTCAGTAAATAAGAACAGTCTATTTTAGGTTCTGTAAACAAGAACAGTCTATTTTAGGTTCTTTAAACATGAACAGTCTATTTTAGGTTCTGTAAACAAGAACAGTCTATTTTAGGTTATAGAAACAAGAACAGTCTATTTTAGGTTCTGTAAACAAGAACAGTCTATTTTAGGTTATAGAAACAAGAACAGTCTATTTTAGGTTCTGTAAACAAGAACAGTCTATTTTAGGTTCTGTAAACAAGAACAGTCTATTTTAGGTTATAGAAACAAGAACAGTCTATTTTAGGTTCTGTAAACAAGAACAGTCTATTTTAGGTTATAGAAACAAGAACAGTCTATTTTAGGTTCTGTAAACAAGAACCGTCTATTTTAGGTTATAGAAACAAGAACAGTCTATTTTAGGTTCTGTAAACAAGAACAGTATATTTTAGGTTATAGAAACAAGAATAGTCTATTTTAGGTTCTGTAAACAAGAACAGTCTATTTTAGGTTATAGAAACAAGAACAGTCTATTTTAGGTTCTGTAAACAAGAACAGTCTATTTTAGGTTCTGTAAACAAGAATAGGTTCTGTCAACAGAACATCAAAGGGGGGTAGGAATACTGATAAAAATGGAGCTACAAAAATATATAAGTACCCACTGGACATACAGTGATAGGATTATACTACTCAAGTTGAAAGCAAAACCATTTGACATAGCAATAATACAGACATATGCACCTACTCAAGACTACACAGATGAACAAATAGAGGCATACTATGAAGACCTAAATAAAGTTATGAAGCAAGTGAAATCTTCAGACATCTTGATTGTAATGGGTGACATGAATGCTAAAGTAGGAAAAGGTAGATATAAGACAATTATAGGAAATCATGGTTTAGGAAAAAGAAATGACAGAGGAGAAAGATTAATACAATTCTGTGAAGAAAACAGGCTGATAATATGTAACACCTACTTTGAGCAAGAGAAAAGGAAACTATACACATGGAAAAGCCCTGGAGATAGGAAGAGGAATCAAATAGATTACATAATGATAAAAGAAAGGTTCCGTAACAGCGTAAAGAAAGCCAAAACCTACCCAGGAGCAGATATTAATTCTGATCACAATCCTGTAATGATTAAAATGAAAATCAAACTAAAGAGAAACAAGCAAAAATCTGATTCATCAACAAACCCACTCGACATAACAGCTTTAAATCAAAAAGATATTAAAGATACCTATACAATACAAGTAAAGAACACATACCAGAAGCTGCTAGAGGAAGGAATTGAACAATACAGAAGAGAAAATCCTGATGAAAAAGTAACAACCAAATGGCAATGCATAAAGAAAAGCATACAAAAAGCCTGCGACACCTTACCCAAAAGAGAAAAGAACAAAAAACAAAAATGGATAACTAACACCATCTTAGAAAAAATGGAAGAAAGGAGACAAGCGAAGAACACTGCCCAATACAATAAAATAGATAATGAGATACGCAAAATGTGCAAAAAGGCAAAAGAAGACTGGCTCATCCAAAAATGTAGAGAAATAGAAACTATGGAAAGCAAACAAGACCTAAGAGGAATGCACACAGAAATAAAGAGAATGACTAATAAAAATAAAAAAGCCACAGAAGGTGGATGCATTGCAGACAAAAAAGGAAAAATGCTAACAGACAACAAAGATATAATAGATAGATGGCAGGAATATATAACAGAACTATTTCATGATCAAAGGGACAAGAAACCAGTTATAAAATGTACATCAGGCTATAAAATCTTAAAATCTGAGATGGAAAAAGCTATAAAAACAATGAAAAGGGGAAAAGCAGCAGGACCTGAAAGCATACAGATAGAGATGATACAGGCACTTGAAGATTTTGGCATTGAAGTGATTACAGACATATGCAACGACATATACCACACAGGATACATACCAAATGAACTAAAAACATCAACTTTCATTGTATTGCCTAAAAAGAATGGTGCAGTTGAATGCAGTGACTTTAGAACAATAAGCCTAATGAGCCATGTTACAAAAATCTTGCTAAAAGTTATACAAGGAAGGATTCAGAATAAAATCAATACTGAATTAGATGAGCAGCAATTTGGATTTAGGAAAAATAGCGGGACAAAAGAAGCCATATTCTGCATGAGAACATTAATCGAAAAATACACAGAAGTAAACAAACCAATATATGCCTGCTTCATAGGCTACACCAAAGCTTTTGATAGAGTACACCACAAACAACTTATAGAATGCCTAAAAGAGATACATCTAGATGACATGGATATACGACTAATATGCAATCTATACTGGGAGCAAACAGCAATAATAAAATATAACAAAGAGTTCTCTACACCCATTGATATAAAAAGAGGAGTAAGACAAGGATGCATCCTATCACCAAGCTTGTTCAATCTATACACTGAGCAAATCTTTAAAAACATCATAGAGATGCCAGGTCTACAAATTAATGGAAAGATAATCAATAACCTAAGATATGCTGACGATACTGTACTACTAGCAGAAAATCCTAAAGACCTACAACAATTACTTAATGAAATAAACACGACAAGCAAAAAATATGGACTAGATATGAATATCAAAAAGACTAAAACTATGATCATAAACAAAGAAAATACTCAAAACCCACAAGTGGATATCAAAGTTGAAGGAATAGACCTGGAGACAGTTCAGAACTACAACTACCTTGGACATACTATAACCAGTGATGGAAAATGTACAACTGAAATAAACAAAAGAATAGGAATGGCAAAAAGTAATTTTAATGTCATGAAGGACATACTAACATCAAAACAAATAACACCAGAGCTAAAACTAAGATTAGCAAAATGTTACATCTTCTCAATATTCCTATATGGTGCTGAAACATGGACATTAGACAAGAAAACAGAACAGAGAATTGAAGCCTTTGAAATGTGGATATATAGAAGAATAGGTAGAATTGGATGGAAGGAAAAGAAAACAAATGACTGTCTTAAAACAACTAAAAATGAAAAGAGAACTTCTGAACACAATTAGAACAAGACAAATGCGATTCTTAGGCCATGTTAAAAGACACAACAGCCTACTGAAAGTGATCCTGGAGGGGAAAATACAAGGTAAAAGAGGCAGAGGCAGACCAAGATTAACATGGACGAGTAACATCAAAAGATGGACAAATCAACCGATGACAACCTGCACCATCAAAGCAAGAGATAGAGCAAAATGGCGCTCCATGGTAGCCAACCTTCGTTGCGGAGACGGCACTCAATGATGATGATGAAACAAGAACAGCCTATTTTAGGTTATAGAAACAAGAACAGTCTATTTTAGGTTCTGTAAACAAGAACAGTCTATTTTAGGTTCTGTAAACAAGAACAGTCTATTTTAGGTTCTGTAAACAAGAACAGTCTATTTTAGGTTCTGTAAACAAGAACAGTCTATTTGAAAGAAAATCCCGTGGACAAAAAAATGTTATTGGATAAATGAAGTGTAATCATTTGGTGTTATGCTATGAGTTACGTTGTGTAATTTACATTATAATACATGTAACTTTCCTTACACTGATTTGACTAGTGATACGAAAAAATAGAATATTGGATTACAAGAAATATGGTTTTAAATAATATGTGAGCACAACTTTGTGATAGATGTATATATTTATAAAAAATATGTGAGCACAACTTTGTGATAGATTTATATATTTATAAAAAATATCTGAGCACAACTTTGTGATAGATTTATATATTTCTAAAAAAAATAATATGTCAACACAACTCTGTGAAATATTTATAAAAAATAAGCGTGCACAACTTTGTGATAGATGTAAATATTTATGTTACAAAATATCTGAGCACAACTTTGTGATAGATTTATATATTTATAAAAAATATCTGAGCACAACTTTGTGATAGATTTATATATTTCTAAAAAATATGTGAGCACAACTTTATGATAGATTTATATATTTATAAAAAATATGTGAGCACAACTTTGTGATAGATTTATATATTTATAAAAAATATGTGAGCACCACTTTGTGATAGATTTATATATTTATAAAAAAAATCATATGCGAACACAACTCTGTGATATATTTATAAAAAAAATAATAGTTCACAA
This sequence comes from Megaustenia siamemsis, assembly GCA_032433765.1. Classification (NCBI taxonomy): domain Eukaryota; kingdom Metazoa; phylum Mollusca; class Gastropoda; order Stylommatophora; family Ariophantidae; genus Megaustenia; species Megaustenia siamemsis. Next base: position 42,747,287 of record JAVIAB010000059.1, on the reverse strand, counting down.
CTTTGTGATAGGTTTATATAATTGTAAAAAAATATATCTCTGCAGCGGAGATCCCATCTCCTTGGGTCTTCGGGTCGGATTTTCGCGAGTGCTGAAGGATGAAAGGGCGGCACGGCTCCAATGAAGTGTACAATCTAAGCTCTTTTTTTTTTTTTTTTTTTTTTTTTGTAATCTACTCCTCCCCTGGTGTCCGGTTAGCGCAATCGATAGGCGGTTGGCTTACCACGGCAACAGCCGGGGTTCGTAATCCTGGCGAGGACACCTGGGTTTTACTAATTCCCTAAAAATTAGTAGGAGCCGCGATAGCTCAGTGGTTAGTGAACTGGACTACTACGGACAAGGGGTAGGGTTCGATACCAACCGACGGCTCCGGGTTCACCCAGCCTTAAATGGGTACCGGATTTTTTCTGGGAAAGTAAAAGCAGCACGGGCGTAATACCGACCACATTACCCCAAAAATCATGTGCTGAAGGTCTGTAAAATATAGGGTCACTAACACCATATTTCCCTATACGCCACTTGGCGTGACGGGGGGTACTTTACTTTTACTTTTACTCCTCCCCTGACAGAGATAAAAAAAAATAATTAAAAATTTCAATTCTACCGGGATTCGAACCCGAGTTGGTAGATGGGAGTTGTAAAGGCAAGACACAGGTGGCAGGACAGAAAGGAGGTCCCGGGTTAGAATTTATGGCTAATGAGTTATCTTATCGCCGGATCCGTGAAATTTTTTTTTTTCTTTTTTTTTCTTAGAGTTTACCCCTCCCTGGTGTCTGACAGTGATATCCGATGTCTTGGATAGCAGCGAAAGACAAGAAGTCTTTGTGTACTCTGCGCACGTTAAAGTACTCTTGTCAATTAAAAGTCAAAATGAGTAGGCCGAGAATGTTAAGCATTTAATGTCTATCTCTCTATTGTCCTTTCGAGCCGAAGACGGCACATAGGGTAGAACCACAATCTCAAAAACAGAAACCTTGCGTGCCAAAATGGCACATATTGCAGAGATCACTGCTCTAAAATATATGGCGCTGTTTCCATAACAATACTTTTTACAATGACAGCTTGTCAAGCCATCGATATTTAATGTCTACCTATGTCTAAAGTGGATGTGAGGGAGCCAAAATGCGCAGATTTTGCGTCTGTCGCAGACAAGCGACACAACGCACATACGCTCACTCAACGTTTTTCCAGTGGTGAACACTGAAAGAGAAGATAAAGAAAAGAGAAGATAGAGAAGAGAGAAGAAGAAACAGTCCACCAGTTTTAAAAATATAAGTTTTAGCTCCCTCTCTCGATCACTTCAAAATAATCGTATAAGCGGCCTACAGTAGTATTATATAAATCAAGGGTAACAACTGATTACACGTATAATGCCAGTTTTTACGAGACAGTGTAATGTTTGCAGGAACAACGAACTTAATCATTTATCTCCATTAATCCACCCGTCATGATTAAACTAAACTTCTATTCCATCATCATCATCATCATGTGCCATACCAGTTGGCGTAGGCGATCATGTCCTTCCACAATCTTCTATCCACCGGTCACCGTATCAGTTCTGTTGTTGACTGTTTTCCATGCCATGACACTAAGCTAACTAGTATTTTATCTCTTTGTTGTTTCGTGATCTCTCTTTCCCTGTATTTTGGCAGTTGTAACCAAGTATTCCAACCTTCCTCTTCTTATGATGTACCCGAAAAATGTTGATTGTTTCTTTCTGATGTTTCTTAGGAGCTCCCTTTTTATGTTGAAGGTGGCGCAGTCCTAATTTTAACCAGACACATAAATGTATGTGTCTGTTTGCAGAATCAATTAATTTAACCATTTAATTCTCCATTTACACACCCGTCATGATTAAACTAAACTTCTGTTCCATTTATCCACCCCTCATGGTTAAACTAAACTTCTATTCCATTTAACCAAATTCTGTCGTTTTTAGCTTAAGGACCAATTTTCTACAAACGATGAAATAAAACAAAAGAGTTTAGAATTTGGATGTGGCGAATTTTTTTCCGATCGACATGACTTTGACTTTTAGCCAATCTCGTAAAATGGTATTGGTCACATTACCTTTAAAATACGTTGTTTGTCCATGAAAAATCTTGACACTTGCTTCATTTGTCTGCACACGCCTTCAAACAAGGAAGCAACCATATACATTCCACAGTTGTTTGCTATCGATATTTTAGTCGATGTCCTTATTTTCGTCTTTCCAGGAAGGTAAAATACACATGCTTGTTCTATTTTACTTCCAAAGTGATTAGAAGAAGCTGCATCTTATAATGTAAAAACATTGCGGTTTAACATTGCATATTGCATCCCCTGGATGCTGTAGAAATGTGGTTTTACAGAAGAAAGTTGAGAGTACCACGGACAGCTAAGAAGAGTAATGAAGATGTTCTGAGAGAAGTCAAAGCAAAAAAGAGAGCTAATTTCCAATATTAGGAAGAAACAATCATAATTTTTTGGCCATGTAATGAGAAGAGAACAACTGGAATATATTGTAACAACTGGGAAAATTGAGGGACAAAGAGATAGAGGGAAGCAAAGAGAAAAAATAACAGGCTGCTTAAGAGAATGGCTTGGCAGAAGGTCAACAACAGAAATGATAAATAGCTACCGAGATCGAAAGTTGTGGAGAGACATGATCACCTACGCCAGTAGCCCAGTACTTGATGATGATTGCATCACCCGAAACTCTCAAATTTCCCAAACTTGGATATTTTTATTACGAGCATTGACTATTAGAATATCATTTACAAATAAATATTTACTTGGGCTAATAATTGTATGTGTGGCGTCACAAAATGAAACCACTCCCATTAAATATTAATTTTAAGAATAAGTGGAAGGTACTAGACTCAAGATATCTACATCCATAAATGTTGTACACATGGCGGAGACTATAACTAAAGTGCCATTTTGAGGAGAAAATAAACAGCTGTGTTTTAAAATTGCACATTTGATATGCAACACATTTGATATACAACACATTTGATATACAACACATTTGATAAACAAGACATTTGATATACAAAACATTTGATATACAACACATTTGATATACAACAAATTTGATATACAGCACACTTGATACACACCACATTTGATATACAAGACATTTGATATACAACACATTTGATAAACAACGCATTTGATATACAGCACATTTGGTATACACAACAAATTGGCTGCAGATCGTAGCACATAAAGTAAGTAGTGTAAAGTGCCCCCGTCACGCCAAGTGGCGTTTAGAGAATATAGTGTTAATGACCATAGATTTTACCGACCTTCGGCACATGATTTCTGGGGTAATGTGGTCGGTATTACGCCCGTGTCGATCGTAGCACATGGAGAACAAAAATGTAAAAAATGGCAAAGCAACTTCTAAGGCAGTGCTGATATCAAATTCAGAAGACAAGAGGCGCAGGAGAAAGGAGACGAGGCCATGCACCACAAATACATCCTGTTCATTCTGCGGATGGATATAAAAAATGTAAAGTAAAGAGCCCCGTCACGCCAAGCGGCGTATAGGGAATATGATATTAAAGTAAAGAGCCCCGTCACGCCAAGTGACGTATAGGGAATATGATATTAAAGTAAAGAGCCCGGTCACGCCAAGTGACGTATAGGGAATATGAAGTTAGTGACCATAATTTTTTAAAGACCTTCGGTACATGATTTTTGGGGTAATGTGGTCGGCATTACACTCGTGCCGTTTTAATTTCCCAGAAAAAAATGATCTCGTACCAATTGAAGGCTGGGTGAACCTGGAAGCCGTAGATCAGGATAGAACTCGACCTCTTGTCTTTAGTAGTCCAGTTGACTAACCACTGAGCCATGCGGTCAGATTTGTCTGTCCAACATTGGCAGATGCAGCCAAGAGAGAAGTTACTCAGCAAGGCAGCATCCAGTACAAGACACTCATATTTAACCAAACTACTGACTCATCATGATTGCTTGCTACCAATCATTTGTCAAGACGCCAAAGGCCATATATATATATATATATATATATATATATATATATATATATATATATATATATATATATATATATATATATATATATAATAATAATATCTTATCCGTAAGCAGGGTTTTTATAACCGGAGCGCCACGAAACACGTTTCGGTAAACTGTTGGAATTGTAACAATTCCGAAATACATATTTTATCAGTAATTGAAAAATGGGACTGATACCGCTTTCTTGACAATCGTTTTATAGAATGAGATGGTTACAGCAAGCTTCATTTTTTCTATAAAAAAACCACTGCCGATAAGTAATTATCTTTATGTACTCTTCCTGCTAAGAAATTAATGTTTTAAAAATATGGCACTCATTGCTTTAGTTTACAATAGCAAGAAGAGTAAGAGAGAAAGAAAGAGAGAGAGAGAGAGAGAGAGAGAGAGAGATAGGGTGGGGGGAGGGGTAGGGGGTAGGGGATGGGGTGAGAGAGATAGACAGGCTATAATATAAATATCAACAGGAAAAGATACATTATAAGGAGAAACATAACATAACATAAGATAACATAAAACTACGTAAGGTTATGCAAAATAAAAAAAAAACATAATGTAAGATAACACAAATTAATACGTAGATGAAATAATGATATTAAAATTGCGAAATAAAAAAACAACAGATTTTGATGCATTTAGACTTTTAAACTTTTGTATACGGGAGTTTTCACTGTATACACTGTAAACTAGAAAAAACTCTTTCGTAAAGAAAACACTATGATCCGTGTTGTCATTATTTATTTTATTTATTTCTTATTTTAAAGGAACAAAAATATGAAAAATAAATGACCAATTTACTCTTTTATCTCGAGGTTAAATATGAAAGTAATTTTTGTTTTTGTTGGTCTATGTTATGTAGTTTGTCTTTGTGTGGTCTATGTCTATGTGATTTGACTTTGTGTGGTGTGTGTTTTGTGATTTGTCTTTCTGCGGTCTATGTTGTGTAGTTTGTCTTTGTGTGGTCTATGTCTATGTGATTTGACTTTGTGTGGTGTGTGTTTTGTGATTTGTCTTTCTGCGGTCTATGTTGTGTAGTTTGTCTTTGTGTGGTTTATGTCGTGTAATTTGTCTTTGTGTGGTCTATGTCGTGTAATGTGTCTTTGTGTGGTCTATATCGTGTAATTTGTCTTTGTGTTGTCTATATCGTGTAGTTTGCCTTTGTGTGGTCTATATCGTGTAGTTTGCCTTTGTGTGTTCTATGTCGTGTAATTTGTCTTTGTGTGGTCTATATCGTGTAGTTTGTCTTTGTGTGGTCTATGTCGTGCAATTTGTCTTTGTGTGGTCTATGTCGTGTAGTTTGTCTTTGTGTATTCTATGTCGTGCAGTTTGTCTTTGTGTGGTCTATGTCGTGTAATTTGTCTTTGTGTGGTCTATGTTGTGTAGTTTGTCTTTGTGTGGTCTATGTCGTGTAATTTGCCTTTGTGTGGTCTATGTTGTGTAGTTTGTCTTTGTGTGGTCTATGTCGTGTAGTTTGTCTTTGTGTGGTCTATGTCGTGTAATTTGCCTTTGTGTGGTCTATGTCGTGTAATTTGCCTTTGTGTGGTCTATGTCGTGTAATTTGCCTTTGTGTGGTCTATGTCGTGTAATTTGCCTTTGTGTGGTCTATGTCGTGTAATTTGCCTTTGTGTGGTCTATGTCGTGTAATTTGCCTTTGTGTGGTCTATGTCGTGTAATTTGCCTTTGTGTGGTCTATGTCGTGTAGTTTGTCTTTGTGTGGTCTATGTCGTGTAGTTTGTCTTTGTGTGGTCTATGTCGTGTAATTTGCCTTTGTGTGGTCTATGTCGTGTAGGTTTCCTTTGTGTGGTCTATGTCGTGTAATTTGCCTTTGTGTGGTCTATGTCGTGTAATTTGCCTTTGTGTGGTCTATGTCGTGTAATTTGCCTTTGTGTGGTCTATGTCGTGTAATTTGCCTTTGTGTGGTCTATGTCGTGTAGGTTGCCTTTGTGTGGTCTATGTCGTGTAATTTGCCTTTGTGTGGTCTATGTCGTGTAATTTGCCTTTGTGTGGTCTATGTCGTGTAATTTGCCTTTGTGTGGTCTATGTCGTGTAGTTTGTCTTTGTGTGGTCTATGTCGTGTAGTTTGTCTTTGTGTGGTCTATGTCATGTAGTTTGTCTTTGTGTGGTCTATGTCGTGTAGTTTGCCTTTGTGTGGTCTATGTCGTGTAGTTTGCCTGTGTGTGGTCTATGTCGTGTAATTTGCCTTTGTGTGGTCTATGTCGTGCGATTTTAGGAAAATATGGACTTTGACTTAAACATTGAGAAAACTAAACTTATTGAAGTAGAAATAGAACAGAACTTGCAAGCCGGATAAAAGTAATTGGAGGCAAAATTGAATTAGTTTCAGGGAGCCGCGATAGCTCATTGGTTAGTGAACTGGACTACAACGTACAAGGGGTCGGGTTCGACCCTGATCGACGGCTTCGGTCTGGGGAAGTAAAGCAGCACTGGCGTAATACCGACCACATTATCCCAAAGAATCATGTGTCGAAGGTCTGTAAGAATTATGGTCACTAACATCATATTCCCTACACGCCGCTTGGCGTGACGGGGCACTTTACTTACTTTTTTTAAAAACAGTTTCACTTTAGAGAGTTACCAGGGTTGAGTTCACTCAATGACTAAAGGAATAGTTAGATCTTTACCTCATCCACTCTTTAAATGATGTTACATTAGCGTGTGTGCGTTGTGTTGTGGTTAGCAGTAGAAATTTGACGTTTGCTCACTTTGACCCAATGCATCCGACTTCAGTACGGCATTTTTGAGCACCAGGTTCCATCCCCTCTCGATCCCCACTCCCTTGGCCTGACTGGACTGGTTAGACTTGACTGGTTAGACTGGACTGGTTAGACTTGACTGGTTAGACTGGACTGGTTAGACTGTCGGGGGTTGGACTGGACCTTTTTTTTTAAGCAGCGACGATTGATAAATGTTAGCCTGGGATAGAAACCTGATCAGTTTATAACGCCCTACCAACTACATTACTTTTCATTAATGTGGTATTCCTCTTCTTCTTCTACATTCTCAGCCCCCTGTGGAGCATAGGTCTTCAACTAACACTTTCCAAACCGTTCTATTTCTTGCCATTCTTTTAAGTTCATTCCATGTTTTCCCCACCATCTTCATCTCTGCTTCCATCTGTCTTCTCCAAGAATTCCTTGGTCTTCCTTATTCGTTCCTAGATTACGAAAAGGCATTTGATAGTTTAGGCAGAGGAATGCTTTGAAAGTTGTTGAGTCATTACGGAATTCCCACAAAGTTTATAAACCTGATAAAAACAATGTATGAAGGAATGAAATGTAGTGTGGTGCATGAAGGGAAGCTTACAGAAGCATTTGAAATAAGAATAGGAGTAAGGCAAGGCTGCCTTCCATCTCCATTTCTCTTTCTACTGGCCATAGATTGGATTATGAAAATAACTCAAAGCAATAGAAATGGAATCCAGTGGTCCCTGACCAAACAACTTGATGATTTAGACGTTGCTGATGACATAGCTTTCCTTACTGTGGTGATGAAACTAATTACTTGACAAGCTGAGAGTACATACATTAAAATAATGATTTCAAAGTTCATTATTGGACGATGCAAATCTTGTTTCCATTCAGCAATTGAGAATGAGCAGCAGAGATTTTCTATTTTTAAAAATACAGGACGGTCAGACAATCTATTTTCTGCGTACTATTTCTTCTGGTTCCTTTTATATGCGCTGCAAATGAAACAATTCACGGAGTGGAAAAAGTTATATCTGAGGTCTGTATTCTACAACATATGATCCCAATGCATGCATGACCTTTTAGTCCTCTGCCTTGCCTCTCGCCCCAGACTCGTACAGTGGTTCCCCACAATTATGCAATTATTACCCTTGGCCCCCTTGCAATTTCCTGTGGCCCACATGGGGTCATTTGGCCCCTGGTTGAGAAACACTGGACTAAACTACCTTATATGTATATGTAAGTATGTATGCATATAAGCATTCTCACTAATTTTTACCTTCGGAATATTGCAGAAAGAAAGAGAGGACAAGTACTTGGCAATAGTAAAGTGCTTGTTTCATTTATTTATAAATGGCGAACATGGCGACATGCACGGGTGACAAGTTAGAAGGTAAGCAATATGGATTGGCTTTTAATTGATTTCGCTGATACCAAGACTGTACTGAATATAGCAGACTGAGGAAAATCCAATGGCCCATAGATACAACGTTACAGACACAACTATATGGGCCACCGTAAGAATTAGAGAAAACTGTACAGTTTCTACAGGAAACGATTTGGTGAGATAAACAATACTTCAGGCGAACGAAAGATATAAAGATAAAATAGATCTCGCTGATGAATTATACCAAGACTGAAACATTAAGTTTGATCACAATTCTATTCTTTACCTTGATTTGTGAATTATTTCTTGACAATTTGCACCTGTATTACATTCAGTTCCCTTGATTCCTTCCTTCCTTCTTTCTTTCTTTCTTTCTTTCTTTCTTTCTCCAGCCAACTCAAATGAAAAAAAATATGATTATGTGGCTCATTGAGTTAGGGATAACAAGAAAAATAACAACTTCTACTGAGATGAAATGTGTTAGATGAGTGACAGGAAACAGTCTGAGAGATAAGATCGGAAATGAAGAACTGAGAAAAAAGCTAGGAATAATCCCCACCATAGAATATATAAAGAAACAACAGATAAAATGCTTTGACCACGTGACAAGGCAGAAATATCAAAATACAACACAACGAGCCTTCAATAAACATTGCGAGAACACCAGACCCAAGAGCCGAGCACGAACAAGTTGGATTGATAGAATATTAGAAACACTAGGAAATATAACTGCAGCTGGGACGATCAGAAGAACCGCAAATTATATCTCCCCTCGACGCTGGAAGGCAAATGAGGAAGGAAAGGCGAAGAAAAGAAGAAAGTTAGGGCACAGTAATGAGAATTAGAAAGAGAGCTAATAAAAAGCGCAAATGGTCCAACTTCTTTCTAAGCAGGACAAATTAAAAAATACAAAAAAAATGGTATGTTAGAAGCTTTACGTGTGGATGACACAGACTAAACGACGTTTCGGCCCAATAGGCCTTCAGCAGGAACAACCTATTGGGCCTAAACGTCGTTTAGTCTGTGTCGTCCACTTATCACGTAAAGCTTCTAACATACCATTTTTTTGTATTTTTTAATTTTTCCTCATATTCAGCTTTACTGCAGCTTCGCATTTTTATGCATTTATTTGCATTTCTTTGCCTTAACCCCTTCTTTCTAAGCAAAAATATGACGCAACAAATTTACTTTTCATGACGGGCGATGACATAGAACAAAAAAAACAACTTCGAGGAAATGTACGACTCCAGACAGAGGCGGAATTAGAATTTTAAAGATCTTTAGTGCATTTCCAAGTAAAAACAAAATCAAATAAATGAAGACAATAAACGCGTTATGTAAGGATGGAAACATCAATATTTCGCCCATAACCATCCGTGCATTTACGAGTGAGGTGGTCCGAGTCTCTTCAGGTCGCCCTACTTAATTACGACGGGATAATCTGATATCCATTTTTATAGGCTGAGTGAATTCCAAAGCCATGTCGCTGAGTGAATTCCAAAGCTGCATCGATGAGTGAATTCCAAAGCTATGTCGCTGAGTGAACTCCAAAGCCGTGGCGCTGAATGAATTCCAAAGTCGTGTCGCTGAGTGAATTCCAAAGCCGTGACGCTGAATGAATTCCAAAGCCGTATCTCTGAGTGAATTCCAAAGCTGCATCGATGAGTGAATTCCAAAGCTGTGTCGCTGAATTAATTCCAAGGCCGTGTCGCTGAGTGAAGTCCAAAGTCGTGTCGCTGAGTGAATTCCAAAGCCGTGACGCTGAATGAATTCCAAAGCTGTGTCGCTGAGTAAACTCCAAAGCCGTGACGCTGAATGAATTCCAAAGCCGTGTCACTGAGTGAATTCCAAAACCGTGACGCTGAGTGAACTCCAAAGCCGTGACGCTGAGTGAATTTCAAAGCCGTGTCGCTGAGTGAATTCCAAAGCCATGTCGCTGAGTGAATTCCAAAGTTGCGTAAATGAGCGTTGCACAAAGCACAAAAGTTGCAATTTTGCTCAATTAATATAATTATATCAGTAAAATGAACTATCTACTTTAAATTTATTTGCAACATCTCCATGAGTGTTAAAACCATTACAGATATGCCGGTTTTCACAGCGAGTGTGACACCTTAAAGTAAACGTCACATTTCTAGACAGTCGATAGTATCTGACTGAAACCAGATACTGCAGTACTTATCTTATTTTAAGAGTGATAACTGTTAATATATACCTTCTTCCTTTCATCTAGGCGAAGCCTAGGTGGAGCATATGTCTTCAGCAACTACTTTCCAAGCCGTTCTGCTTCTTGCCATTATTATAAGATAATTCATTTCCACCTCTTCTCCATCATCTTCATCTCTGCTTCCACATGTCTCCTCCAAGAATATCTTGATCTTCCTCTTTGTCTCTTTCCCTGCGGATTTCAATAAAGTGTCTGAGCTGTAATACTCTCATTTGGCTTCCGCAGTCATATCCAGCGTCATTGTTTCGTTGCATATTTTTATTCTGCGCAAGCATCCATTAGCACACATAAACCCAATCAAATGTTTTAGTTTTATTTATTAATTATTTTTTTGCCATGTCCTCTTTAGCAGATTAGTGTGCGTGAAGAAATAGTAAAATATGTTAAATTTATTACATAAAAACAATTAAATTATATTTTTTCTCTTCCTTTCTAAGTCTCCACATAGACGCTAAAGACAAATACATACAATCTTGTCTAATCTTCTCCGTCTATAATTTGTCTTTGCCATCTCTGACACAAATTGTCTGAAATTGTCATGTTCCAATTGTTATGTACCACTTGTCATATTCCAATTGACATTTGTGTTCTAGCTGAAAGAGAAGTGGTTAGCTTGGTGGCCCCCAGAGCCGTCTTGTTTTCTCCGCTCCGCATCCCAGATCTTCATGGTGAAGGTCTTTACTCTCCTGTACGTGTTCACCATCGTTAGATAATGATCCTCTGATATAATCTTAAGGAGAATGTTGAAAGTTCCCTGAACAGCTAAAAAGACTAAAGAAAAAATTCTCAGAGACCCCAACACAAAAAGAGAACTCAAAAAAAAAAAAAAAAAAAAAACATCAGAAAGAAACAATCAACATTTTTTGGGCACATCAAGAGAACAGGAAAGTTGGAATGCCTGGTTACAACTGGCAAAATAAAAGGAAAGAGAAATCGCGGACAACAAATAGAGAAAATACTGGATAGTTTGGTGTCATAGCATGGAAAACAGTCAACAAAAGAACTGATACGATGCACTGTAAATAGAAGATTGTGGAAGGACATGATCGCCTATGCCAACCGGTATGGTACATGATGATGATGATAGTCTTAAATGTCTGGCTTTAGTAGCACATTGTTGGATTGAAGATGCCAATTTTTTAATGCTACTAACAATTAATTAACTTCCATTAATTTAATCACAGTCTATAATACATAATCTCATTCTTTCTGATTTGAATCTTAGTTTCAGGGCACGATGACAAGCACCAAGAACTCTGCCTGGTGTGTGGCGACCGTGCCTCGGGCCGCCATTATGGAGTCAAAAGCTGTGACGGATGCAGGGGCTTCTTTAAGAGAAGCATTCGACGGAACCTGGAGTACGTTTGTAAAGAGACCGGAAACTGCGTGGTTGATCCAGTGCGCAGAAACCAGTGTCAAGCGTGTCGTTTCAAGAAATGTTTGGAAGTCAACATGAACAGAAATTGTAAGTTTCTGGATTGTATTAATTATTTCTTTCTTTACAAATATAAGAAAACAGAACAGAAAATTGAAACATTCGAAATGTGGATTTATAGAAGAATATAAAGAATTGGATAACAAGAAAAGAAAATAAATCCTGAAGTCTTAAAATAATTACAAATGAAAAGAGAACTACTAAACACAATGTAAACAAGAGAAATGAGATTTTTGAGGCATGTTAAAAGACACAGCAGCCTACTAAAAGTAATCTTGGATGGGAAAATACAAGGTAAAAGAGGCAGAGGCAGACCAAGACTAACATGGACGAGTAACATCAAAAGATGGATAAGTTAGTCTCTGATAACCTGCACTATCAAAGCATAAGACAGAACGGAATGGCGTAGTTCTGCTTCTTATATTCTCTCTCTCTCTCACTCTCTCTCACTCTCCCACACACACACATACAGACACAATCTCACAGAGAGAGAGAGAGAGAGAGAGAGAGAGAGAGAGAGAGAGAGAGAAAGAGAGAATGAGTAAATTTCGATAACTGTTTGAAGAAACTTTGAAGTACGATCTTCCAAAATTCTTCAATTTAAGACAATCATCTTCTCCTCCGTTAGATCATTATCTATCCCGTATCCTTCTTCTCCAGCATCATCATTTACTGTCACGTATCCTTCTTCTCCATCATCATCATTTACTATCACGTATCCTTCTTCTCCATCATCATCATTTACTATCACGTATCCTTCTTCTCCTCCGTCATCATCATTTACTATCCCGTATCCTTCTTCTCCATCATCATCATTTACTATCCCGTATCCTTCTTCTCCTCCGTCATCATAATTTACTATCACGTATCCTTCTTCTCCATCATCATCATTTACTATCCCGTATCCTTCTTCTCCATCATCATCATTTACTATCACGTATCCTTCTTCTCCTCCGTCATCATAATTTACTATTACGTATCCTTCTTCTCCATCATCATCATTTACTATCACGTATCCTTCTTCTCCTCCGTCATCATCATTTACTATCCCGTATCCTTCTTCTCCATCATCATCATTTACTATCCCGTATCCTTCTTCTCCTCCGTCATCATAATTTACTATCACGTATCCTTCTTCTCCATCATCATCATTTACTATCCCGTATCCTTCTTCTCCATCATCATCATTTACTATCACGTATCCTTCTTCTCCTCCGTCATCATAATTTACTATTACGTATCCTTCTTCTCCATCATCATCATTTACTATCACGCATCCTTCTTCTCCTCCGGCATCATCATTTACTATCCCGTATCCTTCTGCTCCTCCTACTTCAGCCCCCCCCCCTTTTTCCCTCATTCTTTCTCCATTTATATTTTATTCTCCTTCTGTTCCTCAGTTAATTATATTGTTCTTATGATTTTTCTCATTTTGGTTCTTCTTCTGTTTGATCTTTTCAATTGTTTTATTTTTTCATTTCTTCTGTTTGTTCTTTTCAATCGTTGTATTTTTTTATTTCTTCTTCTTGTTTTTATTAAATAGATTGGCAACTGATTCATGACTGAAACACCATATGACGTCATGATATCAATTAAACCCACCCCGCTCTGTTCGCTCAGCTCGGCCAATGGCCGTCCTCTTGTGTCATCCAAATGGCTGGCACATAAAAATACTCACATTAAATAATCCGTATTGAACCAAGCTTGCCTGCGTTAAAAATAATAAAAGGGGGGAAAATTACCCGACTGGGCTACTGACGTTCGGACAACCCGTGTTCGATTCCCGCTGGAAGCAGTGTGGTTGGAAAAATATACCCCCACGGTCGACCCAGTCGCTGGCAGAAATGAATACCAGGGTAGTACTCTGGGAAGGTGAGGAACGCCGCCTCGCTTCGTGAGTTTCGATGCTTGAAGCGACACTTTCCAGAAGTTTCCTAACACTTCAGGATTGGTGGCCGGGCACATATGGGTGGAAACTCGCGTGCTAAGACGCCAATTCAAGTCTCGTAATTTACCTTTACCTTCTTTGAGCCGCGATAGCTCAGTGGTTAGTGAACTGGACTACAAAGGACAAGAGGTAGGGTTCGATCCCAACCGACGTCTTCCGGGTTCACCCAACCTTTAATGGGTACCGAATATTTTTTTCTGGGAAAGTAAAGCGGCACGGGCGTAATACCGACCACATTACCCCAAAAATCATGTGCCGGAGGTCTGTAAAATTAATGGTCACTAACACCATATTCCCTAAACGTCACTTGGCGTGACGGGGGTACTTTACTTTTTTATTTTTACCTTCTTTACCTTTATCTTTACCTTTATCTTCTTTACCTTTATCTTCTTTACCTTTATCTTCTTTACCTTTACCTTTACCTTTATCTTTACCTTTACCTTTATCTTTACCTTTATCTTTACCTTTACCTTTACCTTTACCTTTACCTTTACCTTTACCTTTACCTTTACCTTTACCTTTACCTTTACCTTTACCTTTACCTTCTTTACCTTTACCTTTATCTTTACCTTTACCTTCTTTACCTTTACCTTTATCTTTACCTTTATCTTCTTTACCTTTACCTTTACCTTTACCTTTATCTTTACCTTTACCTTCTTTACCTTTATCTTTACCTTTACCTTCTTTACCTTTACCTTTATCTTTACCTTTACCTTAACCTTTACCTTTACCTTTACCTTTACCTATAACTTTACCTGTACCTATAACTTTATCTTTACCTATACCTTTCAAATAATAAAAATGGAAGAACCGAAATGTGGTAACAGAATAAATATTGGCGTTAACGTTGAGTTTTAAAATATTGGAGGAGTCGAAGCGTGATAGTAGGACATTAGAGTTTTAAAATGTTACAAGGGTCGAAGCGTGATAGTAGGTCATTAGAGTTTTAAAATGTTACAAGGGTCGAAGTGTGATAGTGGGTCATTAGAGTTTTAAAATGTTACAAGGGTCGAAGCGTGATAGTAGGTCATTAGAGTTTTAAAATGTTACAAGGGTCGAAGTGTGATAGTGGGTCATTAGAGTTTTAAAATGTTACAAGGGTCGAAGCGTGATAGTAGGTCATTAGAGTTTTAAAATGTTACAAGGGTCTAAGTGTGATAGTAGGTCATTAGAGTTTTAAAATGTTACAAGGGTCGAAGTGTGATAGTAGGACATTAGAGTTTTAAAATGTTACAGGGTCGAAGCGTGATAGTAGGTCATTAGAGTTTTTAAATGTTACAAGGGTCGAAGCAAGATAGTAGGTCATTAGAGTTTTAAAATGTTACAAGGGTCGAAGTGTGATAGTAGGACATTAGAGTTTTAAAATGTTACAAGGGTCGAAGTGTGATAGTAGGACATTAGAGTTTTAAAATGTTACAAGGGTCGAAGTGTGATAGTAGGACATTAGAGTTTTAAAATGTTACAAGGGTCGAAGTGTGACAGTAGAACATTAGAGTTTTAGTTGAGTTTTAAAATGTTACAAAGGTCGAAGCGTGATAGTAGAACATTAGAGTTTTAGTTGAGTTTTAAAGTGTTACAAGGGTCGAAGCGTGATAGTAGAACATTAGAGTTTTAGTTGAGTTTTAAAATGTTACAAGGGTCGAAGCGTGATAGTAGAACATTAGAGTTTTAGTTGAGTTTTAAAATGTTACAAGGGTCGAAGCGTGATAGTAGAACATTAGAGTTTTAGTTGAGTTTTAAAATGTTACAAGGGTCGAAGCGTGATAGTAGAACATTAGAGTTTTAGTTGAGTTTTAAAATGGTAGAAGAGTTGAATAGTAGAAGAGGAACAATGGAGGAGTCTTAATTGAGAAGTAGAAAAGTTTTGAAAAAATAAATCAGTCAATAAAGAAAATTAAGAAATTTAAGATGTTAATTGTCAGGAAGTAGTAACGCAGAAATATCGCAGTGTGATAGTGACAAAATAGAGATTTTATAGTGTGATCGTGGTAAAATAGAGATTTTACAGTGTGATCGTGGTAAAATAGAGATTTTATAGTGTGATAGTGACAAAATAGAGATTTTACAGTGTGACAGTAGTAAAATAGAGATTTTATAGTGTGATAGTGACAAAATAGAGATTTTACAGTGTGACAGTAGTAAATTAGAGATTTTATAGTGTGATAGTGGTAAAATAGAGATATTACAGTGTGACAGTAGTAAAATAGAGATTTTATAGTGTGGTAGTGGTAAAATTGAGATATTACAGTGTGATAGTAGTAAAATAGAGATTTTATAGTGTGATAGTGGTAAAATAGAGATATTACAGTGTGACAGAAGCAAAATGAAATGTTGGAGCTTGTTATTAGTAAAATATGGAAGTTGTGTGTTGACGGTAGGAAACAAAAGAGAAGTTTGTGTTTTCATTTGATCTAAAAGTAGAAATATAAACGTGCCGGAATAAATGATTTGTTGTTATGGTACCGTTAAACAGAAGCGGCATGCACCTGTACATCTTTCTCTCTCTATCCAACTCTCCTTCTCTCTCTTATCCCAACCACCTTCCGCAGAACTAAGCCCTCGACTAGGTCTCGGCACCACCTGAGAATCCACGATGGTTCCAGAAACTTTCAAGCAACATCATCGGGCACCGATCCTTCTCGCGTGACAGGCAAACTCGTGCGCCACCTGGCGGGTTCCCAGGCTCTGTTTGAAAAGCCAGGAGGAGATTACTAGCGTGACAAACAAGCTCAAGTGGCCAATAGAAAAACGTGGTGAAGGAGCGTGCCGAAATGATCGGAATGAGAATGCGCATACAACGTCGGTAAATCGGTTTTAATTTACACCCAGTCAAGATTCTAACGTTTCTCAGTTTATTATGTGGATCAGGGAGGGATTCTAATTAAATGTAACGTTTTTTAAAAAAGAAATAATTCGTTCAATTAAGAATTCGACATTTCGTTGGGATGTAGAATATTGTATGTTGGAGAATATATCAAGGGGGAATAATAGTTCACTTATGTCATGTCCAGAGTAATTGGAGTTATCTGTTCTGTTGTGCTTTTCTTTAATACTTTTTATTTAAAAAAAAAGGGGGGGGGGGGGGGGGTGAAATAGAGGTCTCGGCATTGCCGTTTGCTTCCTACTTAGCAGTTGATGCCAATAATAGATGCATCTTTGTCTCCTTAGATGCTGGATTACATGCCACCTTAGATTGTTTGCATACAGAATAGCGTCTGTCCTGACTATACAAATTGTATAGTGGTTTATTTATGTAGCGTTTGATACTTCGCTAATCCACTTCTCGCCATTTTCTTTGTGTGGCAGTGAGTAAAAGAGGATGAAAAGAAGTGGATGGGTGTGGAGAAATAGAGAGAAAAAAAGCAGGAGTCTGAGTATTATTCCTTGTCCACTTTGCTGTTATGTTATATCTGGCTGAAATTGTTTGTTGTTTGCTGTTATAATTTTCGAATTTCTTCTTCTTCTTCTTCTACCTTTCAGCTCCCTGTGGAGCATAGATGTTTCAACAAACACTTTCCAAGTCGTTCTGTTTCTTGCCATTCTTTTAAGATCATTCCATGTCTTCCCCATCATCTTCATCTCTGCTTCTATCTGTCTTCTCCAAGAATTCTTTGGTCTTTTTCTTTGTCTTTTCCCCCCTGTGGATTCCAAAAAAGGGGCCTGTTGTGTAATACTATTAGTAATTCTCGCATTTATGTTCAATTAATTTGTTTATGAACGTAGCTCGGAACTAGTGTTAAACCCAAACCTCTTCTAATACCTTAATTGTGTCTTGTCTGCGTACACTTTGGTGTACTTGGGTGTTCTTGGATGTAAGCACGAGCAGTTGCCACGACAGGGCAAGCAGTCCACAGCTGAATTAGATCTCCCAGTTGGATTCTCCTGTCCGCCTCACAACAGCCTGGGGATAGGCACAGATATATATGTATATATATACATGTATATATATATATATATATATATATCGTGCGGAGCCGCTATAAAGTTGGATGAAACGTGAACAAATACAGATCAGATTATGTATATCGCAGCTTTACTAAAAGAAGACAGTGCACAATTATAACGTTAAAGTTATAAGGCCATTACTGCAAAAGAATGAAAATCCATAATTGCTCAACCGCCCGTGCCAGTAGAATCATCCGAATTAACATCTCATCTCATTGAATGATCCAAACAAAGAAAGGCAGCTGCAATCTCCATTATAGCAGCCACAACACACGATAAAAGACATAAGGCGTGGCTGCACCGAAAGTGAGCGTAACCGAACTGTCCTTCGGCTTACGATATCATCATTCATGGTAAGCAATCGGAATATCTAAATGTGATAGGGATACAAAACACAGCTGACGGTGTGCACAGAGCACAGCTGACGGTGTGCACAAAACACAGCTGACGGTGTGCACAAAACACAGCTGACGGTGTGCACAAAACACAGCTGACGGTGTGCACAAAACACAGCTCACTGTTTGCACAGAGCACAGCTGACGGTGTGCACAAAACACAGCTGACGGTGTGCACAAAACACAGCTGACGGTGTGCACAGAGCACAGCTGACGGTGTGCACAGAGCACAGCTGACGGTGTGCACAAAACACAGCTCACGGTGTGCACAAAACACAGCTTACTGTTTGCACAGAGCACAGCTGACGGTGTGCACAAAACACAGCTGACGGTGTGCACAAAACACAGCTGACGGTGTGCACAAAACACAGCTGACGGTGTGCACAAAACACAGCTGACGGTGTGCACAAAACACAGCTGACGGTGTGCACAAAACACAGCTGACGGTGTGCACAAAACACAGCTGACGGTGTGCACAAAACACAGCTCACTGTTTGCACAGAGCACAGCTGACGGTGTGCACAAAACACAGCTGACGGTGTGCACAAAACACAGCTGACGGTGTGCACAAAACACAGCTCACTGTTTGCACAGAGCACAGCTGACGGTGTGCACAAAACACAGCTCACTGTTTGCACAAAACACAGCTGACGGTGTGCACAAAACACAGCTGACGGTGTGCACAAAACACAGCTGACGGTGTGCACAAAACACAGCTGACGGTGTGCACAAAACACAGCTCACGGTGTGCACAAAACACAGCTCACGGTGTGCACAAAACACAGCTTACTGTTTGCACAGAGCACAGCTGACGGTGTGCACAAAACACAGCTGACGGTGTGCACAAAACACAGCTCACGGTGTGCACAAAACACAGCTCACTGTTTGCACAGAGCACAGCTGACGGTGTGCACAAAACACAGCTCACTGTTTGCACAAAACACAGCTGACGGTGTGCACAAAACACAGCTGACGGTGTGCACAAAACACAGCTGACGGTGTGCACAAAACACAGCTGACGGTGTGCACAAAACACAGCTCACGGTGTGCACAAACACAGCTCACGGTGTGCACAAAACACAGCTTACTGTTTGCACAGAGCACAGCTGACGGTGTGCACAAAACACAGCTGACGGTGTGCACAAAACACAGCTCACGGTGTGCACAAAACACAGCTCACTGTTTGCACAGAGCACAGCTGACGGTGTGCACAAAACACAGCTCACTGTTTGCACAAAACACAGCTGACGGTGTGCACAAAACACAGCTGACGGTGTGCACAAAACACAGCTGACGGTGTGCACAAAACACAGCTGACGGTGTGCACAAAACACAGCTCACGGTGTGCACAAAACACAGCTCACGGTGTGCACAAAACACAGCTTACTGTTGCACAGAGCACAGCTGACGGTGTGCACAAAACACAGCTGACGGTGTGCACAAAACACAGCTCACGGTGTGCACAAAACACAGCTCACTGTTTGCACAGAGCACAGCTGACGGTGTGCACAAAACACAGCTCACTGTTTGCACAGAGCACAGCTGACGGTGTGCACAAAACACAGCTTACTGTTTGCACAGAGCACAGCTGACGGTGTGCACAAAACACAGCTGACGGTGTGCACAGAGCACAGCTGACGGTGTGCACAAAACACAGCTGACGGTGTGCACAAAACACAGCTCACTGTTTGCACAGAGCACAGCTGACGGTGTGCACAAAACACAGCTCACTGTTTGCACAGAGCACAGCTGACGGTGTGCACAAAACACAGCTCACTGTTTGCACAGAGCACAGCTGACGGTGTGCACAAAACACAGCTTACTGTTTGCACAGAGCACAGCTGACGGTGTGCACAAAACACAGCTCACTGTTTGCACAGAGCACAGCTGACGGTGTGCACAAAACACAGCTCACTGTTTGCACAGAGCACAGCTGACGGTGTGCACAAAACACAGCTCACTGTTTGCACAGAGCACAGCTGACGGTGTGCACAAAACACAGCTCACGGTGTGCACAAAACACTAAGCTCAGTAGCTTCGGCAGCAACACGGACTTGAAATATGAGGAAACTGCAACAAGGAACACTATTCAGACAGAGTCTCAAAGGTTCCTGTCGACAATCCGCCATATTGACTGGAATTATAACGTGTATGCCACAAGCCTTCGTCAGTATGACAAGATAACACAACCACGTGCAAGACGATCACATAAATATATTTCTACTTACCTTCATATTTCCAAGATCTAATAGCAAATAGCTAAGTTGAACGTCATTGAACTATATTTGTATTATAAACCACTTCTTACATTCGATATAAGTCAATATATTCTTCTTCTACCTTTCAGCTCCCAGTGGAGCATAGGTCTTCAACACAAACTTTCCAAGTCGTTCTGTTTCTTGCCATTCTTTAAGATAATTCCATGTCTTCCCCATCATCTTCATCTCTGCTTTTGTCTGTCTTCTTCAAGAATTCCTTGGTCTTCCTCTTTGTATTTTCCCCTGGGGATTCCAAAAAGAGCCTGTTGTTTAATACTCTCAGTTGGCTTCCGCAGTGTGTGTCCTATCTTCGCTGTATCTCTTTATCCACTGGTATTTGACTGGTACATTTCCATAATTCTATGTTAGCGAATTTGCCCTGCCATTTCCATCCTTTTATTCTGCGTAAGAATCCATTAATGAAAGTCTGTATCTTCATGATTGTCAATTTTGTTGTTCTTCATGTTTCACAGCCATATAATAGGACTGACTTAACATTGAAGTTGAACGTTTTTATTTATATAAGTCAACATATTTGATATGAATTGTTTTGAATTTCGTTTATATGTTGATGTCGATGTTCATATATATATATATATATATATATGTTATCTGTCGGGAGTGAAGAAAGGCTCTTACTAGAAGTCAACCTGGTGAGAGTCATGATCATGCGGCATTTATTCATCATCACTATAGAAAAGCCACGACGGGTCAAAGAAAGCTGATAAACGCCACAATAATAGTTTAAAAAAAAAAAAAAATAATGGAATATCGAATGTGTTGTATGTTTATCAAATATATATGGTTTATTGTTGAACACATAGTGTTAACGGTACTAGACAAAAATTGCTTATATGTGCGTATTAAATATATATATATATATATATATATATATATATATATATATATACATGTATATATATATATGCGAAAGAGAGTTTATATGTGCCATATCGAACCAATTCTGACCTATGGAAGCAAATCATGGACAGTAGACAAACAAATGAAAAGACGGTTAGAGGCCACAGAGATGGGATTTTTCAGAAGAATGTTGGAAGTTTTCTGGATACAGAAAGAAACAATCAACATTCTTCGGGAACATCATGAGAAGAGGAAAGTTGGAATACTTGGTTACAACTGGCAAAATACAAGGAAAGAGAGATCGCGGACGACAAAGAGAGAAAATACTAGATAGCTTGGTGTCATGGCATGGAAAACAGCCAACAAAAGAACTGATACGATGCACTGTGGATAGATGATTGTGGAAGGACATGATCGCTTACTCCAACCGGTATGGCACATGATGATATATATATAGACACACACACACGCATATACAAAGAACATTTTTGTAGTACCGGTAACACTGTGTAGTAAAAAATATTATATTTTAAAACACAAAATAGAGATAGAAATAATAATAATACATTGCAGTCCAACACAAAGTTAATACATTGCAGTCCAACCCAAAGTTAATACATTACAGTCCAATCCAAAGTTAATACATTGCAGTCCAACCCAAAGTTAATACATTACAGTCCAACCCAAGTTAATACATTGCAGTCCAACCCAAAGTTAATAATACATTGCAGTCCAACCCAAAGTTAATACACTGCAGTCCAACCCAAAGTTAATACATTGCAGTCCAACCCAAAGTTAATACATTGCAGTCCAACCCAAAGTTAATACATTGCAGTCCAACCCAAAGTTAATACATTGCAGTCCAACCCAAAGTTAATACATTGCAGTCCAACCCAAAGTTAATACATTGCAGTCCAACCTAAAGTTAATACATTGCAGTCCAACCCAAAGTTATACATTGCAGTCCAACCCAAAGTTAATACATTGCAGTCCAACCCAAAGTTATTACATTGCAGTCCAGCCCAAAGTTAATACATTGCAGTCCAACCCAAAGTTAATACATTGCAGTCCAACCCAAAGTTAATACATTACAGTCCAACCCAAAGTAAATACATTGCAGTCCAACCCAAAGTTAATACATTACAGTCCAACCCAAAGTTAATACATTGCAGTCCAACCCAAAGTTAATACATTGCAGTCCAACCCAAAGTTAATACATTGCACTCCAGCCCAAAGTTAATACATTGCAGTCCAACCCAAAGTTATTACATTGCAGTCCGCCCAAAGTTAATACATTGCAGTCCAACCCAAAGTTAATACATTGCAGTCCAACCCAAAGTTAATACATTACAGTCCAACCCAAAGTAATACATTGCAGTCCAACCCAAAGTTAATACATTACAGTCCAACCCAAAGTTAATACATTGCAGTCCAACCCAAAGTTAATACATTGCAGTCCAACCCAAAGTTAATACATTGCACTCCAGCCCAAAGTTAATACATTGCAGTCCAACCCAAAGTTATTACATTGCAGTCCAACCCAAAGTTAATACATTGCAGTCCAACCCAAAGTTAATACATTGCAGTCCAACCCAAAGTTAATACATTACAGTCCAACCCAAAGTAAATACATTGCAGTCCAACCCAAAGTTATTATTCTAACCGTTACTTTAGAAAAGCGAGAGGTAATATTACCTTTACCAACGACGGATCATTAGGCAAAGCGATATCAACCTGAATCAAGAAAGCAATTAATGTGAGCTATCTATTAGCATCGGTTATTAGAAATGTGATTATGAAAATTTAAAAAAATAAATTTATATAAACATTTGTTATGCTCACATTGTGTTAGCAGTGCCAGGCATGGATAATTATTGAAAGAAATAAGAGTAAAATAATATAATTCAAGTTGAATTGTGTATGGAAATGCTGTAAACCAAATTAGAAAAAAGATAAGATGAGATACGAGGAAAAATGTTGGGTGTAACTCCAGGTACTGACTATTTTGAAAAAAGACAAAACAAAGAGTCGGATTGCCTTGACATTTGACGAGAATGAAACCCAAACATCCTGCAGTCATGGCCATGAAAACATCAGACTACAGAGTGAAGAGGAAACACACAAATAGATCTGTAGATAGAATCAAAGAGACAAGAAGTAAATTCATGACAACTCAAGATATCATCATCAAGTGCCATGCCTGCTGATGTAGGTGATCATGTCTCTCTCACAACTTTCGATCTCGACAGTTATTTACCATTTCTGTTGTTGACCTTCTGCCAAGTCATTCTCATAAACTGTTTGGTATTTTTTCTCTTTGCTCTCCTCTATCTCTTCGTCCCTCAATTTTCTCAGTTGTTACAATATATTCCAGTTGTTCTCTTCTCATTACATGGCCAAACAATGATGATTGTTTCTTCCTTATATTGGAAATTAGCTCTCTTTTTGCTTTGACCTCTCTCAGAACATCTTCATTACTCTTCTTAGCTGTCCATGGTACTCTCTACATTCTTCTGCAAAATCACATTTCTACAGACTCAGTGATTTTCTTGTCTGTTGTCCTATTGTCCATGATTTACATCCATATGTTAAGACAGACTCTACATAACATTTAAGAACTATTTTTCTTGTTTCTATTGTCAAAAATGGAGTGCATAGTATCTTCCTCATTTTTTTTTAAAGCTGCTTTTGCCTGAGCCATTCTACATCTCACCTCTTTTGTACATCTTCCGTCTGAGGTTAACGAAGTTCCCAAATATGTACATTGATTTACCAACTCAAGCTATACAATTAGTGAAAGCTAGAAGATGACGCACTCCTCCACTCCAGGACATTACATGGCACAATCAGTAGAAGGCAAGAAACGAGATTATGTTAATTATTTGTTTGCTCACAAATGTATCGTATATAGTTCTATATTTTACACTCTTCACGCGCGCACGCACACACACGCGCATGCACACACACATACAAATCAAGTATACATTGTTATCTTTATTCTCATATTCCTCCCATGTAAGACGTCACTCGTATTATTAAATATTCGTTGCTTTCTCCTCTGGACTATAATAAAATACATCAGCAACATTGTCCTCTCGTTTACCATGTTTTCAGATCGCAGCGTTGAGAAATCGATAGGTTGATTGTGGTCAGTTATCCGTTATTGTTCTGTTTCTACTAATTTCTTGCAATGTGTCTTCTAGATCCCCATTGTTGGAAGTGGTCTATTCCGCTGTTCATCCTGTAATCCTTCAATCAATCTCATTTGTTTGTTTAAGTTATTATTTCCCTTTGATAATATGAAGCAGAGTCGCTTGCGTTTTATCATTGCCAAGGGCGGTCACAATTACACCAAGAGTTATGCTTCCTTCTGTGTTATTCTCGTACTTGTGCAAACGTTGATTTCGATTTCCAACTCATAGCTGACTGTTAGATTTAGGAACAGCGAGCAGAAGCTTGATTTCTAGCCTCGATTTAGATTCACATTTGTTAAGCCACGCCTATTTCAGCGTCATAAACCGGTTCTATTCACTATATTTACTCTAGTATTATTTATTATTATTATCGAGTGCCTTCTCCGCAACGAAGGTTGGCTACCATGGATCGCCATTCTTCTCTGTTTCTTGCTTTGATGGTGCAGGCTGTCATAGATTGACTTGTCCATCTTTTGATGTTACTCGTCCATGTTAGTCTTGGTCTGCCTCTGCCTCTTTTACCTTGTATTTTTCCTTCAATATTACTTTTAGTAGGCTGTTGTGTCTTTTAACATGCCCCAAAAATTTCATTTGTTTTGTCTTAATTGTATTTAGCAGTTCTCTTTTTATTTTCAGTTGTTTTAAAACTTCATCTTTGTTATCTTTTGTTTCCATCCAATTCTACCTATTCTTCTATAAATCCACATTTCAAAGGCTTCAATTTTCTGTTCTGTTTTCTTGTCTAATGTCCATGTTTCTGCACCATACAGGAATATTGAGAAGATGTAATATTTTGCCATTCTTAGTTTCAGCCCTGCTGATATTTGTTTTGTTGTTAGTATATTTTTCATGGCATTAAAATTACTTTTTGCCATACCTATTCTTTTGTTTATTTCAGTTTTGCATTTTCCATCATTGGTTATAGTATGTCCCAGGTAGTTGTAGCTCTGGACTGTCTCCAGATGTATTCCCTCAACTGTGATATTTAATTGTAGGTCTTGAAAATTTTCTTTGTTTATGATCATAGTTTTAGTCTTTTTGATATTCATTTCTAGTCGATATTTTTTGCTTGTTATGTTTATCACATTAAGCAATTGTTGTAGGTCTTTAGGATTTTCTGCTAGTAGAACAGTATCATCAGCATATCTCAGGTTATTGGTTATCTTTCCATTAATGTTTAGGCCTGGTATCTCTGAGATGTTTTTAAAGATTTGCTCAGTGTATAGACTGAACACGCTTGGTGATAGGATGCATCCTTGTCTTACTCCTCTTTTTATGTCCATGGGTGTAGAGTTCTCCTTGTTATATCTTATTATTGCTGTTTGCTCCCAGTACAAATTACATATTAGTCGTATGTCTGCATCGTCTAGATTTATATCCTTTAGGCAGTCTATAAGTTGGTTATGGTGTATTCTATCGAAAGCTTTGGTGTAGTCTATAAAGCAGGCATATATTGGTTTGTTTAATTTTGTGTACTTTTCAATCAATGTTCTCATGCTGAATATGGCTTCTTTTGTCCCACTATTTTTTCCTGAATCCAAATTGTTGCTCATCTAATTTACTATTGATTTTATTCTGAATCCTTCCCTGTATAATAACTTTTAGTAAAATTGTTGTTACCTGGCTCATTAGGCTTATTGTTCTGAAATCACTGCATTCAACTGCACCATTCTTTTTAGGCAATGCAATGAAGTTGATGTTTTTAGATCGTTTGGTATATATCCTGTATGGTATATGTCATTGCATATGTCTGTGATCACTTCGACGCCAAACTCTTCTAGAGCCTGTATCATCTCTATCTGTATATTGTCAGGTCCTGCTGCCTTTCCCTTTTTCATTGTTTTTATAGCTTTTTCTACTTCAGATTTTATGATTTTTTAGTTGTATGTACATTTTATGTCTGGCTTTTTGTCCCTTTCGTCATGAAATAATTCTGTTATATATTCTTGCCATCTATCTATTATATCTTTGTTGTCTGTTAGCATTCTTCCCTCTTTGTTGATACATCCGTTTCCTGCAGCTTTTTTGTCTTTATTCGTCATTCTCTTTATTTCTGTGTGCATCTCTCTTAAGTTTTGTTTACTTTCCATAGTTTCGATTTCTAGACATCTTTGGTTGAGCCAGTCTTCTTTTGCCTTTTTGCACATTCTCCGTATTTCAATGTCTATATCCTTGTATCTGGCAGTGTTTTTCGCTTGTCTTCTTTCTTCCATTTTTTCTAAGATTTTGTCAGTTATCCATTTTTGTTTTTTGTTACTTTCCTTTTTGGGCAAGGGTTGCAGGATTCTTGTATGCTGTTTTTTATGCATTGCCATTTTGTTGTGACTTTTTCCTCAGGATTTTCTCTTCTGTACTGCTCAATCCCCTCTTCTAGTAGCTTCTGATATGTGTTCTTTACTTGTCAGTATAAGTTTCTTTTGCATCTTTCTGGTTTAACGCTGTTATATCTATTGGTGTTGCTGAATTAGTTTTTTTGTTTGTTTCTCTTTAATTTGATTTCATTGTTATCATTACAGGATTGTGGTCTGAATTTATATCTGCTCCTGGGTAGGTTTTGGCTTTCTTGACGCTGTTCCTGAATCTGTCTTTTATCATTATGTAATCTATTTGATTTCTCTTCTTGTCTCCAGGGCTTTTCCATGTGTAGAATTTTCTTTTCTCTTGCTCAAAGAAAGTGTTGCATATTATCAGTCTGTTTTCTTCACAAAATTGTATTAATCTTTCTCCTCTGTTATTCCTTTTTCCTAGACCATGATTTCCTATAATAGTCTTATATTTACCCTTTCCTACTTTAGCGTTCATATCACCCATTATAATCAAGATGTCTGATGATTTAACTTGCTTCATAACTGTGTTTAGATCTTCATAGTATGCCTCTATTTGTTCGTCTGTATAGTTTTGAGTAGGTGCGTATGTCTGTATTATTGCTATGTCGAATGGTTTTGCCTTCATTTTAATTGTATAAACCTATCACTGTATGTCAAGTGAGTATTTATATATTTTTGTAGCTCTGGTTTTATTAGAATGCCTACTCCTCTTTTATGTTCATTTGTGTTACCTGAATATATAAATGTGTATTTATCGTCTTGTAACTCTAATATTACAATTCAGAATGTCGCTCATACGAACTCAACTATCATTATCAGTAAATAATTCCTCATTACACAACAGGCCCTGTTCTAGAATCCCCAAAGAAGAAAACAAAGAGGAAGACAAAAATATCATTGGAGAAGACAGATGGAAGCAGATATGACGATGATGGGGAAGACATGGAATGAACTTAAACAAATGGCAAGAAACATAACGGCTTGAAAAGTATTTGTTGAAGACCTATGCTCCACAGGGAGCTGAAAGGTAGAAGAAGAGGAATTCCTCCACTCTAGAAACATTCATTATAATTGTATGCATCATAACTGGTTGACAAATCCCCAGAAAATACCTGTTGTACCTGACCCAAGGCATTTCTCTTCCTCCAAAAAGAGGGCAGTTTTTGTTCTTAGCGTGCACCCGTTAAGTGGGCGTTGATGCGTTGTGTCACTATTTTACGTCGCAGAGATATCTGTGTTTTTTAGCCCAACACATGACGCGGTGGTCATTGATGGCTGAGAGACATTAAAAGACAAAGAGCCTCGTCACGCCAAGGGTTTATAGGGAAATTTTTTTTTGCCAGCTTTTACCTCTGACGAAGTCCCTAGTGACTAGTCCCTCGCCGCACAGGCAGATAACTCCGTCTTCTGAGGTACTCTTATATTTTTACCGTCCATGAGTAACTGACGTTTCAAGCCGGGTCTCGCTGCTGAGACCAGGGGTGAAATCATAAAAAAAAATCCCAACTGGTGCAGCCGGGATTTGAGCTCACAAGCTCCTTGTCTCAAGGCCGTTGTCTTTCCATCAAGACCAACCAGCCTCCCAGTAGGGAATATGATGTAGTGACCATAATTTTTATAGACCTTCGGCACATGATTTTTAGAGTAATATGTGTTACCCTCGTTTCGCTTTACTTTTCAGAAAAAATCCGGTACCCATTTAAGAAGCCGCGATAGCTCAGTGGTTAGTGAACTGGACTATAAAGGACAAGGGGTAGGGTTCGATCCCAACCGACGGCCTTCGGGTTCACCTAGCCTTAAATGGGTACCGGATTTTTTTCTGGGAAAAGTAAAGCGGCACGGGCGTAATATCGACCACATTACCCCAAAAATCATGTGCCGAAGGTCTGTAAAATGTATGGTCACTAACACCATATTCCCTATACGCCACTTGGCGTGACGGGGATACTTTACTTTTTTACTTTTACCCATTTAAGACTGGGAAAACACGGAAGGCATCAATTAGGATCGAACCCGATCTTTTGCCCTTTGTAGTCCAGTTCTCTAACCACTTTGCTACCGCGGCTCCCGTCGAGAGACATCAATGTTGAATAATACGCCCCCCAAAAAAAACGCAAAAGTAAAAAATTGTCTGAGGAAAACTCTGAAAATTAAGTGATATGAGAGGACCAAAAATAAAGAAATTGACTCCTATGTCAGCACAACAAGACAGGCATCATCATGGAACCATCAGGAAAAGAAAAAAAAACGGTAAGATCCACGATCACATGGATAAGAGCAGTCATGGAAACCCTCAAAGAACGTTGGGCATGGCTTGAATGAAGTAGATAAAATGTACAAGAATAGGTTGGATGGAGAGTCCACGTTATTGACATAAGCTCCAAAAAGGATCTAAAAGCAAGTGTTTTGATTGGTTGATGTGGTGGTTCCGAAAAGCGACATCTTTGTCTGGATAGTTTCTTTTCTCTCATCCTTGAGTTCATCCAGCGGTGATGTCCATGCAATGACCTCCATTAAAAGGGCGATAAGTGGGCTTAGACTAGTTGCGTTACCATTTACATCAAGCTATAATACTTACGTTTTCGGCCCGACACATTCGACTTCAGCACATCATTTCTGGATACCGGTTTGCCTTCCCTATCGATCCCTATTCGCTTGACCTGATCTGTTTCTACGGTCTTGATCAGCTGATGGTTGTTGCTGATCTTGAAAGCAACAATCAGCCTTGGGTCACTGACTACTTTCAGCCCAACTGTTGTGAAGCGTCTTAGTTCCGTTGAGATAACCGAGCTCGGCTGGGAGAGGCAGGACAAACCAGGGTTAAAATGAAGGAAGTTGGCAGTGTGTGACCAGGAGTGTAGATGCTTGCTATAAATTGTCATCTTTATTTTATTTTTGTTATTTATTCATCCTTTAATCTTTTAGCAAAGCATGAAACGTAATCTTCTAGGTTCTGTTACACGGCATAACCATACAAGAACATTGTAGCGAATACTTAGGAAAAATTGAAAAAAAAAGAAAAAATGGTATATGAGATGAACTCGATCAACAACAAACAAACAACATACACACACACATATGTGAATAAATAAAACTAATCCTACATAGCTAACTAGTAATGAAACATCAAAAACAAAATAATCGAAATATGTTGACTTCCCTGTGTGTCGTGGACTGTGGTCAGGCTAGGAAAGGAATTTCTCACGGGTGTAGCTGTATGCTGTTTGTTTGTTCCTGCTGAAGGCCTATTGAGCCGAAACGTTGTTCGAATCTGTGTCGTCTACTAATCACGTAAAGCTTCTAACATACCTTTTTTCTTTTTTTTTTTCAATTTTTCCTCGCATTCAGCTTTACTGCAGCTTCGCATTTGTATGCATTCACTTGCATTTCTTTGCCTTAACCCCTTACTAGCGAATACTTACTGGTTTGTTTACTACAAAACTACGTAAGAAACATTTTCTCAGCGCAAACAAATAGATCAAATGTTTTATTACTTTACACATTTCTTTGTAAAGTAAGACAGACACATATAATCATTATCATCATCACTATCATTATCATCACCATCATCATCACCATTATCATCATCATTACTACCAGCATCATCATCTCCATGCAGAAAGAATGTAAGATTGAGCAACAATATCGGATTATACCCTACATTTACATGATGCTTGTTAAAGCTGAGTCCTAGAACGTCACATCTACCTCAACATTTTTGGTATAGGAGCTAGGAATAACATCGAGGAAACTGTACAACAGATAATTATTAAGGATTTCAGAAAAATTGAGTCGCGATAGCTCACTGGTTAGTGAACTGGACTACAAAGAACACGATGTCGTGTTCGATTCTGATCGACAGCTTCCTGGTTCACCCAGCCTTAAATTGGCACCGGATTTTTTCTGGGAAAGTAAATTGGCGCTGGCGTAATACCGACAACATTGCCCCAAAAATCGTGTACCGAGGATCTGTAAAAATTATTGTCACTAACACCATATTCCCTATACGTCACGTGGCGTGACGGGGCTTTTTACTTTTTTTACTTTTAGTATCGTAAAAATAAAAATTGAACTTTGCATCTCCCGTGACACCTTCATAGATTTAAGAATACGTGAAGATAATGAAATTTAAAACAGCAAAAATTCGAAAAAAATAAAAATAAAAAAATAAAAAATACAAAAAAATCTGGTAGAAAGCGCAGCCATCTAATCTTTTACTCAACTTGCAAATTGTGACTCTTCATTGACAAACCTCTTCTATCACGGCAAAGTGGGCTTGAGGTTTCTATGCAAACCCCCATCGGCGCTCGATTGCTTGAACAGCCCTTCGATCAATCATGGAACAAGGGAGATAATATCCAAAACAAACTCTCCGGCTGAAGGAGTCAGTATCAGTCAGTTTTTGCCGCCATATTTACAAGGAAAAAAAATGGCAGTGAAAAATGTATACGGGCGGCTCTGGTGTTCTCATTTGACTCCAGGACGTTATCAATACTTTGTGTTGTCGATTAGCAGTTGTTGCACGGTTAATAAGGGTACTGCTGGTTGAAGCCGTTCTTTCATTTCGAAATATTCTTTTCGTGATAACATAATTCCATCTTTGGTTCCGGTTTCAAATATTTCTTCTCTTACTATTTCTTCATCCGCATTATCTTTATCTTCGTTATCTCCTTCATTGTTTTCTTTTTCATTAATATCATCATAATCGTCACCTACAATATTTTCCTCACCTTCTTATATTATTTCCCCACTTTCTTTTTATTTTCTTATTTCTTTTACTTTTCTTCATTATTATTTTTTATTTCAGCATTATTCCTTCTTCATTATTATTTTTTATTTCGGCATTATCCCTTCTTCATTATTATTTTTTATTTCAATATTATTCCTTCTTCGTTATTATCGTTATCCTCATCATATTCGTTGTGATCATTACAACATCATCATCATCATCACCACCATTACCATCTTCACCATAATCATCGTCAACATCATCGCCATCACCATCATAATCACCATCATCATCACCACCATCAACATTGTCAACATCATCGCCATCATTACCACCATCATCATCATCATCACCACCATCAACATTGTCAACATCATCGCCATCACCATCATAATCACCATCATCGTCATCATAAACATTATCATCGTCGTCATCATCATCCTCACCATAATCACCCTCACCATCATCATCTTCATCATTATCATCACCACCATCACCATTACCATCATCATCTTCGTATCATCCTTGTTCAGTTGTCTCTGTCATCATCCTCACCATAATCATCATTCAAATCTTCTTCTCTGCCATCTTTTACTTGTTATAATAATACATCTTTAAAAAAAATAATAGCCTTGTTCTCTTCATCATCGTCTACATGAATCTTTTACTTATTTTAAGTGAACCTCTTCCGTATATTTTATTCTAAATAATACTATTTCTAACTCATCATCATCAAGTGCCGTGCCTGCTGATGTAGGTGATCATGTCTCTCCACAACTTTCGATCTCGACAGCTATTTATCATTTCTGTTGTTGACCTTCTGCCGGGCCATTCTCTTAAGCTGTCTGGTATCTTCTCTCTTTGCTATCCTCTATCACTTCGTCCCTCAATTTTCCCAGTTGTTACAATATATTCCATTTGTTCTCTTCTCATTACATGGCCAAAAAATAATGATTGTTTCTTCCTAATATTGGAAATTAGCTTTCTTTTTGCTTTGGCCCTTTCAGAACGTTTTCATGACTCTTCCTAACTGTCCATGGTATTCTCAACATTCTTGTGTAAAACCACATTTCTATAGGCTCCAGTTATTATCTTGTCAGTTTCCTTTTGTCCATGATTCACATCCATATGTTAAGACTAGCACTACATAACATTTAAGAATTCCTTTTCTTGTTTCTATTGTCAAAAATGGATTGCACTGCATCTTTCTCATTTTTTTAGACTGTCAGGTCAGATCATTTTACCTGCTACTCTACTGTATGCAGTAGACAGTATAACCTGCGGTTGTCCTGCTGCCTTCCAGGTGTGCCCGGGAGAGTAAAAGTCTAAGGGAGGGTCCTAAAGTAAAACAACCCCACTGCCTTGTGGGCGAGACCATTTTAATCAAAGGCTAGCGGAGTCAACCGTAAACAAACCGATGGAAGGCAACAGAAAACCACCGTTGAAACATCTTTGTATAATCATGAGTTGCGACAACTATAAAATTTCTAACTGCAACATTTGAAACTTTTATTGAATATGTTTCGTTCTTATTACTTATTTTATAGCAAAAACAATTTTCAATCGTCTCATTCATCCTTATCTTGTTCCTTTACGGAGTAAACATCCGTGCTTTAGGGCAGTAACCACACTTTCTCATTGAAGCGTTGTGACGCTGGTTCCTGCCAGGTCTGGGACATTTTGGAAACAGTGGCTGAGCTTCCTATCTTGAATAGTGTGCTCATAATGATCGACATCCAGGGGGTGACCTATCTCTCTCTTGATGGGTGTGCTCATAATGATCGACAACCAGTGTGTGACCTATCTCTCTCTTGATGGGTGTGCTCATAATGATCGAACCAGTGTATGACCTATCTCTCTCTTGATGGGTGTGCTCATAATGATCGACAACCAGTGTATGACCTATCTCTCTCTTGATGGGTGTGCTCATAATGATCGACAACCAGTGTATGACCTATCTCTCTCTTGATGGGTGTGCTCATAATGATCGACAACCAGTGTGTGACCTATCTCTCTCCGTTGATGGGTGTGCTCATAATGATCGAACCAGTGTATGACCTATCTCTCTCCGTTGATGGGTGTGCTCATAATGATCGACATCCAGTGGGTGACCTATCTCTCTCTTGATGGGTGTGCTCATAATGATCGACATCCAGTGGGTGACCTATCTCTCTCTTGATGGGTGTGCTCATAATGTTCGACAACCAGTGGGTGACCTATCTCTCTCTTGATGGGTGTGCTCATAATGTTCGACAACCAGTGTGTGACCTATCTCTCTCTTGATGGGTGTGCTCATAATGATCGACAACCAGTGGGTGACCTATCTCTCTCTTGATGGGTGTGCTCATAATGTTCGACAACCAGTGTGTGACCTATCTCTCTCTTGATGGGTGTGCTCATAATGATCGACAACCAGTGTGTGACCTATCTCTCTCTTGATGGGTGTGCTCATAATGATCGACAACCAGTGAGTGACCTATCTCTCTCTTGATGGGTTTGCTTATAATCATCATCATCAGTTGCTGTGTTGGCTATCACAGTTCACCATGCTTCTCCACAACTTTATATCTGTACACGAAAGAAAGAAAAGAACATACAGTGCTCCCATAACTTATAGGGAATATGGTGTTAGTCCCTAAACCTTAAAAAAAAAACCATCGACACAAATCCATCCCATAATAAACATGGCTTCTTGTTAAAGCTTGGTGAACCAAGAAACTATAAGTGGGAATCGAACACGTTATCTTTTCAAAAGTA
Source organism: Megaustenia siamemsis (assembly GCA_032433765.1). Lineage (NCBI taxonomy): Eukaryota > Metazoa > Mollusca > Gastropoda > Stylommatophora > Ariophantidae > Megaustenia > Megaustenia siamemsis. The sequence goes on along the minus strand of JAVIAB010000059.1, from coordinate 42,713,093 downwards.
GACCGGTTCACTAATCACTACTCTACCACAGTTATTTCATCCCTACATCTGTTTATTAACTCTGTTGATTTCCTGCAAATCTATTCTCTGAATATGTTTGATATATTTTTTCCTGTTTACCTTTATCTCTTCTACCCCCATCTTACCAGCTTTCACAATAATATTCACATTTATTGTTCACTTCATACACATGACCAAAAACATTACAACTCCTGCTGTAAGTAAAGTAAAGTAAATTAAAGTAAAGTAAAGTAGAATAAAGTAAAGTAAAGTAAAGTAAAGTAAAGTAAAGTAAAGTAGAGTAAAGTAAAGTAAAGTAAAGTAAAGTAGAGTAAAGTAGAGTAAAGTAAAGTAAAGTAAAGTAGAGTAAAGTAAAGTAAAGTAAAGTAAAGTAGAGTAAAGTAAAGTAAAGTAAAGTAGAGTAAAGTAAAGTAAAGTAAAGTAAAGTAAAGTAAAGTAAAGTAGAGTAAAGTAAAGTAAAGTAAAGTAAAGTAAAGTAAAGTAGAGTAGAGTAGAGTAAAGTAAAGTAAAGTAAAGTAAAGTAAAGTAAAGTAAAGTAGAGTAGAGTAAAGTAAAGTAAAGTAAAGTAAAGTAAAGTAGAGTAAAGTAAAGTAAAGTAAAGTAAAGTAAAGTAAAGTAAAGTAAAGTAGAGTAAAGTAAAGTAAAGTAAAGTAAAGTAAAGTAAAGTGAAGTAGAGTAAAGTAAAGTAAAGTAAAGTAAAAGTAAAGTAAAGTAAAGTAAAGTAAAGTAAAGTAAAGTAAAGTAAAGTAAAGTAGAGTAAAGTAAAAGTAAAGTAGAGTAAAGTAAAGTAAAGTAAAGGAAAGTAAAATAAAGTAAAGTAAAGTAAAGTAAAGTAGAGTAAAGTAAAGTAAAGTAAAGTAAAGTAAAGTAAAGTAAAGTAAAGTAAAGTAGAGTAAAGTAAAGTAAAGTAAAGTAAAGTAAAGTAAAAGTAAAGTAAAGTAAAGTAAAGTAAAGTAAAGTAAAGTAAAGTAAAGTAAAATGAAGTAGAGTAAAGTAAAGTAAAGTAAAGTAAAATAAAGTAAAGTAAAGTAAAGTAAAGTAAAGTAGAGTAAAGTAAAGTAAAAGTAAAGTAGAGTAAAGTAGAGTAAAGTAAAGTAAAGTAAAGTAAAGTAAAGTAAAGTAGAATAAAGTAAAGTAAAGTAAAGTAAAGTAAAGTAAAGTAAAGTAAAGTAAAGTAGAATAAATTAAATTAAAGTAAAGTAAAGTAAAGTAAAATAAAGTAAAGGAAAGTTTCCATCTGCTCATTGCTAGGCGCATGGAGAATGGGGTTTTAATGACAATATTTTTCTATGACCACGGCACGTTTTTCAGTTATGTGGTCGGTATCAAGCCAGGCCGCCTTTACTGGTTCCCATTTTTAGAAGCTGGGCGAACCCGGAGCTTTGGCGGTAAAAAAAAAAAAATCCATTTCTGAGAGTCGAACCCAGGCCCATCGGATCATAAAAGAGCACACAAACTACTCAGCCACCGTGACTCTTAACTGTTGATGTACTGTAATTTACAAAAAAAAAAGAAAACTTTCGTGACCACAATTTTGTTGAGCATTTATCGTTAAAAGAAAATAAAATTACAGAGGTTCCTACTGTTAATTAATCTTATTTTTACTACTGTTAATATTGTTACTACAACTGCTAATCTGCTAATACGGTTAATAATTAAGCAGGATAGACATAAAACATTTGTTTTTTAATGGTGTATAATAACAGTTTCTGTGTGAAAACAACAAAAATGTAGAGAAACAACACGAGTAGAAAATGGGTCACGGCCAACAGTGATCACAGTGCGCGGGCAAGCACTGGTAGCATAAACAACAGCACTTACTCTGCGACAGAACTAGCACAGCGGCAGAGGACAATGTCACATACACACAACAGTGCTCAGAGGACAATGTAACATACACACAACAGTGCTCAGATGACAATGTAACATACACACAACAGTGCTCAGAGGACAATGTAACATACACACAACAGTGCTCAGATGACAATGTAACATACACAGAACAGTGCTCAGAGGACAATGTAACATACACACAACAGTGCTCAGATGACAATGTAACATACACACATCAGTGCTTAGAGGACAATGTAACATACACACAACAGTGCTCAGAGGACAATGTAACATACACACATCAGTGCTTAGAGGACAATGTAACATACACACATCAGTGCTTAGAGGACAATGTAACATACACACATCAGTGCTTAGAGGACAATGTAACATACACACAACAGTGCTTAGAGGACAATGTAACATACACACATCAGTGCTCAGATGACAATGTAACATACACACAACAGTGCTCAGATGACAATGTAACATACATACAACAGTGCTCAGATGACAATGTAACATGCACACAACAGTGCTCAGAGGACAATGTAACATGCACACAACAGTGCTCAGAGGACAATGTAACATGCACACAACAGTGCTCAGAGGACAATGTAACATTCACACAACAGTGCTCAGAGGACAATGTAACATGCACACAACAGTGCTCAGATGACAATGTAACATACATACAACAGTGCTCAGAGGACAATGTAACATACACATAACAGTGCTCAGAGGACAATGTAACATACATACAACAGTGCTCAGATGACAATGTAACATGCACACAACAGTGCTCAGATGACAATGTAACATACACACAACAGTGCTCAGATGACAATGTAACATACACACAACAGTGCTCAGATGACAATGTAACATACACACAACAGTGCTCAGAGGACAATGTAACATATACACAACAGTGCTCAGATGACAATGTAACATGCACACAACAGTGCTCAGAGGACAATGTAACATACACACAACAGTGCTCAGAGGGCAATGTAACATACACACAACAGTGCTCAAAGGACAATGTATCATACACACAACAGTGCTCAGAGGACAATGTAACATGCACACAACAGTGCTCAGAGCCAAAATAATGGAGAAACAATCGCGATCATACAAGAATCGCAGATTGTTTGTCCCCTCGACGCCAACGGCAGCAGAGGAAGGAAAGAAGAAGAAGAAAGAAGAACTGCTAATACTACTGTTACTACTGATACTACGACAACTTCTACTACAACTACTACTATTACAATTACTACTACCTCTACTGCTGCTACTACTTCTACAACAACTACTAATGCTGCTGCTGCTGCTACTACTACTACTACTACTACTGCTGCTGATGATGCTGCTACTACAACTACTGCTGCTGATACCACTTATCAGCATCAAGGAGACTCCCGGAGGTTCATGTCAGTCATGAGGGATCTTCACTCCTCCCCCCCCCACTTATTCCACACAACGCAGTCTAGAAATAGGAACAAAGTAGTCAGATAGTAGTAGCAGTAAAATTATTAATTCTTGCTGTTGTTGTACTAATTGTAATAGTAATAATATAATTGTAATAGTAATAATATAATTGTAATGTCTGTGAAATTGGTACTATTTTGTTAAAAGTAGTAAGATATTAGAAAAAGTGGTAAAGGAAGATGATAAAAAAGAAAAGAAAAATAAGAAAACAGAACAACCCGTCAAACTGGTCTATCAAACGGGTCCTTGTTCTCTAAAGAACAAAAGAGACAAGAACTTCAACAAACAAATACAGTTCCACTTGACCTTCATTAGTCGAGTTTTGAGTAATTAAAACCACTTATTCATGAAATCACGTCCCTTGATTGGTAGTCAATGTTCAACTAACCAAGGGAGGCAAGCAAACACAACTTCTTGCTTCGAGTCGATAACCTGGGACACCAGCCTATCACCAGGCCAGGTTTGAGCTGTGCTCTCATCGCGGCTGTTTGTCCAGGAAACTATTAAAGTGAATTATTCAGTAAATCATTTGTGTGTTTCCCGGTTGATGGATGCCAGAGTTCTGGAGGCTGACATGAGGGAGACGCTGAGCAAACTAAGGTAACTCCCAGAGCACCTGAATTCCAATCCCATTGTTTCTGTATACCATTGGTTTGTCCGTTATCCTTGTTTGTATTTTGTCTAAAATGTTATCTCTATTTGAGTACGATGTGACTGGAAGAGCACAGTTATTGCGAATGTTATTGTTTCCCCTGACTAAAGTTTCATAGCTTTTTCTTTCTTTCTCCCTTTGGTCTTATCTCGGACTCCTCATGTTTCGTTTTGTTGAACGTCCACAGGTGTCCAACATGAAAGGGCTCCGCGAAGTAGCAAGCTACCACGTGATACTTCTCCACCAATCACAGATAAGAGGTTCCCATATTTGGACATGTCTTCACCGACCTGGTAAATGAGGCCTTTCTTATGTTGACACCCAAGGAAGCACCTCTGCGATTATTAACACTTTACACTTGCATGCAATAAACCTGTATGTAGATAGTGATTATTGCAATTATTGTGAAGTAAATAACATCAGTGGAGAAGATGTTTACTGCATGACATTTACAGATGGTTACTGCATACAATGGCACATTAGTGAAAAATACGGCACATTAGTGAAGAAAATGGCACTTTGGTGAGAAGATGACACATTAGTGAAGATGATGGCACAGAAGTGAAAAAAAATTGCACTTTTGTGAAGAAGAAGAAGATGGCATATTAATGAATAAAATGACACATTAGTGAAGAATATGATACTTTAGCGAGAAGATGGCACATTAATGAGGAAGATTGCAAATTAATGTAGAAGATGGTGCATTAGTTAAGAAATGACACATTAGCGAAGAAAATGGCATAATTGTGAAGAAAATAGCACATTAGCGGAGATGATGACACATTAGTGAAGAAAATGGCAAATTAGTGAAGTAGATGGCACAAATGTGAAGAAAATGGCACATTAGTGGAGAGGATGGCACATTAGTGGGTGTAAACCGCAACACAGCGCATGCAAGCTTTATTAGAACCTTTTAAAAGGCAGACGAAGAAAAGGAACCACCGTTGAGCGATCGAAAAGAACAACATCAATGACAAATCAGCGTTTTGATACCTAATAGTGGTACAATTCTTACATAACAGAACACAATTGTCTGTTACTGATAACTTAATTGTCTTGCTATTTATTTTTTTTTTTTCATTTCAGAGATAGAATTTGTGTTTGACAAATACAAGCTACGGAGATTAAATGTTATGGAAGGGTTTTGGGCATCATTTACTTAGAATACGAATGACAGGAAATAATCCGAGAGATAAGATCAGAAACGAAGAACTGAGGAAAAAAGCTAGGAATAGTCCCCGCCATAAAATATATAAAGAAACAATAGATAAAATGATTTGGCCATGTGACAAGGCAGAAAGATCAAAACACAACACAACGAGCCTTTAATAAACGTTGCGAGAACACCAGACCCAAGGGTCGACCACGAAAAAAATGGATGGATGGAATACTAGAAGCACTAGGAAACATAACAGCAGCAGAGGCGAACAAAAGAGCAAAAAACTGCAAATTATATCTCCCCTCGACGCTGAAAGGCAAATGAGGAAGGAAAGAAGAGGAAGAAAATTTACTTAGATAATGTCACAAATGAAAAAAAAATGTACAAAATAATTCAACAAAGAATCAGAATGGTGATCTGTTAACTGTTGTAAAGATCCGCAAAATGGTTTGGCAACGGTATTTCGACCATCTGATCAGTCAAAGACTATTCTGCAATGAACTGTTAAAGAAGGAGAGGTCGACAGAAAAAGAGAAGGGGAGATAACTTCAAAGAAATGAAAATCCTGCACTTCTCAGGATCCTAGAGTGATTGTCGATATAGATCGCTGGAGAAGGTTGATGAAGTCAGTCAGTAGTGCCCCAACGATTCCTATAGATATGGTAAGAGAAAGGAAGGAATTTGTAGTGCATTCTACATAATGAGAACAAATGTTGGTTTTAATATTTAGTAATTGTTGTATATTCACATTAGAATTTATACTTTTATTCAGTCTTTTGAAGCTAAATTCTATTCTATTCTATTCTATTCCATTCCATTCCATTCCATTCCATTCCATTCCATTCCATTCCATTCCATTCCATTCCATTCCATTCCATTCCATTCCATTCCATTCCATTCCATTCCATTCCATTAAATTAACCAGTTACCAGCTTAATTGCAGTCCAGACATCCCCAAATCCTCTGTACAGCTCGGATCACCATCTCTCGAAGTGATGGAGATTACAGACACATCTGCTTTTCCCACTGAGCACTCCGGATCGATCAGATCCCCTTTCCACCTTCAGATTCCTCAGTCTCTCAATATGTACATCTTTGTCCCACCTTCAGACTCCCAAGTCTCTCAATATGTACATCTTTGTCCCACCTTCAGACTCCTCAGTCTCTCAATATGTACATCTTTGTCCCAGCTACAGACTCCCAGTCTCTCAATATGTACATCTTTGTCCCACCTTCAGACTCACCAGTCTCTCAATATCTACATCTTTGTCCCACCTTCAGACTCCTCAGTCTCTCAATATGTACATCTTTGTCCCAGCTACAGACTCCCAGTCTCTCAATATGTACATCTTTGTCCCACCTTCAGACTCACCAGTCTCTCAATATGTCCATCTTTGTCCCACCTTAAAACTCCACAGTCTCTCAATATGTACATCTTTGTCCCATCTTCATACTCCTCAGTCTCTCAATATGTTCATCTTTGTCCCACCTTAAAACTCCACAGTCTCTCAAAATGTACATCTTTGTCCCATCTTCATACTCCTCAGTCTCTCAATATGTACATCTTTGTCCCATCTTCAGACTCCTCAGTTCTCAATATGTACATCTTTGTCCCACCTTCAGACTTCCAAGTCTCTCAATATGTACATCTTTGTCCCACCTTCAGACTCACCAGTCTCTCAATATGTACATCTTTTGTCCCACCTTCAGGCTCATCAGTCTCTCAATATGTACATCTTTGTCCCATCTTCAGACTCCCGGTCTCTTTATATGTACATCTTTGTCCCACCTTCAGACTCCTCAGTGTCTCAATATGTACATCTTTGTCCCACCTTCAGACTCCCCAGTCTCTCAATATGTACATCTTTGTCCCACCTTCAGACTCCCCAGTGTCTCAATATGTACATAATTGTCTCACCTTCAGACTCCCCAGTGTCTCAATATGTACATCTTTGTCCCACCTTCAGACTCCCCAGTGTCGCAATATGTACATCTTTGTCCCACCTTCAGACTCCCCAGTCTCTCAATATGTACATCTTTGCCCCACCTTCAGACTCCCCAGTCTCTCAATATGTACATCATTGTCCCACCTTCAAACTCCCCAGTCTTTCAATATGTACATCTTTGTCCCACCTTCAGACTCCCCAGTGTCGCAATATGTACATCTTTGTCCCACCTTCAGACTCCCCAGTCTCTCAATATGTACATCTTTGCCCCACCTTCAGACTCCCCAGTCTCTCAATATGTACATCATTGTCCCACCTTCAAACTCCCCAGTCTCTCAATATGTACATCTGTGTCCCATCTTCAGACTCCCCAGTGTCTCAATATGTACATCTTTGTCCCACCTTCAGACTCCCCAGTCTTTCAATATGTACATCTTTGTCCCACCTTCAGACTCCCAAGTCTCTCAATATGTACATCTTTGTCCCACCTTCAGACTCCCCAGTCTCTCAATATGTACATCTTTGTCCCATCTTCAGACTCGCCAGTCTCTCAATATGTACATCTTTGTCCCATCTTCAGACTCGCCAGTCTCTCAATATGTACATCTTTGTCCCATCTTCAGACTCGCCAGTCTCTCAATATGTACATCTTTGTCGCATCCATCCAGCTCCTCTTCTCTAAAGGAATTAAACACAAATTTGCTATATCCCCTTGTCCCATATCTGCCAGCGAGGTTATCGACTGATACACAAATATCATTAACATCTTCATTTGTTATGCTATATAGTTCACATTTGAGATGTCACAAATTAGAACCACTTCCATGAAATAACAGTTTTCATAATGAGGGAAATGTTGCAGCATTGTTTTAGGATTACGGCTAAAATACCACTATGAGTTTACATTTGAGTGAGTTTAGGTTTAGACCTGCAGTACATCACACCTTACAAGATCGCAGCTCTAAATTATTTAACTAAAGACCTTCTCTATTTACTCATCATCATCAGCATCATCATCATCATTATCAGCATCATCATCATTGAGTGCCGTCTCCGCATCGAAGTTTGGCTACCATGGAGCGCCATTCCACTCTGTTTCTTGCTTTGATGGTGCAGATTGTCATAGGTTGACTTGTCCATCTTTTAATGTTACTCGTCCATGTTAGTCTTGGTCTCCCTCTGCCTCTTTTACCTTGTATTTTCCCTTCCAATATTACTTTTAATAGGCTGTTGTGTCTTTTAATATGGCCTTAAATCGTATTTGTCTTGTTTGAATTGTGTTTAGTAATTCTCTTTTCATTTTTATTTGTTTTAAAACTTCATCGTTTGTTTTCTTTTCTTTCCATCCAATTCTGCCTATTCTTCTATAGATCCACACTTCAAAGGAGTTCTATTTACTAACTACAATTGACACATATTTTGTTTCCCTTCCAGCCTGGATTACAGCTATAACAACCTCTACCCACACCTGATGCATGCCCGTGGGGACCTCAATATGAACAGCTTACAACATCCACTGCTGAGGCCACATGCATTCTCACCAAGTAATTGGCGATTTCTTCTTTTCAAATGTTTACATTTTATTTTTCTAAAAGTTAAAAGTATATTTCTTTTTCTTTCCTGCTTTCACCTTCTGACTACGAAATGAATGAAACAACTTGTACGTCATCTGTCTGGACGCTTGGGGGGGATAGCGTTGTGTTGTGGTTTGCAATAGAACTGTATTGTTGATACCTTTGAACCAAGAACATCAGTCTTCAGCATGGTGTTCTTGAATATCGGGTTGCCTTCTCTCTTGATCCCTACTCACTTGGACAAACTGGTTAGTCTATTTCTAGAAGCACTGCGAATAGGTGGAGTAGAGTCTGAATAGATTTAGTTCACCGATCGAAGCTCAATCAGTCAGCTATGAGTTTCTGACCGCTCACAGCTCTTGTGCTGACAGCTAAATGTTTATACTGTTGCAATTTGTTTTGTTCTCTCTCTCATCAAGTTAGCCTTATAATTATAATTTGACAGGGACAACTCCGTTCTTTCGAATCATTTAATAAAAGTATTGATTTGTTGTAAATTTACTTTGTCCGTTTGCAAATGTACACATACCATTCTGTTTCCCCCTCCCTCCCAGATTAATAAGGGGTGGTCTAGAGCTAAGGCCTATGGACAAGAATGTGTCAGGGGCTGGCGGTGAGAATTGTTCAATTTGAATTAGTGTTGTCCTCGTGGCTTGGTCTCTAGATGGTGAGACCTGAGGTCTAGCCCACTCGAAAAACTGCGGGAAAAAAATCTCATGTGCACTATGCTCACGTTAAAGAACCATTAACAGTTGAAAGTAGACACGAAAAGGCTTAAATTAGCCCTGTTCAGGCAAAATTGTAAGCAACAAAAGGAAAAAAACAATCTACCGATGCCACAGATGTGTCGGACTAAAAGGCGCAGATATCTCGGGGCTAACGTAAACTAACGACACATCGCATCCAGTGCCACTATGTAGGTGGACTTTGATGATGATGATAGTGACCAATTTCACAATTTCAAAGGCCGGTATCATGAAAAATGGAAACAAGAACACCCAAAGTATAACGAGAGGAATAAATACCACCAACTATCAAGGAGGAATCAAGTCATCATACTTCGCCTACGCACTGGCCACAATAGAATGAGAAACCACACGTTCACGAAACTCAAAATAGGAGCTACAAGCCAATGCCACTGTACACAGGATAACATGACAACAAAACACGTTCTACAGGATTGCCCCCAGTACACAGATCTGAGAAGAGCAATGTGGTCCACACCCACCACCCTGGAAGAGAAACTATATGGGGCAACCGAATCACTTAAACAGACAGCTGCCTTCATAAGAGAGTCCAGAATTAAATTAATTAATTAATTATCTGAATAAAATGCTGGCTGAAATCGAATGCACTGGGCCACTGGCGTAGAACACAGTGCCTTCATAAGAGAGTCCAGAATCATAGTCTGAATGATCCATGATCGCAGAAAAAGAAGTAGAAGAAGACAAGAATAGGCTTAAATTACCCCTGCTCAAGCAAAATTGTAAAGAATACAAGAAATAAAATCTACTGATGCCACAGATGTGTCGCACGAAAAGGCGCAAATATCTCGGTGCTACCGTAAACTAACGACGCATCGCAAACACTCCCACTATGTGGGTGGACTTTGATAATGGTGATAATGAGAAATTTCACTTCGTTCTCTGCTAGCGTTACAAACATGGTTAGTATTGTTCTATTATTGCTAAACAAATTCGTTGTCCACGATCAGAGGGGTTGGATATAGGCTTCTCCGTAACTCACGATCTTGTGCGCTGTGTCCAACCGTTGATCTATCCATGAGCCACTCCGACAAATCATCCAGCATCTCTTTAAAAGTAAATTAACGTGCCCCCTGTCACGCCAAGTGGCGTGTAGGGAATATGGTGTTAGTGACCATACATTTTACAGACCTTCGGCACATGATTTTTGGGGTAATGTGGTCGGTATTACGCCCGTGCGCTTTACTTTCCCAGAAAAAAAAAATTCGGTACCCATTAAAGGCTGGGTGAACCGGAAGCCGTTGGTTGGGATCGAACCCAACCTCTTGTCCTTTGTAGCCCATTTCCATAATCACTGAGCTATCGCGGCTCCCCCAGCATCTCTTTGTCTACCTCTATCTTTTCGACCTTCTATTTTTCCTGTTCTCACTACGTATTTCAAACCACATCTCCTCCACACATGCCCCACACATGCACCACACATATGGATTGCTTAATCATATTTATGTTCTTATCATCATCATGTGCCATACCGGTTGGCGTAGGTGATCATGTCCCTCCACAATCTTCTAGCTACAGTGCATCGTATCAGTTCTGTTGTTGACTGTTTTCCATCCCATGACACCAAGCTATCCAGTATTTTCTCTCTTTGTCACCCGCGATCTCTCTTTCCTTTTATTTTGCCAGTTGTAACCAAATATTCCAACTTTCCTCTTCTCATGATGTGCCCGAAAAATGTTGATTGCTTCTTTCTGATGTTTTTTAAGAGCTGCCTTTTTGTGTTGGCCTCTTCGAGAAGATCTTATACGATTTCGAAAAATGGACCGTGTGTGAAGAGTTAATCAGAGAATTGCAAGTTATAGAAATTAAATGTTGCACTAAGACATTTCATATAGAAAACACAGAAACAGAAAGGTTCAAGATTACCATCAATAGCGTAGACTAACACGACAAGTTTCTGGCACTGGTCAGGAAAGAGAAATAAATATCACAGACTGGGCATGGTCCACAAATGACAAATTCTGAATCCGGAAAACAACAGAAAGAATTAACCTCTGTTTTCTTACTATTCAGACTGACTAACAAATTTTACCAGGTTATAATTGAACGTGGGAGCCGCGATAGCTCAGTTATTAGTGAACTGGACTACAAAGGATAAGAGGTCGGGTTCGATCCTGATCGACGGATTCCGGGTTCGCCCAGCCTTAAATTGATACCGGATTTTGTCTGGGAAATTAAAACGGCACTGGCGTAATACCGACCACATTACCCCACAAATCATGTACTGAAGCTTTGTAAAAAGTATGGTCACTAACACCATATTCCCTATACGTCACTTGGCGTGACCGGCACTTAACTTTTTTTAAAACAAATAATAATTGAACCTAACACGTTTACTTGATGTAATGTAATTTTTTGTTTTAAATTACAAAGCGTTAGTACAAGTCATAAACAACTCTGTGATACAGATAACCCTCACTATTATTGTATCAACGACATATAATAACATGAGGTTCGAGTGACTTGACACACAGGATAGACATATTTCGATTATTTTTGTTTTGAATGTTTCGTTATTAGTTTTACTTACATATCCGTGTGTGTGTTTTTTTTGTTTGTTCCTGCTGAAGGCCTATTAGACCGAAACGTCGTTTAATCTGTGTCGTCCACTAATCACGTAAAGCTTCTAACATACCATTTTTTTCTATTTTTTAATTATTCCTCCTATAATAACATGAGCATATTTCCAGGACTTGTACCGAGCCTCCACCCGCCAATGATGGACAAGCCTCATCCGCTTCGACTGTACTCACATTTACATCCGTCGATCGTGAGCTCATCTTTCTATCAGGAGAGCCAGGACCCGACGCATCCACGACCACGCAGTGGCGGCAACATCGCTAACAGTGGCGGCAACAGCCAAGCAGGGGTTAAGGGCGTACATAGATTGGAGGAGAACATTCTCAAGAGAAAGCAAGAAACGATCTCGCCAGGGCTTCTATCAAGAGAAAATGACAAAGATGGTCATAGAGAAGGTGCCGCTGACTCCAGTAATGGTGAGTGATCTGTTCTGAGAAAGTTTGTTACGTAGCTTGTTGGTTGGTTAATTGATTGGGCGGTTAGTCAGCTGAATAATTGATTCGATAGCTAATTGGTTGGTTGATTAGTTAGTTGAATAGTTACTGATTGATTGGTTGATTAGTTAGTTGATTCTTTGATTGATTAGTTCATTGATTCGTTAGATGATTCTTTGGTTGATTGGTTAGTTGATTCTTTGATTTATTCGTTAGCTGAGTAATTATTTGATTAGTTGGCTGATGATTTGTTAGCTGATTGATTAGTTGGGTAGTTAACTGATTTATTGGTTGACTGATTAGCCAGCTGGTTGATTAGTTGATTGATTAGTTAACTGATTTATTGGTTCATTATTTAGCTGATTTATTGATTGGTTAGTTAGCTGATTTATTGGTTAGTTAGTTAGCTGATTTATTGGTTGGTTAGTTAGTTGATTTATTTGTTGTTTATTTGGCTGATTTATTGATTGGTTAGTTACCTGATTTATTGATTGGTTATTTAGCTGATTTATTGGTTGGTTAGTTAGTTGATTTATTTGTTGTTTATTTGGCTGATTTATTGATTGGTTAGTTACCTGATTTATTGATTGGTTATTTAGCTGATTTATTGGTTGGTTAGTTAGTTGATTTATTTGTTGTTTATTTGGCTGATTTATTGGTTTATTATTTAGCTGATTTATTGGTTGGTTAGTTAGCTGATTTATTGGTTTGTTATTTAGCTGATTAATTGGTTGGTTAGTTAACTGATTGATTGGTTGGTTAGTTAGCTGATTTATTGGTTGGATAGTTAGTGGATTTTTTGGTTGATTATATAACTGATTTATTGGTTGGTTAGTTAGTTGATATATTGGTTCGTTATTTAGCTGATTTATTGGTTGGTTAGTTAATTTTTTGATTGCTTAGTTAGCTAAATTATTAGTTGTTCAGTGAGCTGATAGATTGGTTGCTTGGATAATTTGTTGGATGATTAGTAAGCCGATTGTTACAACCAGAAGATTTCGCGAGACTACAAACAGTCTCCTTACTATGTGTTCCTGAAAGTTATATTGTAGCTTTCATTGGACAGGAAAAAAAAACATTCGACCGAATAAACAGAGAACAACTGTGGGAGATACTAACAACATATGGAGTAAATCAACATCTAACCAACCTAATTAATAGTCTCTACATCAACAGCAGCTGCACGGTCTAAACAACAGCAGGCTAAACAGACCACTTGGAAGTTAGATCAGGTGTAAGACAGGGGTGTGTACTACAGTGTTAGTCATGCCTCGTATCGCTGTGTGCATGTCTGTGTTAGTCACATCTCCTATCTTTGTGTGTGCATGTCTGTGTTAGTCACCTCTAGTGACTAGGGCAGATGGTGCTCGTAAACCTGGGAGGGCCGACCATCTAAGGGCAGAATCCCCCTACAGAAAAGACCATCTGCTGCCTTGCAGGAAGATTGGGGACAATCAAAGGCTAAGGAATGCAAATCTGAATAAAATGCTGGCTGAAATCGGATGCACGGGGCCACTGGCGCAGAACACAGTGCAACGTTTTAACGGGTGTTCAATCAGAGTGGATCTGGCAGACTCTAATTGTGATGCTCTGTCTGTGGGGGCGATCAACACACTTAACCTGACAGCTGACTTCATGCGAGAGTCTGGAATCCTACTCTGACTGAGTCCTGATCGCAGAGAGAGAGAGAGAGAGAGAGAGAGAGAGAGAGAGAGAGAGAGACAGAGAGATATACATGGACTATATATCCAAGTTAGCCAACCCATTAGAGGAGATCAACGAGCTTTTATTTGCAGACGATCACATTGAAAAATAGAAGACCTACAAGAACACTTAAATAGACTCAGCAGCACAGGCATAAAATACAACATGAAAATCAACATCAACAAAACAGAAGTCATGAATATCGCAAAAGAGAAGCAAAACATCAACATAACTATAGCCGGCAGACAACTAAAACAAGTAGAGGAATTTAAATACCTAGAAACTTTAGTAACAAACGACAATTCACAAACAGCATAAATAGACCCAAGAAGCATCAAAGCTTGTCAAATCTTTGGACAGCTATCATCACTAGTGTCCAACAAGGAAATAACTCTAGAGGCAAAACGGGCACTCTACAATACAGTCTTCATCCCAAAGTTGTGCTTCCAATGCCAGTCTTGGACCCTAGATGCAAGAACAATAAAAAAAAATAACCTCTACGGAGATGAAATATGTTAGACGAATGACATGAAACAGTCTGAGAGATAAGATCAGAAATGAAGAACTGAGAAAAAAGCTAGAAATAATCCCCTCAATAGAATATATAAAGAAAAAAACAGAAAAATTGGTTTGGCCATGTGACAAGGCAGAAAGATCAAAACAAAACACAACGAGCCCTCAATAAACGTTTCGAGAACATCGGACCCAAAGGCCGACCACGAAAAAGATGGATCGACGGAATACTGGAAACACTAGGAAACATAATAGCATTAGAGGCGAACAGAAAGCAAACTATATCTCCAGTCGACGCTGAAAGGCAAATGTGGAAGGAAAGAAGGAAAGAGGAAGTAGAACGTTATATGTTTAGTCAACTATATCATCATCATCAAGTACCAAGTCTGCTGGCGTAGGTGATCATGTGTATCCACAACTTTCGATCACGACATATTTATCATTTCTGCTGTCAATACCTTCTGCCAAGCCATTCTCTTAAGCTGTCTGGTATCTTTTCTTTTTGCTTCCCTCTATCTCTTCGTCCCTCAATTTTCCAAATTTATTAAAAATATATTTAATTAGTCAACTATCATCATCAAGTACCGGGCCTACTGGCGTAGGTGATCATGTCTCTCCACAACTTTCGATCTCGGCAGCTATTTATCATTTCTGTTGTTGACCTTCTGCCAAGCTATTCTCTTAAGCTGTCTGTTATTTTTTCTCTTTGCTCTCCTCTATCTCTTCGTCCCTCAATTTTCTCAATTGTTACAATATATTCCAGTTGTTCTCTTCTCATTACATGGCCAAACAATGATGATTGTTTCTTCCTAATATTTGAAATTAGCTCTCTTTTTGTTTTGACCTCTCTCAGAACATCTTCATTGCTCTTATTAGCTGTCCATGGTTTTCTCAACATTCTTCTGTAAAATCACATTTCTACAGACTCCAGTGATTTTCTTGTCTGTTGTCCTATTGTCCATGATTCGCATCCATATGTTAAGACTGGCTCTACATAACATTTAAGAACTCTTTTAGTCAACTATATAAATGTCAATAAACTGTGAGCGTTATCTTGTTAAACTCTCTCCCAGATTCCATAGGATCACCAAACACGTCGTCGCCGCCCACGTGCCCTACGTCAAAGTTGTACCTGACCTCAGCGATCCCCAACGTGGTCGTACCCACACCAATCAACCCCCTGAACCCGGGCGGCCCGCTACACCTGCCACCACACTACCAGCTGACGCCGCCCACCAGTGTCCAGGTATCACTCCAGTCGCAGCCGATGTTTTCACATCCCTGTTTACAGGTAACATCAATCTCGTCATAGCAAACAGATGTACAAGTCCTCTTCTTTTCTTCATCTTCTTCTTCTTCTTCTTCTGCTTCCCATAAACCCTTTGGATCGCTGGAATACCACTGATCGACTTCGTTAATCTTCTCCATGCATATCTCTATCTACACCCATTGATAGACTTCGTTAATATTCTCCATGTATATCTATATCATATAGTGTATCTATATAGTGTATCCATTGGAACACCAATTCTAGACAAATCTGGATTAATGCTAACAACAAGCGCAGACATAAAAGCCCGTTGGGCAGAACACTTCAAAGAAATTCTTAACCGTCCACTACCTCACAGTTTAATAGATTTTGAAGCTGAAACACCAGCAGCAGAATTAGATGTAAATTTAGATGACTTCACCTTGAGTGAAATAGAAACCACCTTAAAGCTAATGACCAATAACAAGGCTGCTGGAGAGGATAAGTTAACAGCTGAGATCCTCAAGGCAATTGATAGCCATAATTTAATACATCTCCAAAAAATGTTCAACATCATTTGGAAAACAGAGAAGACGCCTCATAAATGGAAAAAAGGAATCATTGTTAAGATCCCAAAAAAGGGCAATCTTAGAGATTGTAACAACTGGAGAGGCGTGACACTTTTGTCAGTTGCCTCAAAGTTATTCTGTAAAATCATCCTAAATAGAATAAAGGATTCAATAGATACAGTAATGCGTGAAGAACAGGCAGGGTTTAGAAAAGGGAGAAGCTGTCTTGACCACATTTTCACTCTACGACTTATATTGGAGGAACACATTGAAAAGCAAAAACCTTTTGTACTTAACTTCATCGACTTCAAAAAAGCATTTGATAGTATTCATAGAGATTCTTTGTGGAAAATTCTGAAGCAATATGGCTTACCATCAAAAATCATAAATATTATCAAAGACATGTATGATGGTTACACATGTGCAGTTCGAACAGAGGAAGGACTGAGCGAATGTTTCCCAATAGAAACTGGGGTTAAACAAGGATGTATTTTATCGCCCTTGTTATTTGGAATTGTTATGGACTTCATAATGAAGAAATGCTGCACTGGTAATAAAGGCATCGAATGGATACAAGGAGACCATTTGGAGGACCTCGACTTTGCTGATGACATAGTTCTCATCAGCAGTCAGATAAAAACGATGCAGGAAAACACAAATGAACTATCATCAATAGCCAGCAAAATTGGGCTTGAGGTCAATCATGAAAAGACTAAAGTCATGAAAAGTTTAATTCCAACAAGTGACAAAATATACATGGAAAACAAACCAGTAGAAGAGATCGATCACTTTATCTATCTTGGAAGTCACATTGATCGAGAAGGGGATACGAGCAAAGAAATTAGAATCAGACTGGCTAAAGCAGCAATGTCTTTCAGAAGCCTTGAAAAGTTGTGGAAATCAAAACTCATTAGCACAAACACAAAACTTAGGCTATTCAAATCAAATGTACTATCAACCCTTACGTATGCGTGTGAAAGCTGGAAAACAACAAGAGATATAGAAACAAAGTTGAACGCATTCGAAAATAAATGTCTAAGGAAAATACTTGGTATAGAATGGAACGAATTCAAAACAAACGAGGAAATTAGAGAAATCGCCAATCAACCACTAATATCTTCAGTAATAAAGAAAAGACGATGGTCATACGTTGGACATGTGATGAGAAGAGATAATAATCGAATAGCAAAGCAAGCCCTCATATGGGAAACAACAGGTAAAAGAAAAAGAGGAAGACCCAGGGAGACACTGAGAAGAACATTGATGAGAGAGGCAAGAGCAGCAGGAATCGGCTCCATCAATGAGATAGAACTGCTTGCACAGAACAGAGACAGATGGCGAGATTTGATAAAATATCTTTAAAAGAAAACTGCTAGAACAAAAATTCATATAGGAGAAGGTGTATCTTGGTCTACGCCCTATGGGCCGGTTACGGCTCGAAAGGACAATAGATAGATAGATATCTATATCTCCAACCATTCATAGACTTCGTTAATCTTCTCCATGTATATATCTATCTACAACCATTCATAGACTTCGTTAATATTCTCCATGTATATATATATCTACAACCATTCATAGACTTCGTTAATCTTCTCCATGTATATATATATCTACACCCATTCATAGACTTCTTTAATATTCTCCATGTATATATA
The DNA here is from genome assembly GCA_032433765.1 of Megaustenia siamemsis. Taxonomy (NCBI): domain Eukaryota; kingdom Metazoa; phylum Mollusca; class Gastropoda; order Stylommatophora; family Ariophantidae; genus Megaustenia; species Megaustenia siamemsis. The sequence continues at coordinate 42,694,946 of JAVIAB010000059.1, read as the reverse complement.
TATCTACAACCATTCATAGACTTCGTTAATATTCTCCATGTATATCTATATCTACACCCATTCATAGACTTCGTTAATCTTCTCCATGTATATATATATATATATATATATCTACAACCATTCATAGACTTCGTTAATATTCTCCATGTATATCTATATCTACACCCATTCATAGACTTCGTTAATATTCTCCATGTATATCTCTATCTACACCCATTCATAGACTTCGTTAATCTTCTCCATGTATATATATATATATATATATATATATATATATATATATATATATATATATATATCTACAACCATTCATAGACTTCGTTAATATTCTCCATGTATATATATATCTACACCCATTCATAGACTTCGTTAAGATTCTCCATGTATATCTCTATCTACACCCATTCATAGACTTCGTTAATCTTCTCCATGTATATATATATATATCTACAACCATTCATAGACTTCGTTAATATTCTCCATGTATATATATATATATATATCTACACCCATTCATAGACTTCGTTAATATTCTCCATGTATATCTCTATCTACACCCATTCATAGACTTCGTTAATCTTCTCCATGTATATCTCTATCTACAACCATTCATAGACTTCGTTAATATTCTCCATGTATATATATATATATCTACACCCATTCATAGACTTCGTTAATATTCTCCATGTATATATATATCTACACCCATTCATAGACTTCGTTAATATTCTCCATGTATATCTCTATCTACACCCATTCATAGACTTCGTTAATCTTCTCCATGTATATCTATATCTACACCCATTCATAGACTTCGTTAATATTCTCCATGTATATATATATATCTCCAGCCATTCTTTTTGATTCCACGAAGTCGAGGCTTATCCAACCTTTGATATTATCTTCCCATCTCTTTCAATCCATAATGTGACCATATCTAATCAATTTAAACATATAAGACCAACTAAATCTTATACAAGTCCAGTTAAAATGTAAAAGACTAATTTAACCACAGTAGACTATACATATTTCAAGTCTAGTCAGACATAAGTAAACATACAGGAATATATTATCCTTATTTATAACTCTGCAAGCTCTTAGTCTTAGGACCATCGCCATTCTAGCATTTGAAAACGGACTATAAGCAATTCATGTTTGACGATAGAAGTGAGGGGAAACAATGTTTTCAGCGTTTTGTTGAACCAATCACGTAGGAGAGGGTTGGAAGGGGAGGGGGTGTAACTTATATACCATCAATAACGTTTAACTCTGTCAAGACCAGAACAGGAAACACGTTATTTTTAGGTTTGAACCAGATTAATTTTCCTGTTTCAACAAATTTTACCATATACCTTTTTGATTTGACTACTTCACACAATAATTGAGGTAAATGTGGCATGTGTTACACATCACTGGAAAGGGAAATGGACACGTACAATGGAAATAGCAAAATATCTATGACATGAGATTATTTGAAGGAATAAATATATTTAAAAAAATATAAAATACTCAAGGTAGATAATTTTTAATTCAAAATATTATAAAGAGTTGAACAAATAAAAAAAAAGATGATCAACATCAGAAAGTAGTAATTATTATTTCGTGAGTCTCAAGTGAGAAGAGCTAGTGGAGTAGGCACAGTCCGCCATGTAAATGTAGACACACTGTAACCGATGTCATCTTTGGGCTTTCTTGAAGCTGAATCAAACAAAAAATCAAGCTGTTCACCAGTAAACGAACAGGTATTATGAAGAAATTGGCAGGAACGAACTGGGGAGCAGACAGCAATATCTTGAAACGACTATATGAAGGAAGAGTAAGACCAGTTCTGAAGTATGTAGTCACAGCCTGGGCTACAGCTTCCAAATCACAGCTTAGCAAAATTAACAGAACACTAAACCAGGCTGCCCGTATCATGGATACTTGCATTAATAGGAAAGTACAAATATACAATTTATTTCCGGTCTGTGATCGTTACCCTATGCTATAGTCATTGAGAACGTCATCGTGTAAGACACTACTGCAATAGCCAATTTTTTAGTTGGCTGCGTGGTAGTGTGCCAAGCGTTCGGCTTCTCGTGGCAAGGCGCGGTGCCACTGAGTACGGGTTCGATCCCACTTCGGACCATATATTGTTCTTCGTTTTTTTCTATTGTTGTTTGTCTGTCAATTTTTCCGAGTGCTAACACATACTTCTTTGTTCTATTATTCCCTATTATCGCCTCGGAAGTTCCCCATATAATAATATTTATGTATTATTATTTGTACCCAGTATATAATCACTGGGAACTACTATTCGTGCTGTTTCGTCCAATAAATGTTTGTCTACAACACAAGTATTCAGCCCTACTGGGAGATACTTGCATTAATAGGAAAGTACAAATATACAATTTATTTCCGGTCTGTGATCGTTACCCTATGCTATAGTCATTGAGAACGTCATCGTGTAAGACACTACTGCAATAGCCAATTTTTTAGTTGGCTGCGTGGTAGTGTGCCAAGCGTTCGGCTTCTCGTGGCAAGGCGCGGTGCCACTGAGTACGGGTTCGATCCCACTTCGGACCATATATTGTTCTTCGTTTTTTTCTATTGTTGTTTGTCTGTCAATTTTTCCGAGTGCTAACACATACTTCTTTGTTCTATTATTCCCTATTATCGCCTCGGAAGTTCCCCATATAATAATATTTATGTATTATTATTTGTACCCAGTATATAATCACTGGGAACTACTATTCGTGCTGTTTCGTCCAATAAATGTTTGTCTACAACACAAGTATTCAGCCCTACTGGGAGATACTTGCATTAATAGGAAAGTACAAATATACAATTTATTTACGGTCTGTGATCGTTACCCTATGCTATAGTCATTGAGAACGTCATCGTGTAAGACACTACTGCAATAGCCAATTTTTTAGTTGGCTGCGTGGTAGTGTGCCAAGCGTTCGGCTTCTCGTGGCAAGGCGCGGTGCCACTGAGTACGGGTTCGATCCCACTTCGGACCATATATTGTTCTTCGTTTTTTTCTATTGTTGTTTGTCTGTCAATTTTTCCGAGTGCTAACACATACTTCTTTGTTCTATTATTCCCTATTATCGCCTCGGAAGTTCCCCATATAATAATATTTATGTATTATTATTTGTACCCTGCCCGTATCATCACTGGTGCTATGAAATCTACACCTATCGAGACTCTAGAAACAGTAACAGGTTTACAACCCTTGGAAGACAGACAGAAAACTAAAGTAATGCAACAAGCGGAGAAATATAAAAGTCTCCCTAGCCACCCCATGCACCAAAAAATAAATAGTTTTGGTAAAGGAAGACTAAAGAGGAGCAACTTCGCTGCAATCTCTAAAGAACTGGCAACTAGTGACCCAGTACTGTCCCAAATAATGCCGAAACCCATAAGTCCATCTGATATGACTCCTCATGGGAAACACAAAATACCAGAACTTAAGGAAGACATAATAGGAATCATGAAAAAAGGCACCCAAACAGACACAGAGAGAAAGCACATAGCAGAATACCACCAGAAATGGAGGAGGAGGTGTGTTCTTGAGGCTGAATAACCAGGAAGAGATCATCAAGTTAATAGCTATGGGGAAATTCTCAAACAACTATAAAGCAGAAACCGAAGCCCTCAAAGATGCTGCAAAACTGACTATCCAACACAAAAATAACATGCACAAGATAATGATAATACTGACTGATGCACTGTCAGTACTAACAGCTCTAAAAACTCCCAGGAACAGCGAGTAAGATTACTTGAGAACAACCCTAGACCAACTGTGCAATAACTTCCAGAGAGTGGTCATCCAGTGGATACCATCATACTGTAACATACACGGAAACGAACGCGCAGACAAATTAGTTAAAGAGGGAGGGAGATTACCACAAGAGAACCATCTGGTCAGCTACGATGAAGCCAATTTCATCATCAAAGGCCAGTATCATGAAAAATGGAAACAAGAACACCCAAAGTATACGAGAGGGATGGATACCTCCAACTATCAAGGAGGGATCAAGTCATCATACTTCGCCTACGCGCTGGCCACAACAGAATGAGAAACATATTCAAAAACTTAAAATAGGAACTACCAGCCTATGCCACTGTACACTGGATAACATGGCAACAAAACATGTTCTACAGGATTGCCCCCAGTACACAGACCTGAGAAGGACAATGTGGTCCACACCCACCTCCCTGGAAGAGAAACTATACGGGGCAACCAAACCACTTCAACAGACAACTGCCTTCATAAGAGAGTCCTGAATTAAATTAATTAATTAATTATCTGAATAAAATGCTGGCTGAAATCGAATGCACTGGGCCACTGGCGCAGAACACAGTGCAACGTTTCAACAGGTATTCACTTAAGCAGACAGCTGCCTTCATGAGAGAGTCTGGAATTCTACTCTGATTGAGTCTTGATCGCAAGAGAGAGAGAGAGAGAGAGAGAGAGAGAGAGAGAGAGAGAGAGATAGAGAGATAAGAGAGTCTGGAATCCTAGTCTGAATGAGCCATGATCGCAGAAGCAGAAGAAGAAGCTGAATCGAATGACATCATTGATGTGTAGTTTGATGTTTTCTTGATGTCTTTACTCGCATATGCTGTAGCAGCATGTATGTGACGTGTACGACTGCCTATTTCTTTTACCTGTCACAGGTGGCTCTAATATAGAGCTACTATATAGTACCGATGAACACTTTTTCTATTAATTATTAAAAAAGACACGAATTATTATTATGCAATGTGACTGTATCATTGTAACGTATAGTTGTTTGTTATTTCCTACATCCGATAGCTGTTATCTCCTCATCTACCACACCCAATTCTGTCATTTGCGAACGCAGCAAGCTGGTCGTTGCACCGACTCACGTCATTGGCCGAGGAGATTGTCTTTGCATGCATTACGTGGGCACGTATGCTACCAGCATTTTCCTCATTGGATGAGTCCGATAAAAGGGTGTTGTTTGAGGCAACTTGGGCGGAGCTTTTCATTCTTGTTGGTGCAGAGAAGGGACTCATCTTTGACACAAGTAAATAATCGTTTGTTATAAAACAATGGTAGTGTTGTGTGTTTCTCATGTATTATATATTGTAATTTAATTTGTTGAAGTCTCTTGTACGAGGCTAGTTGCTTTTAATCAGGTATTGGATTTGGCAATGGTTACGTTGTGTTGTAGCGCGTGGTTCTCAAGAGATTAGTATTTTTCTAAACAAAAGTAGAAACAAATGGTAAAGTTCCAGCAATGAATGTGTTAAAAGACAACACAGAAGGTCCGATTTTGCGGCCTAAAGCTGGCCTTCTGCTTGAACATAGAAACTAGAAACGCTCAAAGGTCAAGCCAAAACATAGTAAGAATACAGTACAAATTGCAAAAATCTCTCCTCTTATCTTAGAGTTCAGCCGTTAAGAAGACTGGGAAGTTGTGTGGTTAGTTTACACTACAATCTTTGGCTTGAGGCCAACAACATCAGTTTAGGCTACACTGGCTACAGTCTTTGGCTTGAGGCCAACAACATCAGTTTAGGCTACAGTCTTTGGCTTGAGGCCAACAACATTAGTTTAGGCTACAGTCTTTGGCTTGAGGCCAACAACATTAGTTTAGGCTACAGTCTTTGGCTTGAGGCCAACAACATCAGTTTAGGCTACAGTCTTTGGCTTGAGGCCAACAATATCAGTTTAGGCTACAGTCTTTGGCTTGAGGCCAACAACATCAGTTTAGGCTACAGTCTTTGGCTTGAGACCAAAAACAACAGTTTAGGCTACAGTCTTTGGCTTGAGGCCAACAACATCAGTTAACGCTACAGTCTTTGGTTTGAGGCCAACAACATCAGTTAACGCTACAGTCTTTGGCTTGAGGCCAACAACATCAGTTAACGCTACAGTCTTTGGCTTGAGGCCAACAACATCAGTTTACGCTACAGTCTTTGGCTTGAGGCCAACAACATCAGTTTACGCTACAGTCTTTGGTTTGAGGCCAACAACATCAGTTTACGCTACAGTCTTTGGCTTGAGGCCAACAACATCAGTTTTCCACAAATTTGCTTAACATTCCTTTCATGGGCAACGGCCATTTTTGGCTTGTTCTATTCGACTTTTAACTTCAAAGGTTTCTTTAACGTGCGCGAGTGAGCACGGGACTCGCCGTTTGTTTCGCCGTTATCCGAGAAGGCTGGGAATTAGATCTCATAACCCAGAGACCAGCGATCAGCGACTCAGAGTTGCGTGTCTGCATCCAGGTCGGCGAACAACGGAGCTAATCCAGACTCTACTCGACCTCCCAACTGTCCCGCTGGGAACAGATTAACAAATAGCCAGTGGTCAAGCGATTGGGGACAGAAGATTAAAGGCATGTGAAAATGGATGTGTCGGGCCGAAGGGTACAGACATTGTGGCCTGCCATACAATAACGACACAGTGCATCTACGTCACTAAATGTTATTTTAATGGCGATCTCGATACGGAGAAATAATCATTGATGAACTGGGAATGGGATCTCACTACGGAGGAATAATCATTGATGAACTGGGAATGGGATCTTACTACCCAGGGAGAGCCAACGGGAGGAGGGTTAAGCCAAGAGGAAAACATGGATTCCAAGTGAAAACACCGCCTATGGCGAGATTCTATCTCAGGACATTCCTGTCAAGAGTTTAACGTTCTGCCTCTAGACCATTCCGTCCCCCAAATTCCAATTCAAAATGAAAAATGGAAACAACTGAAGTATCTTGATGAGACAAGTAACTCCCGGTAGGGCTGAATACTTGTGTTGTAGATTATCTGGAGATACTTGTCTTAATAGGGAAATACACATACACAATTTATTTTCGAGCTGTGATCGCAGCCCTATGCTATAGTCATGAGAACACCTGCGTGAAAGACATCGTCAATGATAGCTAATTTTGTAGTTAGCCGAGTTGGCAGTGTCCCCTAGCGTTTGGCTTTTCGTGGCAAGGCGCTGTGCCAAGGAGTACGGGTTCGATCCTTCTTCAGACCATATATTGTTCTTTGTTTTGTTGTTGCTGTTGATTATTTGTAATTCTTTTCGAGTGCTGTAAACATAAATCTTCATCCTATGATTTGCTGGAAAGTTATCTCACATATGAGGTCACATACGTCACATCCTGTTCATACATCAGGTTCCTTGCTGGCAATGGAGTCCCCTTCTGACGATGACAAGAAACCGATTTTCTCATCAACCATGTACAGTCAGCTTCTGGAGATCAGAGACATCATCCACAGCTTTCACGCCATTAAAGTCGATCCAACGGAATGGTCGTGTCTCAGATCGGTGGTTCTCTTCAGACACTGTGAGTAGCGATGCTGTGCTAGCATCGTTTTGCTACAATTGCTGGATATATTAGCAGTGTATTGCTATAATGAATGGATGTGCTTGCCGCGCTTTGTTATAATGATTGAATGTGGTATGACTGCTTTGTTATAATGATTGAATGTGGTATGACTGCTTTGTTATAATGATTGAATGTGGTATGACTGCTTTGTTATAATGACTCGATGTAGTATGACTGCTTTGTTATAATGACTGAATGTGGTATGACTGCTTTGCTATAATAACTGGATGTGGTATGACTGCTTTGCTATAATAACTGGATGTGGTATGACTGATTTGCTATAATGACTGGATGTGGTATGACTGCTTTGCTATAATGACTGGATGTGCTGGCAGTGCCTTGCTACAGTAATTGGATATGTTAGGAAATGTGGTTAAGGTTGGTGGTAAAAAGAATTTGGTTCAAGTATTGGTATAAATGATTGGCAAAACACAATTTGTTTGATTCAAGTGGTTGCAATAGCGTTACAGATCTCTTGTTGGTAATTATGTTGTACTTCATTATATGATATCATGAACAGAAACAGAAAACAAATTGAACAAAAGAGTACAACAAGTTATGGGAGTACATGACTTTTTGACTTTTGTGACGAGACTTTTGACTTTTGTGAAGAGACATGCACTTTTGACTTTTGTGACGAGACACGCCACGCACATTTTGACTTTTGTGAAGAGACACGATAATATACAAATTACAGGGAAAAAGATATCGGGGACGACAAAGAGATAAAATACTAGATAGCTTGGTGTCATGGCAGGAAATACAGTCAACAACAACATTGATATGATGCACTGTGTATAGAAAATTGTTAAAGGACATGATCACCTACTCCAACCGGTATGAAACATGATAATGATGATGAAGAGACACACAAAGAGATGGCTTGGCAAAGATCATTCAGCAAAAACCTGTGAAACGAGAAAGTGGAAAAGACAGAGAGATATATAGATAGAGACAGAGAGAGAAAGTGGGAAAGACAGAGAGATATATAGATAGAGACAGAGAGAGAAAGTGGGAAAGACAGAGAGATATATAGATAGAGACAGAGAGAGAAAGTGGGAAAGACAGAGAGATATATAGATAGAGACAGAGAGAGAAAGTGGGAAAGACAGAGAGATATATAGATAGAGACAGAGAGAGAAAGTGGGAAGGACAGAGAGATATATAGATAGAGACAGAGAGAGAAAGTGGGAAAGACAGAGAGATATATAGATAGAGACAGAGAGATATATAGATAGAGACAGAGAGAGAAAGTGGGAAAGACAGAGAGATATATAGATAGAGACAGAGAGATATATAGATAGAGACAAAGAGAGAAAGTGGGAAAGACAGAGAGATATATAGATAGAGACAGAGAGAGATATAGATAGAGACAGAGAGATATATAGATAGAGACAGAGAGATATATAGATAGAGACAGAGAGATATATAGATAGAGACAGAGAGAGAAAGATATAGGAGTAGTAAGAGCTTGCACGCCACGAGCATCCCTTTTAGTTGGATAAATAGTAGGAGGAAGGAGTAAAAGGTTTACATTTTGGTAAGTACAAGAGTTATATGCAGATTGCGCCAAGCCAGACTGGCGCAATGATATATATATATATATATATATATATATATATATATATATATATATATATATATATATATATATATGTATAGGACTATGTCTAGAAGAAGTATGGTAGGTTGGTTGAGCTCTCGAAGAGGGTAGTAGGGGAATAATTGAGTAGATTGGTTAATGAGTAATGAGTGATGAGATCGATGTTTCCCCGCCATTTTCAACTACCAATAGGCGCGAGTGTATGTTGCCCAGTTCTATAGACCACGCCCACACCTTAAGCGAAACTACCATATTAGGAAATAGCGTTATGTCAGTTACTTCATAGATTTGTGCATATATACTTATAATAATAATAAATTAATATTTATTATATCATTGCGGACGTAAAAGGACCATATTTACGATAGATACTGTCATATTCAGGCATATATTAGCTACTCTCGCTGACGACATGAACGGGCAGTTAAATTTTCTCCCAGTCTTGCGTAGGTAGGACAGGGATCAATACTCGGGGCGCGTGTCGTGCATGCAAGAAAGTTTTAAAGACGCGACGTCGGCTCCACACGGGTACATTTGTTTGGCCAGATTCGTAATCTGAGATCCGTCTCTAAGGTTTTTAAACAGAACTATGTAATGACTGTTGAGACTTATCGTCCGCTGTTCCTTGCTTTTACTAAAGAGATTCTGTACTATATACACGACGCTTATATTTCTATGATGATTTCCCTTGGTAAATAGTTTCGTGACCCTCTCGTCAGCTTCGTCCATCAGATCGTCTATGACCAAAAGACGTCTCCCATCTCCTCGCCATTGCTCCATGTCGGGGAGCCCTTCGCTAAACTGAACACCCTTCATTGTTTCGTACATCGGTTGCCAATCACTATAACAGGCGCGGGATTTACCATTTCTGACACGTGTTCGATACATTTTTAAACTAACACACTTTTCCCGTACCCCGTCGGCCCTGCGACTAACGCGGTAAACGGATGTTTCCAGGTTGCATCCATACCTACGACTGTCGTGATGTAGATTTATATTGCTATTTTATAACTTACGAACCTTATTTCATAGCACGTTCACACGGGGGACACAATTGACACGCTCACGAGATACGCGTATCGAGAATATTAGTATTGTTATTAACCTATGTCGTATTGTCTGTTAGCCACGTAGCGAGACAGACTGCTCATTAGTTTACATAGCAACCTGTTGCAGTTCCTCTTAAAGCATTTAGAAATCGATACTCTTATAGGAGAGCAGTATTGATCCGTGTCCTACCTACGCAAGGCTGGGAGAAAATTGAACTGCCCGTTCATATCGTCAGCGAGAGTAGCCAATATATACCTGAATATGACAGCATCTATCGTAAATATGGTCCCTTTACGTCCGCATGGATATAATAAATATTAATTTATTATTATTATAAGTATATAAGCACACATCTATGAAGTAACTGTGACATAACGCTATTTCCTCTTGTTACTTACCAAAACTCTCTAACTCTTGTACTTACCAAAGTAAAACTCATCCTCCTTCCTCCTACTATTTATCCAAATAAAAAATGATACTCGTAGCGTGCAAGCTCTTACTACTTATAGGAAGATAGCATGGGAGGACGGACAGGCGTGGACGTCGCAGAGTCCCAAAGAATTACTGAAGAAAGAGATCAATGGAGAAAGCTGATGAAGTCCGTCAGCAGTGCCTCATGGGATTATGGATAGTAGTAGAAGAAGAAGTTGCACTTCTCTTTTAAGTAATGTGTTGCACTTCTCTCTTTGGTAATTGTGTTGTATATATATGTGACACCACAGACATGCCATGTCTGGGAAAAGCGCTTGGAGTGCCAGAAAAGACAGAATCAGATAGAGTAGGCATTGAACCAATCCTAAGCTGAATACAGAAATAACCAATAAACTGGTTTGCCCATCTAGAAAGAATGTCACGTGATTACTTATCTTACAAGGCGTGTTTGAAAAGAGAAGGGGGAAAAGCAAGAGACAGAGTATGATGGACAGACAAAACGGCAAAAAGGAACAATGGGTTAAGTCTCCAAGAGTGCGAGAACCTGAACTTTGTTTACTTCACCCACTAAACCCGAAAGGGTACAAAAGGAAGCGAAGAAAGAAAGTAAGAAAGAATGAAGAAAGAAAGAAGTGTTATATATCACTTTTTGTTAAAATTGTGTTGTAATTCGCTTTTTGGATAAATATAATGTGTTTCACTATTTTGTCATTGTGCCGTGAAAAGCAAATTTAAATATGGTTATGGTTATCGTTATGGAAGGCCCCGGTATCACTGCAAACGAATTAATATCCATAATTGCTCAACCGCCCGTGCCAGTGGAATCATCAGAATTAATATCTCATCTCCGAAACAAAGAAACGTAGCTGCAGTCCCCATCATAGCAGTCTCAAAACAAGCAAAAAACAAAAAAGGCGAAACTGCACAGAAAGTGAACACATCCATCTGTTCCCCGTCATACGATATCATCATTCATCGTAAGCAAGTCATCGGAATACCGAAACACGATAAAAACGGATCAAACGCACAGCACACGGTGTGTACATAGCACTAAACTCAGTAGCTCCTGCAGCACTTAAATCTGGTGTTATGACGTGTTACGTTGTAAACTTTCAAGGCACTGGTAGAGACATTCTCCACAGACATTGAAGTTGTACTGCATCATCATTTAATTGAAGACTCGACATTTTACGAAACTAAAATCCCGTGACTGCAGAAATTTAAGAGGTTAGCGCGGCACAAGAAAAGACAGATTGTTCAACTATTGAGCTATGTTATCATTTTCTTCTTCTTCTTCTACTTTCCTTCCTCATCTACCTTTCAGCGTCGAGGGGAGATAAAATTTGCGGTCTTTTGCTCTTCTGTTCGCCTCTGCTGCTATGTTTCCTAGTGATTTTAATATTCCATCGATCCATCTTTTTCGTGGTCGACCCTTGGGTCTGGTGTTCTCACAACGTTTGTTAAAGGCTCGTTGTGTTGTGTTTTGTTCTTTCTGCCTTGTCACGTGGCCAAACCATTTTATCTGTTGTTTCCTTATATATTCTAAGGCGGGGGCTATTCCTAGCTTTTTTCTCAGTTCTTCATTTCTGATCTTATCTCTCAGACTGTTTCCTGTCATTCGTCTAACACATTTCATCTCTGTAGATGTTATTTTCTTATTGTTCTTGCATCTAGGGTCCAGGTCTGGCATTGGTAGCACAACGTTGGGATGAAGATTGTATTGTATAATGCTCGTTTTGCCTCCAGAGTTATTTCCTTGTTGGACAATAGTGGTGATAATTGTCCAATGATTTGACAAGCTTTGTTGCATCTTGATTCCATCTCTGCTGTTTGAGAATTATCGTTTGTCAAAAGACTCCCTAGGTATTTGAATTCCTCTACTTGTTTTATTTGTCTGCCTTTTATAGTTATGTTGATGTTCTGTTTATTTTTGGCGACATTCATGACTTCTGTTTTGTTGATGTTGATTTTCATGTTGTATTTTGTGCCTGAGATTTTGAGTTTGTTTAAATGTTCTTGTAGGTCTTCTATTGTTTCATGTATTAGTGCCTGATCGTCTGCAAATAAATTCTCGTTGATGTCCTTTGTCTCTGATGGGTTGGCTAGCTTGCATATATGGTCCATGTATGTAATAAACAGTAGGGGGGATAGTACACACCCCTGTCTTACACTTGATCTAACTTCGAAGTGGTCTGTGTAGCCTGCAGCTGTTCTGACCCTGCAGCTGCTGTTGATGTAGAGTCTTTTAATAAGGTTGATTAGACGTTGGCTTACTCCGTATGTTGTTAGTATCTCCCACAGTTGTTCTCTGTTTACTCTGTCGAATGCTTTTTCCTGGTCAATGAAGGCTATGTACAAGTTTTGATTCTGTTCTGTCGTTTTTGTAATTTATCATTTTCTGCTTACTGAAAAGTAATGAGCACTTCTGATTATCAAAATGAACATCTATCTATCTATCTTTCGTTCGGCTGAAGTATTGTCTATATCTGCAATGTCGTTTCCTGTATAAATTTTACTGTCTTTTGTAATTCTTGCAGTGGCCCATATAGTTTTGTCTGTAGTGTTGTATCTATGGGTCAATGGATGTTTCCTCAGTCTACTATATTCAGTGCAATCTTTAAGTATGTGTTCAGCAGTCTGGGGCGCCTGTCCACATGTACAAGTAGTTGATGTGCCGATCTTGAATTTTGTATACATGTAACTGTGGAGTCGATTATGTCCTGTTCTGAGGCGTATAATGATATGATATTGGTTCCACTAATCGTTGGACTTGAATTGTTTCCAAGCATTTAATTTGACAAATCCTTTTCTGGCTATATCTAGCAAATATAATATGTTATTGTATGCGGACATAGATACTCGAGGATTGCAAGGAGCGGCCGAGGTTCAAAGATTGCAAGAGAAAGCCCACCTGACCCTCATGTCTCACTGCAGCAGAATGTACCCGACAGACGTGCTCAGAAACAACAGACTCCTTCTATTATTGCCCAGGTAGGAAAGAAAGAAAATTAGAGTGAAAAAATATCTTCTTCATCATCATCATCATCATCTTCTACTTCTTCTTCTTCCTCCTCTTCTTCTTCGTCCTCCTCCTCCTCTTCTTCTTCTTCCTCCGCCTCCTCTTCTACTTCTTCTTCTTCCTTCTTCTCCTCCTCCTCTTCTACTTCTTCTTCTTCCTTCTTCTCCTCCTCTTCTACTTCTTCTTCTCCTCCTCCTCTTCTTCTTCGTCCTCCTCCTCCTCTTCTTCTTCTTCCTCCTCCTCCTCTTCTACTTCTTCTTCTTCCTTCTTTTCCTCCTCCTCTTCTACTTCTTCTTCTTCCTTCTTCTCCTCCTCTTCTACTTCTTCTTCTCCTCCTCCTCTTCTTCTTCGTCCTCCTCTTCCTCTTCTACTTCTTCTTCTTCCTTCTTCTCCTCCTCCTCTTCTACTTCTTCTTCCTCCTCCTTCTCCTGCTCTTCTTCTTATCCTCTTCTTCTTCTTTGTCATCTTCTTCTTCTTTTCCTCCTCCTCCTTCTCTTCTTCTTCCTCTCTTCTTCTTCTTTTCCTCCTCCTCCTCCTTCTCTTCTTCTTCCTCTCTTCTTCTTCTTTTCCTCCTCCTCCTTCTCTTCTTCTTCCTCTCTTCTTTCTCTTCTTCTTCCTCTCTTCTTTATCTTCTTCTTCCTCCTTCTTCTCCTCTTCTACTTCTTCTTCTTTCTCTTCTTCCTCCTCCTCCTTCTCTTCTTCTTCCTCTCTTCTTCTTCTTTTCCTCCTCCTCCTTCTCTTCTTCTTCCTCTCTTCTTCTTCTTTTCCTCCTCCTCTTTCTCTTCTTCTTCCTCTCTTCTTTATCTTCTTCTTCCTCTCTTCTTCTTCTTTTCCTCCTCCTCTTTATCTTCTTCTTCCTCTCTTCTTCTTCTTTTCCTCCTCCTCTTTCTCTTCTTCTTCCTCTCTTCTTTATCTTCTTCTTCCTCTCTTCTTCTTCTTTTCCTCCTCCTCCTTCTCTTCTTCTTCCTCTCTTCTTTCTCTTCTTCTTCCTCCTTCTTCTCCTCTTCTACTTCTTCTTTCTCTTCTTCCTCCTCCTTCTCCTCCTCTTCTTCTTCAACGGTCAGCTGTTACTACGCATTTAGACCAGCGTGGGTCACGAGCAAGACTGTACTGTTAAGATCTTCCACACTAACCTCCAAGTTTGTCACGCAGAGTATTTCTCTGGACTTTATGCGTGTCCTTAGTCTGTTGAGAGTGTTGCAGTCATGTAGGACATGCCGTGCAGTTTATCTGGATGCTCCACAATCGCATGTTTCAACGTCACTGAGTCCCATCTTGTGTAGGTGTGCTCTGAGGTCACAGTGACTTGTTATGTGTCTGTAGACCTTGATCTGCTCATTTCTGTTGAGCTTGTTTAAGCTGTCATGTTCTGGCTCATATTTTACATATAGCTCTCTCCATTCTGTTTTCCTAGCGTGTTTCACGTTTGTAGGTATGGTATATAAAAAAGCAAAGTACCCTCACCACACCAAGTGGCGTATAGGGAATATGGTGTTAGTGACCATAAATTTTACAGACCTTCAGCACATGATTTTTGGGTAATGTGGTCGGTATTACGCCCGTACTGATTTACTTTCCCAGAAAAAAAAATCCGGTACCCATTTAAGACTGGGTGAACCAAGAAGCCGTCGGTTGGTATCGAACCCTAACCCTTGTCCTTAGTAGTCCAGTTCATTAACCACTGAGCTATCGCGGCTCCCAGGTATGGTATATACTTTATAATATTTAATGTTTAATAATTATTTATAAGTAATTTTTCTTCTTTTCATTATTTTGGACTTTTTTTTGGGTGCACAAATCCCTGCCCGCACTGTCGGACATTTAAAGGAGGTGAAATATGCCACGTGTCGTAGTTTATAGCAGTCAACGACATCTATGCCCAACACATTCTACTTCAGCATGGTATTTTTGGGAACCTGATTGCCTTCCTTCTCGATCCTTTTTCGCTTTATTTGTTTTTGTCCAGGTCTGTATTTGTTTATGTGTTTGTTTTCTTCAGCTTTTAACCTCAGACGAAGCTCATATAGACTTGCGCTAGACACCCCAGAAAACGAACCACCGCTGCCTAGCAGTTAACACCGAGAGAAGGAAAGGCTATGGGAGAACACCCGGACAGAAACCATGAGCAGGGTGGGCCCAACAGTCCTGGACGATATACACCCTGCGAGAAGGTAAACTCCGAAGTCAAACCAGGAACCTAGCTGCCTAAGATAAAGTATGCCAGCTACGGCGCAGTTTTAGGGGAAAAATCAGGGCACACGAGCGTATATGAGTACCCAGCATGCGGTCAGCTCAACATACGTCATGATGTTGTCCTTACTTCTCCATCGTAAAACAGGGCAAAGAGTCAAGTTCGCATGAACACAAGACTTGAAAGCTGAAGAAGGAGAGACGAATATCAGATACATTTGAATAAGAGACAGGGAACAAGACGTTCACCATTGATGGTACGAGAGCAATCAGCGACTAAGAGTTGAGTGTTTGCATCCAGGTCGGCGAACAACACAGCTGATTGAGACCCTACTTCACTTCACAGCTGTCTCCCTGGAAACAGGTAAACCAATAGCCAGTGGTCAAGCGATTGGAGACAACAAAAGATTAAAGAAAGCCCGGGATGAAAAAATGCCATGCCCAAAATGGATGTGTCGGGCCGAAAGGTACATACATTGCGGCCTGCCATACAATAACGACACGTCGCATCTACGTCACTAAACGTTATTTTAATGGCGATCTCGATAGGGAGGAATAATCATTTATGAACGCAGAAACGAGACAGTTGAGCGGCCAAGTAAAGAGCAAGACACCAAAGGTTATCTCTTGTCTCGACGCTGTAAGCATAGTGAGAAAGACAAAGACGAAGAAGCTCCTGTTGGTATTTACAAAATAAAGATCTATATATAGATCAACACAATTGGGCTTAATTTAAAAAAAAATATTTGTGATAAATTTAGTATTTTCAGACTGATTTAGATCTTCAATTCGATTTTTGATTTAGTTCTTATCTTAGTCTTTTGATTCAGTTCTTATCTTAGTCTTTTGATTCAGTTCTTATCTTGCCTTTTGATTTAGTTCTTATCTTAGTCTTTTGATTCAGTACTTATCTTAGGCTTTTGATTTGATTTAGTTCTTATCTTAGACCTTTGATGTAGTTCTTATCTTAGACATTTGATTTAGTTCTTATCTTAGGCTTTTGATTTGATTTAGTTCTTATCTTAGACATTTGATTTAGTTCTTATCTTAGACATTTGATTTAGTTCTTATCTTAGGCTTTTGATTTGATTTAGTTCTTATCTTAGACATTTAATTTAGTTCTTATCTTAGACATTTGATTTAGTTCTTATCTTAGGCTTTTGATTTGATTTAGTTCTTATCTTAGACATTTGATTTAGTTCTTATCTTAGACATTTGATTTAGTTCTTATCTTAGGCTTTTGATTTGATTTAGTTCTTATTTTAGACCTTTGATGTAGTTCTTATCTTAGACATTTGATTTAGTTCTTATCTTAGACCTTTGATGTAGTTCTTATCTTAGACATTTGATTTAGTTCTTATCTTAGACCTTTGATGTAGTTCTTATCTTAGACATTTGATTTAGTTCTTATCTTAGGCTTTTGATTTGATTTAGTTCTTATCTTAGACATTTTATTTAGTTTTTATCTTAGACATTTGATTTAGTTCTTATCTTAGGCTTTTGATTTGATTTAGTTCTTATCTTAGACATTTGATTTAGTTCTTATCTTAGACATTTGATTTAGTTCTTATCTTAGGCTTTTGATTTGATTTAGTTCTTATCTTAGACATTTGATTTAGTTCTTATCTTAGACATTTTATTTAGTTCTTATCTTCATTTCATTGAGGTCCGTCTTCGCATCCAAGGTTGGCTACTATGGAACCCCATTCCTCTCTGGTTCTTCCTTTGATGGTGCGGATTGTCATAGGCTGACTTGTCCATCTTTTAATGATACTCGTTCATGTTAATCTTGGTCTGCCTCTTTTATATTGTATTTTTCCCTCCAAGATTACTTTGAGTAATCTAAAACTTTTGTGTCCTTTAACATGCCCCAAAAATCTAATTTTTCTTGTTTGAATTGTGTTTAGTAGTTGTCCTTTCATTTTTAGTTATTTTAATGCTTCATCGTTTGTTTTCTTTTCTTTCCATCCAATTCTACCTATTCTTCTATATATCCACATTTCAAAGACTTCACTTTTCTGTTCTGTTTTCTTGTCTAATGTTCATGTTTCTGCACCATACAGGAATGTTGAGAAGATGTAACATTTTGCTATTCTTAGTTTTAGCCCTGATGTTATTTGTTTTCATGTTAGTATATTTTTCATGGCATTAAAATTGCTTTTTTTCCATTCCTACTCTTTTGTTTATTTCAGTTTTACATTTTCCATCACTGGTTACAGTATGTCCAAGGTAGTTGTAGTTTTGCACTGTCTCTTGGTCTATTCCTTCAATTTTGATATCCACTTGTAGGTTTTGGGAGCCGTGATAGCTCAGTGGTTAGTGAACTTGACTACCACGGACAAGGGGTAGGGTTCGATCCCAACAGACGGCTTCCGGGTTCACCCAGCCTTAAATGGGTACCGGATTTTTTCTGGGAAAGTAAAGCAGCACGGGCGTAATACCGATCACATTACCCCAAAAATCATGTGCTGAAGGTCTGCAAAATATAGGGGCACTAACACTGTATTTCCCTATACGCCACTTGGCGTGACGGGGGTACTTTACTTTTTTTTACTTGTAGGTTTTGAGTATTTTTCTTGTTTATTTTCATAATTTTAGTCTTTCTCATATTCAATCTATATTTGTTGTTTATCTTGTTTATTTCATTAAGTAATTGCAGATCTTTATGATTTTCTGCTAGTAATAGAGTATCATCAACATATCTTAGGTTATTGATTATCTTTCCATTAATGTTTAAGCCTGGAATCCCTGTGATGTTTTTAAAGATTTGCTTAGTGTATAGATTGAACACGCTTGGTGATAGGGTGCATCCTTGTCTTACTCCTATTTTTATATCCATGGGTGTAGAGTTCTCTTTGTTATATTTTATTATTGCTGTTTGCTCCCAGTAAAAATTACTTATTGATCGTATGTCTGTGTCGTCTAGATTTATATCTTTCAGGCAGTCTATGAGTTGATTATGGTGTATTCTATGAAAAGCTTTGATGTAGTCTATGAAGCTGGCATATATTGGTTTGTTTACTTTTGTGTACTTTTCGATTAATATCAGTTCTTATCTTAGACTTTTGATTTAGTTCTTATTTTAGTCTTTCAATTTGATTCGTCTTTTTTTGTGCCTTACCTTTCTTAGACATATGATTTAGTTACTTTCTCTCACATCCTTGAGTTCTTTATTCTCGTATAATGTTCATACAATTCTTTCCTTAGGTTTGTTCGATTTTCTTTTTTTTTAATTTTTTTATTTATTTATTTTTTTTTACTTTTCACAATTTGTAAAATGCCTTATCATCCACAGAATACGAGAAATATCTCCAGATACAATCCGCACCGTGTTTTTCAAGAATAGTCCTCTGCTGGATATCTCGATTGAGCGGCTGTTGGTGAATTACTTACACAGATCGAATTGAACTTCACTTTCTGAGATTTTCTGGAGGCACAGAGTTTTACAGAAGTTTTAAAATAATTTATTTTCAAAATTATTTGGTTAACAAAATAAAAAAAATGAATACTCCCAGTACCGTAGATAGGGAAACCTGTATATAGTTCGTAAAGCTGTAACATATTTGATGAAGTTATTTACTCAACTGACCTTGACCACAAACCGATGACGCAATTTAACGCCATGATGTCATGTAACACAGTAGACATGAGGCGCACTGGTGACGTAATTAGCAACAATCGAGTTGTATGAGAAAACTGTCTTGTCAAGTTTCCTCTATGCCTGGCTAGACGTATGGGGAATATGGTGCCAGTGACCATATCTTTCTATGACCACGGTTCTTTTGTGCGTGGTGTGGTCTGTATCACGCCAAGCCGCCTTTACTTCTTATAACATTCTCTAGTACCCATTTTCAGAAGCTCGGTGAACCCCGGGCCTTGTCGGTTCGAAAAGAATGCATCACTTCCGGGAATCGAACCAGACCCATTTCATCAGGAAGTGAAAGCACAAACCACTGAGACTCCTTGCCTTTTTTCTGTAGTTGACCATTATTGTAAATGAGAGTAAGAACAATAGCTATTCTGTGTTTGTCTAGAGCCAATCTTGACTAATGAAAGTGAATCATAGACAACCGAGCAACCAGCAAAAACATATTTGGAGACCGCGGGAAAATGGTCTTAAACAACAGTGTAACATACACTGTGGCAACCAGTAAGAGCAGAGAGACAGTTCTAAAAGAGGCCAAGGTCAAGGAGAAAGCTTATTTTCAAAATCAGGAGGAAACAGTGGTAATGTTGACGCCGGGAAACATGGGAATTATAAAACATGGGAATTATAAAACATTATGGGAACTAGAAAACATGGGAATTATAAAACATTATAGGAACTAGAAATCATGGGAATTATAAAACATTATTGGAACTATAAAACATGGGAATGATAAAACATTAGGGGAACTAGAAAACATGGGAATTAGACAAATAAGTACCAGGCAGATTAAGAGAATGGCATAGTTAAAACTGTAGACCTATTTCTGTTGGTTTTCAAATTGTTCCAGACCAATCATTGTCATCACCAACAACAGCAACATAATTGAACTATCATCATTTATTATAGCGTTTCACTATTTTAAACATCGTTGGCTTCATTTGCCATCTCGCCTAACATATTTCTTCTCTGTTTTCAAGAATATTATTATTTCATTTTAACGTCATCTCTCTGTTTTCAAGAATATTATTATTTCATTTTAACGTCATCTCTCTGTTTTCAAGAATATTATTTCATTTTAACTTCATCTCTCTGTTTTCAAGAGAATCATTTTAACTTCATCTCTCTGTTTTCAAGAGAATCATTTTAACTTCATCTCTCTGTTTTCAAGAGAATCATTTTAACTTCATCTCTCTGTTTTCAAGAGAATAATTTTAACTTCATCTCTCTGTTTTCAAGAGAATCATTTAAACCCCATCTCTCTGTTTTCAAGAGAATCATTTTAACCTCATCTCTCTGTTTCATGCCACTCATGTTTACCATCCTATTATTTTATTTACCAAGTGACAAGTTATACAACAACAAATGTTTGCTAAATCAACCAGCGCAGTGTTGTCACTAAACTTGACCGGGTAATCCTCTATTCAGCGTATTCTTATTAATCGTCTCTCTTTCATCTAGTGGTTGTGTTTTATTATGGTTTACACAAGTTACAATATCTGCAACTTTGAGACAAACGCATCCTACATCATCATCATCATCATGTGTCATACCGGTAGGCGTAGGCGATCATACCCTTCTTCAGTTTTCTGTCCTTAATACATCGTATCAATTCTGTTGTTGGCGCTTTACTACTCCACGAAACCAAGCTCTCCAATGTCTTCTCTCTTTGTCGTCATTACTTTGAAGTTATTTCTTTGTCGTCATTACTTTGAAGTTATTTCTTTGTCGTCATTACTTTGAAGTTATTTCTTTGTCGTCATTACTTTGAAGTTATTTCTTTGTCGTCATTACTTTGAAGTTATTTCTTTGTCGTCATTACTTTGAAGTTATTTCTTTGACGACATTAAACAAACGATATAGAAGTTATGCAGACTATACAGACATTAAACAGACGATATAGAAGTTATGCAGACTATAAACATATTAAACAGACGATAAAGAATTTATGCAGACTATGAAGACATTAAACAGACGATAAAGAAGTTATGCAGACTATAAACACATTAAACAGACGATAAAGAATTTATGCAGACTATGAAGACATTAAACAGACGATATAGAAGTTATGCAGACTATAAACACATTAAACAGACGATAAAGAATTTATGCAGACTATGAACACATTAAACAGACGATAAAGAATTTATGCAGACTACGAAGACATTAAACAGACGATAAAGAATTTATGCAGACTATGAAGACATTAAACAGACGATATAGAAGTTATGCAGACTATAAACACATTAAACAGACGATAAAGAATTTATGCAGACTATGAACACATTAAACAGACGATAAAGAATTTATGCAGACTATACAGACATTAAACAGACGATAAAGAATTTATGCAGACTATGAACACATTAAACAGACGATAAAGAATTTATGCAGACTATGAAGACATTAAACAGACGATAAAGAATTTATGCAGACTATGAAGACATTAAACAGACGATATAGAAGTTATGCAGACTATAAAGACATTAAACAGACGATATAGAAGTTATACAGACTATAAAGACATTAAACAGACGATATAGAAGTTATATAGACTATAAAGACATTAAACAGATGATATAAAAGTTATACAGACTATAAAGACATTAAACAGATGATATAGAAGTTATACAGACTATAAAGACATTAAACAGACGATATAGAAGTTATGCAGACTATAAAGACATTAAACAGACGATATAGAAGTTATACAGACTATAAAGACATTAAACAGACGATATAAAACTTATGCAGACTATAAAGACATTATACAGATGATATAGATATAAGTTATGCAGACTTTAAAAACATTATTCAGACGATATAGAAGTTATGTAGGCTATAAAGACATTATACAGACGATATGAAGCTTATGCAGACTATATAGATGTGATGATATATATTGTTCGATGAAAAAAGAAAAAAAATGACAACGCTTGTCCTTACTTTCCCATTTGCCTTTAAGTGTTGACGGGAGAGTTAGTTCACGGTCTTTACTCTCTTGTTGCTTTCGTTTTCTGCTACGTATTTAATTCATTAATATTTTAAAGTAAAAAATTAAGGCAGATTTACAATGTTATTCCACTATCATGTTTGTACTTTTAGATTATAAATGCCAGGGCTTTTTTTTTTCAACTTTTAAGCGTGCGGACATTTGCGTTTTTCGTCTGTTTCCTATGGATCTGTATAAGCGAAATGATGGGACATAACTCAAAGATTGTGGACCCATAAGAGAGATAACTCTAGACGGCGAATGAGCTGAACAATTGGATCTATGGGGCAATGTTTTGTCTATGACCGTTTATTGGACAATGTTTTGTCTATGACCGTTTATTGGACAATGTTTTGTCCATGACCGTTTATTGGACAATGTTTTGTCTATGACCGTTTATTGGACAATGTTTTGTCTATGACCGTTTATTGGACAATGTTTTGTCTATGACCGTTTATTGGACAATGTTTTGTCTATGACCACTTTATTGGGCTATGTTTTGCTGTATGACCGTTTATTGGGCTATATTTTGCTGTATGACCATTTTATAGGGCTATGTTTTGCTGTATGACCGTTTTTTGGGCTATGTTTTGTCTATGACTATTTATTAGAAAATGGCTCTATGTTTGATCATGGGTGTATCTCTCAGGTTCTGTGAACTGGAAATTAAGTTCGGTACTGGTAGACATAGCGGGACAGGTACAAGAGATTATACGTGTGTTTGTGTGTGACCTTTGTATTGTGTAAACAGATAACTGGAAAAGTCAGAGTCGATACGGAGAACAGTGCCTAGAGATAGTCGAATTAGACATAAGGAAATACATCGAATTCAGACAAAATAATTGTGAAGATCAGTGAAAGTTGGGATAATAAAATAATGAATAGACAAAAAGATACAGAAGTTAACATATTCGACATTAAATTCTGCTATAGTCTTCTTCTTCTTCTTCTTCTTCTTCTTCTTCTTGGGTTTCACGACGACTACTCCCTTTTAACGTTGGTCATTAAAGGACGACAGATGAACTTCTCTCTCTCTCTCTCTCTCTCTCTCTCTCTCTCTCTCTCTCTCTGCGATCAAGACTCAATCAGAGTAGGATTCCAGACTCTCTCATGAAGTCAGCTGTCTGTTTAAGTGATTCGATTGCCCCATATAGTTTCTCTTCCAGGGAGGTGGGTGTGGACCACATTGCTCTTCTCAGGTCTGTGTAGATGGACTTTGATGCGATGTTTACATCAAGCTGGGATATCTGCGTTTTAAAACGCAACACATCTGTCGTCATCATATCTTGAGTACTGAGTTACCTCCCCTTTTCGAATCTTTACTCTAGCCATAGCTTGATAGGCTGTGTCCAGGCACACCAGGGAGAAGTGGAACAGGTTCTTGATCAGGTTTGGTTTTCTATCCTGACGCAAAGAGTCAGCAATGAACCATTGAGCACTTTCAGTTCACTTGCTGTTGTGCCTCTTGTACTCCTTGTTGTTATGGTAACTTGATATGGTTGTAGCTAAATCACGTACACATAACTTATTTGTTTTTAATTAAGCATTTGGTGTTCAACTTCGCAATTGCATAGAATTATGTTTGTGTACTGTACATGTTATTGTGTACACCTTTATAATGTTAATGGTTTTGTTTTAATGTCCATGATGTCTTTTTAGTAAGCACTTTTCGGAAGAATTTGGATGCCATTATTTTGTGTTTGATTTCAAGTAAACAATTCAGACACTGTATACTGCCCTGTTTCTAGTTCAGTTTTTGTGTTGCTGTTTGTGTTGCTGTTTGTGTTGCTGTTTGTGTTGCTAATTGTGTTGCTGTTTGTGTTGCTGTTTGTGTTTGTGTTGCTGTTTGTGTTGCTGTTTGTGTTGCTGTTTGTGCTGCTGTTTGTGTTGCTGTTTGTGTTACTGTTTGTGTTGCTGTTTGTGTTGCTGTTTGTGTTGCTGTTTACAGGTAGAGGGTTTGTTCATAATGTATGATCCGACATTGCATATCATTATTAGAGGAAGAGGAGGGAATACAAATATTACATATATATCTATGTGGACGAGGGAGGGCATACATACATTATGTATCTATATCATCGGGCGAGATAGGAGATACAGACATTACATATCTATATTGGTTGTTGGTTGACAAGATAGGAGATACAGACATTACATATCTATATTGGTTGTTGGTTGACAAGATAGGAGATACAGACATTACATATCTATATTGGTTGTTGGTTGACAAGATAGGAGATACAGACATTACATATCTATATTGGTTGTTGGTTGACAAGATAGGAGATACAGACATTACATATCTATATCGGTTGTTGGTTGACAAGGTAGGAGATACAGACATTACATATCTATATTGGTTGTTGGTTGACGAGATAGGAAATACAGACATTACATATCTATATTGGTTGTTGGTTGACAAGATAGGAGATACAGACATTACATATCTATATTGGTTGTTGGTTGACAAGATAGGAGATACAGACATTACATATCTATATTGGTTGTTGGTTGACAAGGTAGGAGATACAGACATTACATATCTATATTGGTTGTTGGTTGACAAGATAGGAGATACAGGCATTACATATCTATATTGGTTGTTGGTTGACAAGGTAGGAGATACAGACATTACATATCTATATTGGTTGTTGGTTGACAAGATAGGAGATACAGACATTACATATCTATATTGGTTGTTGGTTGACAAGATAGGAGATACAGACATTACATATCTATATTGGTTGTTGGTTGACAAGGTAGGAGACACAGACATTACATATCTATATTGGTTGTTGGTTGACAAGGTAGGAGATACAGACATTACATATCTAGATTGGTTGTTGGTTGACAAGATAGGAGATACAGACATTACATATCTATATTGGTTGTTGGTTGACAAGGTAGGAGACACAGACATTACATATCTACATTGGTTGTTGGTTGACAAGATAGCGATACAGACATTACATATCTATATTGGTTGTTGGTTGACAAGGTAGGAGACACAGACATTACATATCTATATTGGTTGTTGGTTGACAAGGTAGGAGACACAGACATTACATATCTACATTGGTTGTTGGTTGACAAGATAGGAGATACAGACATTACATATCTATATTGGTTGTTGGTTGACAAGATAGGAGATACAGACATTACATATCTATATTGGTTGTTGGTTGACAAGATAGGAGATACAGACATTACATATCTATATTGGTTGTTGGTTGACAAGATAGGAAATATAGATATTACATATCTATATTGGTTGTTGGTTGACAAGGTAGGAGACACAGACATTACATATCTACATTGGTTGTTGGTTGACAAGACAGGAGATACAGATATTTTATATATACACCAATTAACGAGGTGGAAATGCACTACAGGCAGCGTTGTGAGGGTGAACATATATTACAAATAAACATTAAAGGATGGTTTTGGGGACGACAGAAGATACAAACAATAAATATCTACATCGGTGGACGAGAGGGGAGATACATACATTACATATCTACATCGGCGGACGAGAGGGGAGATACATACATTACATATCTACATCGGCGGATAAGAGGGGAGATACATATAATTATATATCTACATCAACGGATGAGAGGTGGCATACAGGAAATACATATCTACATAGGCGGACGAGAAGGGAGATACAGACATTACATATCTACATCGGCGGACGAGAGGGGAGATACAGACATTACATATCTACATCGGCGGACGAGAGGGGAGATACAGACATTACATATCTACATCGGCGGACGAGAGGGGAGATACAGACATTACATATCTACATCGGCGGACGAGAGGGGAGATACAGACATTACATATCTACATCGGCGGACGAGAGGGGAGATACAGACATTACATATCTACATCGGCGGACGAGAAGGGAGATACAGACATTACATATCTACATCGGCGGACGAGAGGGGAGATACAGACATTACATATCTACATCGGCGGACGAGAGGGGAGATACAGACATTACATATCTACATCGGCGGACGAGAAGGGAGATACAGACATTACATATCTACATGGGCGGACGAGAGGGGAGATACACACATTACATATCTACATCGGCGGAGGAGAGAGGAGATACAGGCATTACATATCTACATCGGCGGACGAGAGGGGAGATGCATAGATTTATGTATCTACATCAGCGGACAAGAGGGGAGATACAGAAAATACATATCTACATCGGCAGACGAGAGGGGAGATACAGGCATTACATATCTACATCGGCAGACGAGAGGGGAGATACATATATTACATATCTACATGGGCGGACGAGAGGGGAGATACACACATTACATATCTACATCGGCGGAGGAGAGAGGAGATACATTACATATCTACATCGGCGGGCGAGAGGGGAGACACAGACATTACATTTCTACATCGGGGGACGAGAGGGGAGATACAGACATTACATATACATCGGCAGACGAGAGGAAGATACAGAAATTACATATACTTTCTGCGTCGAATGTGGTAAACAGACATTACATTTAAACTTCAGTTGCAGGAATGTGAAAGGTGGTATTTGAGCAATACCAGTAATGTCTTGTTCATGAGTAGTTTGGGAAGGTAGCTACAATATTCAAGTCGTAGTGCTCACCTCATGCTAAACAGATGCACTTAGTTTCTATCACATTTAAAGCGATAAGATTTTGTTTTATTTCAGTAATGTCTGATATCGCAGTATATAAGATTGAACACCTACTCATATGGGAGACGGACGATAGAGCGTAGATCATCTGTTCGAGTTCAGACCTTAAAGAACCATTGGAAAGTGAACATCGAAAAGAGTAAGCTGTATGCCATTACCCGGACTAATATTTAGGTAAAGCCAAAATCCAAGTATATCTTCAATGATAAAACTTCACTTCAGTGATATAACTGCACTTCAGTGATAATACTTCACTTCAGTGATAAAACTACACTTCAATGGTAAAACGTCACTTCAATGATAAACCTTTTACTTTAATGATAATACTTCACTTCAGTGATAAATCTACACTTCAATGATTAAACTTCACTTCAACGATAAACCTTCACTTCAATGATAATACTTTACTTCGGGTATAATGTAAACGTATCGAAGAGTGTTGAGAATTGAGATGTCGAAAAGAGTAGAGAGAATGAATCCCCCCCCCCCAAAAAAAAAAAAAAATGAAAAGAAGAAAAAGCAAAAAAGAAAGCCTGCAGTTATCAAGAGTAGCCAGTCGTCACTTCTTTCTTAGCCACGTTTTAAGAATCACTCAGCTAAATCCCTCTAGATCCCATCTCCTTTCTCCATCCATCCATGTTCTTGAACGTTTCCTCTACTTCTCTCCTGTCTTGCCCAATGTTCTTTATGATTTCCATGAGTTCTCTCCTGTCTTGCCCAATGTTCTTTATGATTTCCATGAGTTCTCTTCTCCAAGCATTCCTGAACCTTCTTGTTGTTCATGGTTCATCTGTCTTGCTATATTGGAGCTATGTTTTCTTATTGTTTGATTGTGTCCAATCCAGTTCAAGTTTCTATAGTATCTGTTATTGTGGTGATTCATGATTATATTAATCTGTCGAGATCGAAAGTTGTGGAGAGACATGATCACTTACGCCAGCAATCACGGTACTTGATGATGATGTTTTAGAATCTGCTGCTTGATTGGCCCTGTTTGGCCCTTTCCAGTATCTTTATTTCTGATCTTGTCCTACCTCTGGTGTTCTGAACGCCCCTCTAGCTGTTGTTTTCAAACGCTTGTAATTGTTTAGTTGTGTTATTTAACATCCGGGTCTCTAGTGTTGTGAGAACATGTGAATTATGAGAGAGGAAATATGAGAGCAGTTGTAAAATAATAGCTTGGTGGGAAGTCAACAGCAGAACTGATAAAACAACAGTAGAGATATGATCATTAAAGTCAGCAGAGATTTCTATATGATGATTATCTTACATATTAGTGCATACAAAAGTAAAGGATGTCCTATAACACATTGTGTCTCATGTAAGTAAAGTACTAATTTTTCACCTTACTAGGCTACATTTTAAGGTAAAAGTGGCCAGTGCTCCAATTTTCATTAATTTCTCCAGCTCAAAAAAACTAATAAACATAACATTGTATATGGTGGCTTTACCGAGAGAAGACAGCACACAATAATTAAAAGTTTCGGTCACAACCCTTCGTCAGTATGAAAGGACACAAAAACGTACAAGATGTGTGCACGACATCCTATACGTGTGTCTATCTTAGCTCAGTGAGTCATGTACACATTCCTCTTGACTGTTGGATTGGCTTGAAGCGTTAGGCTAGCTTGGAGGCCATCATGACCGCTTTATACTACTAACGTTCTCATACTCTCGTAAGTACATACCGTTAACACATTAGTTTGTTTAGTAATTACTAATCTAGAAACTATAAAGGTTTTTACACATAATGTTAAGACGTGCCAGGCACAGCTGTTTGTTTGCATCTCAAAGTAAAGGTCAAGGTAAAGTACGAAACCTGAATCAGCGTCTTAGCACGCGAGTTTTCACCAATATGTGCTCGGTCACCTATCCAGAAGTGTTCGGAGACTTCTGGATAGTGTCGCTTCAAGCATCGAAACTCACGATGCGAAGCGACATTCCTCATCTTTTCGGAGTACTAACCTGGTACCCATTTCTGTCAGCCGTGGTGGTATTTTTTTTTATCCAACCACGAGTACAACTCACACTGCTCCCAGCAGGAATCGAACACGGGTTGTCCAAACGTCGGTAGCCCAGTCGGGTGGTTTTCCTAACTAGGCTACCGAGGCCACCAAAATGGCACTTTAGCTATCATCATCATTGAGTGTCGTCCCTGTATCCAAGGTTGGTTACTACTGAGCGCCATTCCTTTCTGTCTCTTGATGGTGCAGGTTGTCATAGGTCCAACTCTTGATGCTACTTG
This sequence comes from Megaustenia siamemsis, assembly GCA_032433765.1. NCBI lineage: Eukaryota > Metazoa > Mollusca > Gastropoda > Stylommatophora > Ariophantidae > Megaustenia > Megaustenia siamemsis. Next base: position 42,665,717 of record JAVIAB010000059.1, on the reverse strand, counting down.
TCCACGTTAGTCTTGGTCTGCCCCTGCCTTTATTACATTGTATTTTCCCTTCCAATATTACTTTTAGTAGGCTGCTCTGTCTTTTAACAGGCTTCAAAAAATCTCATTTATCTTGTTTGAATTATATTTAGTAGTTCTCTTTTCATTTTAAACTGTTTTAAGACTTCGTCGTTTGTTTTGTTTTCTTTCCATTCAATTCTTCCTACTCTTCTATAAATCCACATTTCAAAGGCTTCCCTTTAAAAAAAAAATAGTTATAATCTGGGGAACTTTGCAGCGTTAATGAATGACGACATCATAAGCATTGTACATCCCACTCATTCTTGAGATGAACATTTAGTGAAGTGGTTTCAGTTTGTGAAACCACACATAAACGTCACATTTCTAGCTCAAGTCAATATTTTTATATGAACGATATTTAAATAAAGGCTCGTCACAAAAAGATTGGCAAATCTGAAAGTATTAGGATATGCAATATTCCATTGAAAGTATTAGGATATGCAATATTCCATTGAAAGTATTAGGATATGCAATATTCCATTGAAAGTATTAGGATATGCAATATTCCATTGAAAGTATTAGGATATGCAATATTCCATTGAAAGTATTAGGATATGCAATATTCCATTGAAAGTATTAGGATATGCAATATTCCATTGAAAGTATTAGGATATGCAATATTCCATTTTAACCACAAGAGCTTTTACAAGATTGTTAAGATACAGCTTCTTCTAATCACTTTGAATGTGAAATAGACACACATGTATCGTGCTGGAAGACACAAATGAGCAAATCAACTCGTTAAACTATCAGTGACAAACAAATGTGTAGAACCTATAGTGAAGAGAAAAAGAATTGCTATAGAGACCTGAGTTTAGTGTGTGTATGTGTCGGGGGGTTTGGAGGTGAGGTGAATTGTGTTGTATCATTCTGTTTCTGGATAAAAGAAAAAAAACCAATGAGCAGGTGTTTCGAGACATTTGACATGTCCTTGAACGTCTCTATCATTAAACCAGAATGTTTCCATCCAGCATTTCCAGGTATACGATGAGCGTGCATTAGCGCTGTTCAAATTCACGTTTTGTTTGGCGCGCTGTACTGTTTTGACTTTTGCTAAGGAATTTGTTAAGAGCCAGACCAGGTCAGCAGCTGTCGTCTGAACAGCAGTAGGCTAAACAAATCACATTAAAGTTAAAACATAAGTAAGTCTGGGCTACGCACTATGTCATCCCCCTATATTTGTATGACCTACATGGACTACATATGTAAGTTAGCCAGTCCATTGGAGATATGGTATCTCCTACATAGTAATGTAATATATATACTTCTCCATCTGTGAAAATGACTGGGAACAGTGGTTAGTGATCGCACATCATGGAGAGCATGTATAAGGAATGGTACAACATTTGTTGAGACTGTGCTAAGGCAAAACTTAGAAGAGAGAAGACTCATGAAAAAGGATGGAAAACCGAGTGGATCAGTGCGCCTGACGTGTTCATTATGTGGCCGTGAGTGTTTGTCAATCATTGGTAGAATTTGTCACGAGAGAAGCTATACGACAAAAACAAAACCTAACAAAAATACACAATAGCCTCCACTGGACAGCCTGACAAGACAAAAAGGGCCATATATATATATATATATATATATATATATATATATATATATAGGAGATAATAGCGATATTAACGAGTTTCTATTATATTCTATTATTAATAGAGGATATTAACGAGTTTCTATCTGCAGACTATCAGACACTAACACATGTAAAAATAGAAGACCTACAAGAACACTTAGATAGACATGACAGCACTTGCACCAAATAAAACATGAAAATCAACACAAACAAGGAGGTAGAACTGCTAGGCCTTGGTTACAGAGGGAGACCACGAGGAGGTAGAACTGCTAGGCCATGGTTACAGAGGGAGACCACGAGGAGGTAAAACTGCTAGGCCATGGTTACAGAGGGAGACCACGAGGAGGTAAAACTGCTAGGCCTTGGTTACAAAGGGAGACCACGAGGAGGTAAAACTACTAGGCCATGGTTACAGAGGGAGACCACGAGGAGGTAAAACTGCTAGGCCATGGTTACAGAGGGAGACCACGAGGAGGTAGAACTGCTAGGCCATGGTTACAGAGGGAGACCACGAGGAGGTAGAACTGCTAGGCCATGGTTACAGAGGGAGACCACGAGGAGGTAAAACTGCTAGGCCATGGTTACAGAGGGAGACCACGAGGAGGTAAAACTGCTAGGCCATGGTTACAGAGGGAGACCACGAGGAGGTAAAACTGCTAGGCCATGGTTATAGAGGGAGACCACGAGGAGGTAAAACTGCTAGGCCATGGTTACAGAGGGAGACCACGAGGAGGTAAAACTGCTAGGCCATGGTTACAGAGGGAGACCACGAGGAGGTAAAACTGCTAGGCCATGGTTACAGAGGGAGACCACGAGGAGGTAAAACTGCTAGGCCATGGTTACAGAGGGAGACCACGAGGAGGTAAAACTGCTAGGCCATGGTTACAGAGGGAGACCACGAGGAGGTAAAACTGCTAGGCCATGGTTACAGAGGGAGACCACGAGGAGGTAAAACTGCTAGGCCATGGTTACAGAGGGAGACCACGAGGAAGTAAAACTGCTAGGCCTTGGTTACAGAGGGAGACCACGAGGAGGTAAAACTGCTAGGCCTTGGTTACAGAGGGAGACCACGAGGAGGTAAAACTGCTAGGCCATGGTTACAGAGGGAGACCACGAGGAGGTAAAACTGCTAGGCCATGGTTACAGAGGGAGACCACGAGGAAGTAAAACTGCTAGGCCATGGTTACAGAGGGAGACCACGAGGAGGTAAAACTGCTAGGCCTTGGTTACAGAGGGAGACCACGAGGAGGTAAAACTGCTAGGCCTTGGTTACAGAGGGAGACCACGAGGAGGTAAAACTGCTAGGCCTTGGTTACAGAGGGAGACCACGAGGAGGTAAAACTGCGAGACCTTGGTTACAGAGGGAGACCACGTGGAGGTAAAACTGCTAGGCCATGGTTACAGAGGGAGACCACGAGGAAGTAAAACTGCTAGGCCTTGGTTACAGAGGGAGACCACGAGGAGGTAAAACTGCTAGGCCTTGGTTACAGAGGGAGACCACGAGGAGGTAAAACTGCGAGACCTTGGTTACAGAGGGAGACCACGAGGAGGTAAAACTGTTAGGCCTTGGTTACAGAGGGAGACCACGAGGAGGTAAAACTGCTAGGCCTTGGTTACAGAGGGAGACCACGAGGAGGTAAAACTGCTAGGCCATGGTTACAGAGGGAGACCACGAGGAGGTAAAACTGCTAGGCCTTGGTTACAGAGGGAGACCACGAGGAGGTAAAACTGCTAGGCCTTGGTCAGATGTCAAGAATTGTTAGACATTATAGTGAAGGAAAGCAAAAATAAGGGACTCAAGCTTTAAAAGCAAAAAGACACAAGTGCAGGTAGTAACAAAGAAAAAGACACCACCGCAATGCACAATAAAGACAAATGGAGTAATATTAAAACAGGTAAATGAATTTAAATATCTGGGAACAATGTTAACCTCAGACGATAGATGTACAACAGAAGTAAGATGCAGAAAAGCTCAGGCAAAAGCAGCTTTCCAAAAAAAAAAAAAACGAAGAAGATGCTGTGTAATCCATTTTTTACAAGAAAGAGTTCTTGAATGTTATGTAGAGCCAGTCTTAACATATATAAATCATGGACAATAGAACAACAGGCAAGCAAATCACTGGAGGCTGTAGAAATGTGGTTTTACAGAAGAATGTTGAGAATACCACGGACAGCTTAGAAGAGTAATGAAAACGTTTTGAAAGAGGCCAAAGTAAAAAGAGAGCTAATTTCCAATATTAGGAAGAGACAATCATCATTTTTTGGCCATGTAATGATAAGATAACAGCTGGAATATATTGTAACAACTGGGAAAATTGAGGGACGAAGAGATAGAGGGAAGCAAAGAGAAAAAAAAAATACCCGACAGCTTAAGAGAATGGCTCCGGCAGAAAATCAACAACAAAAATGACAAATTACTGCCGAGATCGAAAGTTGTGGAGAGACGTGATCACCCACGCCTTCAGGCACCATACTTGATGATGATGCAGTGATATAACAGGATACAAACATTGAATGTGCATGTCACAATTGTTGAATAGCAGACACGTCGTCTGGTGAAGCGGGAAGTGTCAAGCACCACCAAGCAGGAAGTTGGGATTAACGACTTAGACTTATCAATCTAAACAACCAATCAGATTACGCATACTTTTCTAGCACTTCTATGACTGTTGAAAATGTCATGTATTTGTTTATTACCAGAGGTACATGTTTGGGCGTGTTTGTTTTGTTTGTTGGTGTTAAAACTTTCTTCGTTTTTTTTTCTCTTTGGCTACGAACCGACAAAACAGCTAACGGCCAACATACTTTAAACATTATGGAGGGCAACAACACATTTCTCCACATTGTCGAGTCCACGACATTTCTCCACATTGTCGAGTCCACAACATTTCTTCACATTGTCGAGTCCACAACATTTCTCCACATTGTCGAGTCCACAACATTTCTCCACATTGTCGAGTCCACGACATTTCTCCACATTGTCGAGTCCACAACATTGTCGAGTCCACAACATTTCTCCACATTGTCGAGTCCACAACATTTCTCCACATTGTCGAGTCCACGACATTTCTCCACATTGTCGAGTCCACAACATTTCTCCACATTGTCGAGTCCACAACATTTCTCCACATTGTCGAGTCCACGACATTTCTCCACATTGTCGAGTCCACAACATTTCTCCACATTGTCGAGTCCACAACATTTCTCCACATTGTCGGGTCCACAACAATTTCTCCACATTGTCGGGTCCACAACATTTCTTCACATTGCTTTAAGTCTGGCCTCAACTAAGCGTATCTGACTCAATGTTTGTTGTCTACCAGGTAACCTGCGGGGGCTCGGTAGCCTAGTTGGGAAAACCACCCGACTGGACTACCGACGTTCGGACAACCTGTGCTCGATTCCCACTGGAAGCAGTGTAAATTGTACTCGTGGTTGGAAAAATAAAACCTCCATGTAGACCCAGCCACTGGTAGAAATGGGTACAGGGTTTCTCCATCATTGATCGGGAAATCCACAACATTTCTCCACATTGTCGGGTCATAACATTTCTTGTGATAAATTCTGGATTTCTTTTCAGCACACTAATACATGAAACAATAGAAGAGCTACAAGAACACTTAAACAAACTCAACATCTCAGGCACAAAATACAACATGAAAATCAACATCAACAAAACAGAAGTCATGAACGTCGCCAAAAATAAACAGAACATCAACATAACTATAGAAGGCAGACAACTAAAACAAGTAGAGGAATTCAAATACCTAGGAAGTCTAATGACAAACGATAATTCTCAAACAACAGAGACAGAATCAAGATGCAACAAAGCTTGTCAAATCATCGGACAGTTATTACCACTATTGTCCAACAAGGAAATAACTCTGGAGGCAAAACGAGCACTATACAATACAATCTTCATCCCAACGTTGTGCTACCAATGCCAGACCTGGACTCTAGATGCAAGAACAATAAGAAAAATAACCGCTACAGAGATAAAATGTGTTAGACGAATGACAGGAAACAGTCTGAGAGATAAGATCAGAAATGAAGAACTGAGAAAAAAGCTAGGAATAGCCCCCGCCATAAATATATAAGGAAACAACAGATGAAATGGTTTGGCCACGTGACAAGGCAGAAAGAACAAAACACAACACAATGAGCCTTCAACAAACGTTGTGAGAGCAAAAGACTCAAGGGTCGACCACGAAAAAATGGGTCGATGGAATATTAGAAGCACTAGGAAACATAACAGCAGCAGAGGCGAACAGAAGAGCAAAAGACCGCACATTATATCTCCCCTCGACGCTGAATGGCAGATGAGGAAGGAAAGAAGAAGTAGAAGAAGACATTATTTGTTAGTTCCGGTGCAGGTCTGTTAAGGTAGTGTATTTCTTCTTGATTGTACTGTTTGAGCAAATTCTCCTTTCCTAAATCTGTTTCATCATTTATTTTCACAATTTTACCTAAGCAGACTTCTTGCTACCTCATTGTTGAAAGGTTTGCTGTTTTTCTTCACCATTCGAATATAAAAAAAAGAGCCACAGTCCACGAGCATGGTTAGTTTTCATCCCACCTCAACAACAGGGAAAGAGAGCACATCCCACCTCAACAACAGGGAAGGAGAGCACATCCCACCTCAACAACAGGGAAGGAGAGCACATCCCACCTCAACAACAGCGACGGAGAGCACATCCCACCATAACAACAGCAATGGAGAGCACATCCAACCATAACAACAGCGACGGAGAGCACATCCCACCATAACAACATTGAAGGAGAGCACATCTCAACACAACAACAGGGAAGGATAGCACATCCCACCTCAACAACAGGGAAGGAGAGCACATCCCACCACAACAACAGGGAAGGAGAGCATATCCCACCTCAACAACAGGAAAGGAGAGCACATCTCAATACAACAACAGAAAAGGAGAGCACATCCCACCTCAACAACAGGAAAGGAGAGCACATCTCAACACAACAACAGGAAAGGAGAGCACATCCCACCTCAACAACAGGGAAGGAGAGAACACCCCACCTCAACAACAGGGAAGGAGAGCACATCCCACCTCAACAACAGGGAAGGAGAGCACATCCCACCTCAACAACAGGGAAGGAGAGCACATCCCACCTCAACAACAGGGAAGGAGAGCACACCCCACCTCAACAACAGGGAAGGAGAGCACACCCCACCTCAACAACAGGGAAGGAGAGCACATCCCACCTCAACAACAGGGAAGGAGAAGATCTCCCACTGTAATCTCATATCCAATTGTACCTCAACAACGTGAGATTAATAATCTACCTACCTTGACGTCTTTGATCCCACTTCTGGGGTGCGCCAGTGGATTTCTGTATGGCTAACAAATAAAGATCGTATGGGCAGTACGTTCCCACGAGGTGTTGGGGTCAGTACTTATTCTTTCTTTACTTTCTTTTCTTCACATCCTCTTATTTCCGTCGGGTGCCGTGTGGGCGGTACAAAGTTCTAATTCTTACCATTATGACACCCTCAACCATCGTCAATCGATGTCTCTGTAGGGTTTCTTGGATGTCAGTCCATCTTACTATGTGTCTACCATGCTATCTTCTTTGTTCTCCTCTTATAAAACATGTTATTTACGATGTAGAACCTCTTGCTTTTCTTTCTGGATGGGCAAACTATTTCAATTGTTGTCTCTGCATGTATTAGAATTGATTCAATGCCCAGCCTTTCTCTTTTGGCAACTTTTCTAATTCTGTCTCTTCTGGTCACCCCAAAAGCTTTTCCCCAAACATCACATCTCTGTGGTGACTCGCTCCATTTATTTATTTATCGATACAAAAAAAAATATGTTATTTTTACCTCAACCTGTCTCGTACTCGCGTCCATTGTATTTTTGAGAACTGCAGACCCGTCGCCGACCCGCTCTAACTCTTCATTTATTTGTATCTAATAAAATATATTTTTAATGTCTTCTATGGTTTAATCCTAATTGTAGTTTCTGTGAGTTTATTACGAGGCCGTTCATTGTAATCGACTTCACCAGCGATACAAAAAGGTATCCCTTCACTCTACCGCTATTTGATACAACTTCGTCCTTCTTGGCAAACAATTCGCTTCATTCACCACCAGCAGATCACCACTACATTAATGCGTGTGAATGTGGTTGAAAATACACATTTTCAACTCCAATGTTAAATCAGTCCTTTAATATGGATGTGAAACATGGATAACAACAAAAATGACAGTCACGAAGTACAGACTTTCATTAATGGATGCTTGCGCAGAATAAAAGGATGGAAATGGCAGGACGAAATCACAAACATAGAATTATGGAAATGTACCGGTCAAATACCAGTGGATAAAGAGATACAACGGAGACGATGGGGCCGGATAGAAAACACAGGCTGCGGAAGTCAACTGAGAGTATTACATGACAGACACATTTTGGAACCTACAGGGAAAGAGACAAAGAGGAAGATCAAAATATTCTCGATGAAGGCAGATGGAAATCAAGATGAAGAAGATGGAAATCAAGATGAAGAAGATGGAAATCAAGATGATGAAGATGTAAATCAAGATGATGAAGATGGGGAAGACATTGAATGATCTTAAAATAATGCAAGAAACAAAACTGCAAGGATAGTGTTTGCTGAAGACCTATGCTCCACATGGAGCTGAAAGGAAAAGAAGAAGAATATGGTTACTAACCGCAGAGCTACGTTTAATTCTTCCTCTTCATTCACTTCCTCTTTCTTCACATGTCAAAAGCATGTGTTCAGCATATCGCACTATCATAAGTTGTCACCATCCGTCAGGTCTTCACTAATCCCCAATAGCTTGCCCCTCACTAATCCTCAATAGCTTGCCCATCACTAATCCTCAATAGCTTGCCCATCACTAATCCTCAATAGCATGCCCCTCACTAATCCTCAATAGCTTGCCCCTAACTAATCATCAATAGCTTGCCCCTCACTAATCCTCAATAGCATGCCCCTCACTAATCCTCAATAGCTTGCCCCTCACTAATCCTTAATAGCTTGCCCCTCACTAATCCTCAATAGCTTGCCCCTCACTAATCCTCAATAGCTTGCCCCTGGTAAACGAGAACAGCAGTGATAAAGACTCTCCATAACACAAGACGAGGCAAGGTGTAAGGAGATTCTGTGCTGTCATGGTCCCTCTTTCAGTCTCGTTGGTTCACTCCAACACAACTGTGCTACTTTTGTTGTCAGTCTGACTGTCGTAGGTTCCGGAACGAAACTCTAAGAAATCACTAACCGTCTTAAGCTCTCCGCTTAACACTTTCTGTTTAGGGTTTACTCTTCTGCCCTTACTGGTCAAAATAAAGGTGACACTAAACCCTATATTCCCTATGTGCCAAGCCCCCAGGTCTGCCAAGGTCTCTCATTATTTTGTTTCTTTTGATAACAGCAAAATCTGCTTATTGTGCCCTATAAACAATTATTGTGACATGTATCTCAAACAGCTTGGAAACCACTGGCAGACAGTAATATCAGTCCGGTCTAAACACGTATAGATCGGTGATATATTGTGATTGTGAAAGGTACAGATCAATGTACCTGTATGTGGAGGTGCAAGTAGTTGATGCTAGTGATATCGCATATAAACAATTCATTCAGTAAATACTCGTATGTGCGTCTCTAGAATTCAAACGAGAAAATAGTGGATCTGAAGCCAAAATGTTTGTGTCAGGCCAGATGATTTTTCTTCTTGTTTTTACTATCCTAAAGACAGGTAAGAAATGATCTCATTTCTTATATTCATAGTAAAAATATATATATATATATATGTTTTGCTTCAAAATTGTCAGAGACGTCTTTGAAAGCCAGAACATGTCTTGACCTAAACTGCAAGAACAGAAAATATATGAGATGACCAAACCACTTTAAAAATGTCTTTAAAATATGTTCTTGCAGTGCGTAGTTGCAGCACCTTTCTTTTGTGTCTTCTTTTCTAATACATTTTTTTCCCCGGTGAAGTCGATGATCTTACGAAGCACTTTTTGATGTTTCAGTATTTGAGTAAAAGTGTTTGTTGTTACGTCACTGGCCTTACAACATTCTTGTTTCAAATTCTTTCAGACTGTGAATATGCAATAGCATGTACTTGAGAGACTTTATCAAAGTTTATTATTATTATTATTATTACTATATGAAATACCTTAGAAGAGTAACTCCAGATTTCACGCAGGTATATTGTTTTATATTTTCTTGTGCATATTTTCTTCGTTCTTACTCCTGATGTAAGTGTTGGGGGCGGGGGGGGGGGGGAGGGGGGAGATTGGGTGGTCTGGAGATAAGACGCAGACCTCAGGAGAAGAAGGCTCCGGATTGGACTTGTTCTCTTTGAATCAATGGGTCTATTTATGTCTTTAACACACACCCTTCCCCCTTTTCAGAACTGTGGACAGTGAGATCAGGTGTCTCTATCTTCGATAACGGAGAAAGATGTAGAAACTTCTGGAAGTAAAAAATCACAAAGGGTAGACCAGCTATAGTCTAAGAGGGGACAACATCTGTACAAGATAAAAAAAATATATCCAAACGCCCTCTTCATCCTTTGTTTTGAAGGTTGTCGCCGATTCTAAGGAGTTCCGTGCGTCTGAGCTGAAGCCATCTTCAGTGCTTTCGCAAGCATATCGAAACGGTAGCAGTTACTGGGATCGTCAGTAGCTGCATGCTGCGGAGGTACTAGGACGTGGCTCTGTTGAGAATTGTCCGATGTATAACGGAGCTGTCTGTTAACTAAACTGAAACTAGTCATTGGGTTTATTCATAAACATTATTTCAACGTGTAAATGAAACAATTACAAAAATAAATCACACTGTGTATATAGTAAATCTCACTGTTTATATTGTAAATCTTACTGTGTAATATAAATTTTAGCGTACTATATACATCTTATTGCGTTTGACGTCTTAATATCTTATTTTTCATATCAATGCATTTATTTATTTATGTTTATCAGACAACCAGGTCTACAGTTGCGAAGAAAAGCATCTTGATGATAGTGAGGACAGCTATGCAGAATACGATGTTACTAGAGAGGACATCAACAGAACAATTCTACCATGTACGTAAGTCCCCGTCTTCCAAGAGTGATAGCAGAATATTTATATCATCATCATCATCATCACCATCATCATTATCATTAATGACATGCCTGCTGGCGTAGGTGATCATGTCCCTCCATAAATCTCGATCTCAATAGTTATTTATCATTTCTGTTGTTGACCTTCTGCTAAGTCATTCTCTTAAGCTGTTTGGGTTTTTTTTTGTTTGCTTCCCTCTATCTCTTCGTCCCTCAATTTTCCCACTTGTCACAAATATTCCAGAAATATATATATATATATATATATATATATATATATATATATATATATATATATATCGAGCAGCTATAGCTCAGTGGTTAGTGAACTGGACTACAAAGGACAAGGGTAGGGTTCGATCCCAACCGACGGCTTCCGTTTCACCCAGCCGTTAATGGGTACCGGATTTTTTCTAGGAAAGTAAAGCAGCACGGGCGTAATACCGACAACATTATCTCAAAAATTATGTGCCGAAGGTCTATAAAAATTATGGTCACTAACACCATATTCTCTATACACCACTTGACGTGACGGGTCTTTTTACTTTACTTTATATATATGTATATATATTCCACTTGTTGCCGTCTCATTACATGGCAAACAATCATGATTGTTTCTTCTTAATATATAAAATAAACTAAAAATAGTATTGGGCAGTTAAGCTAACAGAAAGACACGACAAATGACAATGTTTCCTAGATGGCTTGGTGTCATGGCATGGAAAACAATCAACAACAGAATTGATATGATGCACTGTATATAACATTCACCCAGCCGTTAATGGGTACCGGATTTTTTTTTCTGGTGAAGTAAAGCGGCACGGGCGTAATACCGACCACATTACCCCAAAAATCATGTGCTGAAGGTCTGTAAAATATAGGGTCACTAACACCATATTCCCTATACGTCACCTGGCGTGATGGGGCTCTTTACTTTACTTACTGTAGCTAGCAGATTGTGGAAGGACATTATCGTTTACACTAACCAGTATGACACATGATGATGAGATTATTTCTGCTCCACACACATCTCAGTTGTCCTCAATAATCACAGTTGCCCTCAATAATCAGTTGCCATCAATAATCACAGTTGCCCTCAATAATCACCTCCAAATATGTTCTCCTTGAGCCATTGAAAGGCAACATGCAAAACATTTCTGTGCACACCGTGAGCTGTGTGTCTCATCCGTTTTTATCCTGTTTCGATATCCCGCTTGTTTACTATGAATGATGATATCGTATGACAGGGAACAAATGGCTGTGTTCACTTTCTGTGCGGTTTTGCCTTATGTCTTTTGGCGTGTGCTGAGACTGCTACGTTGGGGACTACAGTTACCTTTCTTTGTTTGGGAGATGTGTTAGTAGTTCGGATGATTCCACTGGCACGGGCGGTTGAGCAATTATGGATTTTAATTCGTTTGCAGTGATACCGAGGCCTTCCATAACCAATAACCAATAACCAATAAGGTATCAATTGCCATACCGGATGGTGTAAGGGATCATGTCCTTCCACAATTCTCTATCCACCGTGCATCGAATCAGGTCTGTTGAATGTTTACCGTGTCATGACACCAAGCTATCCGGTATTTTCTCTCTTTGTCGTCCGAGAACTCTCTTTACTTGTATTTTGTCAGTTGTAACCAAGTATTCCAACTTTTCTCTTCTCATGATGTGTCCGAAAAATATCGTTTCTGTCTTTCTGATGTTTTGTAATGAGTTCTCTTTTTGTATTGGCCTCTTTGAGAATTTATTGATTGGTCTTTTTAGTTGCCAAGGTAACTCAAAACATTTTTCTGAGAAATCCCATATCTGTGGACTCTAATCGTCTCTTTGTTTATTTGTTTACTGTTCATGATTCATTTTTCCATAGTTCAGCACTGGCATTATAAGAGCACCGATGACCTCCCTTTCTCACTTCTGTTGACATATACTTGTTGCACAAGATGTTTCTCATTTTCATTGTGCTTCCTTTGTCGGATGTTTTTATATAGCCAGTCTCGAGATATGGACATAGAAAATATATCACAGCGCTTCTATGATGACCACACGCTACCCGCTTTGTTGTCTCATGAGAAAAGAAAACAGAACATCTTCTAATCTTCTAATATAATCAGTGTGAATGTACCAATGACAACACTCTAAACGACATTAGACAGACAAACAGACAGACATATAGACATACAGAGAGAGAGAGAGATAAGTATAGACATACAGAGAACGAGAAATATAGACAGACAGGCAGACAGACAGGTACATAGATAGATAGATAGATAGATAGATAGATAGATAGATAGATAGATAGATAGATAGATAGATAGATAGATAGATAGAATAGATAGATAGATAGATAGATAGATAGATAGATAGATAGATAGATAGATAGATAGATAGATAGATAGATAGATAGATAGATAGATAGATAGATAGATAGATAGATAGATAGATAGATAGATAGATAGATAGATAGATAGATAGATAGATAGATAGATAGATAGATAACCACACGCAGGTTGCAGAACATTTGTGAAACCTGAAAACTATAACAGTAACTAAACTAACATTGACAATCCGCTGTGCATGGCATATAAGTCAGATAACTAATATGTTTGATTCCTTATATACATGGCCTTTGTCTTGACAGACAGTTGGTATCAAGCAATCATGATGAGTCAGTAGTTTGGTAACATTGTAGATGTTTTTGTGCGGGATGCTATTTTCGCTGAATAACTTCTCTCGTGGCTGAATCTGTAAATATGAGTGATTCTTTACTTTCTTTCATGAGAAACTGGGATGTCCAATCAACAGTAGTTGACGCTATCTTACTTTCTCACAAACGTGCCACGCCAAATATTTAGTCCAAACAAAACTTATACACCCGTTAAGTTTAAAATTCACGCGAACTACGATAACTGACATTTTACTATTTAAAGGCAGTACATTCTGACCAAACTGGTAAACTGCGGCGTGTCTCACTCACTACTAAACCTGACATTCATCCAATAATAATTATCATATTTTGACGGAAATGGTGGTCACTACGTCCACGAATGTATAATGACGTCACATTTATTATAAAATGAGGTTAGCCTCTTTCATATTTCTTTGCAATGTCCTCATTAATTGTAAAACCATTAAACACATGTCGGGTTCTGTAGCGAGTGAAACACTCTATTCATCATTTTGTTAAAGAGAGAGCTGAGCTTGTAAAAAACACCAGAAAGAAAATTGTTCAGGCACATCACAAGAAGAGGAATGTTGGAATACTTGGTTACAACTTACAGGGAAACAGAGACCGCGGACAATAAAGGGAGAAGATACTAGATAGATTGTTGTCCACAGTCAACAACAGAATTGATACATTGCACTGTGGACAGAGTTATGGAATGACATGATCGCATAATTCAACCGGTATGGCACATGCTTGCGTTCGCCCGATGACTTAAAGAGTACACTTCTTCGTCATCCACCCTTAAACGGACGTTAAGTTGGTGTGTCTTCGCTGTGTTGTGGTTTGCGGTATAATTGATATTTGCGCCTTCGGACCAACACATCCGACTTCAGCATGGCATTTTTGAGTATCGGGTTGTCTTCCCTCTTTGATTCCTACTCGCTTGGTCAGACTAGACAGGTTAGTCTGTTACTGGAGGCAGCAAGGAGAGGTGGAGCATGATCTGGATGTTTCTGGTTCACCGATCCTGGCGCAAACCATCAGCTGTGGGTCGCTAACAACTTCCAGCTCAGCTGCTGTGAGGCGCGCCTTCGCCTCCGGTATGGCACATGATTATGATGAAAGGGTTAGCTAAGTTTATTGTTAATGTAATGAACATTTTATTTTAGTTTTCGTAATTTGAAGCCATATCTATTTTATTTTGCCAATTTATACCAGCATGCATTAACTGTACTTCCAAGTGGACTATGACCTATAAGGCTGAGACAGAGGGGCTCATCAAAATCAACTGTGGGAAATGCGCCATCTACAAGCTGGACGTAGCTGCACAGACCGATGAGGAATGTAATACAACGATGTGCTGGGGGCTGACGTTAGATTTGTTTACCGGTAGCAAGAATTGTTTGTGGAAGGTAAGACTGTTGTAGGGTTGTGCATGAATGGCTGGGCAATCTGTAGGGTTGTGCATGAATGGCTGGGCAATCTGTAGGGTTGTGCATGAATGGCTGGGCAATCTGTAGGGTTGTGCATGAATGGCTGGGCAATCTGTAGGGTTGTATATGAATGGCTGGGCAATCTGTAGGGTTGTGCATGAATGGCTGGGCAATCTGTAGGGTTGTGCATGGATGGCTGGGCAATCTGTAGGGTTGTACATGAATGGCTGGGCAATCTGTAGGGTTGTATATGAATGGCTGGGCAATCTGTAGGGTTGTACATGAATGGCTGGGCATTCTGTAGGGTTGTACATGAATGGCTGGGCAATCTGTAGGGTTGTATATGAATGGCTGGGAAATCTGTAGGATTGTATATGAATGGCTGGGCATTCTGCATGGTTGTACATGAATGGCTGGGCATTCTGTTGGGTTGTGCATGAATGGCTGGGCAATCTGTAGGATTGTATATGAATGGCTGGGCAATCTGTAGGGTTGTACATGAATGGCTGGGCAATCTGTAGGGTTGTACATAAATGGTTGGGCATTCTGTAGGGTTGTACATGAATGGCTGGGCAATCTGTAGGGTTGTATATGAATGGCTGGGCATTCTGTAGGGTTGTGCATGAATGGCTGGGCAATCTGTAGGGTTGTACATGAATGGCTGGGCAATCTGTAGGATTGTATATGAATGGCTGGGCAATCTGTAGGATTGTGTATGAATGGCTGGGCAATCTGTAGGGTTGTGCATGAATGGCTGGGCATTCTGTAGGGTTGTACATGAATGACTGGGCAATCTGTAGGCTGGGCAATCTGTAGGTTGTATATGAATGGCTGGGCAATCTGTAGGGTTGTGCATGAATGGCTGGGCAATCTGTAGGATTGTATATTAATGGCTGGGCAATCTGTAGGATTGTATATGAATGGCTGGGCAAAATGTAGGGTTGTACATGAATGGCTACGCAATCTGTAGGGTTGTATATGAATGGCTGGGCAATCTGCAGGGTTGTGCATGAATGGCTGGGCAATCTGTAGGGTTGTACATGAATGGCTGGGCAATCTTAAGGGTTGTATATGAATGGCTGGGCAATCTGTAGGGTTGTACATGGGTGGCTGGGCAATCTGTACGGTTGTATATGAATGGCTGGGCAATCTGTAGGGTTGTGCATGAATGGCTGGGCAATCTGTAGGGTTGTACATTGAATGGCTGGGCAATCTGCAGGGTTGTGCATCGAATGTAAGAATAGCCTGCAGAGATGTAGGTAAAACAGAAGAAGGTGAGTATGATGTGGCTTACCGTGTGCATAAGATGGGAATGATGTGCTTGATTGTGTACAGAAGATGGGATTGATGTGGTGTTTTGTATACAAAACATGGGAATGATATGATGTAATGTGTGAAGAAGATGGGAATGATGTGGTGTATTATGTATATAAGATTGGAATGATGTGGTGTATTATGTATATAAGATGGGAATGATGTGGTGCATTCTATAAAGAAGATGAGAATGATGTGGTGTATTCTGTACAAAATATGAGAATGATGTAGTGTATTCTGTACAGATGATCAAAATTATGTGGTGTATTGTTTACATAAGGTAGGAATGATGGGATGTATTGTGTACATAAGATAACAATTGATGTAGAGTATTGTGTACATAAACATTTTCTTTTTCTGCCTTCTCCAGTCATCGTGCTTTAATGGGCACACAAGTTATAGAACCAGTGTGACTTGCATAACCACACTCTGTATACGGGGGCCAAGAGAATTCTGAACACAACAAACATAAAACCAAAATAAATGATACTGACTAAAAAAATTTGAGACTTTTACAAAGATCCGTACCTGATGATTTGCCCAGAGGACGATATTGATATTTTTGACAATATATTGACGCGATGATGATGATGATGATGATGAAATAGATGAAGGGTGAGAAGTAAAGTAAAAAAAAGTAAAGTACCCCGTCACGCCAAGTGGCGTATAGGGAAACATGGTGTTAGTGACCCCGTCATGCCAAGTGGCGTATAGGGAAATATGGTGTTAGTGACTATATTTTACAGACATTCAGCACATGATTTTTGGGGTAATGTGGTCGGTATTACGCCCGTGCTGCTTTACTTTCCCAGAAAAAAATCCGGTACCTATTTAAGGCTGGGTGAACCCGGAAGCCGTCGGTTGGTATCCAACCCTACCCCTTGTCCGTGGTAGTCCAGTTCACTAACCACTGATCTATTGCGGCTCCCAAGGGTGAGAAGAACAAGAAGAAGACTTAACATTAAATCGCTGTATATCTTACAATGCTTCTCGACGCTGAAAGGCAAATGAGGAAGGAAAGTAAAAAAATCAGAAGAAGAGAATATCATGAATCAAGATCTAAAACATCACTGCTTGGAATTATTACAGCAAAAATTGGGAAGAAAATATAGGCAAAGAAAACAGATTGAAGACATTATGAAACAAGTGGACAGGTCTTGGTTTAACTTCAGGCAGTTGATTAAGATAGAGATAGAGAGAAATAGTGTGAGGAAGAGAGTGGGTGAGAGACAGATATAGAGAGTGGGAGAAATTCACAGAGCCGGAGAAAGAGAGACAGAGAGAGATTTTGACCATTGCTGATTGCAAATAATCATGCATCATTGATTCAACCACAGATTAACATCGGATTAGAGAATAGAAATAGAGCGATATATATATAAACTGACAAATTAAATAAGAAACACAATATTAACAAATGTTGCTTATATATTCAGTTTTGAATTGATAATGAAATTAAAAAAAAACAACACTTGTGGCTATCCAAAGGTTATGGTTATGGAAGGGCCAGGTATCACTGCAAACGAATTAAAATCCATATTTACTCAAACGCCCGTGCCAGTGGAATCATCCGAATTACTAACTCATCTCCCAAACAAAGAAAGGTAACTGTAGTCCCAATCATAACAGTTCCAGCACACACCAAAAGACATAAGGCGAAACCGCACAGAAAGTAAACACAGCCAACTGTTCCTTGTCATACGATATCACCAATCATTGTAAACAGTTGTAATGTCCAAACATGATCAAAACGGATGAGACACACAGCTCACGGTGTGCAAAGATCACTTAACTGAGTAGCTCCTGCAACAAGCCGGACTTGGAATATGAGGAAATTGCAACAAGGAACACTTTTCAGACATAGCCTTCAAATCCGAAGGTTATCACTTGCTAGTACAAGTTAAACACCAGCACACTCGGACAACCCGTGTTCAATTTCCGCTGGAAGCAGTGTGAATTGTACTCATGGTTGGACAAAATTTCCCCCTCGGTCAACCCAGCCACTGGCAGAAATGGCTACCAGGGCATTACTCTGGGAAGGTGAGGAAAGCCGCCTCGCATCGTGAGTTTCGATGCTTGAAGCGACACTATCCAGAAGTCTCCGAACACTTCTGGATAGGCGGCCGAGCACATATGGTGAAAACTCGCGTGCTAAGAAACCGGTTCAAGTCTCGTACTTGACCTTGACCTCTACACTAGTACATTGTCTTTTCGGTTAGTTAACAACCACCACTTCAGGACTCACATTAGTCTCCTTAACCATAAAATCCACCCTGAATGAAAATGATGATGCTCTACTCTTCTTTGTACAGACGAAAGGACAAGAAAATGAACAACAACAAAAGTTAAAATATTTATATTTTTCAAATTAATAAAAGTGAAGATATTTATGAAGTGTTCTTGTAGGCGTGGTTTAGGATTGAAAGAAAATATGAGAGCTTCAATGTTAGCTTGTTAGTTATTTGTTGTGTGAGAATGAAGTGGGAAACACACACACACACACACACACACACACACACACACACACACACACACACACACACACACACACACACACACACACACACACACACACACACGCGCGCGCGCGCACGCACGCACGCACGCACACACACACACACACACACACACACACACTGTGGCAGCCGCCTGAGAGTATAACAAAACAGGAGCTTTTCTTGGGAAGAGATAGGTCGTTAGTGGGGTAGAGTTCTGCCCTACCAAAGGAGGAGTAAGACGTCTCCTTTCCTCCGCTAGTCTTCGGGGCACCCTTGGGCAAGGTGGAGCTCCTGTTTAAAAAGAATAAGAAAATTGGAATACTTGGTTACAACTGGCAAAATAAAAGGAAAGAGAAATCGCGGTCGACAAAGAGAAAAAATACTGGATAACTTGGTGTAATGGCACGGAAAACAGTCAACAACAGAACTTATACGATGCACTGTAGATAGAAGATTGTGGAAGGACATTATCGCCTACGCCAACCGATATGGCACATGCTGATGATGATGATGATGATGATGAAAGGGGAATAGATAAAAAGGACGATTAAAGTATTCTTGGTGAAGACAGGTTGAAGCATGGATGAAGATGATGGGGAAGGCACGGAATGATCTTAACAGAATGGCAAGAAACAGAACGGCATAGAAAGTGTTTTTTTTTTATGACATATGCTCCACAGGGAGCTGAAGGTGTTGTTGAAGACCTATACACCACATGGAGTTGAAAGTGTTTGTTGAAAACCTATGCTCCACAGGGAGCTGAAAGTGTTTGTTGAAAACCTATGCTCCACAGGGAGCTGAAAGTGTTTGTTGAAAACCTATGCTCCACAGGGAGCTGAAAGTGTTTGTTGAAAACCTATGCTCCACAGGGAGCTGAAAGTGTTTGTTGTTAACCTATGCTCCACAGGGAGCTGAAAGTGTTTGTTGAAAACCTATGCTCCACAGGGAGCTGAAAGTGTTTGTTGAAAACCTATGCTCCACAGGGAGCTGAAAGTGTTTGTTGAAAACCTATGCTCCACAGGGAGTTGAAAGTGTTTTTTGAAGACCTATGCTCTACAGGGAGCTGAAAATGTTTGTTGTAAACATATGCTCCACAGGGAGCTGAAAGTGTTTGTTGCAAACCTATGCTCCACAGGGAGCTGAAAGTGTTTGTTGCAAACCTATGCTCCACAGGGAGCTGAAAGTGTTTGTTGCTAGACATATGCTCCACAGGGAGCTGAAAGTGTTTGTTGAAGACATATGCTCCACAGGGAGCTGAAAGTGTTTGTTGCAAACCTATGCTCCACAGGGAGCTGAAAGTGTTTGTTGCTAGACATATGCTCCACAGGAAGCTAAAAGTGTTTGTTGAAGACATATGCTCCACAGGGAGCTGAAAGTGTTTGTTGCAAACATATGCTCCACAGGGAGCTGAAAGTGTTTGTTGCAAACCTATGCTCCACAGACAGCTGAAAGTGTTTGTTGAAGACATATGCTCCACAGACAGCTGAAAGTGTTTGTTGAAGACATATGCTCCACAGACAGCTGAAAGTGTTTGTTGAAGACATATGCTCCACAGACAGCTGAAAGTGTTTGTTGAAGACATATGCTCCACAGACAGCTGAAAGTGTTTGTTGAAGACATATGCTCCACAGACAGCTGAAAGTGTTTGTTGAAGACCTATGCTCCACAGACAGTTGAAAGTGTTTGTTGAGGACCTATGCTCCACAGACAGCTGAAAGTGTTTGTTGAAGACATATGCTCCACAGACACATGAAAGTGTTTGTTGAAGACCTATGCTGCACAGATAGCTGAAAGTGTTTGTTGGAGACCTATGCTCCACAGACACCTGAAAGGAAAAGGAAGAAAAAATGAAAACAAAATAATCGAAAATCAGATGGTGAAGGAGGGTGGGGACGAATGTAGTAGAGCTGATAGCTGTTATTTATCTTTGATGTGACTGAAAGGGAACGAACTTCTATCACCAAGTGTAAAGTTGAAATGATTGACTTGCTTACAGAATAACTGCATCATGCCGTATACACCCTCTTATATATTGTGGTCTCCGCCGGATCTACCAAGCTGTCTAGGGAAAGTCCCGAAGACCATCAACGTCAATGTCTCGTGCCTTGTGCAAGGTATTTCTGTCACAGCAACCATTTAGCATTCCATTTTGCATTTAAATTTTAAATTGTAAAAAACTAATACAATTTGACCTGTTCATTTCAGAAATATGTCCAGCATATGTTGCATTTATTCGTACTTTGAAGTGGAATATTGTAGATATTGCGATTATTCATTCATTTGAGTCTAATTTTGTCGATGTTGCATTTATTCATACATTTGAGACCAGTATTGTAGATGTTACATTTAAGTCGGACTTTACAGATATCTTTTTTATTATTGAATTCGAAACAAATATTGCAGATGTTGCATTTATTCATACATTTAAAATGAACTTTCTTCATGTTACATTTATTCTTACATTTAATTCTAATTTTGTAGATGTTACATTTATTCATATATTTGAAACGGGCATTCTTGATGTTGCATTTATTAATACGAGATATAATTCGATATACTCATATAATTATAATATATATAATATAATATATATAATAATATAACAATATAATACTCATATAATTGATACTACTTTCGTACATGTTGCATTTTTTTATAAATAAGAGACGAACTTTGAAGATATGACATTTGTTTTTACTGTCGAGATGAGTTTTGTTATTTTATGTTTACACTTGAGATGAGTTTTGTTATTTTATGTTTACACTTGAGGTGAGTAGAAGATGCAGCTGCCGACTGTGCTTGGGCCGTCACATGCTAGTAACGTGACACAATGAAAACTGTTGTTGTCACGCTCAACTCACACTGACGCTTTCTCCAGCAGCGATTCACACGCTCAACTCACACTGACGCTTTCTCCAGCAGCTATTCACACGCTCAACTCACACTGACGCTTTTTCCAGCAGCTATTCACACGCTCAACTCACACTGACGATTTCTCCAGCAGCCATTCACACGCTCAACTCACACTGATGCTTTCTCCAGCAGCTATTCACACGCTCAACTCACACTGACGCTTTCTCCAGCAGCTATTCACACGCTCAACTCACACTGACGCTTTCTCCAGCAGCTATTCACACGCTCAACTCACACTGATGCTTTCTCCAGCAGCTATTCACACGCTCAACTCACACTGACGCTTTCTCCAGCAGCTATTCACACGCTCAACTCACACTGACGCTTTCTCCAGCAGCTATTCACACGCTCAACTCACACTGATGCTTTCTCCAGCAGCTATTCACACGCTCAACTCACACTGACGCTTTCTCCAGCAGCGATTCACACGCTCAACTCACACTGACGCTTTCTCCAGCAGCTATTCACACGCTCAACTCACACTGATGCTTTCTCCAGCAGCTATTCACACGCTCAACTCACACTGACGCTTTCTCGAGCAGCTATTCACACGCTCAACTCACACTTACGCTTTCTCCAGCAGCTATTCACACGCTCAACTCACACATACGCTTTCTCCAGCAGCTATTCACACGCTCAACTCACACATACGCTTTCTCCAGCAGCTATTCACACGCTCAACTCACACTGACGCCTTCTCCAGCAGCTATTCACACGCTCAACTCACATTGACGCTTTCTCCAGCAACTATTCACACGCTCAACTCAGACATACGCTTTCTCCGGCAACTATTCACACTCTCATCTCACACATACGCTTTATCCAGCAACTATTCACACGCTCATCTCACACTGACGCGCTCTCCAGCAACTATTCACACACTCATCTCACACATACGCTTTCTCCAGCAACTATTCACACACTCACCTCACACATACGCTTTCTCCAGCAACTATTCACACGCTCAAATCACACATACGCTTTCTCCAGCAACTATTCATACACTCATCTCTAACATACGCTTTCTCCAGCAACTATTCACACGCTCAATTCACACTGACGCTTTCTCCAGCAACTATTCACACACTCATCTCACACATACGCTTTCTCCAGCAGCTATTAACACACTCATCTCACACATACGCTTTCTCCAACAACTATTCACACGCTCAACTCACACTGACGCGCTCTCCAGCAGCTATTAACACAATCATCTCACACTGACGCGCTCTCCAGCAACTATTCACACACTCATCTCACACATACGCTTTCTCCAGCAGCTATTAACACACTCATCTCAAACATATGCTTTCTCCAGCAACTATTCACACACTCATCTCACACATACGTTTTCTCCAGCAACTATTCACACACTCATCTCACACATACGCTTTCTCCAGCAACTATTCACACGCTCAACCCACACTGACGCGCTCTCCAGCAACTATTCACACTCTCACCTCACACATACGATTTCTCCAGCAACTATTCATACTCTCATCTCACACATACGATTTCTCCAGCAACTATTCACACGCTCAACTCACACTGACGCTTTCTCCAGCAGCTATTAACACGCTCATCTCACACATACGCTTTCTCCAACAACTATTCACACACTCATCTCCAACATACGCTTTCTCCAGCAACTATTCACACACTCATCTCACACATACCCTTTCTCCAGCAACTATTCACACGCTCAACTCACACATACGCTTTCTCCAGCAACTATTCACACACTCATCTCACACATACGATTTCTCCAGCAACTATTCACACACTCATCTCACACTGACGCGCTCTCCAGCAACTATTCACACACTCATCTCACACATACGCTTTCTCCAGCAACTATTCACACGCTCAACTCACACATACGCATTCTCCAGCAACTATTCACACACTCATCTCACACATACGCTTTCTCCAGCAACTATTCACACACTCATCTCACACATATGCTTTCTCCAGCAACTACTCACACACTCATCTCACACATACGCTTTCTCCAGCAACTATTCACACGCTCAACTCACATATACGCTTTCCCCAGCAACTATTCACACACTCATCTCACACATACGATTTCTCCAGCAACTATTTACACACTCATCTCACACATACGCTTTCTGCAACAACTATTCACACACTCATCTCCAACATACGCTTTCTCCAGCAACTATTCATACACTCATCTCACACATACGCTTTCTCCAGCAACTATTCACACGCTCAACTCACACATACGCTTTCTCCAGCAACTATTCACACACTCATCTCACACATACGATTTCTCCAGCAACTATTCACACACTCATCTCACACTGACGCGCTCTGCAGCAACTATTCACACACTCATCTCACACATACGCTTTCTCCAGCAACTATTCACACGCTCAACTCACACATACGCATTCTCCAGCAACTATTCACACACTCATCTCACACATACGCTTTCTCCAGCAACTATTCACACACTCATCTCACACATATGCTTTCTCCAGCAACTACTCACACACTCATCTCACACATACGCTTTCTCCAGCAACTATTCACACGCTCAACTCACATATACGCTTTCCCAAGCAACTATTCACACACTCATCTCACACATACGATTTCTCCAGCAACTATTTACACACTCATCTCACACTGACGCGCTCTCCAGCAACTATTCACACACTCATCTCACACATACGCTTTCTCCAGCAACTATTCACACACTCATCTCACACATACGCTTTCTCCAGCAACTAACTATTCACACGCTCAAATCACACATACGCTTTCTCCAGCAACTATTCATACACTCATCTCACACATACGCTTTCTCCAGCAACTATTCACACGCTCAATTCACACTGACGCTTTCTCCAGCAAATATTCACACACTCATCTCACACATACGCTTTCTCCAGCAGCTATTATCACACTCATCTCACACATACGCTTTCTCCAACAACTATTCACACGCTCAACTCACACTGACGCGCTCTCCAGCAGCTATTAACACAATCATCTCACACTGACGTTTTCTCCAGCAACTATTCACACACTCATCTCACACATACGCTTTCTCCAGCAGCTATTAACACACTCATCTCAAACATACGCTTTCTCCAGCAACTATTCACACACACATCTCACACATACGCTTTCTCCAGCAACTATTCACACACTCATCTCACACATACGCTTTCTCCAGCAACTATTCACACACTCATCTCACACATACGCTTTCTCCAGCAACTATTCACACACTCATCTCACACATATGCTTTCTCCAGCAACTACTCACACACTCATCTCACACATACGCTTTCTCCAGCAGCTATTAACACACTCATCTCACACATACGCTTTCTCCAACAACTATTCACACACTCATCTCACACATACGATTTCTCCAGCAACTATTTACACACTCATCTCACACATACGCTTTCTCCAACAACTATTCACACACTCATCTCCAACATACGCTTTCTCCAGCAACTATTCATACACTCATCTCACACATACGCTTTCTCCAGCAACTATTCACACGCTCAACTCACACATACGCTTTCTCCAGCAACTATTCACACACTCATCTCACACATACGATTTCTCCAGCAACTATTCACACACTCATCTCACACTGACGCGCTCTCCAGCAACTATTCACACACTCATCTCACACATACGCTTTCTCCAGCAACTATTCACACGCTCAACTCACACATACGCATTCTCCAGAAACTATTCACACACTCATCTCACACATACGCTTTCTCCAGCAACTATTCACACACTCATCTCACACATATGCTTTCTCCAGCAACTACTCACACACTCATCTCACACATACGCTTTCTCCAGCAACTATTCACACGCTCAACTCACATATACGCTTTCCCCAGCAACTATTCACACACTCATCTCACACATACGATTTCTCCAGCAACTATTTACACACTCATCTCACACATACGCTTTCTGCAACAACTATTCACACACTCATCTCCAACATACGCTTTCTCCAGCAACTATTCACACACTCATCTCACACATACGCTTTCTCCAGCAACTATTCACACGCTCAAATCACACATACGCTTTCTCCAACAACTATTCATACACTCATCTCACACATACGCTTTCTCCAGCAACTATTCACACTCTCAATTCACACTGACGCTTTCTCCAGCAAATATTCACACACTCATCTCACACATACGCTTTCTCCAGCAGCTATTGTCACACTCATCTCACACATACGCTTTCTCCAACAACTATTCACACGCTCAACTCACACTGATGCGCTCTCCAGCAGCTATTAACACAATCATCTCACACTGACGTTTTCTCCAGCAACTATTCACACACTCATCTCACACATACGCTTTCTCCAGCAGCTATTAACACACTCATCTCAAACATACGCTTTCTCCAGCAACTATTCACACACTCATCTCACACATACGCTTTCTCCAGCAACTATTCACACACTCATCTCACACATACGCTTTCTCCAGCAACTATTCACACGCTCAACTCACACTGACGCGCTCTCCAGCAACTATTCATACGCTCAACTCACACATACGCTCTCTCCAGCAACTATTCACACACTCATCTCACACATACGCTTTCTCCAGCAACTATTCACACTCTCATCTCACACATACGCTTTCTCCAGCAAATATTCACACGCTCATCTCACACATACGCTTTCTCCAGCAACTTTTCACACGCTCAACTCACACATACGCTTTCTCCAGCAACTATTCACACTCTCACCTCACACATACGCTTTCTCCAGCAACTATTCATACTCTCATCTCACACATACGCATTCTCCAGCAACTATTCACACACTCATCTCACACAAACGCTTTCTCCAGCAACTATTCACACACTCATCTCACACATACGCTTTCTCCAGCAACTATTCACACGCTCAACTCACATATACGCTTTCTCCAGCAACTATTCACACACTCATCTCAAACATACGATTTCTCCAGCAACTATTTACACACTCATCTCACACTGACGCGCTCTCCAGCAACTATTCACACACTCATCTCACACATACGCTTTCTCCAGCAACTATTCACACGCTCAACTCACACATACGCATTCTCCAGCAACTATTCACACACTCATCTCACACATACGCATTCTCCAGCAACTATTCACACACTCATCTCACACATACGCTTTCTCCAGCAACTATTCACACGCTCAACTCACACTGACGCTTTCTCCAGCAGCTATTCACACTCTGAACTCACACTGACGTTTTCTCCAGCAACTATTAACACGCTCAACTCACACTGACGCTTTCTCCAGCAACTATTCAAACATCACTAAAGAAACAACTATTTACAACATTATTTATATTGTTCAGCTGCAACTATCAGCGGCATTATTTGAACATCTATCGAAAGAGTCTGAACGTTTACATGTCAAAGAAGAGATTCGTCACAAAATCGGCTCTATCACTAAACTTTCAATTTTGTTCTGCTCTCTCATTTCTTTTCTGATTGTATCGCAGTCTTGAAATGTGTGTTGCATTGCAATAATCCATTGGTTTAGCCTATCTTGATATTGCATAAATAATCGTAATGAAACAGGCGATTGGAGGCCACAGAGATCGTATTTCGCAGAAGAGTGTTGAGAGTTACTTCTTCTTTTTCTACATGTTAGCTCCCTGTGGAGCATAAGTCTTCAACAAACACTTTCAATTCCCTGTGGAGCATAGGTCTTCAACAAACACTTTCAGCTCTTTATGGAGCATAGGTCTTCAACAAACACTTTCCTCTCCCTATAAAACATAGGTCTTCAACAAACACTTTCAGCTCTTTATGGAGCATAGGTCTTCAACAAACACTTTCAGCTCCCTGTGGAGCATAGGTCTTCAACAAACACTTTCCGCTCCCTATAAAACATAGGTCTTCAACAAACACTTTCAGCTCTTTATGGAGCATAGGTCTTCAACAAACACTTTCAGCTCCCTGTGGAGCATAGGTCTTCAACAAACACTTTCAGCTCTATGTGGAGCATATGTCTTCAACAAACGCTTTGCAAGTCGTTCTGTTTTTAACCATTCTTTTAAGATCATTCCATGTCATCCTCATCATCTTCATCTCCGCTTCTATCTGTCTTCTCCAAGAATTCCTTGGTCTTCCTCTGTGTCTTTTCCCCTGGGGATTCCAAAAAAGGGCCTGTTGTGTAAATACTCTCAGTTGGCTTCCGCAGTGTGTGTCCTATCCAGCGCCATCGTCTTCGCTGTAACTCTTTATCCACTGGTATGTGATTGGTACATTTCCATAATTCTATGTTAGTGATTTTGTCCTGCCATTTCCATCCTTTTATTCTGCGTAAGCATCCATTAATGAAAGTCTGTATCTTCATGATTGTCAACTTTGTTGTTCTCCATGATTCCCAGCCATATAATAGGAGTGACTTAACATTGGTGATGGTTACTTGGCTAGCTTAAAAAAAATATATATATAAGTATATGTATATGTTTATATATATATATATAAATATATATATATATATATATATATATATATATATATATATATATATATATATATATATATCAACGAGGACATTCTCAAAAAGGCCAACACAAAAAAAAGAATGCTCCTAAAAAACATCAGACTGTGAAATCGATATTTTCCAGACACACCAAGAAAAGAGAAAAGTCGGAATATTAGGTGACAGATGCTAAATACAGGAAAGAAAGATCGCGGATGACAAGGAAAGAAGATAATAGACAGATTTGTGACGTGACACGGTAAACAGTCAACAACAGAATTGATCAATGCACTGTACACAGAGGGACTTCCGGTAAATATGACGGATATGCGGCAGGAACCATTGAGGCTCTGTCTAAAAAGTGTTCCTTGTTGCATTTTGCTAATTTTTCTTGTCAGGCTTGCTGCTGGAGCGACCGAGTTTAGTTCTCTGTACACACCGTGAGCTGTGTGTTATCATGCGGATTGTGTTTCAAACTCCGATTGATTACGATGAATGGCGATATCACCGTATGACGAAGGACAGTTTAGCTGCGGTCACTTTCGATGCCGTTTGGCCGTATGTCTTTTGGCGTGTGCTATAGCTGATATCATGGGGACTGCAGCTGCCTTTATTTGTTTGGATCATTGGGTCCAATTGTGGATTTTAATTCGTTTGCAGTGATACCGGGGCCTTCGACTAACCATAACCATAACTGTAGAAAGACCATTTGTGAAGTACATGATGGTCAGCGCCAACCGTTATGGCACATGATTGTGATAATCAATCATATTCAATCAACAGTCTTTTACGTTTGATGTCAACAGGATCTACAATAGACGATGTCATTAAGGGCTACCAGACGGTAGCAAGCATCAAAGGATTGCTACGATCTCACAACACCAGAGCCGACACTTCCTATACTTCTGACATTAACAGGTGAGTCCTTTCTTGTATTATCCACATATTTTGTGAATTGTTTTGATGAGCGTGTCGTGAGAGACTCAAAGACTCTCTGTGTGAGAGAATGACGAAGAGATAGACATACAAAGAGATAAGATAATTACATCAAAGAATGGAGAGACCTTGCCTTTGCAATCTCAAAGAACGACTGAAGAAAGAGATCCATAGGGAAGATTGATGAAGTCTATCAGTAGTGCCCTCACGACTCGCACAGTGACGGGAACAAGAAGTAGAAGAAGAGGGTGAGAAACTTATGTTTTTATTCTACCGCCCTAATCATTGATTATGGTTATGGTTATGTTTAGTCCAAAGCCCCAGTATCACTGCAAGTGAATTAAAATCTATAATTGCTTAACCGCCCGTGCCAGTGGAATTATCAGAATTAAAACTCATCTCACTGAAGGATCCAAACAAATAAAGACAGCCGCTGTCCCATCATGACAGCCACAGCACACGCCAAGAGACATAGGCCAAGCTGCACCGAAAGTGAACGCAGCTAAACTATCCTTCGTCATACGATGTCATCATTCATTGTAAGCAATCGGAATATCGAAACACGATACGGATGAAAAACACAGCTCATGGTGTGCACATAACACTAAACTCAGTAGCTCCTGCAGCAATCTGGACTTGGAAAATCAGCAAACTGCAACAAGGAACACTTCTCAGACTGAGCCACGATGGTTCTTGCCCCCTATCCGCCATATTGACCGGAAGTTCAATGATCTAATCATTGATAGCGCATGTATCAGAGAAGTTGAGGTCTCTGTTGCCTCCTTTGAATATCCGCCCCTGCCAGGTAGGCACCCCTCATAATTTGACTACAGAAAGTCTCCTGTCTCTCTAAAACTCTCATTTTATAGGGTAACATATGAGGGACATCTTTCATGAAAACAGTTAAATTCTCTCTTCACTATTTCGATAATTCAGCACTTTCTTCATGTTATCTCAAGTTCTTTTCCAAAGATTTCACCATTTTCTTCATGATATCTCAAGTTCTTTTCAAAAGATGTCACAATTCTCTTCATGTTATCTCAAGTTCTTTTCCAATGAAAAAAAAGTTCTTTTCCAATGATGTCACAATTTTCTTCAAGTTTTCTCATCTTGTCACTTGCATTAGTGTAAAACGACATGCATCTATATGTTCAGAAATTAATCATTAATCAATAATTAATTTTTAATGAACTGATTGAAACTTGAACAAAAATTCAAACCACCTGAGACGCTGGGACAATGTTCTCAAACAGGGACAATATCGGTTAAACCTCTAGTATGGTAAGCTTGCATATATAAAATAGATGCACTTTTTTTTGCAAATAGTACATTAATTAGTAATTATTTAATGATTAAACATATTTCCTATAGACCATATTCAGTGCTTTCATCGGCATGTGGTAGCGTCGGCAACCAATGGTATCGCCAGTAAATGAACGTTGGAGAAGATACTGATAAGAGGATCAGAACGTTATCTTCTTCTTCCCTTCCTCATCTGCCTTTCAGCGTCGAAGGGAGATATAATTTGCAGTCTTTTGCTCTTCTGTTCGCCTCTGCTGCTGTTATGTTTCCTAGTGCTTCTAATATTCCATCGATCCATCTTTTTCGTGGTCGACCCTTGGGTCTGGTGTTCTCACAACGTTTGTTGAAGGCTCGTTGTGTTGTGTTTTGTTCTTTCTGCCTTGTCACGTGGCCGAACCATTTTATCTGTTGTTTCCTTATATATTCTATGGCTGGGGCTATTCCTAGCTTTTTTCTCAGTTCTTCATTTCTGATCTTATCTCTCAGACTGTTTCCTGTCATTCGTCTAACACGTTTCATCTCTGTAGAGGTTATTTTTCTTATTGTTCTTGCATCTAGGGTCCAGGTCTGGCATTGGTAGCACAACGTTGGGATGAAGATTGTATTGTATAGTGCTCGTTTTGCCTCCAGAGTTATTTCCTTGTTGGACAATAGTGGTGATAACTGTCCGATGATTTGACAAGCTTTGTTGCATCTTGATTCTATCTCTGGAACGTTATGGAGGTATTTAATGTAAAATAAAAATAATCTATTGAATTAAACCTAAAATAAACCTAAACTAAACATTTGTTTACTTGCTTCCAGCTACATCGTGGATATTACTCCGCCTGCAGATAAGAGACATTCCTGGAAGAACTACTTTGTGAAGTTGTACGTCCTGACAGTAACGATTGGCTCCGGTGAGATGGATTTACGTGAATTATAATCTAATTTAAACATTAGGGTAATCTTGTAGTAAATTTATTGATAAATGTGAGCTACTCAAGAAGTTCTCTAAAACTTGCAGAAATAAAAACTAGATAAAATAACAAGTAGCCCAGACCTTCTATATCTTCATCTTCTATTTTCTGTAACTTCTTCTTCTTGTCCTTCTCTCCTCCTTTTTCATCTTCATCACTATCACATCATCATCACCACCATCATCATCATCATCATCATCATCATGATCACATCACCATCATCCTCATCATCATCATCATGATCACATCACCACCACCACCATCATCATCATCATCATCATCATCAACATCATCATCACTATCACATCACCACCACCACCATCATCATCATCATCATCAACATCATCATCACTATCACATCACCACCACCACCATCATCATCAACATCATCATCACTATCACATCACCACCACCACCATCATCATCAACATCATCATCACTATCACATCACCACCACCACCATCATCATCAACATCATCATCACTATCACATCACCACCACCACCACCACCACCACCACCATCATCATCATCATCATCATCATCACTATCACATCACCACCACCACCACCATCATCATCAACATCATCATCACTATCACATCACCACCACTACCATCATCATCAACATCATCATCACTATCACATCACCACCACCACCATCATCATCAACATCATCATCACTATCACATCACCACCACCACCATCATCATCAACATCATCATCACTATCACATCACCACCATCACCATCATCATCATCATCATCATCAACGTCATCATCATCTTCTTATTGTAACTTTGTTTTTTGTTAATTCATTTGATTGTCAATTTGAGTGTATTTGGCTCTCTGGATATAATGACTGACTTGGTGGTGGCTGTCTGTAATTGGTCATAAATGTCCTGGACTAATCGTCTTCCGGCTCTTTTATTTGTCTATTTTCTAGACATTTCGCCCTCCATTATTGGTCTGGTGCGTCGTTAGACGTGTCCAATTACGCTAATTTCCTCAGTTGACTTGATTTGAGTAGCCAAAACTCGCATGTTATTAGCTCTGGTTAGAAGTTTCCGTTAGTAGTCTTTCCTTGTTTCGGATAACGGCGGAAAAGAAAGTCCCGGGTACATTCAGCTTTATAGAAGCGTTATCACTTGGAATTCGACAAGAGTAGGATAAAATGGCCGCCGCCCGGGCAAAATTAATGGGAAACAAATCTACTGAAAACGTTAAAGCTCTCGACGATAAACAAAAACTTGAGAGTACCTCTGAAGTAGGAGAATATCTGCCTGTAAGAAGAAGGACACCTGAGCACAGGGCCTCCGGTGTGGAAAGTAGAAAAAACAGTGATAGTAATGCAACATTCAGTACCCTGGGACTTTGTTAGAGATATAAAACTAGTGTTCGCAAACAAACAAGCAAACAAACAAGTAAACAGACAAACAAACAAGCAAACAAACAAGTAAACAAACAAACAAACAACAAAAGCAAACAAAAAACTATTTCATTTTCAGCTTCTAGTGTTATGGTCCAAGTTTGGCAACCGTAAGTTTCTTTCCTTCACAGTCTCATCTCCCCTGAGGTTGTTGTAGCAACACTGATAGACGCTGAAATCAAATTCGGAAGACAAAAGTCACAAGAGAATGGAGACGAGGTCAACCACCACAAATATATCCTGTTCATTCCAAGGAAGGATCTGTCTGTCCATTATTTGCAGATTCAGTCGCGATAGATGCTGTTCAGCAAAGCAGCATCCAGCATAAGACACTCATATTTTGTCAAACTACTGACGTATCATGATTACTTGCTACCAACCGCCTGTCAAGATGCCAAAGTCCATATATATAAACACAGCATCGTTTTTTTCTTCTTAATCAGAGGGTGAACTTACCTTATATGACCCATCAAGCCTGGGATCCAGTGAAAACAGAAGTAAACAGATGATTATCTCCAGTTCGCACAACAGAGATGTTCATGACGTCGATTTTGAGTCCATACGTTTTCATTTGAACAATACATCACATCTGTCCACGACATTTGACATTTGTTTCCAGTGTAAGTAAATGTGTATTTCTATCTACAAGATTTGACATCTGTTTCGAGTGTAAGTAAATGTGTATTTCTATCTACAAGATTTGACATCTGTTTCCTGCGTAAGTAAATGTGTATTTCTATCTACAAGATTTGACATCTGTTTCCAGTGTAAGTAAATGTGTATTTCTATGTACAAGATTTGACATCTGTTTCCAGTGTAAGTAAATGTGTATTTCTATGTACAAGATTTGGCATCTGTTTCCAGTGTAAGTAAATGTGTATTTCTATGTACAAGATTTGACATCTGTTTCCAGTGTAAGTAAATGTGTATTTCTATCTACAAGATTTGACATCTGTTTCCTGAGTAAGTAAATGTGTATTTCTATCTAGAAGATTTGACATCTGTTTCCTGAGTAAGTAAATGTGTATTTCTATCTACAAGATTTGACATCTGTTTCCAGTGTAAGTAAATGTGTATTTCTATCTACAAGATTTGACATCTGTTTCCAGTGTAAGTAAATGTGTATTTCTATCTACAAGATTTGACATCTGTTTCCAGTGTAAGTAAATGTGTATTTCTATCTACAAGATTTGACATCTGTTTCCTGAGTAAGTAAATGTGTATTTCTATCTACAAGATTTGACATCTGTTTCCAGTGTAAGTAAATGTGTATTTCTATCTACAAGATTTGACATCTGTTTCCTGAGTAAGTAAATGTGTATTTCTATCTACAAGATTTGACATCTGTTTCCTGCGTAAGTAAATGTGTATTTCTATCTACAAGATTTGACATCTGTTTCCAGTGTAAGTAAATGTGTATTTCTATCTACAAGATTTGACATCTGTTTCCAGTGTAAGTAAATGTGCATTTCTATCTAGAAGATTTGACATCTGTTTCCTGCGTAAGTAAATGTGTATTTCTATCTAGAAGATTTGACATCTGTTTCCTGAGTAAGTAAATGTGTATTTCTATCTAGAAGATTTGACATCTGTTTCCTGCGTAAGTAAATGTGTATTTCTATCTAGAAGATTTGACATCTGTTTCCTGCGTAAGTAAATGTGTATTTCTATCTAGAAGATTTGACATCTGTTTCCTGCGTTAAGTAAATGTGTATTTCTGTCTAGAAGATTTGACATCTGTTTCCTGCGTAAGTAAATCTTTTTGTTTGTGTAGAGCTACAACCATAGGGGAATGGATTTTAACAACTTTTGGTCTGGCACAAATTTGCATGAACCTAATATCTGATCGTAATATTTCTGGCGCGTATAGAGAGATCATATCTCAAACTGCTTGCTTGCTGAGAGTAATTTCCTTCAGAGAGTCAAAACTGCAACGTTTTTGTTCGACGATGAAGCTACTTTTGATGATCGAACTACCCAATGTTGCAGCTTTCAGCGTTTTATATAAGTGCATGAAGTTTCTTATTACAATATTATATTTGCTTCAACTGGAGTCGTCAGTCGCTGGACACTGCGGGACTTGCTGAGGAGGGGGGATCTGAGCACCTTTGGACATGTTCGGTGTGCAATGATGATGACCCGCTAATAACTCAATAACTCAATTTGCTTCAGTTTTTAACTCTTTGGATCTTAAGAAAAGGGAAATAACTTCACCAAAAAATGTGACATGTCGACTTTAAAACGCGTTTGTAAAATAACGGCTGCACTTAAAAAATTAATAATTATAACTTAAAAGGAGAATTGAACGCAATTTAATAAAAATATAACAACAGAATATAATATATTTAGTATAATATTATGGTGGTATAATATGAATAACTAGGAATACAATAAATACAAGCAGAGAGTATCTCTTTTCTCCATGTTTCAGGGTTTGAAAACCAAACGAACAACGCCAAAGAGCTGTTTAAGAAAACAATCCAGATGTGCAGGGCTGCACTAGATAAAAAGAACGGTGAGCTTCTTCTTTTTTTCCTGTTAGAAATCTTCTATTTATTGATTGTGGTTTCTATTGAAATAGTATCGCTTATTTATGGTATTTAATCCAAAATGTTTAGTTGTGCTGCTGTTGTTCATCCACTTGCCGGGGTGGTCTAGAAGTAAGAAATCAACATAAGAACAAGACACTTTCTGGAAGGAATCTTTCTCTTGTGGGAATCTTTCTCTGGTGGGAATCTTTTCCTGGTGGAAATATATTTCTCTGGAGGGAATCTTTCTCTGGTGGGAATCTTTCTCTGGTGCGAATCTTTCTCTGGCGGGAATATTTCTCTGGTGGGGATCTTTCTCTGGTGGAATCTTTCTCTGGTGGGAATCTTTCTCTGATGGGAATCTTTTCCTGGTGGGGATCTTTCTCTGGTGGGAATCTTTTCCTGGTGGGGATCTTTCTCTGGTGGGAATCTTTCTCTGGTGGGGATCTTTTCCTGGTGGGAATCTTTCTCTGGTGGGGATCTTTATCTGGTGGGAATCTTTCTCTGGTGGGGATCTTTATCTGGTGGGAATCTTTCTCTGGTGGGGATCTTTCTCTGGTGGGAATCTTTCTCTGGTGGGGATCTTTTCCTGGTGGGAATCTTTCTCTGGTGGGAATCTTTCTCTGGTGGGGATCTTTCTCTGGTGGGAGTCTTTCTTTGGTGGGGATCTTCTCCTGGTGGGATCTTTCTCTGGTGGAAATCTTTCTCTGGTGGGAATCTTTCTCTGGTGGGAATCTTTCTCTGGTGGAAATCTTTCTCTGGTGGGAATCTTTCTCTGGTGGAAATCTTTCTCTGGTGGGGATCTTTCTCTGGTGGGAATCTTTCTCTGGTGGAAATCTTTCTCTGGTGGGAATCTTTCTCTGGTGGGAATCTTTCTCTGGTGGGAATCTTTCTCTGGTGGGAATCTTTCTCTGGTGGTAATCTTTCTCTGGTGGGAATCTTTCTCTGGTGGGAATCTTTCTCTGGTGGGAATCTTTCTCTGGTGGGAATCTTTCTCTGGTGGGAATCTTTTCCTGGTGGGAATCTTTCTCTGGTGGGAATCTTTCTCTGATGGGAATCTTTCTCTGGTGGAAATCTTTCTCTGGTGGGAATATTTCTTTGGTGGAAATCTTTCTCTTAGAATCCTTGGATGCTTCGTGGTTTTACCCTCCCGGAAATCTGGGTAGTGAGACTCGATAAATAGCACTCTCTGATAACGGCAAAGAGAAGGAGTTACCGTGAGCGTATTGAAGAAACCTTGTGATTTGAGTAAATTGAAACAGCTAAAACACATAATTGAAGGTAAAGATATCGCAATGAAATAACTTAGATACAAAACTAAGTACGAAAAAATATATATAAAATACACACAAATTTTACAATAAAATGAAAATTGCATTTACTGTAACATAGTGAGGAGTTATGATGTCCTGTGTGGCTGGTAGTGAGGAAAAGAAAAGTTACTATTTGGAAAAGGTCACACTAATATATATACTTTTAGTTCTATCTATTTGTCTGTCTATCCACACGTTTACCGTTACATGTTATATATTTTTCTCACTGCGCATGCGCAGTTCGAACTTAATTAGTCGAACAGATAATAGTCTATAGTAATTGTCTTGGCACACCGCCACTATTCCTCCCTCCGATTTACAGTCAAAATAATAGTAATTATTATTTAGAAATGGAAGAGAAATAAGCAATTGTAATAGAATTCTTAGAATAGACATCTTTTATCAGCTATACCCCATGAAGAGTGTCTGGTGTTGACAGTTTGCTTCTCTCTCTCTTTCTTTCTCTCTCTTTCTCTCTCTCTCTCTTTCTCTCTCTTTCTCTCTCTCTCTCTCTCTCTAAATATCTGTGCACGAGTGGTTAGTGTGCCCCCTTATGGCCAGATTAAATGTAATGTAGAACCAGTCTTGACATAAGAATATGAATCAAGGACAATAGAACAGCAGACAAGAAAATCACTGTAGGCTGTAGAAATGTGGTTTTACAGAATAATTCTGAGAAAACGATTATTATTATTATTATTATTATTATTATTATTATTATTATCTGATTGCCACGAGTTGATACGAGTTGCTGCCCTTTGACTCATTAGATGTGGCGGGTTGTAATGGCTTTCTTGACATTCCCGGCTCTTACTGGAGAGGTTGGAGTTCGTCTGTCCCAGGCTATGCTTGGAAACTACTAGTCCAGCCCAGAGGTACTGCAATACTGGGTCCTCTATATCAGCAACAGACAGCACTACAGGGAACACGGCGATCCTAGCTTATGTTAGCCAGTCTGTTTTGACGCAGACTGTTACCAGGGGAGACCACGAGGAGAGTAGTATAGATCTAGTGATAGGACCGTGGAAAGTTCTTCCAGCCGCACATAATTCCTTATATAAATAGTCTACCCGTACATGGAAGCACATTTTTTGGTGCGGTTTTTCCTTATATGAGAGTCTACCGTTTTTCCTTATATGAGAGTCTACCCGCCCATTTTTGTTCCGGTGACCTCTCGTTGACCGCTCAACCTCTCGTGGTGTTGTGAAGGCGTCGAAACGCACCTAAATCCTTATATAAATAGTCTACCCGCACATGGAAGCACATTTTTTTTTTCTTATATGAGAGTCTTCATTTTTCCTTATATGAGAGTCTACCCGCCCATTTTTGTTCCAGTCGTGGTGACCTCTCGGGTGACCTCTCGTGGTGGTGGTGGTGACCTCCCGGTGACCTCTCGTGGCGGTGGTGGTGGTGTTGTGGTGACCTCCCGCGGCGGTGGTGAAGGGGTGGTGAAGGGGTGGTGGTGGTATCATAAATCTATTATATTCTTTGTACTTTCAATGGTTCCGTAACTTTCATAAATCTATTCTTTCTTTATACTCTCATTCAATAAAAAAACAGTGACAAGTTTATTTATTTATTTATTGTTTTATTCGTATATATTGAACAATCGATAACACATGGTTTTGACAAAAATGTATTCTTTAACTAATGTACATTATACTCGTATTTAATATATAGAAAACAAAGTAGTTTATTTACAAACAGTAATACATGAAAGTGTTAAATGGATAAAGGGGAGGTGGTCACATCAGAATGGACGTTTATTGTTTCATTCGTATATATTCCACAATCAATAACATACGGTTTTGACAAAAATGTATTCTTTAACTAATGTACATTATACTCGTATTTAATATATAGAAAACAAAGTAGTTTATTTACAAACAGTAATACATGATAGTGTTAAATGGATAAAGGGGAGGTGGTCACGTTGTCGGAATGGACCTGACGCTTGATGTAGAAATAGGAGAGTGAGTTCCGATGTTGTGTATATGTGTATACCGACCCCTTGTATGTTTTAAACCCTATATTTTTACCACCCCCGGCTTGTTTTTTGGTTAGAACCTCTGTGAATGTATCCTTATCTAAATTGTTGTGACGTTTATTAAGGCCCTTGGTGCTAACTTTAGCATAATCCCCAAAACAGTAATAGGTCTTGCTACACAAGGAAATCATCCCATCCCCCGAATACTCCAACTTGAACAGACCAGGAGTCCGTTTGTCGTATAACTGTCTGGCCTTACAATCTGAACAGTCATACTTTACGCCCCTGTGTTGAATGAAATCGGCCCGATGGACTTCACAAGTCTCTGAAGGGAACCATTTGTCGTACTGTGAGAAAAACTCATCTACCTTATCGGTTTTAACGACCTCTTCTAACGATGACTCGCTGAGGGCCAAGTACAGGCTATCGGTATCCATCTCACAGAGTTGAAAGTTGGACCTAGCTACAAACTTATCGAGGAAGTCATAATAAAATTCCAACATCCGCAATTTGGCGTACTGGTAGACGAAAAAACCAATCTGCGAAGGAAGATCCCACATGATACCTCTTTTGCCTATCGATACCTCGTACAGGTCCTCACCAATAGATGTCATGTTTTTAAAGCGTGGGTTATTTACCAACTTGGTTGTATCAGCACCCTCTTTAACATAGGAGACGTCCACGTGTTTCGCCATATTCGTCAAGGTCTTCCCGTAGGCCGAGTTTCCTAAGAGCTTCATCGTGTCGCTTACTATAGATTGACTTGGATCTAAATCACCAGCCCGACGCGCCTCTGTGACCTTGTCCCCAAACTCCTTAAGGCAACTAATGGGTAGGTACTCTACCACCTGATAAATTTTTGTTACCTCTAGCCCATGCTCTAAATACCACTTTAACAGCGGTGTGGCCAACAGAATCTTTGTTCCACTATAACTACCCACGAGAGTACGTCTGGGGGTACGTAATAGTTTGTTTTTGGTGGCGTACTCCCGCATAAAGGGACCGATATCATCTAGACCTACGTCAACATTTTTAAAGATGGGGGTCATCTCACTAAAATACTCTTTTAACATATCGGGAACGTGAATGTCGCACTCGACGAGCCCAAAAAACGACTCGTCTGAGACTGAATCTATAATGGCTTTATCAGTGATTGGTTTATATTTACCAAAAGATGGTTTAGAACCACGTAGGTTCTCATCTATAAAGATCTGAATAACTGGCGTTGTTTTCTTTAACCGTTGCCACTCACACTCCCACATAACTACTACGCGAACACGGTCGAGGCTCTTTAAATAAGCCGTTATTTCACAGGTTTTCGCGTACAAATCAGCCAACTGTATATTATTCACCGGATTGACTTCTCGATCCCTGGTGATGTCACAGTTTGGATGACCGTGAAAGAGACAGCCATGGAACTGATACACGGTCCTACTGGATTTATCCCACCCATCCACTCTAATCTTGCGCTCACCCAAAGCGATCTCGCGAGCATTAAACTGGGTTCTCAAATGAACCTGGTTTTGGTGGGCAATCCAAGTCAGATACTCTCTGCACTGACGCGTGTAGTAGTTCATTTTAAGGGGTTTATACCCATCTTCAGCCTTACGTATGACCGTATAATCGGTGGGCATCTTTTGCATAAGTGCCCATAGATAAAGGGCGTTGGCATCATAGCTTTTAATGGATTTGACCACTTTTCCGCCCCTAATAAAGGTTTTATCCTTCTCGTGGTACCGATGAAAGATAATAGAGGGGCCTCCGACAATATTCTGTCTTATGGTATGATGCAAATCGGCTTCCTTTTTTGCAATCAGGGAAAAACCCACATCCCTGGAGAGAGTTTTAAATAGATACCTCAGAGTTATTCCGGGGACCGAAATCGCATTCTTAAACATATCGATGTCTAATTTCCTATAAAACCAAAACTGTTGTGCTAAGGCCTCTAAGAAGGGGACTACATCTTTGTTGTTATACCAAACTAAAAAGTCCCTAAGGGTCGTCATTTTATTGTCTTTCCAGACCTTTTTACACAGAGCATACTCCTCCTCGGAAATATTAAATTTTTTAGTTTCGAAAAGAACGCTTCGTATGGGGGTAACTCCCTCTCATTCAACTTATTTAAATCTGTTACGTACTCGTAACAGAAAACACCCTTTGTCTCCTCTACTTTATAGGCTGCCAGATATTTACTATAACTAAACCCAGGGGCTAAATAATTTACTATATCTAAGAATTTTAGATTCTGTGTTGCAATACACATAAAGTTATTATTTCGTTTAACTATAAAATTCATTTCACCAAGTCGGTTTTCTTCTTCTTCTATCCGCTCCTCCTCAGCATCCTGTATCACACTTTCCTGCTCGTGCTCCTCATCCTCTCCCTCATCTTCCTGATCGCTATCCTCAATATAATCAACACCCTTTCCAGCTGTTTCAGGTACGGAGGCGGCAGCGAAGTAATGTATTAAATACGGCTTTATTAAATTTATGTCGTACTTGCCCGAGTTGAAACCTATCACTGGGAGCTGCTTCAAGTAAGCTTTTAGACGACCTCTTGGGTCAGATTTCTTCCGATCACGCCTTTGCGCACATCCGGCCAGCTTTTCAAACAATTCTCTGAAATCCTCTTTTAAAATTTTATACGCCTCCTTCGAGATAGATTTTAGATACTTAATCATTTTATTGACCAGTTTCTGAGGATCACCCTCGCTTACAAAACAGACGGGATCTTCAAACCCAGGAACGTTAGACGCCACAGATACAGACAGAGGGACATGTTTTGCTAAAAAATGTGTACTAGCAGAGGTACCTTTGATGGTGGGCAAGTTGGTATTTTCAAAATAACATTCCATATCAAAGGTGGCCCTAAACGGATACACGAAACCGCCGGGTACATCAATACCCTCTTCCTCTATTACATCCCCAATAGTCTCGCTTGGTGTATAAATTCCACCTCTAAAATAATCTTTAGGTTTACCACCCTTACATATTTTTTCATGGACATTCATATTGGGAAACCGATTCCATAATTTCCCACACTGTGGACAAGAGAAAGCACTAGCTGCTTTATTAATATTACTAATGTACATGAAATGGTCCTTGTGAAACAAGACCCGCATAGTATCATCATGTGATCCCCTGCTTCGGAGTTTTGGACAGAGGGCCTCTTCATCATTGAACTCAAATACATCAATGTTTATATTGAAACATTCTTCCAAGTGTGGTAGTTGTTGTAACGTCACACCTGGAAAAGTGTCAACGAAAAGAATGTCCCAGTGCAAGTGCCACTGACTCACGAGATGACGAGTGGTCAATTCCAGATTATCGATATCGCCCCCTTTAAATAACGCCAAACAGCGGAAAAAGCAGAGATTGTGATTATAAGAAATAGAACTATAGTTCTTTTTCTGCAAGGTGTAAATGTACCTATTGTTAGTAATATAAGATGGTAATTCCTCTAGGCAACATCCAATGGGGAAGTCACGTATGTGGAATAAATAGATACTAGTTGCTGGAATACTCTCCACCATCCACTTAGTATCAGGTCTGTTGATCATGGCAATGTCTACAGGGTTCTGTTCGTTTAGAGAATCAACGAAGCTGTTGAAATCTCCAAGATTATTGATTAATTGGGGAAATTCTAGAACAGCCGAGTTGTTGAGGGAAGAGTGGAAAAAACGTAGATCACCGGTGTCCCGGTGTCTAAGGATCAGGTGGTGACCATAGTTAATTTTGAATCGCGTTGTCTGAGTGTCAAATATATTTCTTAAAAGAGCAGACCAGTCTGTGATAAATGGACGTGCTGGTGAATGGAAAAATGTATAGGTTGAAACTGTCTTGTTGATTGCAGCGTGGGTGTTTATAGCTGACCAGTTTTGGTCATATACAGCCCGTACATCATCAGGCAGTGTTGCTAATGGATCATCGTTCTTGAATTTTTTACTTGGAGTTGACTGTTCTACATCTATCTTTCGTTTGTTTGTTATAGAAGAGTTCGATGGTGAAGTGGGTGATGTTATTTCAGTTGCTGATGATGTTGTTGATGGTAAAGTGGGTGTTTTAGAAGGAGCCATTGATGAAGCTGGTGCTGTTGTAGAGTGTTTTACTCTCATATGTCTGGCTAACGAACTTCGACTCGTATACGTACGTTGACAAATGTCACACGCGTGTCGTATAAGTCGATGTGCACCTCGATGGTGCTCCAACAAACTTTTGTGCCATTTAAACATCTTTGGACACAAGGGACATTGATATTCGCCTGAAGGTACTTCGTTGTTAGAAACCATCTGTAGAAAAATAAATAACCCTTTGTCAATGATACTTTACATAGCTAGTTTAAAGACATGTTAATAACATCAAAATACAAGACTTAAAATACTTAGTTTAATCATCCAATAAACGAAGGAATTAAACAATTCATATCTTAACTACTTTAAACACCTTGAAAAAACCTATTATC
This sequence comes from Megaustenia siamemsis, assembly GCA_032433765.1. Taxonomy (NCBI): domain Eukaryota; kingdom Metazoa; phylum Mollusca; class Gastropoda; order Stylommatophora; family Ariophantidae; genus Megaustenia; species Megaustenia siamemsis. Next base: position 42,622,706 of record JAVIAB010000059.1, on the reverse strand, counting down.
GATAACACTTAACATACTTTAAGAGAAAACAATCCAACTTATAACGCAAAATATAGTCTCAATCATCTACACTGAATATAACCTATTATCGATAACACTTAACATACTTTAAGAGAAAACAATCCAACTTATAACGCAAAATATAGTCTCCAATCATCTACACTGAATATAACCTATTATCGATAACCCTTAACATACTTTAAGTGAAAACAATCCAACTTACTGTGTAAAATAGAATCTCAAGCCGCTAGAATGAACAGTAACTTTCCTTGAAGCAACCAAACTTATGACACAAATTCTCACATGAGACTAGTTTAAATATATCCTGGTACAAGATTTTAACCAATCAGCGAGTGACTATGAAAACATCGACTGATATCTGGATTAACCAATCAGAGAAGAGTATTAGTATAGGAGGCGGGGCAAAGAAATGACTGACAGCTAGATTAACCAATCAGAGAAGTGGGTGAATACTGACCTCATTTCCCGGTTGACAGGCCGTCGACTCTGGTTCATCGGTGGGGTCGGCAAATAGGGGTGGTGGCGGTAAAATTTCATCATCCTCCGCGTTATATGTAGTGGCTGTGGGTTCAGTGGTGGGGTCAAGTAATGCGGGTGGTGAGTTAGTTGAACTGACAGGGGAGGGTGGTGCAGAGTCAACTCCTTCCCAATTGATGTATTCCTTTATTCGTTGGGCTAAATGTTCTCCACACAAGAAGACTACATCCTCTTTCGTGAACTCATGATATAAAATATCATTTATTTGCGCGCTAAGGCGTTCCTCAAACTCTAGATGACACGAGTGAGGTAACGAGTTGTCATGTTTCACCTGACACCCTTTACAATAGTCATATCGTTGATACTGTAGAATGCACAACACCTTGTCAAATAGGATGTAAGGTCTGATAGATGCCATTTTACGGGAATCTGCAATATAAGAAAACCACATCACAAATATTTGGAAAGGGACAGAACATGTAGTACATGATAAAAAATACTTTAAATGTGATAATACTCAATCAAAGTGTCATTAGTGACGATGGACCCTCGGTGGAAACACCCCTTCACTGCTCTTATTGCTGGTCCCACCGGTTGTGGAAAAACTGTATTTGTTCAAAAGTTTCTACAGAATCTACAAGAGCTAGTTGTCCCCGTACCCGAGGAAGTTATATGGTGTTACGGGGAATGGCAACCAATATATGAGACTATGGAGAAAGTGAGATTTATCGAGGGTCTACCAGATATCGATAACTTGGAAGGGGGTAAGAAGAGAAGACTCATCATCCTCGACGACTTGATGTCAGAAACAGATGAGAGGGTGACAAAATTATTCACCAAAGGTAGTCATCACAGAGATATGAGCGTGATCTACATTGTTCAAAATCTATTTGGAAAAAATAAGGAACATCGAACTATAAGCCTCAATACTCATTATATAGTCCTTTTCAAGAATCCAAGAGACGGAAGTCAAATTACAAATCTGGCTAAGCAAATGTACCCTGGTCAAGTGGCGTACCTCCAAGAGAGTTTTAAGGACGCGACAGCGTCTCTCCACTGTTATTTGCTGGTAGACCTTCGACAGGAAACACCGGATCATCTGAGGCTGAGAACAAAGATATTTCCAGGGGAGAGACAAATCGTCTACGTTCCAAAGTAACAGAATGGAAGCTTCACTTAGACGACACGGTGAAATGTTGAAATGTCTGCGCTCAGCTACGCCGAGTGGTTTAAGAGCCATATTGAAAACGGCCTCTCCAGAACTCATTCGCTTTTTATGTGAGTGTTGTCATAACATATTAAAAGGTAATGTTAGACTCACTAAGCATCAGAAGTGCGAGCTACGTCGACACAAGAACAAGCTGAGATTCCTCACTAAAAAGAAACCGAATCTTACGCAGAGGAAAGCAATTCTACAAACTGGTGGATTCATAGGTGCTTTGATCAAGCCTATATTAAGTGTTCTAGGCGGTGTATTAGGTCTGTAAACATGGCCAAGAAAATGATTTTGATGGATCCTCGGTTATTAGAGGGTTTGAAACAGACTTCCACGTATACACCACCCGAGGCGATCAATGATAACTTGAGAGATTTAGACGATGAAATGCAACGTATCTTAGACCGTAACGATTTAGCCCCTGCTGATAAGGCCAGAGTGTACCAACGTACTTTGCAACAGTATTTAACTAGAATGGAGCAGTATAAACGACGTCCTTTGGGATCAGTCGATCTCATTCAACATAACTCGTCAACAGAAAGAATACCTTCTCCTCCACCTTCACCACCACCCGTCGATGTGCAACCAGAACAAGCCAAGGTACCCGAAACCCCAAAGACAAGTAATGAAAACACTTCACGGCTAACCTCGTATAAATTGAGGTCCAAAAGAAAAAAGTCCAAAATCCCAACACCAAAATGGGAAAGGTGAACAAAGTATTGAGACGTTATTACTATGACCCTAATCAACCAGGGTCGTATAGTGGTGCAAGAGCCTTGCAACGTAACACCAAAGTAGGAATTAAAGAGATCAATCGTTGGCTGAGTCACCAGGATACCTATACCCTTCATAAACCGATTCGACATAAATTTGAAAGGCGTCCCATTATAACGAGTGGACCCAAACAACAATACCAAGCAGACTTAATCGATTTAAGACATTTGAAAAAACACAATGATGGGTACTCCTATTTGGTTTCTTGTGTGGATGTTTTCAGTAAATTAGCGTGGGCCGTCCCAATACGAACAAAAACGGGGAAATCATTAGTGGAGGCTGTTGGTAAAATATTTATCGATGGGAAACCTGCGAGTCTTCAAACCGACAAGGGGTCAGAGTTTCTGAACAAAACATTTCAGAAATTTCTCGAAGACAACAATATTCACTTTTTCACCACCCAGAATGAAGATATTAAGGCTGCTGTTGTGGAACGTTTTAACAGGACTCTGAAACAAAGGATGTGGCGATATTTTACGAAATCCAATCGACTTTGTTATGTACATGTGCTACCCGCCCTACTTCGAAGTTATAATCATTCGTACCACAGAAGTATAAAAATGGCACCGGTCGACGTTAGCAGAGACAATCAAGAACAAGTGTGGAACACGTTGTATAGCAAACACAACTTGAAATTTGAAAGACCCCTATATAAGGCTGGTGATCGAGTTAGAATGGTCCTGGGCAGAGCTAATTTTAAAAAGGGTTATGCCCCAGCTTGGACGGAGGAACTCTTTACCATCAGTCGAGTAACTGAAACAAAACCCGTTACATATGTGCTGAAAGACGATAAGGGTGATGAAATAGAGGGGTCATTTTACACACAAGAAATTCAAAAGGTTGGAGACAAGAATGAGTACAGGGTCGAGAGGGTTATAACCCAACGTCGCACGTCATTGGGACGAAAAGAGAGTTTAGTCAAGTGGTTTGGTTATGGTTCCTCATTCAACAGTTGGATACCGACCAAGGACATTGTCCGATACAAAAACTAGAGATGGTGGAAGAAGGTGAATCGTTTGAAGATCCTGTTTTGCGAACCCTGAGCTCTGGCGGGGAGAGAACCTCGCTCTGGCCAGTATTTGGGAAATTATTCCCCGTTTAGAGATTGTCTTTATGTGTCAAATGCTTGTTATATATGCCGTTGTCGCGGTCTCGCTGTTCAATCTGTCCACTGAAAAGCCAGACGCGAAGGACGGAAAACTGTGGATAGCCCTACTGAGCAGTTGTTTAGGTTACATGCTCCCGAATCCAAAGTTGGAGACGAAAAGGTGAATAGAGGAAAATGAGTTTTTATGTCACGTTACCCAGCAATGCTTCTATGGATATTTTTAAGGAAAATAACCCCGGTCACTTTTTCGTCAAGCTTCCTCAGACCATTGATATTACAACACAATATGAGATTGCGCTGGTCGAGATACAGTTTCCGCTAAATTATTTCAATGTAATAGAGGGTGATGTCTGGATTCGATACGAATCTCTCGCTAACGACGATATTTGCGACGCTAGATTTTATTTCAACGTGACATTGGAGCCTGGGTTATACACGAAACCCGATGCATTCATCGGCGCGTTGAATGCGTCGATCATAAAAGCGGAGGATGAGTCGAACGGGGATGTGAAAGGGAAAAAAATGAGATTCATTTACGCAAAAGAGGTGAATAAAGCCATCTTGAAACTTTACGAAAAAGGAGTCAGTGTTACCATAAGCGATACTTTGAAAAACATGTTAGCCTTCCCCACGACCTCTATATCAGACACGGCTCCCGATATCTTCAGCGTGGGTGTAATGGATTTGGAAAGTGTTGCAAAAAATGTCTACGTCTACTGCGATCTCGTTTCACCCAGACCCGTCGGGGATGTGATGGTACCTCTCCTCAGGAGCGTGCCTGTTCTCAATAGAAATCACACCTCGGTGTTTCAGATCTACGATAAGCCTCACTACCTGCCCCTGAGTAGATTTTCCTTCGATACCGTGGAAATCCTTTTAGCCAACGAACACGGAAAAACCATTCCATTCACCAGTGGGACGTCGGTGCTAACGGTACACTTTCGAGTGAAGAAACATCTCGAGCTGGTATAATGGTGAGACATACACCCTTTCACCGCAATGCCAGGTTATACGAAGACTTTTATTGCTGTCAGGCGGGTGATGGGATGCCTGTGTTTATAGGAGGTCGAAATCAACGAGGACGAGGAATCGGTAGTTTCTTTGGTGGAATCGGGAGGGCTATTTTACCTTGGCTAAAAACAGGGGGTAAAGCCTTACTCAGAGAAGGCGTGGGGACCGGTCTGCAGGTCGCGCAGGACGCCTTAGCTGGCAGAAATATCGGCGATGCTTTCAAATCACGAGCTAAGGAGGCCGGCATGCGGTTATTAGACGGGGCCGTAGACCACCTGACGGGTAACAACCAATCAGGGAGTGGTTTACGACGACGAATCAGAAAGCGAATCGGGAAGGCAGCCCCACCTGGCCAACCCGTTACGAAGAGAATAAAACCATCAGCTAGACTGTTCCCCTTCATTCCACAAACAAGAGGCGAACTAAGCTGTCGGTACCAAAGGATATATTTGATTAATGATGTCTCTCATTCACCCCAAGTCATGTGAATGTCTTCATTCTGGTTTGGATTTATTTAGCGTTCCACCAACTCAGACTGCTGTAGACTCGGGCCAATTTACTGAAATTCGACCTCTTGCCTCGTTAGCTCATGGGGCTCCCATAGAGTTTTTCATTTCTGGAAACACTGAAGAGTATCTAGATCTTTTCAACACGTTTTTACATCTGCGGGCCAGGATCACCCTCCCCAATGGTGAAAGTTTACCATTGGATGCCGAGGTAGGACCAGTCAACAATTATCTTCACAGTCTATTTTCTCAAGTCGATGTTTCTCTGAATGATACATTGATTACACCATCTGAGAATACCTATCCATTTAGAGCAGTGTTCGAGACTTTACTAAACTATGGGGAGGATGCGAAAACGGGGCACTTGACGGCTGCTCTGTTCTACAAAGATACAGCAGGACACCACGATGATATGCAGGCTAACGAGGGATTTAAAATACGACGTGCTTTGACTTCGGATAGTAAAGAGGTTGAAATGATGGGTCGTTTGCACTCTGATCTCTTTGTGCAGGACCGTTACATGTTAAACAGAGTGGATGTAAAGATTAAACTCACACCCTCTAAGGACGTGTTCAACATCATGGCTCAGGATAAGTCTGTGGGTTATAAGAGTGTAATCACTTATGCTGCCCTCGTGGTCAGGAAAGCCAAGCTAAACCCAGCAATTTCTCTGGCCCACGAAAAAGCGCTTTTAAGTGGGAATGCACGGTACCCAATCAAGCGGGTTACCCTGAAAACATTTGCCATTGCTCGTGGGATGTATTCCCACAACCAAGACAATTTATTCCTATCTCAAACGCCAACACGTATAGTGATAGGTCTGATTACCGCCGGTGGTTTTAATGGAGTTTATAACATTAACCCATTCAATTTTCAACACTTTGGTTTGACTTATATGAACCTGATGGTTGACGGGAGATGTGTATCCGGAAAGCCCCTAGCTATGGATTTTGAAAACAATCACTATGCGCGAGCCTTTTTTGGTACAAATTTGGCCATGGGTTTGATTGGTAGAGATGCTGGCAATGGTATTGATTATCATCAGTTCAAGGATGGCTTTTGTCTATTTGGTTTTGACCTCTCACCCAGTCTGCTAGATGGAACCCAGTTTGAGCTAGCCACGAGTGGACCCTTGTCGATAGAGCTCAAATTCGCCGCTCCCACGACAACTCCCCTACAAGTTATTGTCTACGCCGAGTTGGATTCAGTACTGGAAGTGTCCAAGACAAGACAGGTTCTAACAGACTACGCTATTTGAGAAAATGAACACGGGGGATATTTACAGTCTCTTGATGTCCGATGTTTTTGTTCAACGTTGCGCCCTTGTTAGTGTCCTCCCACGAAACCACTTACCACCCCTCATCGATCAAACCAAGACGGCAGCCTTTGTCGTAAACACCGATCCTGCCCACAAACCTGGTGAACACTGGGTGGCCATCTTTTACAATGGCCTCGGCCAAATAGAGTATTTTGATTCCTACGGTTTACCTCCCAGGCACATTGATATTTTAAACTTTATCGAGAGGAATTCACATGTTCCATTCGTCTACAACTCACGAGTGTTACAAGACTTGTTTAGCAACACGTGTGGTCTATATTGTGTTTATTATATAATTTTAAAGTGTCGTGGTGCGAGCATTAACAGAATTCTCATGCCATTTTCAACGAAACAACATATTAACGACCGTATCATTTATCGGTTGATGACGCCCTGGATCCATCGACTGAGTGGAACAAACTTCCCATGACTCATCAAAGATGGCGGCTCTCTGAACATGTCTCAACACGTCCGATGACGTATTGCATCAGTTACTATAAATAGAACGTATTCCATTGGTTACTATAATTAGGCTGGCCACGCCCCACTTGTTACAGGGTATAAAGGTCAGCCGTTCTCAGTTCTACTACATACAGAAAGTCAGAGCCCTGCTACCAAGTCGTGTGATTCAAACATGGAATCGGCTAGCATTAATATGCCAGCTTCATTTGATGTATGTGATCAACGTATTTTCATGTCTCGTAGAAATGAGAATATAATTCCACTGTCCAAAGATGGTGTTAAGGCAGTCTCAGTTTCTGCTTTTCATAACAGACCATTGATAAACATAAGGTCATATCGTGGTGAGAGTCTTCTTAAGTTTCCTACCAGAACTGGAATAACTCTCGAGAGAGATGAATTTATCACGCTAGTTGATATGCGAGATGACATTTTAGCAACTTATGATAACATCAACTATACTACGCCTCTTGTTGAGCAACCGAAAGAACCAAGAGATATGTATGCCTCGAGTGATTCAATTTCCACTCAGTCGCCAATTACCTACGCCGTCTTTGATCAAGGCTTTGTCAAAATGGAGGGTGGCTGTGTTTTGAACTCTAATCAACCTTCGTATTCACCAGTGTTTGATAACCATTTAGCCCAAACAGACAGTTCCAACAAAGCGAGGAAGCCGAGACGAGTAAAATTAATAAATTCTGCAGTGGGACAGTGACATTTTTTATTACTTATACATGACTATGTTGTTATTTGTGTACTTTTTTTTCAGATGATTTGAATTCATATTTGTACTATTGAAATCATCATTGTTCAATTATAAACATTTGAATGTGTAACATGTGTTGTCCACGTTGATGTATTGAAATAAATTTATGTTTCATTGTGAAAATAAACATTATAAAAAGAGCATATTTGAGTTGTTTTAATTTATTTAATTTTAAATTATTTTGTTAAATTAAAATAAATGACAGTATAGAATCTATGAAATAAGGTTCTACTTACGATTTGTAAAGAAAATTTACTTGTACAGCCAAGCACACTCTTGCTTGCGTTACAGCCAAGACACTCGTTGAAACTGCTTCAGAGAGTGAGAATAAAATCCTGGCTGCTTGGATCTACTTATATACAGTTCTAACCTCTTTGATCGATCAAGTACTCTCTACTTCAAACATATTAATTTCCCCCTAAACATCCCACATTAAAACAACCACCCACTAAAATTCCCCTGATAAGTGGTATTCTAATCTTCAGATGATAAAAAGTCCGTAGCCCTGGCCAGTCTGGCACTCAAACATTCAATCAAAACTTTTCACAGCGAAACACGGTCTTTGAACACGAACCAGCGCAAAGATATTAATTACCCCCAAGCGTCTCACATTAAAACATCGGTATCGTAAAATTCCCCTGTTAAATGACTCTCCTGATGAACACTTACCGGCTACGGAGTTTTCACAGCGGGAAGTAAATACTCACCGGTGGCGGCTTCTTTGATCTTGCGGCCCCTCGCGCGCTGCGCGAGGTCGCCTCGCGTCTACCGTGAACTCTTTGATCTTGCGGCCCCTTGCGGCGCGCCTACCGGGAACTCTTTGATCTCTCGCTTAACGTTAAACACAGTGTTTCGTATTTGGCGTGTAGCGTGTGTAACGGCCTAAGCTGTTACCTTTAATTCTAAAGGAAGTTTTTAAAACAATAAATAAACTTGTCACTGTTTTTATTGACTGAGAGTATAAAGAAAGAATAGATTTATGAAAGTTACGGAACCATTGAAAGTACAAAGAATATAATAGATTTATGATACCACCACCACCCCTTCACCACCCCTTCACCACCGCCGCGGGAGGTCACCACAACACCACCACCACCGCCACGAGAGGTCACCGGGAGGTCACCACCACCACCACAAGAGGTCACCCGAGAGGTCACCACGACTGGAACAAAATGGGCGGGTAGACTCTCATATAAGGAAAAATGAAGACTCTCATATAAGAAAAAAAAAATGTGCTTCCATGTGCGGGTAGACTATTTATATAAGGATTTAGGTGCGTTTCGACGCCTTCACAACACCACGAGAGGTTGAGCGGTCAACGAGAGGTCACCGGAACAAAAATGGGCGGGTAGACTCTCATATAAGGAAAAACGGTAGACTCTCATATAAGGAAAAACCGCACCAAAAAATGTGCTTCCATGTACGGGTAGACTATTTATATAAGGAATTATGTGCGGCTGGAAGAACTTTCCACGGTCCTATCACTAGATCTATACTACTGAGGAGGTAGATATGCTAGGTCTTGTTCGGCTGATGGTGCGCCGATCCTGCTATTGCGACCGCAGGTCGCAGGCGCTTGTGCACCCCCTGAGAAAACGATGGACAGCTAAAATAAGAAATGAAAACGTTCTGAAAGAGGCCAAAACAAAGAGAGAGCTAATTTCTAAAATTAGGAAGAAACGATCACCATTTTTTGGCCATGAAATGAGAAGAGAACAACTGGAACATATTGTAACAACTGGGAAAATTGAAGGACAAAGAGGTAGAGGAAGCAAAGAGAAAAGATACCAGACAGCTTAAGAGAATGGCTTGGCAGAAGGTCAACAACAGAAATTATAAATAATTGTCGGGATCGAAAGTTGTGGAGAGACATGATAACCAACGGTACTTGATGATGATAACAACAAACTGCGATAACACGAGTGCGCATTAACCTGATTTTAGAGCCAAGAATGTGTGCAATTTTTTTTTTTTTAGATACTTTCATTGTTCTTTTCAACTGCTTGTCATATTCTGTTTTCTTTTTTTTTTTTTTAATCACATTTATGTTGTTTGCTACGGTCTTCTTGCGCATTAAATGGTCACGACTTACTTTCATTCATGGACAAAACCTATATAGTAGCGGTGGTCTACTTTACTTCGTAACTAACTATTCCCATTCTATTCTTTGGGGAGTCGGTACTTTATTTGAATTCTTCAATCAGGAACATGTGTTGCTGTTGTAACCAGAGTTATCTGACTTGAATTAATTGTTCTTACGGTCATCATCACTGCACACTGGACTTAACCATAGGCGCATCCCATAGTAAAAAAAGCACAGTAACCCCGTCACGCCAAGTTTTTTACCATGTTCAGTTCATAGGGAATATGGTGTTAGGACCATACATTTTACAGACCTTCGGCACATGATTTTTGGGGTAATGTGGTCGGCATTACGCCCGTGCCGCTTTACCTTCCCAGAAAAAATCCGTTACCCTTTTAAGGCTGGGTGAACCCGGTAGCCGTCGGTTGGGATCGAACCCTACCTCTTGTCATTTGTAGTCCAGTTCACTAACACTGAGCTATCGCGGCTCCCTTGCGCATCCCATAGTTCCCTCGGAAATCTCGAGAAAATCCGAGGAGAACCCTGACCCACGGGTCAGGGGGTCACGGCAAACTACATCCTGTAGTTAGGGTTTTGCTGATAATTTTGCCAAATTGCATAGTCTACTATTTTCGATTTTAACTACTAGGGTAATTTAACGTGCTCGAGTGCACACAGGACCTCCTATTTATTTACATTATTTGAGAGACATCTGATCTCACTACCCAATAGACCAGTGGAGGGTCATCATCAAGTACCGTGCCTGTAGGTGTAGGTGATCATGTCTCTCCTCAACTTTAGATCTCGACATTTAATTATCCTTTCTGTTGTTGACCTTCTGCCAAGACATTCTCTTAATCTGTCTGGTATCTTTTCTTTTTGCTTCCCTCTATCTTTTCGCCCCTCAACATTCACAGTTGTCACAATATATTCCAGATGTTCTCTTCTCATTACATGGCCGAAAAGTGATGATTATTTCTTCCTGATTTTGGAAATTAGCTCTCTCGCTTTGCTTTGGCCTCTTTCAGAACGTTTTCATTTCTCTTTTTAGCTGTCCATTGTATTCTCAGAATTCTTCTGTAAAACCACATTTCTACAAACTCTATTGATTCTCCTGTATGTTGTCCTATTGTCCATGATTCACGTCCATATGTTAAGACAGGCTGTACATAATTTTTAAGAACTCATTTTCTTGTTTCTATTCTCAAAAATGGATTGCACAGTATCTTCCTCATTTTTTTAGAAAGCTGTTTTTGCCAGAGCCATTCTCATGTACATCTACCATCTGAGGTTAACATTGTTCCCAGATATTTAAATTAATTTACCTGCATTAATATTGTTTCACTTGTCTTTATTGTGCACTGTGATGATGTCTTCTTCTTTGTTGCTACCATTATTTATGTCTTTTTGCTATTAAGGCTGAGTCTTTTTATTTTATTTTTGCTTTCAATAATGCAATTTTACCTGCTACTGTATGCAGTAGACAGTACATTTCGCGACTGCTCTACTGCTTGGCTGGTATGCTCGGGAGAGTAAAAGGCTAAGGGAGGGTACTCTAAAATAAGACAACCTCACTGCCTTGTGAGTGTTACTTTCTAGTCAAAAGCTAGCGGAGTCAACCGTAAACAAACCGACGGAAGACAACAGAAAACCACCGTCGTAACTTCTTTGTATAATCATGGGTAGCCACAACTATAGAATTCACAACAACGTTAATGGAAATTCCAATGGAATACCCATGTTCAGTGGGAGCCGCGATAGCTCAGTGGTTAGTGGACTACAAAGGACAAGAGGTAGGGTTCAATCCCAACCGACGGCTTCCGATTCACCCAGCCTTTAATGGGAACCGGATTTTTTTCTGGGAAAGTAAAGCGGCACGGGCGTAATGCCGACCACATTACCCCAAAAATCATGTGCCAAAGGTATGTAAAATTTATGATCACTAACACCATATTCCCTATACGTGACGGGGGTAATTTCCCTTTTTTTTTTACCATGTTCAGTAGGGGACATCATGTGCTACATGTGATACTTGATCGTCATCAAGCTACTGTAAGCAAGATAAAGATAAAGATAAAGATAAAACAGACATAGAAGATGGGATGGGGGAATGGTAACGTTCGAAAAAACCCACAGATTAATTTTTCCTTTTTTTTTTTAAAAAACAACACCCACACCTGTGATGGGTTTAAACCCAGGTCCTTCCTGTTCTAAGGCCAACGTCGTACCTCTAGATAACCCAACCCCCAAATTGAATTATCAATGCCGCCACGTTCAAATTATTTGTGTCTATATATTATCATTAATTTTTTTTTGTAAAAGTAACGGAATGAAAATATCAAATCAGACTATGAAAATACAGTTAAAGGGACATAATAAAACTTTCATTTGAGGCTTTCAAATCGTTTTGTTGTTAGTTAGAAGTTAACGAGTTAAGGTTCTTGAATTATTTTCACATCTGGTCTAGTGAGAGATAATCGAAGAGGGCAACCCCGTACATAAAAATGTTATCCCGAAGACGGATATGTTGGGTCGAAAGTCTTATGTGCTTACTTAAAGTCCTTTCAAGGGCGGGCGAGGGAGAGAAGTACTCTGAAGAAGTAGAAAATTCTCCTCACTGTCTGCAGGTTGGGGTCACGTACATCCCTATATGCCTGGGGTCAGGCAGATAGAAATCGTTCTAAATCACTATATGACTGGGGTCAGGCAGATAGAAATCGTTCTAAATCCCTATATGACTGGGTCAGACAGATAGAAATCGTTCTAAATCCCTATATGACTGGTGTCAGGCAGATAGAAATCGTTATAAATCCCTATATGCCTGGGGTCAGGCAGATAGAAATCGTTCTAAATCCCTATATGACTAGGGTCAGGCAGATAGAAATCGTTCTAAATCCCTATATGACTAGGGTCAGGCAGATAGAAATCGTTCTAAATCCCTATATGACTGGGGTCAGGCAGATAGAAATCGTTCTAAATCCCTCTATGACTGGGGTCATGCAGATAGAAATCGTTCTAAATCCCTATATGACTGGGGTCAGGCAGATAGAAATCGTTATAAATCCCTATATGCCTGGGTCAGGCAGATAGAAATCGTTCTAAATCCCTATATGACTAGGGTCAGGCAGATAGAAATCGTTCTAAATCCCTATATGACTAGGGTCAGGCAGATAGAAATCGTTCTAAATCCCTATATGACTGGGGTCAGGCAGATAGAAATCGTTCTAAATCCCTCTATGACTGGGGTCATGCAGATAGAAATCGTTCTAAATCCCTATATGACTGGGGTCAGGCAGATAGAAATCGTTCTAAATCCCTATATGACTGGGTCAGGCAGATAGAAATCGTTCTAAATCCCTATATGACTGGGGTCAGGCAGATAGAAATCGTTCTAAATCCCTATATGACTGGGGTCAGGCAGATAGAAATCGTTCTAAATCCCTATATGATTGGGGTCACGTACACAGAGATCGGTCTGCATCCCTGTACCATCGGAGCGCGTTACTGAATTCCTGGTATTTTTATTTACTGCGGAACAAGACTGTTGGTGCTAACAAATCATGGTGAAACCACAGGCAGGTATATATAGATGTATGGATGGGTGTTTTTTAACCTGATATTGATGAGTGTATATAACAGTGGTGGTCAGCTAAGTTATGGACAGCTAAGAAGAGTAATGAAAATGTTCTGAAAGAGGCTAAAGCAAAGAAAGAACTAATTTCCAATATTAGGAAGAAACAATTAACATTTTTTGGGGCCATGTAATGAGAAGGGAACAGCTGGAATATATATATGGTAACAACTGAAAAAAATTGAGGGACGAAGAGGTAGAGGGAAACAAAGAGAAAAGATACCAGATAACTTAAGAGAATGGCTTGGCATAAGACCAACAACAAAAGTGATTTTTATAAAAAAAACTGTCGAGATTGAAAGTTGTGGAGAGACATGATCAAATACGCCAACAGATACGGCACTTGATGATGAAAACAATGAAAGTTGTGGAGAGACATGATCAAATACGCCAGCAGATACGGCACTTGATGATGAAAACAATGAAAGTTGTGGAGAGACATGATCAAATACGCCAGCAGACACGGCACTTGATGATGAAAACAATGAAAGTTGTGGAGAGACATGATCAAATACGCCAGCAGACACGGCACTTGATGATGGAAGCAATGAAAGTGTGCTACGGTGCTACATGGTCTTTGTCGAACTGCAAATTCTCAGGAAAGTCGAACATTTGGGGATAAAACAGAGCCGGTAAAATCATGGAAGTCAGTTCGCGTGAGAGAAGGAGAAATCGAAGATCATAGCTCTTTAACTCAGGACCGGTGATGTTGAGCATTTTAAAATGATATGTCCCTGCATTATTAATGCTCGCCATCGGTTTTATGTTCTATCTATCTATTGTCCTTTCTAGCCAAAGACGGCACATAGGGCAGAACCACAATCTCGAAAACAGAAACCTTGCATGCCAAATGACACATATTGCAGAGATCACTGCTGCTCTGCTTCCATAACAATACTTTTTACAATGCCAGCTTGTCAAGCAATCGATCAACCTCCTTTGTCGTCTCTTACGACATTTATGTTCTAGGCTGAAGCTAACACTGTCATGTCCGACTGGTATAGACGTGTCAAGAATGTAAAGACCCGAATCACTCACACGCCGGGGCTTGACGTTTGATCAGATTGCTTCCTGTTGCAAAGCTCTGTATAAAGAGTTCTATTACTATTTTTAATGATGTTGAATCCATTTATACAGGGAAAGAGAGATCGCCGACAACAAAGAGAGGAAATACTAGATAGCTTGGTGTCATGGCATGAAGAGCAGTCAAAATTAAATTACAATTATTAAATTAAATTATGAACTAAATTGCAGTAAGATATGAGACCGTGAATTGCCAAGGAAATCAAGTTTTATCAAATACTTGCTGAAAGAGGATGTTCTAGTCTCTCTGTCTCGAGGCCGGCGTCTTGCCTCGAGACCAACCAGTCACCAAATAAATGATATTATGTGAGAGTTAACTTGTGGGTTACTATCAACAAACAACAAAATGTGAATTTTCTGATTTAATTGTTGTTATATTTTAGTTCATTAAAGCTGTTAGAAGGCGCATTTCAAAGACTGGTAAAATTGTCACTTTTTTTTCGGTGGAATGTGACATTTAAAACCACATATTTTAGTGAAAATATCCACCGTACATTTTCTTATCAGCTTATGTCGATGATTCACACATTAAGAAGAGTCTGCAGACTAACCCAAGCATGTGGGTACCTCAATGTGTTTATGTGGTAGACTTGGTTCATTTCTTGGTGTTTTTCCGTGAAGCTATGACTCATATCTTAATGTGTTTCTGTACTAGTCATGGCTCATCTCTTGATGTGTTTCTGTGCCAGTCATGGCTTAAATCTTAGCTTGTGTGTGTGTGTGTGTGTGCGTGCTAGCCATGGCTGATATCTAGGTGTGTGTCATGTTAGTCATATCTCATATCTTGGTGTGTCCGTGTTAATAATGTCTCATATCTTTATGTGTGTCTGAGTTTAGTAATATCTCATAACTTAGTGTGTATCTGTGTTAGTCATGTGTCATATCTTTGTGTGTGCATGTCTGGGTTAGGGATATCTCATATCTTTGTGTGCATGTTTATGTTAGTCATATCTCATATCTTTGTGTGTGCATGTCTGTGTTTGACACATCTTATATCCTTGTGTGTGCACGCCTATGTTAGTCATATCTTATATCTTTGTGTGTATGTCTATGTTAGGTATGTGTCATATTTTTGTGTGTGCATGTCTATGTCAGTCATATCTCATATCTTTATGTGCATGTCTATGTTATTCATGTGTCATATATCTTGACGTGTGCCGGTGTTAGTCATGTCTCGTATAGCTGTGTACATGTCTGTGTTATTCACATCTCATATCTTTGTGTGTGCATGTCTGTGTTAGTCACCTCTAGTGACTCGGGCAGATGGTGCTCGTAAACCTGGGAGCACCGACCATCTAAGGGCAGAATCCCCCTACAGAAAAGACAATCTGCTGCCTTGCAGGAAGATTGGGGACAATCAAAGGCTAAGAAAAGCGAACCTGAATAAAATGCTGGCTGAAATCGGATGCACTGGGCCACTGGCGCAGAACACAGTGCAACGTATTAACGGGTGTTCAGTCAGAGTGGATCTGGCAGACTCTAAATGTGACGTTCTGTCTGTGGGGGCGATCAACACACTTAACCCGACAGCTGACTTCATGTGAGAGTCTGGAATCCTGCTCTGATTGAGTCCTGGTCGCAGAGAGAGAGAGAGAGAGAGAGAGAGAGAGAGAGAGAGAGAGAGAGAGAGAGAACTAAATTGATACGATGAACGGTGGATAGAAGATTTTGGAAGGACATGGTGATATGGTATGGCTCATGATGATGATGATGAACATTTTATTTTTAATATTATTTAAACTTGTGATGAATTTTACTTATAAGCAAAGTTTGTGCACAGAAATTGACCTGATATCTGATCGAGTTGCAGGTTAGATAACTCCGTCTAAACTAGAGAAGTCAGTAATGAGTTAACGTTCTCCTTCAAGTTCTCCTACAATAATGAGTTAAAGTTCTCCTTCAAGTTCTCCTACAATAATGAGTTAAAGTTCTCCTTCAATAATGAGTTAAAGTTGTCCTTCAAAATGAGTTAAAGTTGTCCTTCAATAATGAGTTAAAGTTGTCCTTCAATAATGAGTTAAAGTCATCCTACAATAATGAGTTAAAGTCCTCCTACAATAATGATTTAAAGTCCTCCTACAATAATGAGTTAAAGTTGTCATTCAATAATGAGTTAAAGTCCTCCTACAATAATGAGTTAAAGTCCTCCTACAATAATGAGTTAAAGTCCTCCTACAATAATGAGTTAAAGTTGTCCTTCAATAATGAGTTAAAGTCCTCCTACAATAATGAGTTAAAGGTGTCCTTCAATAATGAGTTAAAGTCCTCATACAATAATGAGTCAAAGTCCTCCTACAGTAATGAGTTAAAGTTGTCCTTCAATAATGAGTTCAAGTCCTCCTACAATAATGAGTTCAAGTCCTCCTACAATAATGAGTTAAAGTCCTCCTACAATAATGAGTTAAAGTTGTCCTTCAATAATGAGTTAAAGTCCTCCTACAGTAATGAGTTAAAGTTGTCCTTCAATAATGAGTTAAAGTCCTCCTACAATAATGAGTTAAAGTCCTCCTATAATATTGAGTTAAAGTCCTCCTACAATAATGAGTTAAAGTCCTACTACAATAATGAGTTAAAGTCCTCCTTCAATAATGAGTTAAAGTCCTCCTACAATAATGAGTTAAAGTCCTCCTTCAATAATGAGTTAAAGTCCTCCTACAATAATGAGTTAAAGTCCTCCAACAATAATGAATTAAAGTCCTACTACAATAATGAGTTAAAGTCCTCCTTCAATAATGAGTTGAAAGCACAAACCATTTACTAATTGCAGTAAGATATGAGACCGTGCCAAGGAAATCAAGTTTTATCAAATACTTGCTGAAAGAGGACGTCTCTATCTCGAGGCCGGCGTCTTGCCTCGAGACCCACCGGTCACCAAATAAATGATATTATGTGAGAGTTAACTTGTGGGTTACTATCAACAAACAACAAAATGTGAATTTTCTTATTTAATTGTTGTTATATTTTAGTTCATTAAAGCTGTTAGAAGGCGCATTTCAAAGACTGGTAAAATTGTCGCTTTTTTCGGTGGAATATGGCACTTAAAACCACATATGGGTCAGACTGCGCTCTCAAATCTCCGGACAACTGTTTAACGAAACCTGTTATTCCCACGTTCAGAAGAGTCTGCCGACTACAACAAGCCCAAGCATATGGACACTTTAATGTGTTTCTGTGCTAGACATGGTTCATTTTTTGATGTTTTTTAGTGAAGCCATGGCTCATATCTTGCTGTGTTTCTGTCCTAGCCATGGCTCATAACTTAGCTTGTGTGTGCTGGCCATGGCTCATATCTTGGTGTGTGTCATGTTAGTCATATCTCATATCTCGGTGTGTCCGTGTTAATCATGTCTCATATCTTTATGTGTGTCTGTGTTTAGTCATATCTCATATCTTAGTGTGTACCAGTGTTAGTCATATGTCATATCTTTGTGTGTGCATGTCTGGATTAGTGATATCTCATATCTTTGTGTGCATGTTTATGTTAGTCATATCTCATATTTTTGTGTGTGCATGTCTGTGTTTGTCACATCTCATATCCTTGTGTGTGCATGGCTATGTTAGTCCCATCTCATATCTTTGTGTGTGCATATCTATGTTAGTCATATCTCTTATCTTTATGTGCATGTCTATGTTAGGCATGTGTCATATCTTTGTGTGTGCATGTCAATGTCAGTTATATCTCATATCTTTATGTGCATGTTTATGTTAGTCATGTGTCATATATCTTGATGTGTGTCAGTGTTAGTCATGCCTCGTATCGCTGTGTGCATGCCTGCATTAGTCACATCTCATATCTTTGTGTGTGCATGTCTGTGTTAGTCACATCTCACATCTTTGTGTGTGTATGTCTGTGTTAGTCACATCTCACATCTTTGTGTGTCCGTGTCTGTGTTAGTCACACCTCCAGTGACTCGGGCAGATGGTGCTCGTAAACCTGGGACGGCCGACCATCTAAGGGCATAATCCCCCTACAGAAAAGACAATCTGCTGCCTTGTAGGAAGATTGGGGACAAACAAAGGCTAGGGAAAGCAAACCGGAATAAAATGCTGGCTGAAATCGGATGCACTGGGCCACTGGCGCAGAACACAGTGCAACGTATTAACGGGTGTTCAGTCAGAGCGGATCTGACAGACTCTAATTGTGATGTTCAGTCTGTGGGGCGATCAACACACTTAGCCTGACAGCTGACTTCATGTGAGAGTCTGGAATTCTTACTCTGATTGAGTCCTGAACGCAGAGAGAGAGAGAGAGAGAGAGAGAGAGAGAGAGAGAGAGTGAGAGAAACCACATATTTTGGTGAAAATATCCACCGTACATCTTCTTATCATCTTATGTGTAACGTAGAAGAATTATGAATATATTATTTTTTTCCGAAAAGAGCAAAACAAATCAATTATAATTTGGATGAAAGTGTAGCCTGACACTGCATGTTTTCTTCTTTATGAGAGAGAAGCGAAGGAATGACACAGCTAAAATATCATTAACAAACCACCGTGCGGTAGGCTTCTTTGATGTTAACCTTAGTAGTTACTAACGACGCGAGACGCAGGACGCGAGTACTGCCTGGCACTACATACTATCTTTTTGAGAAAAAAGCAAACAAACAAGAAGTAAAAAGTAAAGAGCCTCCGTCAAGCCAAGTGGTGTATAGCGAATATGGCCTTCTTCTTTTCTTTTCTCTTTTCACTGATACCGAAAAGTTGTCGTGGTTATATCATTTGTCGTTCTTTAGCTGCTCGAACTGTTTAAATTAGTGATTTTCCTTTGTTGTTACATGTCTCTATCACTGCATCTATCCATCTTCTTCTCGGTCTTCCTCTTGGCCTTTTTCCTTGTGTATAGGGAATATGGTGTTAATGACCATAATTTTTACAGACCTTCGGCATATGATTTTTGGGGTAATGTGGTCGGTATTACGCCCGTGCGGACAATTACTTTCCCAGAAAAAAATCCGGTACCCATTAAAGCTGCGTGAACCTGGAAGTCGTTGGTTGGGATCGAACCCTACCTCTTGTCCTTAGTAGTCCAATCCACTAACCACTGGGTTATCGCGGCTAAACGAACAAGAAGACTACTAATAATTGTGTTCTACCTGTAGGCATCTACATACCTGCCTCTCAACCACCTGTCTATTTATATGCCTGTAGGTTGTCTGTCTTTATATTTTATGTGACACATACTTCAATTTTCTCTGCAGAAATTCCCGTATTCTACGTCATGAGGGAGAGCATAACCAATAGAAAGAAAGGTATTATCCGAAGCCACGCAAGGCATCCCTGGAACTATCCACGACCAGAAGTGACACCACTTCTTGACGGTACTTACAAACGAGCATCTTACATACACGTGCTACAGGGCCCAAGCAAGTCTTACACTCACCTTACAGTACAAGTGAGTGAGATTGAGTTGGCTAATGGAGATGAACTGAACATCGCCAACAACACAGAAGAAGGTACGAGATTATTTTAGCAATACTTAGTACCTGCACTGAAAGTAGTTAGGGTACTCGCCAACAACACACAAGAAGGTACGAGATTATGTTAGCAAGACTTAGTACCCGCACTGAAAGCAGTTAGGGGACTCGCCAACAACACACAAGAAGGCATGAGGTTAAGTTAGTAGCAAGACTTAGTACCTGCACTGAAAGCAGTTAGGGGACTCGCCAACAACACACAAGAAGGTATGAGGTTAAGTTAGCAAGACTTAGTACCCGCACTGAAAGCAGTTAGGGAACTCGCCAACAACACACAAGAAGGTACGAGATTATGTTAGCAAGACTTAGTACCTGCACTGAAAGCAGTCAGCGGGCTCGTTGATTAAAAAAAAACACTAGAAAGTATGAGGTTAAGTTAGTAGCAAGATTTAGTACCCGCACTGAAAGCAGTTAGGGGACTCGCCAACAACACACAAGAAGGCATGAGGTTAAGTTAGTAGCAAGACTTAGTACCCGCACTGAAAGCAGTTAGGGGACTCGCCAACAACACACAAGAAGGTACGAGATTATGTTAGCAAGACTTAGTACCTGCACTGAAAGCAGTCAGCGGACTCGTTGATTAAAAAAAAAAACACTAGAAAGTATGAGGTTAAGTTAGTAGCAAGACTTAGTACCCGCACTGAAAGCAGTTAGGGGACTCGCCAACAACACACAAGAAGGCATGAGGTTAAGTTAGTAGCAAGACTTAGTACCCGCACTGAAAGCAGTTAGGGGACTCGCCAACAACACACAAGAAGGTACGAGATTATGTTAGCAAGACTTAGTACCCGTACTGAAAACAGTTAGGGTACTCGCCAACAACACACAAGAAGGTACGAGGTTATGTTAGCAAGACTTAGTACCTGCACTGAAAGCAGTCAGCGGACTCGTTGATTAAAAAAAAAACTAGAAAGTATGAGGTTAAGTTAGTAGCAAGACTTAGTACCCGCACTGAACGCAGTTAGGGGACTCGCCAACGACACACAAGAAGGTATGAGGTTAAGTTAGTAGCAAGACTTAGTACCCGCACTGAAAGCAGTTAGGGGACTAGCCAACAACACACAAGAAGGTACGAGATTATGTTAGCAAGACTTAGTACCCGTACTGAAAACAGTTAGGGTACTCGCCAACAACACACAAGAAGGTACGAGATTATGTTAGCAAGACTTAGTACCCGCACTGAAAGCAGTTAGGGGACTCGCCAACAAGACACAAGAAGGTACGAGGTTATGTTAGCAAGACTTAGTACCTGCACTGAAAGCAGTCAGCGGACTCGTTGATTAAAAAAAAAAAACTAGAAAGTATGAGGTTAAGTTAGTATCAAGACTTAGTACCCGCACTGAACGCAGTTAGGGGACTCGCCAACAACACACAAGAAGGTATGAGGTTAAGTTAGTAGCAAGACTTAGTACCCGCACTGAAAGCAGTTAGGGGACTCGCCAACAACACACAAGAAGGCATGAGGTTAAGTTAGTAGCAAGACTTAGTGCCCGCACTGAAAGCCGTTAGGGGACTCGCCAACAACACACAAGAAGGTATGAGGGTAAGTTAGTAGCAAGACGTAGTACCCGCACTGAACGCAGTCAGCGGACTCGTTGATTAAAAAAAAAAAAAACTAGAAAGTATGAGGTTAAGTTAGTAGCAAGACTTAGTACACGCACTGAACGCAGTTAGGGGACTCGCCAACAACACACAAGAAGGTATGAGGTTAAGTTAGTAGTAAGACTTAGTACCCGCACTGAAAGCCGTTAGGGGACTCGCCAACAACACACAAGAAGGTATGAGGGTAAGTTGGAAGCAAGACTTAGTGCCCGCACTGAAATCAGTTAGTGGACTAGCTGTTGTTTCCATCAGGATTAATGAACCAGAACTGATCAAGATCCTGCTACACCTCCACACGGTTGTCCCGAAAAAAAATTAAGTCTAGTCAAAAGAAGAGGAAAGACAAACACCCTCATTCTAAATGTCGTTAAAAATGAAGTCTACTCATTTGAAAGGCGTAAATAACGAACTCCGCATTATGACAACCACGATTACCTGTCGTTTGATTCAATGACACAAATAACGCCGCTAGATGGCATCCATGATTCAATGACACAAATAACGCCGCTTGATGGCATCCATGATTCAATGACACAAATAACGCCGCTAGATGACATCCATGATTCAATGCAATCACCAAACCTAATACCCTGTTAAGGACGTACCTCAAAGGTGGGTAATCAGTGAATAAACGCAGAATAGGAAGCTGGTGATATTCTTGGTTACAAGAAACCTGAGCCAAACAGGAAAACAGTACATCAATGACAATAAAGTCTGTGCTCGGCGAATGCGTTGAAATGGAATTGTCATCATTTTATCAAATCGGTTGTACTAATCGAGAAGGGGACTTCACATTTAAGAACTAAACTTAAAGGAAACGATAATGAGTATAATTGTACAGGATAATTACAGCGAACATATTATGAGATTAATAGTAGACAAAAAAGGAATTGAAGTCAATGGTCACAACATAAATAATTTGCGATATGCGAATGATACAGTCTAAATAGCAGAGACAGAGAATGAACTACAAGAAATGATAGACATAATAGTAAAAGAAAGCAACAAAAAAGGTCTTAGTCTGAATAGTAAGAAAACAGAAGTAATGGTCATATCAAAGAAACAATCATCACCATCATGCAGCATACAATAAACAGGACAAATCGGAAACAAGTGCAACGTTTCAGATACTTGGGCACAATAATAACATCAGATGGGAGATGCACCACAGAAATAAAAAGCAGAATAGCTCAGGCCAAAATAGCATTTCAGAAAATGAAAAATATCTTATGCAACAAATCTATGTTAATAAAAATGAGAAAGAGAGTTCATCGGTGCTATATAGAAACAATTCTGATCTATTGAAGCGGATCATGGACAGTAGACAGACAAATGAAAAGACGATTAGAGGCCACATAGATGGGATTTCTCAGAAGAATGTTGAAAGTTCCCTGGACAGCTAAAAAGTCCAATAAGGAAATTCTCAAAGAGATAAACACAAAAAGGGAACTCCTAAAAAACATCAGAAAGAAGCAATCAACATTTTTTGGGCACATCATCATCAGAAGAACGTTGGAATACTTGGTTACAACTGGCAAAAAAAAGTAATAAAAAGGGATCGCGGACGACAAAGAGAGAAAATACTGGATAGCTTGGTATCATGGCATGGAAACCCGTCAACAACAGAACTTATACGATGCACTGTAGATAGACGATTGTGGAAGGACATGATCGCCTACGTCAACCGGTATGGCACATGATGATGATGATGATGATGATGATGATGATGATGATGATGATGATGATGATGATGATGATGATGATGACGAATGTCGAAGGTGTATAGAACAGACAAGTTGTGTGAAAGAATGTCGAAGGTGTATAGAACAAATTTACAAGTTTATCAATCAGAACATTCAAATTCAAAGGTTTTGTCAGTCCTTTGACAGTTCCTCCTCTTCTTCTTCTAACTTTTTAGCTCCCAGTAGAGAATAGGTCTTCAACAAACACTTTCCAAGTCGTTGTGTCTTTTGCCATTCTTTTAAAATCATTCCATGTCTTCCCAATCATCTTCGTCTCTGCTTCCATCTGTCTTCTCCAAGAATTCCTTGGTCTTCCTCTTTGTCTTTTCCCCTGGGGATTCCAAAAAAGGGCTTGTTGTGTAATACTCTCAGTTGGCTTCCGTAGTGTGTGTCCTATCCAGCGCCATCGTCTTCGCTGTATCTCTTTATCCACTGGTGTTTGACTGGTACATTTCCATAATTCTATGTTAGTGATTTTGTCCTGCCATATCGATCCTTTTATTCTGCGTAAGCATCCATTAATGAAAGTCTGTATCTTCGTGATTGTCAATTTTGTTGTTCTCCATGTTTCACAGCCATATAATAGGACCGCCTTAACATTTGAGTTGAACATTTTTATTTTTGTATTTAACCTAAATTCTTTGGATTTGCATATGTTTCCCAGTGCAATGAAAGTTCCTCTTGCTTTTGATATCCTTATTTTGGTATCATTTTCTGTTCCTCCCTCTTTATCTATATTACTGCCCAGATATATGTAAGATTGTACATCTAATAGAGGTAATTCTCCTAGTTTTATTTGGTTATTGCCAACTCTATTAATTCTCATAATGTTGGTCTTATCTCTATTAATCTTCAGTCCCAGCTGTTGGATCTCTCATCAAGTATGCTCATTTTATCCTGCATCTGTTGATGGCTGTGTGATAGGAGAGCTATGTCATCAGCAAAGTCTAAATCATCAAGTTGTTTGGTCAGTGACCACTGGATTCCATTTCTGTTGTTTTGAGTTATTTTCATAATCCAATCTATGGCCAGTAGAAAGAGAAATGGAGACAGAAGGCATCCCTGCCTTACTCCTGTTCTTATTTCAAATGCTTCTGTAAGCTGTCCTTCATGCACCACACTACATTTCGTTCCTTCATACATTGTTTTTATCAGGTTAATAAACTTTATGGGGATTCCGTAATGACTCAGCAACTTCCAAAGCATTCTTCTGTCTAAACTATCAAATGCCTTTTCGTAATCTATGAATCCAATATAAAGTGGGGATTTTAGTTCTAAACTTTGTTCAACTATTATACGTAGTGTAATTATTTGATCAGCACATGATCTGTTCTTCCTAAAACCTGCTTGTTCATTTCTCAAATGTTTCTCCTATAGCTTCTTTTAGTCTCAACAGAATGATTCTGCTTAATAATTTTCCTGGCACTGATAGTAGCATAATTCCCCTATAATTTGTGCACTCCTGTAAACTTCCTTTCTTTGGTAGTTTGATCATATAACCTTCTTTCCAAGTCGTCAGTCGCTGGACACTGAGGGAATTGCTGAGGAGGGGATCTGAGCACCTATGGACATGTTCCGAGTGCAATGATAATGACCCGCAAATAACTCAATAACTCAATAACATTCTTTCCAGTCTTTAGGTATTTCTTCCCTCTCCCAAATTTTATCTAATAGATTATGTAGCATCTTGGTAGAGGTGTTAATATCTGCTTTGATGGCTTCGGAAGGAATTTCATCTGGTCCTGTGGCGTTACTATTTTTTAATAGTTTGATGGCTGTCATTATTTCTTCCATGCTTGGTTTTCCACAGTTAACGTGTAACTCTTCTTCTGCTGGTGGTATATATGGAGGATTATTTGAGCTGGGTCTGTTCAAAAGTTCTTCTAAGTGCTCTTTCCATCTCTCCATTTGTTCCCTTATATTACTAAGCAGATTTCCTTTCTTATCTTTAATAAAGGCATTGATCTGTTTGTATCTTCCACTTAATTTCTTTGTGCTGTTGTACAGTTCTTTCATATTCCCTGTATTTGCTGCTTCTTCTACCTCTTTAGCTAGTCCATCTATTCATTAGTTTTAATTCTAGTTCATTTCTGTTGTTGACCTTCTGCCAAGTCATTCTCTTAAGCTGTCTGGTATCTTTTCTCTTTGCTTCCCTCTGTCTCTTCATCCCTCAATTTTCCCAATTGCTACAATATATTCCAGCTGTTCTCTTCTCATTACGTGGCCAAAAAATGATGATTGTTTCTTACTAATATTGGAAATTAGCTCTCTTTTTGCTTTGGCCTCTTTCAGAACGTTTTCATTACTCTTCTTAGCTGTACATAGCTCAACATTCTTCTGTAAAACCACATTTCTACAGACTCCAGTGATTTTCTTGTATGTTGTCCTATTGTCCATGATTTTTGTTATTACAACCGTCATATTGTAGCATACATATTTGTTGCATATATATATATATATATATATATGCAAACAAAAGCGTTTATATAGAGATTTTTGTACATAGATAGTGCTATTAGTCAGTAGTTTGGTAAAATATTAGTGTCTTGTACTGGATGCTGCTTTACTGAACATCTTCTCTGTGGCTGAATCTGTCAATACTGGGTAGACAGATCAGTCCGCAGAATAAACAAGTAGTACATTTGTGGTGCATGGCATCGTCTCCTTTCTCCTGCACCTTTTGTCTTCTGATTTTGACATCCACGCCTCATCGAATGTTGCTGTGTCTTTTTTAACATTCTTGTTCTCCATGTGCTACAATATGATGCCATATTTTTTCCATTTTCTATCGCTGATAGAGAATTTATTAATGGAAGTCCTGGAAACATCCTTATATCTCAGCACTGGTCTGTACGTTGTTCTCTTTCCCTAAGTCCAGCATAGAATAGAATAGAATAGAATAGAATAGCATAGAATAGAATAGAATAGAATAGCATAGAATAGAATAGAATAGAATAGCATAGAATAGAATAGAATAGAATAGAATAGAATAGAATAGAATAGAATAGAGCTAAATCTGAATTCAGTATCGTCCAGCAAGAGATAAAGACGATTTGAAGAGGAAGATTTAAAATCTACATTACATATATATGGGAGCACATATTAAAATGAAAGCATCAATGTTTCTGATAATCGGTAGTACATAGTTTTCAAATACTTGTAGTAACGATATCTTTGTGGTGTGTGTATGAGTGTGTGATGTGCGTGCGTGTATGAATTTGTACATGTTGTTTGATTTTGTTTGGATTTGCCATAAAGCTAATCATTGATAATCAGTGTGTAAATGTGTCCATTTTCAGATGTACAGATCCTGGGTACCAACAAGTATACGTTCGCAGGTTCAAATGTGACTCTCAAGTTTACAGTTCAGCTTCAAGCAAACACTGCCTCTGGTTTTCTCCTTTGCTATGAATGTAATGTGCACAGGAAATTACTTCCTCGTCTCTTCTACTTACTTATTACTTCTACTGTAATGTCATCATTAATTGTACTATGTCACCATTAGTTCTACTATAATGTCACCATTACCTCAACTATAATGTCACATTACCTCTACTATAATGTCACTATTACTTCTACTATAATGTCACCATTACCTCTACTATAATGTCACTATTACTTCTACTATAATGTCACCATTACCTCTACTATAATGTCACTATTACTTCTACTATAATGTCACTATTACCTCTACTATAATGTCATAATTACTTCTACGATAATGTCATAATTACTTCTACTATAATGTCACTATTACCTCTACTATAATCTCATAATTACTTCTACGATAATGTCATCATTACTTCTACTATAATGTCACCATTAGTTCTACTATAATGTCACCATTACCTCTACTATAATGTCACTATTACTTCTACTATAATGTCACCATTACCTCTACTATAATGTCACTATTACTTCTACTATAATGTCACTATTACCTCTACTATAATGTCATAATTACTTCTACGATAATGTCATCATTACTTCTACTATAATGTCACCATTAGTTCTACTATAATGTCACCATTACCTCTACTATAATGTCACTATTACTTCTACTATAATGTCACCATTACCTCTACTATAATGTCACTATTACTTCTACTATAATGTCACCATTACCTCTACTATAATGTCACTATTACTTCTACTATAATGTCACTATTACCTCTACTATAATGTCATAATTACTTCTACGATAATGTCATCATTACTTCTACTATAATGTCACCATTACCTCTACTATAATCTCATAATTACTTCTACGATAATGTCATCATTACTTCTACTATAATGTCACCATTACCTCTACTATAATGTCACTATTACTTCTACTATAATGTCACCATTACCTCTACTATAATGTCACTATTACTTCTACTATAATGTCACCATTACCTCTACTATAATGTCACTATTACTTCTACTATAATGTCACTATTACCTCTACTATAATGTCATAATTACTTCTACGATAATGTCATCATTACTTCTACTATAATGTCACCATTACCTCTACTATAATCTCATAATTACTTCTACGATAATGTCATCATTACTTCTACTATAATGTCACCATTAGTTCTACTATAATGTCACCATTACCTCTACTATAATGTCACTATTACTTCTACTATAATGTCACCATTACCTCTACTATAATGTCACTATTACTTCTACTATAATGTCACTATTACTTCTACTATAATGTCATAATTACTTCTACAATAATGTCATCATTACTTCTACTATAATGTCACTATTATCTCTACTATAATGTCACTATTACCTCTACTATAATGTCACTATTACCTCTACTATAATGTCATATTTACTTCTACTATAATGTCACTATTACCTCTACTATAATGTCATATTTACTTCTACTATAATGTCGTCATTAATTGTACTATGTCACCATTACTTCTACTATAATATCACCATTACTTCTACTCGTAATCAATAATAATACATCTTCAATCACCTTAATTGTTGCTACATCAAGGGCCATATTTACCTGCTATAGCTAAATAAGCAATAGCTTAGAGCCACAATATCCCAGAGGGTCTTAAGACATTTTTCAGCATGTCTTTTCGGACGGCACTTTTTTAATGCCAGGAAATGATTTCAAATTTTGTAATACATTCTGGTGTTAATTTTTAAAGTGGGGAAATGAGGTGGGGTGGGGGAGTGGGTAGGATCGCCCTCAAAGTTTCAAATAGCTAATGGTATCACGAAGTCTAAATCTAGCACTGAGTATTACTTCTACTACTCATCATTAAGAAGGCGTCTCCCATTACTTTTATCATTAAGAATGCGTCTCCCATTACTTTTATCATTAAGAATGCGTCTCCCATTACTTTTATCATTAAGAATGCGTCTCCCATTACTTTTATCATTAAGAATGTGTCTCCCATTACTTTTATCATTAATAATGCGTCTCCCATTACTTTTATCATTAATAATGCGTCTCCCATTACATTTATCATTAATAATGCGTCTCCCATTACTTTTATCATTAATAATGCGTCTCCCATTACTTTTATCATTAATAATGCGTCTCCTATTACTTTTCTCATTAAGAATGTGTCTCCTATTACTTTTCTCATTAAGAATGTGTCTCCTATTACTTTTATCTTTCACTAAATCCGACATTGAGTAGACTTCTACTATTGATCATTAAGAATGCGTCTCCTATTACTTTTCTCATTAAGAATGCGTCTCCTATCACCTCTATCTTTAACTAAATCCAAAGTTGAGTATAACTTTTACTATTAATCATTAATAATGTGTCTTCTGTCACCTTTATCTTTCACTAAATCCTTCCCTTTCTGGTATATTTTTTGCGCTTTTTGCGAAAACCATTGATTCTTTTGCTTGTACATGTATACAAATCTCTCTCTTTTTGTTTGTGGTAGAGGGGAAGTGATGTACTGTGGCGTGTTGACATAGTCATCAGTTGTCCACTCTCTCAAAGAAACGCTTCAGGCAATTCAGCTTTCTGGTCAGCACTTACTAGGTGCTGCGAATTATTCACTCTTTGACATCAATGCCACTGTTGTATGTAAACAACTAGAATAAGGCCTGGATGAAACTATGACTTGCGTAATCCCACAGAAGGTATCCTGGGGGGCAGACTTTGTGTCAACATTCAGTTCTGTAACATTCAGGAAACAGACTTTGTGTCAACATTCTATTTTGTAACATGCAGGAAACAGACTTTGTGTCAACATTCTGTTCTGTAACATTCAGGAAACAGACTTTGTGTCAACATTCTATTTGTAACATGCAGGAAACAGACTTTGTGTCAACATTCTATTCTGTAACATTCAGGAAACATACTTTTGTCAACATTCTACTCTGTAACATTCAGGAAACAGACTTTGTGCAACATCCTGTTCCGTAACATTCAGAAAACAGACTTTGGGCAACATTCTGTTCTGTAACAATCAGAAAACAGATTTTTGGCAACATTCTGTTCTGTAACATTCAGGAAACAGACTTTGTGTCAACATTCTATTCTGTAACATTCAGGAAACAGACTTTGTGTCAACATTCTATTCTGTAACATTCAGGAAACAGACTTTGTGTCAACATTCTATTCTGTAACATTCAGGAAACAGACTTTGTGTCAACATTCTGTTCTGTAACATGCAGGAAACAGACTTTGTGTCAACATTCTGTTCTGTAACACGCAGGAAACAGACTTTGTGTCATCATTCTATTCTGTAACATTCAGGAAACAGACTTTGTGTCAACAATCTATTCTGTAACATTCAGAAAACAGACTTTGTGTCAACATTCTATTTTGTAACATTCAGGAAACAGACTTTGTGTCAACATTCTGTTCTATAACATTCAGGAAACAGACTTTGTGTCAACATTCTGTTCTATAACATTCAGGAAACAGACTTTGTGTCAACATTCTGTTCTGTAACATTCAGGAAACAACAGACTTTGTGTCAACATTCTATTCTGTAACATTCAGGAAACAGACTTTGTGTCAACAATCTGTTCTGTAACATTCAGGAAACAGACTTCAAGTACTTTTCAGTACTGGTCTCTCTAGATAGGCAGAGTTTAGCGCTAGCACCGTCTCCGTTAGTCAGAGAGTGATCCAAGACAGCAGACAATAACTGCTTGGTCCATTTGCTGAGCTATTCTCCTCTATAGCCATATCACATCTTGTTTATTTCCTTTCACACGCTTTCACCAATCCAGAATGTTCACTTTAGCCTGTTCATTTTTTTTTAACATTAAGACAACATCACACCACGTGTGCTTGCAATATTGTATGTAATTCTGTTATCTATACCAACGTTTCACATAGCGATTAGGAACGCAGCGTGATATCGTATCAGTCTAATTTAAGATCTCTTCTTTTCTTCTTTCCTTCCTCATCTGCCTTTCAGCGTCGAGGGGAGATATAATCTGCGGTCTTTTGCTCTTCTGTTCGCCTCTGCTGCTATGTTTCCTAGTGCTTCTAATATTCCGTCGATCCATCTTTCTCGTGGTCGACCCTTGGGTCTGGTGTTCTCACGCCGCTTGCTGAAGGCTCTTTGTGTTGTCTTTTGATCTTTCTGCCTTGTCACGTGGCCAAACCATTTATCTGTTGTTTCCTTATCTATTCTATAGCGGGGGCTATTGATTTAAGATCTGATTGGTATATTCCTATCTTTCCAGACTGGTCATTATTTTGCCAAGGTTATGTGGTTTGTAAAATGTTTGCTGGTATCTCGGGTTTAGAATCTTGATCAAATACAATCCTTCTCAGTTAATTCAATTCAACTCAGGTATTTTAGTCCAGCCCAGGTATTTTAGTCCAACTCAGGGGTTTAAGTCTAATCAGGTGTTTCCATGCAGTAACGGGCGCTGGTTTGTCTTGCCGTAGGAGGTCGTTCTCGGGACAGGAAGGACTCTGGTTCAAAACCCACTTCTGGATAGTGTCGCTTCAAGTATCGAAACTCACGATGCGAGGGTTCCTCACCTTCCCAGAGTACTAGTAAAGGTAAAGTACGAGACTTGAACCGGCGTCTTAGCACGCGAGTGTATACCCATATGTGCTCGGCCGCCTATCCAGAAATGTTCGGATATTTCTGTATAGTGTAGCCTCAAGCATCGAAACTCAGATGCGAAGCGACATTCCTCACCTTCCCAGGATAATATACCCTGGTACCCATTTCTGCCAACGGCTGGGTCGACCGTGGGGGTATTTTTTTTTTTTTTCCAACCACGAGTACAATTCACACTGCTCCCAGCGGGAATTGAACACGGGTTGTCCGAACGTCGGTAGTCCAGTCGGGTGGTTTTCCCAACTAGGCTACCGAGTACTACCATGGTACAAAATTCTGCCAACGGCTGGGTCCACCGCAGAGGGTATTTATTTTTCCAACCACGAGTACAACTCGTGAATCGAACACGGGATACATCGAACAACGTGTTGTCCCAGTCGGGTGGTTTTCCCAACTAGACTACCGAGGCCCCCGGTGTGTAGTGATGATGATCCTTCAAATAACAACAGCAGCGTTTCATTAATTCTCTCTAGTAGATGTCTTGGCTCAGGCCAAAATAGCATTTCAGAAAATGAAAAATATCTTACGCAACAAACCTATGTCAATAGAAATGAGAAAGAGAGTTCATCGGTACTATATAGAACCAATTCTGACCTATGGAAGCGAACCATGGACAGTAGACAAACAAATGAAGAGGCCACACAGATGGGATTTCTCAGAAGAATGTTGAAAGTTCCCTGGACAGCTAAAAAGACCAATGAGGGAGTTCTCAAAGAGGCCAACACAAAAAGGGAGCTCCTAAAAAACATCAGAAAGAAAAAATCACTATTTTTCGAGTAAATCACGAAAATAGGAAAGTTGGAATACCTGGTTACAACTGGCAAAATAAAAGGAAAATAGATCGTGGACGGCAAAGAGAGGAAATACTGGATAGTTTGGTGTTATGGCATGGAAAACAGTCAACAACAAAACTGATACGATGCACTGTAGATAGGAATTTGTGGAAGGACATGATCGCCTACGCGAACCGGTATGGCACATGATGATGCTGATGAGTAGATGTCCCTTGCTTCGACTGTGATCGTCTTCACAGACTCATTATCCAATACTCTAGCATGCTCGACACTAGTTTTCGCTCAAAATTGTGTTTGTTTTATCTCGCGGTTCTGTTCATCAGCTCTTACACATTTTAAAACATGAACAATTATATAGGGTATTCTCTGTTTCATTGTTCTAGAATGTGAAGTCTTAAACTTTCACTGTAGCACGTAATTTGAAATTGAGGAGGCCAGTGGTCTTGCTTTGTTTTATTTACCTTCCCTAAGTCGTTACGCCAGGTAGCCACTTCTTTTATTTACCTTCCCCAAGTTGTTACGCCAGGTAGCCACTTTTTTATTTACCTTCCCCAAGTCATTTCGCCAGGTAGCCTCTTCTTTTATTTACCTTTGTCAAATTATTGCGCCAGGTAGCTACTTCTTTTATTCACCTTCCCCAAGGTATTGCGCGAGGTCGCCACTTCTTTTATTTACCTTCGTTAAGTCACTGCGCTAGGTAGCCACTTCTTTTATTTATCTTCGTTAAGTCACTGATCTAGGTAGCCACTTCTTTTATTTATCTTCGTTAAGTCACTGCGCTAGGTAGCCACTTCTTTTATTTATCTTCGTTAAGTCATTACGCCAGGTAGCCACTTCTTTTATTTACCTTCGTTAAGTTACTGCGCCAGGTAGCCACTTCTTTTATTTACCTTCGTTAAGTCATTACGCCAGGTAGCCACTTCTTTTATTTACCTTCGTTAAGTTACTGCGCCAGGTAGTCACTTCTTTTATTTACCTTCGTTAAGTTACTGCGCCAGGTAGTCACTTCTTTTATTTACCTTCGTTAAGTCATTACGCCAGGTAGCCACTTCTTTTATTTACCTTCGTTAAGTCATTATGCCAGGTAGCCACTTCTTTTATTTACCTTCGCTAAGTCATTACGCCAGGTAGCCACTTCTTTTATTTACCTTCGTTAAGTCATTATGCCAGGTAGCCACTTGTTTTATTTACCTTCGTTAAGTCATTATGCCAGGTAGCCACTTCTTTTATTTACCTTCGTTAAGTCATTATGCCAGGTAGCCACTTCTTTTATTTACCTTTGTTAAGTCATTATGCCAGGTAGCCACTTCTTTTTTTTACCTTTGCTAAGTCATTACGCCAGTTAGCCACTTCTTTTACATGAATCCATGGTAAATGTTAAAGCTGTAACAGAATCCAAGTTCAGTTCATTGCCAAGTCAGAGCGCTATTGTTTCGCCATTAAAGCTCCAACGTAATATTTATGACTTTTCAATGCTATGTTCACAGCTTGTTTATTGTTATATTAGCTGTTAACCTATATTATGATTCAACATTTATGGTTCTCTTATCCAACATTTTATGATACTTTCATGCAACACTTTATGGTCATCTTATTCAATATTTTATGGCATTCTCATCTAACATGTTTTTGTCCTTTCATTTAATATATATATATATATATATATATATATATATGTATATAAGATCAAATTAAGTCGTGCCTACTTCGTGATGTTTAGCTCTCCTGATCTCTTGGGTAGTGAGATCCTATGTCTACCTCTATCGGATAACGGCAATAAGTAGGAGATCCCATGTGCCCTCGCGCACGTTAAAGAACCATTGTGAGTTAACATCGAAAAGAGTAGACCATAAAGTTTGGTCGTTGCTCGGACAAGATTGTCAGAAAAAAACACAATCCATGGATTCCGTGGATTTTCTCGAAATTCTTGAGGACATCGGAGCACTTTTTGATTCGTTCGGTGTGCAATGATGATGCTAACACCGACAACAACAATGGTATTTGATGATTCTCTTATCTAACTGTTATGGTCCTCTCGTCTAACATTTCATGGGTTTCATTCTCCATTTTATGTCTCCCACCTCCGCCCTCCTTATTTTATGTTTCCCACCTCCGCCCTCCTTATTTTATGTTTCCTACCTCCGCCCTCCTTATTTTATGTTTCCTACCTTCGCACTGCTCATTTTATGTTTCCCACCTCCGATATGCTCATTTTATGTTTCCTACCTCCGATCTGATCATTTTATGTTTCCTACATCCGCCCTCCTTATTTTATGTTTCCCACCTCCGCCCTCCTTATTTTATGTCTCCCACCTCCGCCC
Organism: Megaustenia siamemsis; assembly: GCA_032433765.1. NCBI lineage: Eukaryota > Metazoa > Mollusca > Gastropoda > Stylommatophora > Ariophantidae > Megaustenia > Megaustenia siamemsis. The sequence continues at coordinate 42,588,245 of JAVIAB010000059.1, read as the reverse complement.
TCCTTATTTTATGTTTCCCACCTCCGATCTCCTTATTTTATGTTTCCCACCTCCGCCCTCCTTATTTTATGTTTCCCACCTCCGATCTCCTTATTTTATGTTTCCCACCTCCGCCCTCCTTATTTTATGTTTCCCACCTCCGCCCTCCTTAATTTATGTTTCCCACCTCCGATCTCCTTATTTTATGTTTCCCACCTCCGCCCTCCTTATTTTATGTTTCCCACCTCCGATCTCCTTAATTTATATCCCCCACCTCCGATCTGCTTATTTTATGTTTCCCATCTCCGATCTGCTCTTTTTATGTTTCCTACCTCAAATCTGCTCTTTCTATGTTTCCTACCTCCGATCTGCTCATTAGAGGTGCGCGTTGCCGTGCGGATAAAACCACTGTTCCGCTGGCTGAAAAGCCGGCGTACGGTGTTCGAAGCCCGCGGTAGACAGAAAGGATTTTTTCTACCGGGGGTGAAATAAAAATACTGAGTCTCACACGTCGTGGCGACTGCTTGACCAAACGGCCTTTATCCATCTGGTTCTATCGTTGCCCCCCCCCCCCCCCCCGACATACACCAGCAATGGTACTATGGGTCGTAAAGATAGATCTGCTCATTTTATGTTTCCCACCTCCGATCTGCTCATTTTATGTTTCCTACCACCGCCCTCCTTATTTTGTGTTTCCTACCACCGCCCTCCTTATTTTAAGTTTCTGTCCACCGCCCTCCATATTTTATGTTTCCTACCACCGCCCTCATTATTTTATGTTTCCTACCACCGCCCTTCTTAATTTAGGTTTCTGTTCACCACCCTCCTTATTTTATGTTTCCTACCACCGCCCTCCTTATTTTATGTTTTCTACCACCACCTTCCTTATTTTATGTTTGCTACAACCGCACTCCTTATTTTAGGTTTCTGTCCACCGCCCTCCTTATTTCATGTTTCCTACCACCGCCCTACTTATTTTATGTTTCCTACCACCGCCCTCCTTATGTTATGTTTCCTACCACCGCCCTCCTTATTTTATGTTTCCTACCACCACCCTCCTTATTTTAGGTTTCTCTCCACCGCCCTCCTTATTTTATGTTTCCTACCACCGCCCTCCTTATTTCAGGTTTCTCTCGACCACCCTACTTATTTTATGTTTCCTACCACCACCCTCCTTATTTTAGGTTTCACTCCAACACCCTACTTATTTTATGTTTCCTACCACCGCCCTCCTTATTTTAGGTTTATCTCCACAGCCCTCCTTATTTTATGTTTCCTACCACCGCCCTCCTTATTTAAGGTTTCTCTCTACCGCCCTCCTTATTTTAGGTTTCTCTCTACCGCCCTCCTTATTTTAGGTTTCTCTCCACCGCCCTCCTTATTTCATGTTTCCTACTACCGTCCTCCTTTTCTTATGTTTCCTACCACAGCCCTCCTTATTTTATGTTTCCTACTACCGCCCTCCTTATTTCATGTTTCCTACCACCGCCCTCCTTATTACATGTTTCCTACTACCGGCCTCCTTATTTCATGTTTCCCACCACCACCCTCCTTATTTCAAGTTTCCTACCACCACTCTCCTTATTTCATGTTTCCCACCACCGCCCTCCTTATTTCATGTTTCCCACCACCCTCCCTATTTCATGTTTCCTACCACCGCCCTCCTTATTTCATTTTTCCTACCACCACCCTCCTTATTTCATGTTTTATACCAACACCCTCCTTATTCCATGTTTCCTACCACCACCCTCCTTATTTCATGTTTCCTACCACCACCCTCCTTATTTCATGTTTCATACCACCGCCCTCCTTATTTCATGTTTCCTACCACCGCCCCCCTTTTTTCATGTTTCCTACCACCACCCTCCTTATTTCATGTTTCCTACCAACACCCTCCTTATTCCATTTTTCCTACCACCACCCTCCTTATTTCATGTTTCCTACCACCACCCTCCTTATTTCATGTTTCCTACAACAACCCTCCTTATTCCATTTTTCCTACCACCACCCTCCTTATTTCATGTTTCCTACCACCACCCTCCTTATTTCACATTTCCTACCACCACCCTCCTTATTTCATGTTTCCTACCACCACCCTCCTTATTTCGTGTTTCCTACCACCACCATCCTTATTTCATGTTTCCTACCACCACCCTCCTTATTTCGTGTTTCCCACCACCACCCTCCTTATTTCACATTTCCTACCACCACCCTCCTTATTTCGTGTTTCCTACCACCACCCTCCTTATTTCACATTTCCTACCACCACCCTCCTTATTTCATGTTTCCTACCACCACCCTCCTTATTTCGTGTTTCCTACCACCACCATCCTTATTTCATGTTTCCTACCACCACCCTCCTTATTTCATGTTTCCCACCACCACCCTCCTTATTTCACATTTCCTACCACCACCCTCCTTATTTCGTGTTTCCTACCACCACCCTCCTTTTTTCATGTTTCCTACCACCACCCTCCTTATTTCATGTTTCCTACCACCACCATCCTTATTTTATGTTTCCTACCACCGCCCTCCTTATTGCATGTTTCCTACCACCGCCCTCCTTATTTCATGTTTCCCACCACCGCCCTCCTTATTTCATGTTTCCCACCACCGCCCTCCTTATTTCGTGTTTCCCACCACCGCCCTCCTTATTTCATGTTCCCACCACCGCCCTCCTTATTTCATGTTTCCCACCACCGCCCTCCTTATTTCATGTTTCCTACCACCACCCTCCTTATTTCATGTTTCCTACCACCACCATCCTTATTTCATGTTTCCTACCACCACCATCCTTATTTCATGTTTCCCACCACCACCATCCTTATTTCATGTTTCCCACCACCGCCCTCCTTATATCATGTTTCCTACCACCGCCCTCCTTATTTCATGTTTCCTACCACCGCCCTCCTTATTTCATGTTTCCTACCACCGCCCTCCTTATTTCATGTTTCCTACCACCGCCTTCCTTATTTCATGTTTCCTACCACCGCCCTCCTTATTTCATGTTTCCTACCACCGCCCTCCTTATTTCATGTTTCCTACCTCCATTCTGACCATTTTATGGCCCTCACATTCAAAGTTAAAACTATCATCCTCTATGTTATTGAATATCACCATTAATTTTCTCTTGTTTCCCTCAATTTTTCACCTTCTTTATTCTTGTTTTGTTTCTCACCATTTAGTTTACTCATTATTCTCTTTATTTTTCTGTTTCTCACCCTCTAATTAGCGCATTGTTACCTTTTATTATCTTCCTCATTTTTTGTCATTATCATCTCTTATTCTGGTTCTCGCTCTTTAGTCTACTCGTCATCTTTAATCTAATTTACTCTGTTCTATTTTGTGCTTGCCAAAACTTTCCACAATTGGCTGACATTTGACATTATAAAGTATGCACACATACATAACATATACCTAATATATATAAATGTGCATATGTAACAAAATAAGTAACACCACCCTCATTATTTTATGTTTCCTACCACCGCCCTTCTTAATTTAGGTTTCTGTTCACCACCCTCCTTATTTTATGTTTCCTACCACCGCCCTCCTTATTTTATGTTTTCTACCACCACCTTCCTTATTTTATGTTTGCTACAACCGCACTCCTTATTTTAGGTTTCTGTCCACCGCCCTCCTTATTTCATGTTTCCTACCACCGCCCTACTTATTTTATGTTTCCTACCACCGCCCTCCTTATGTTATGTTTCCTACCACCACCCTCCTTATTTTATGTTTCCTACCACCACCCTCCTTATTTCATGTTTCCTACCACCGCCCTACTTATTTTATGTTTCCTACCACCGCCCTCCTTATGTTATGTTTCCTACCACCGCCCTCCTTATTTTATGTTTCCTACCACCACCCTCCTTATTTTAGGTTTCTCTCCACCGCCCTTCTTATTTTATGTTTCCTACCACCGCCCTCCTTATTTCAGGTTTCTCTCGACCACCCTACTTATTTTATGTTTCCTACCACCACCCTCCTTATTTTAGGTTTCACTCCAACACCCTACTTATTTTATGTTTCCTACCACCGCCCTCCTTATTTTAGGTTTCTCTCCACAGCCCTCCTTATTTTATGTTTCCTACCACCGCCCTCCTTATTGTAGGTTTCTCTCTACCGCCCTCCTTATTTTAGGTTTCTCTCTACCGCCCTCCTTATTTTAGGTTTCTCTCCACCGCCCTCCTTATTTCATGTTTCCTACTACCGTCCTCCTTTTCTTATGTTTCCTACCACCGCCCTCCTTATTTTATGTTTCCTACTACCGCCCTCCTTATTTCATGTTTCCTACCACCGCCCTCCTTATTACATGTTTCCTACTACCGGCCTCCTTATTTCATGTTTCCCACCACCACCCTCCTTATTTCAAGTTTCCTACCACCACTCTCCTTATTTCATGTTTCCCACCACCGCCCTCCTTATTTCATGTTTCCCACCACCTTCCCTATTTCATGTTTCCTACCACCGCCCTCCTTATTTCATGTTTCCTACCACCACCCTCCTTATTTCATGTTTTATACCAACACCCTCCTTATTTCATGTTTCCTACCACCGCCCTCCTTATTTCATGTTTCCTACCACCACCCTCCTTATTTCATGTTTCCTACAAACACCCTCCTTATTTCATGTTTCCTACCACCGCCCCCGTTTTTTCATGTTTCCTACCACCACCCTCCTTATTTCATGTTTCCTACCAACACCCTCCTTATTCCATTTTTCCTACCACCACCCTCCTTATTTCATGTTTCCTACCACCACCCTCCTTATTTCATGTTTCCTACAAACACCCTCCTTATTTCATGTTTCCTACCACCACCCTCCTTATTTCATGTTTCCTACCACCACCCTCCTTATTTCATGTTTCCTACCACCACCCTCCTTATTTCATGTTTCCTGCAAACACCCTCCTTATTTCATGTTTCCTACCACCAGCCTCCTTATTTCATGTTTCCTACAAACACCCTCCTTATTCCATGTTTCCTACCACCACCCTCCTTATTTCACATTTCTTACCAACACCCTCCTTATTTCATGTTTCCTACCACCACCCTCCTTATTTCATGTTTCCTACCACCACCCTCCTTATTTCACATTTCCTACCACCACCCTCCTTATTTCATGTTTCCTACCACCACCCTCCTTATTTCACATTTCCTACCACCACCCTCCTTATTTCACATTTCCTACCACCACCCTCCTTATTTCATGTTTCCTACAAACACCCTCCTTATTCCATGTTTTCTACCACCACCCTCCTTATTTCATGTTTCCTACCACCACCATCCTTTTTTATGTTTCCTTCCACCGCCCTCCTTATTTCATGTTTCCTACCACCGCCGTCCTTATTTCATGTTTCCCACCACCGCCCTCCTTATTTCATGTTTCCCACCACCGCCCTCCTTATTTCGTGTTTCCCACCACCGCCCTCCTTTTTTCATGTTCCCACCACCGCCCTCCTTATTTCATGTTTCCCACCACCGCCCTCCTTATTTCATGTTTCCTACCACCACCCTCCTTATTTCATGTTTCCTACCATCACCATCCTTATTTCATGTTTCCTACCACCACCATCCTTATTTCATGTTTCCCACCACCACCATCCTTATTTCATGTTTCCCACCACCGCCCTCCTTATATCATGTTTCCTACCACCGCCCTCCTTATTTCATGTTTCCTACCACCGCCCTCCTTATTTCATGTTTCCTACCACCGCCCTCCTTATTTCATGTTTCCTACCTCCATTCTGACCATTTTATGGCCCTCACATTCAAAGTTAAAACTATCATCCTCTATGTTATTGAATATCACCATTAATTTTCTCTTGTTTCCCTCAATTTTTCACCTTCTTTATTCTTGTTTTGTTTCTCACCATTTAGTTTACTCATTATTCTCTTTATTTTTCTGTTTCTCACCCTCTAATTAGCGCATTGTTACCTTTTATTATCTTCCTCATTTTTTGTCATTATCATCTCTTATTCTGGTTCTCGCTCTTTAGTCTAATCGTCATCTTTAATCTAATTTACTCTGTTCTATTTTGTGCTTGCCAAAACTTTCCACAATTGGCTGACATTTGACATTATAAAGTATGCACACATACATAACATATACCTAATATATATAAATGTGCATATGTAACAAAAACAGTAACATCACCCTCATTATTTTATGTTTCCTACCACCGCCCTTCTTAATTTAGGTTTCTGTTCACCACCCACCTTATTTTATGTTTTCTACCACCACCTTCCTTATTTCATGTTTCCCACCACCACCATCCTTATTTCACATTTCCTACCACCACCCTCCTTATTTCGTGTTTCCTACCACCACCCTCCTTTTTTCATGTTTCCTACCACCACCCTCCTTATTTCATGTTTCCTACCACCACCATCCTTATTTTATGTTTCCTACCACCGCCCTCCTTATTTCATGTTTCCTACCACCGCCCTCCTTATTTCATGTTTCCCACCACCGCCCTCCTAATTTCATGTTTCCCACCACCGCCCTCCTTATTTCGTGTTTCCCACCACCGCCCTCCTTATTTCATGTTCCCACCACCGCCCTCCTTATTTCATGTTTCCCACCACCGCCCTCCTTATTTCAGGTTTCTCTCGACCACCCTACTTATTTTATGTTTCCTACCACCACCCTCCTTATTTTAGGTTTCACTCCAACACCCTACTTATTTTATGTTTCCTACCACCGCCCTCCTTATTTTAGGTTTCTCTCAACAGCCCTCCTTATTTTATGTTTCCTACCACCGCCCTCCTTATTTTAGGTTTCTCTCTACCACCCTCCTTATTTTAGGTTTCTCTCTACCGCCCTCCTTATTTTAGGTTTCTCTCCACCGCCCTCCTTATTTCATGTTTCCTACTACCGTCCTCCTTTTCTTATGTTTCCTACCACCGCCCTCCTTATTTTATGTTTCCTACTACCGCCCTCCTTATTTCATGTTTCCTACCACCGCCCTCCTTATTACATGTTTCCTACTACCGGCCTCCTTATTTCATGTTTCCCACCACCACCCTCCTTATTTCATGTTTCCTACCACCGCCCTCCTTATTTCATGTTTCCTACCACCACCCTCCTTATTTCATGTTTCCTACAAACACCCTCCTTATTCCATGTTTTCTACCACCACCCTCCTTATTTCATGTTTCCTACCACCACCCTCCTTATTTCATGTTTCATACCACCGCCCTCCTTATTTCATGTTTCCTACCACCGCCCCCTTTTTTCATGTTTCCTAACACCACCCTCCTTATTTCATGTTTCCTACCAACACCCTCCTTATTCCATTTTTCCTACAACCACCCTCCTTATTTCATGTTTCCTACCACCACCCTCCTTATTTCATGTTTCTTACAAACACCCTCCTTATTTCATGTTTCATACCACCGCCCTCCTTATTTCATGTTTCCTACCACCGCCCTCCTTATTTCATGTTTCCTACCACCGCCCTCCTTATTTCATGTTTCCTACCACCGCCCTCCTTATTTCATGTTTCCTACCTCCATTCTGACCATTTTATGGCCCTCACATTCAAAGTTAAAACTATCATCCTCTATATTATTGAATATCACCATTAATTTTCTCTTGTTTCCCTCAATTTTTCACCTTCTTTATTCTTGTTTTGTTTCTCACCATTTAGTTTACTCATTATTCTCTTTATTTTTCTGTTTCTCACCCTCTAATTAGCGCATTGTTACCTTTTATTATCTTCCTCATTTTTTGTCATTATCATCTCTTATTCTGGTTCTCGCTCTTTAGTCTACTCGTCATCTTTAATCTTATTTACTCTGTTCTATTTTGTGCTTGCCAAAACTTTCCACGATTGGCTGACATTTGACATTATAAAGTATGCACACATACATACATATACCTAATATATATAAATGTGCATATGTAACAAAAAAAGTAACAAAGTAGAGTACCCCCGTCACGCCAAGTGGCGTTTAGGGAATATGGTGTTAGTGCCCATAAATTTTACAGACCCCTTCAGCACATGATTTTTGGGGGTAATGTGGTCGTTAATGTGCTTATATTATTATATATAACGAATATATATATATATATATATATATATATATATATATATATATATAATAGTTTTTAATTCGTTTGCTGTGATACCGGGGCCTTCCATAGCTATAATCCTAACCATATACGTATATTCACAAGAGATCTCCACCCAATCCGGTCTGAAGTAAGCATGGAGAACTCTCATCAGGACCTGCCACCCTCTTTCATTTCATCTTGTATGGTTCGTCGCCAAGTTCCCAGCGATCTACCTCCTCTTCGTTTGGCAGGTGGTGCTCCTGTTAATGCTAGATGCGGATGCCTAGTTCACTCCATTCGTAGAGCATGACCTAGCCATTTCCAAAAATATTCTTCTTACTTCATCATTAATGTTGTTAATGTCTGATCTTCTTGAGATATGTTTGTGATGTGCTGATTCCAACAGATGTTAGAATCTTCTTAAGACAGCGACTTTCGAACCCTGTAAGGCATCTTTCTATTTTATGGTTCACTTTCCACATTTCTACTGCATCTAAGAGAATGGACCGCAAATTTGACTTGTAAATTCTTAGCTTGGTGCTGAGACGAATATGGATGGGCTAGCTAAACGCTAAATGTTTCTAAGTCTATTGAAGCCTGGGCTGACATGTCTATTCTTGCAGATATCTCTTTCTCGATGTCGCTATTTAATTAAATATAGCTTCCCATGTATGTAAACAATACAAAAACTTCTTCTAGTCCCACCCCTCTGAAAGTAACTTTCTTTTCACCTTTAGCATTTACGCTTATAATCTCAGTTTTCTCTGCATTTATGTTCAGTCCTTCTCTGTTAGCAAACTGATCTACTCTGTTTTCTCTTGTATGTCTTAGTGGCAGTGGGCAAGCAGTCCAATATCGTCTACAAAGTCAGCATCTTCAAGGCATCCAATAAGACATCATATAATTCCTCTTGGTCTGTCGACAACAATCGATCACATGATCCAGTCCATAACCACAAGGAAAAGGATTGCGGACAAAATACACCAGTCTCCAACTCTGAACCAAGCTGTCTGCTGTCCTTCATGTCTTACACAGCACTAGTTGCTGTCCTTCATGCCTTACACAGCACTGGTTGCTGTCCTTCATATCTTACACAGCACTAGTTGCTGTCCTTCATGTCTTACACAGTACTAGTTGCTGTCCTTCATATCTTACACAGTACTAGTTGCTGTCCTTCATATCTTACACAGCACTGGTTGCTGTCCTTCATATATTACACAGCACTGGTAGCTGTCCTTCATGTCTACACAGCACTGGTTGCTGTCCTTCATGTCTTACACAGTACTGGTTGCTATCCTTCATGTCTACACACCACTGGTTGCTATCCTTCATGTATTACACATCACTAGTTGCTGTCCTTCATGTCTTACACAACACTGGTTGCTGTTCTTCATGTATTACACATCAATAGTTGCTGTCCTTCATGTCTTACACAGCACTGGTTGCTGCCCATCATGTGTTTCACAGCACTGGTTGCTGTCCTTCATGTCTTACACAGCACTGGTTGCTGTCCTTCATGTCTTACACAGCACTGGTTGCTGTTCTTCATTTCTTACACAACACTGGTTGCTGCCCATCATGTGTTTCACAGCACTGGTTGCTGCCCATCATGTGTTTCACAGCACTGGTTGCTGTCAAATATGTTCTTAGAATATTGACTATATATCAATATAGATAAATATATGTAGATATTTATGTTTCATATGTTTCATGTATATATTATATTATATTATATTATATTATATATATATATATATATATATATATATATATATATATATATATATATAATGATGTAATATTAACGCAAAAGCTTTGTTAAATAATTTAATGATTGGCGATCAACTGATTAACTCTTTGACAATAATCATTTATTTGTTATGGCATGAATAATTTTAATAAAATGTAAACTTTTCTATGATAATCGTGATCATTCAACCAATTCATAAAACTAACCAATAAAGAATGAATCAAGAAAGTAGGAGCATGTTAGCACCAGCGGTCAAAAATAGCAAGAGAAGAAACAGTTGACAGAAACTATAGAAGGAGAGACTCGTTAACACAATTAGGCATCTATCACAGGAAAGCAGTTCTTACTACAAACAAATGATGTCTTGCTGGAAGCCAAGGATAACCAAAGGTGAGTAAAGCAAACCAAAACAAATACGTGACGCAGAGGTTGTACTAGCCCACATGTGCAAGACACAGGTCAACGCAATTCGTTATTAACCAAGTAAAGAAGCGGCATAAGAACGGGTGTGTTCTCCATCAATGTTTGGGCTGCAAAAGGTCTCCAATATTTATCAGCTTCTCAAGTTGTTGGTACATTCTAAAAAGCTGTTATTTGAACTTAACTTGGCATAAACCTACTACCCAGACTATCTATGTTGTGTACAAGACAACTTTCTTCAATATTAGTTGCTATTTCCTTTTCGTTTTGACCTCTGTTTACACACAGGATAGATAATTTTGTTTTCTTTAACACATTTCGATTGTTTTTGTTTTGGTTGTTTCGTTATTAGTTTTGTGTGTGTGTGTGTTTGTTTGTTCCTGATGAAGGCCTATTGGGCCGAAACGTCGTTTAGTCTGTGTCAACCACTTATCACGTAAATCTTCTAACATACCATTTTTTCTATTTTTTAATTTTTCCTCACATTCAGCTTTACTGCAGCTTCGCATTTTTATGCCTTAACCCTTCTTCAATTTTATCCTGCTACGACATCAGTTAATGTAGTTATATTTATTTATGTTATTTGAAAACTATATTTTGTATTTTCACAATTTTCTAAGTTTCCAGGCTTTTATGAAAGCTGTGATCTGACTATACTCGTGTGTGTGTATGTGTGTGTGTGTGTGTAAATGTATTATCGTAATAGTAATAAGAGCTGCCAATTAAAGGTACACACGGTATCATCAGGAATACGGTTTGTTTGTGCCCATATTTTGTGGACGTCGTGGGCAGGATCACGTCAGGCCGTCCTACTTTCATCAGAAGAAACCAATTTCTGCTATCCATTTTCGGAGGCTGGGTGAAATCCCAAGCCATTTTGGTTCAAAAATGGGTTGGGGGGGGGGATGGGAAATTGAACACGGACCGTTTCGGTCAGCAGCCATCGCCCTAACAAATTAGTCACATACACACACATATCCACACCCACGCATACTCATATACATAATAATATAATATATGTGTGTATGTGAGTGTAAATTAATTGTTCTTGTTTACAGAACCATCATCGTTGTACTGTAAAAGTGTCCAACAAAAACGTTCAACGTTCTTTCTCTTCTAGGGGTTAAAGGCAGGCCAGAGAGATCATCAGAGGATTTGTGTGAACAGTTCGTGTACAAAGGTAAATATTTACACAGACAACTGCATAATAACGTAGTTTATAATTGGAGCTAATACGTTAGTTTATAACAGCGTCCAATATATTAGTTTATAATTGGAGCTAATACGTTAGTTCATAACAGCGTCCAATACATTAGTTTATAATTGGAGCTAATACGTTAGTTTATAACAGCGTCCAATACATTAGTTTATAATTGGAGCTAATACGTTAGTTCATAACAGCGTCCAATACATTAGTTTATAATTGGAGCTAATACGTTAGTTTATAACAGCGTCCAATACATTAGTTTATAATTGGAGCTAATACGTTAGTTTATAACAGCGCCCAATACATTAGTTTATAATTGGAGCTAATTCGTTAGTTTGTAACAGCGCCCAATACAATAGTTTATAATTGGAGCTAATACGTTAGTTTATAACAGCGCCCAATACATTAGTTTATAATTGGAGCTAATTCGTTAGTTTGTAACAGCGCCCAATACAATAGTTTATAATTGGAGCTTATACGTTAGTTTGTAACAGCGCCCAATACAATAGTTAATAATTGGAGCTAATACGTTAGTTTATAATAGCGTCTATTACATTAGTTTTAATGCTGCCGGGGCCCGAAAGGGCAGTAAAGAATAGCGGCGCTGTACCCTACCAGGCATGTTCGTAAGAGGCGAGAAAGGAGGTTTGGGCATGGGACTGGCTATCCCATGCTGTAAAAAAAAAAAAAAAAGCCGAAAAAACTTCACAAACATGGACAAGTCAAAGAGAGAAAAAGTAAATCCACCGTCCAGGAAAGATAAGGGCTCTCTGTCTAAGAGACATATGACGCAAGCCGGAGAAAGCCGTAAGGAGTCCGGGTTGCCGACTCACCCTTTGTCTACCAGGAAATCCTCCAGAATTGGCACATGGAATGTACGTACCCTAAACGAACAGGGAAAAGCTGCTCAGGTAGCAGCAGAAATGACAAACTACAAGATAGATATTCTGGGAATGTGTGAAACAAGATGGCTAGAAGCGGAAAGAATAAAATTAAATACAGGAGAGATGATTGTATCATCAGGACACCAGAAACCTGGAGCACAACATAGTAAAGGGGTAGCTATAATGCTATCAAGGAATGCACAGAAGACACTAATAGAATGGGAAGCAGTAGGGCCAAGACTAATGAGAGCAACATTTAAAACAACCAAAAGCAAAATAAAATTACACATTATACAATGCTATGCACTAACCTACGATAAGGATGATTCAGTTAAAGATGATTTCTATAAACAGCTACAATGTCAGATGGATGCAAGACGAGCCAAGGATATTATAATCTTGACGGGAGACCTAAATGCAAAAGTAGGATCAGACAACAGAGGCTTCGAAGAGATTATGGGGAAACATGGACTTGGAGATATAAACGAGAATGGAGAGATATTTGTGAATTTCTGCGCCCTTAATCAAGTGAGCCTAGGAGCAACAATATTCCAACATAAAAGAATACACAAAGCTACATGGGTGTCAGCAGATCACAGAACGGAAAATCAAATAGATCACATATGTATTAATAATAAGTTTCAGTCATCCTTACAGGATGTAAAAGTATATAGAGGGGCAGATGTAGCTTCTGATCATCATCTTCTGATAGCCAAACTTAAAATTAAATTAAAAAGGTATACTACAACAAATAAGGGTAGCAAGTATTTCAATGTAGGGTTTCTTAAAGAACAAGGAATTAAAGATAAATTCGCAGTCACAATATCAAACAAATACCAAGTCCTCCAACAACTGGAAAATACAATAAATATAGAAGATCATTGGAAACAGGTAAAAGATATATGGAAATAGACATGCGAAGAAACACTGGGGAAAAGAGAACGCCAGAATAAGGTATGGATGACAGCAGAGACCCTGGATAAAATTAAAGAAAAAAGAACAAGAAAGCAGACATAAATAAAAGCAAAACGAGAAGTAATAAAGCCAAGACACAGGAAGCTTACACAGAGGTGAACAAAGAAGTGAGAAGATGCATTAAAAGGGATAAGAGGAAATATATAGATGAACTAGCTAAAGAGGCAGAAGAAGCAGCAAATAAAGGGAATATGAAATAACTGTACAACAGCACAAAGAAATTAAGTGGAAGATACAAACAAATCAATGCCTTTATTAAAGAAAAGAAAGGACATCTGCTTAGTAATATAAGGGAACAAATGGAGAGATGGAAAGAGCACTTTGAAGAACTTTTGAACAGAGCCGGCTCAAATAATCCTCCAGATATACTACCAGCAGAAGAAGAGTTACACATTAACTGTGGAAAACCAAGTAAACAAGAAATAATGAAAGCCATCAAACTGTTAAAAAATGGTAAAGCCACAGGACCAGATGAAATTCCTACGGAAGCCATCAAATCAGATATTAACACCTATACCAAGATGTTAGATAATCTACTAGATAAAATTTAGGAGAGGGAAGAAATACCTAAAGACTGGAAAGAAGGTTATATGATCACTACCAAAGAAAGCAAGTTTACAGGAGTGCACAAATTATAGGGGAATTATGCTACTATCAGTGCCAGGAAAAATATTAAGCAGAATCATTCTGGAGAGACTAAAAGAGGCCATACAGAAACATTTGAGAGCTGAACAAGCAGGTTTTAGGATGAGCAGATCATGTACTGATCAAATAACTACTCTACGTATAATAGTTGAACAAAGTTTAGAACTAAAATCCCCACTTTATCTTGGATTCATAGATTACGAAAAGGCATTTGATAGTTTAGACAGAAGTATGCTTTGGGAGTTGCTGAGTCATTACGGAATCCCCATAAAGTTTATTAACCTGATATAAACAATGTATGAAGGAACAAAATGTAGTGTGGTGCATGAAGGACAGCTTACAGAAGCATTTGAAATAAGAACAGGAGTAAGGCAGGGATGCCTTCTGTCTCCATTTCTCTTTCTACTGGCCATAGATTGGATAATGAAAATACCTCAAAATAACAGAAATGGGATCCAGTGGTCACTGACCAAACAACTTGATAATTTAGACTTTGCTGATGACATAGCTCTCCTATCACACATCCATCAACAGATGCAGGATACAATGAGTATATTAGGTGAGAGATCACAACAGCTAGGACTAAAGATTAATAGAGATAAGACCAACATTATGAGAATTAATGCAGTTGGCAATAACCAAATAAAACTAGGAGAAATACCTCTACTAGACGTACAATCTTACATATATCTGGGCAGTAATATAGATAAAGAGGGAGGAATAGAAAATGATACCAAAATAAGAATATCAAAAGCAAGAGGAGCTTTCATTGCACTGGGAAACATATGGAAATCCAAAGAAATTAGGTTAAATACAAAAATAAAAATTGTCAACTCAAATGTTAAGTCGGTCCTATTATATGGCTGTGAAACGTGGAGAACAACAAAATTGACAATCACGAAGATACAGACTTTCATTAATGGATGCTTACGGAGAATAAAAGGATGGAAATGGTAGGACAAAATCACTAACAGAATTATGGAAATGTACCGGTCAAATACCTGTGGATAAAGAGATACAGCGAAGACGATGGCGCTGGATAGAACACACACTACGGAAGCCAACTGAGAGTATTACAAAACAGGCCCTTTTTTTGAATCCCCAGGGGAAAGGACAAAGAGGAAGACCAAGGAATTCTTGGAGAAGACAGATAGAAGCATAGGTGAAGATGATGGGGAAGACATGAAATGATCTTAAAAGAATGGCAAAAAAAACAGAACGACTTGGAAAGTGTTTGTTGAAGACCTATGCTCCACTGGGAGCTAAAAAAGTAGAAGAAGAAGAAGAAGCCTCCGATCTCATTACAGTTTGTTTTCGTCGCCTCCGCTCTCATTACAGTTGGTTTTCGTCGCCTCCGCTCTCAGCACAGTTTGTTTTCGTCGCCTCCGCTCTCAGCACAGTTTGTTTTCGTCGCCTCCGCTCTCAGCACAGTTTGTTTTCGTCGCCTCCGCTCCCAGCACAGTTTGTTTTCGTCGCCTCCGCTCCCAGCACAGTTTGTTTTCGTCGCCTCCGCTCTCAGGACAGTTTGTTTTCGTCGCCTTCCGCTCTCATCACAGTTTTTTTTCGTCGCCTCCGCTCTCAGCACAGTTTGTTTTCGTCGCCTCCGCTCCCAGCACAGTTTGTTTTCGTCGCCTCCGCTCCCAGCACAGTTTGTTTTCGTCGCCTCCGCTCTCAGGACAGTTTTTGGTTGTCGCCTCCGCACCCAGGACAATTTCTGGTTGTCGCCCCTAATGCAGAAAGCAAGTGTCCGCGTAAAAATTATTCCGGATGAGCTTAATGAGTCAAGAATGTGCATTGGATCCCAATATAAAGCATTTAGTCGAACATAACATGTACTGTGTGGTCAACGGAGCACTTCCCGAGTTAACAACCTACTTGGTGTAAATACGATTGTGTATAGCAGCAACAAAGGACTTCCGTTAGAATATTAGCCTGTGCTGGGAGCGGAGGTGCCGACTAGAATCTGTGCTGGGAACGGAGGCGGCGACCAGAAACTGTGCTGGGACCAGAATCTAATGGTAGCGGTTGGCGACCCGGAGTTAACAGTTTGTGTATGGATCAGAGAATAGTAGAGTTAATTAGGACCATATTGTACCTCTATGTGGTGCTCCTGGAAATATACTGTCCAGTCTGATTAAGCGAGTAGCGATATAAGAGGGAAGGCAACCTTTGTTTTAAAATGCCGTGAAGTCGGATGTATTTGGCATAATAATATAAATATTACAATTATGCTGCAAACCACAACACATCTACGCCAATTTAATATACTTCTAAGAGCAGATGATGACGAGGATTAGTCGTAAGATGAGCGCTGTATGAAAGAAAGAAAGAGAGAAAGAAAGAAAGAAAGAAAGAAAGAAAGAAAGAAAGAAAAAGAAAGAAAGAAAGAAAGAAAGAAAGAAAGAAAAAGAAAGAAAGAAAGAAAGAAAGAAAGAAAGAAAGAAAGAAAGAAAAAAAGAATGACATCCTAACCACACGTATTGCTCAACTGTATGTCCTCTTTACAAATACCAGCTGCGTCAAAGAATATAACATTTAGACGAAAGCACCAACTTTCTCTTGTAGCAAATTGCTGTGCCTCTACAAAGAGAGTAGTCATTGTCTACTTTCGGTAACTTTTGTATGTTTTCTTTGTACTTTTTCCGAGAAACTGGAGCGGATTAGTGATTGTGGGTATTTTATTTTCATTGAAAATCTTTTGAAATAGTCGTCTATGTAGCCGATATATATGGCTTGAAAGGAAGTCGAACAAGTGAATAGCAATGGCTGATATGAGACGGTTTTGTTTTTCTTCGCTGGAAAGACAATCAGTTTGTACACGTTTTTATAAAAACGTTGTTGAACAAAAGATGGAGAGGATTACAAGCTACCTCATTGTAATCAAACTGATTCCATCGCTACAACTGTATATCCCAAAGTTTCTTTATATTTTTCTGTCATTCAGGTATCCTCTCTTCACTTATCATCTGCCAAAGAGAATCTAATCTCCTTCGAATCCTGAAGTAGTGAAATTTCTGTTCAATTTCTCCCACAAAGTATACGAGACAACGTTTAGGAAAATAGTCTCTAATGTTTAGTTTTGAGCTTCAGATTTTATTTGTTCGCCGTGCTTTGTGAGCTGCACTCTCCTCATGGTCGGCAATTTTCTTTATTAAAGACATTAACTGTTGAGTCCTGGATTCTACAAAATGACTTACTCTACAATTTGCCCCCTCCACAGAAATGTTCATTTCCATCTGCTTATCGACTACGAGACTTCCGACATCACGACACACTTCACAGCCCAACAATGTACTTTTGACATCAATCCACTCGTTTCTCTTGCAAATTTAATTTTTCAACAAAAGTGTCCACCATTTTGGGCCAGTCTTTACCAGAATCTGATTTCCTTTGATCACATGGATCTTCTGTCGTGGATTGGTGTTTCTCTTCACTGTGCGTATTTTCGGTTCTAGTTTTCTGTTTTACAGGCTCGCGGGAATAATCCTCAATTTCTGCTTCTTCAGTCTTCCTTTTGTTACTCAATTACTTAAAGTAACTACTTATTTTACTCATTTTGTACAACGATAGCACATATTGTACTTACATTAACTCAACTTGCATGAAAGCCTGACAACAATTACTTGCTGTTACATAAATGATACAATTATTTCGCAAGCTATTGGAAACGAACACTGATTCCTGTTTTCAGTTGCGCGCCAACTAATAAATAAATCTAAACTGAAATCAGTTTAACAATGTTAGTGCATGGCTAAGTATTAGGTCTAGAAGGGACTATGTGGAAGTACGTTGTTTTAAACATTTGATTGTAGGTGGTCACTGCACGCTGACACAATAATTTGACATTTATGACACGTCGCACAGATGACCAAAGAGACGCCTTGACATCAGGGGGAATATATTTATTGTCAATAAACTAGAATTTTAATATGAAAACAGAAGGTGCCGGTACTGTGTACCGCCAGGAAAAAAAAACACTGCGCACATCAAATTATATTAACTGTATGCAGAAAGTATGCTATTATAGTTCGTTCAGAAATTCGTGCCCACAGAGTTTATTTAATTATCTCGGAAACTGTTTGATGAATTTCTGTAATTCTTTTTCGTGAAATCTTATTTTTTCACCGACCTTCAGTCTGATTTTTTGCCCTCTTGTCATGCATTTAGGAAAGATTTTTGCTTATTTGAGGTATATAAAAATATGATTTTCTTGCTTGTCCTAAATTTTAGGGTTTTACAATACCCCACATTTGTTGTAATCAACTCACCAATTAAAAAGGCAAATTTCACGTGCACACCACACAATCTTAGCACCGTTTCACACTCTTAACTTGTAAGACGCGCGCCACTCCCAGGTTTATTTTGGTAATTTCATTTCCGGTTTTTTTGTTAAATTGGTCCAATGGCGTATTTTGACAAAATATTTACTATTAATGAATATTCTTGTATGTGTGATAATTTATAAGCTGTTGTGAAGTGACTACTTGATTTTTAAAACCATGAAGAGTTTAAAGTGTAAATTCACTACTATGCAAAAGGTGTTATAGTACATGCACTTTTGCAAGGAATCTAAAAGGGGTCGGTATGTTACGATATAAAAAAAAAACAAACAAGAAAACAGAACACGGGCCGCTCTAAATATAGATAGAAAATCATTCAATCCATGGATAGGACAGAACTTTGACTCTGCAGAGGCGACGGTCAAGCAGGTGTATACCTATCTCTATGACGAAGATATAAAATCAAATGAAAAATGTTGCCGTATTCAATGTAATACGGATACGCCTTTGGCTTGCATTGTTAGAAAATTAACATAATTTTCCTAATAAATTTCTAATAATGTTTAGAGCACGTGGTTTGATATTTTCCTAAAATTATATAACAAAAAACGATTTGTGCAAAATTCAGACTACCTTGGTACTTAAATGTTATAAAATCTGAAGGTCGGTGAAAAAAATAAGATTCCATGAAAAAAGAATTACAGAAATTCATCAGTTTCCGAGATTTATTGATCAACTCTGTGGGCACGAATTTGTGAACTAACTAGAGCAGAAAATCCTAAAGATCTACAACGATTACTTAATGAAATAAACATAATAAGCAAACAATATGGATTAGATCATCATCAATTACCATGCCTGCTGGCTTGGTGATCATGTCTCTTCACAACTTTCGATCTCGATGGTTATTTATCATTTCTGTTGTTGACCCTCTGCCAAGCCATTCTCTTAAGCTGTTTGGTATCTTTTCTCATTGCTTCCCTCTATCTCTTCGTCCCTCAATTTTCCCAGTTGTTACAATATATTCCAGTTGTTCTCTTCTCATTACATGGCCAAAAAATGATGATTGTTTCTTCCTAATATTGGAAATTAGCTCTCTTTTTGCTTTGGCCTCTTTCAGAACGTTTTCATTACTCTTTTTAGCTGTCCATGGTATTCTCAACATTCTTCTGTAAAACCACATTTCTACAGACTCCAGTGATTTTCTTGTCTGTTGTCCTATTGTCCATGATTCACATCCATATCTTAAGACTGGCTCTACATGGCATTTAAGAGCTCTTTTTTCTTATCATATATGGATTAGATATGAATATCAAAAAGACTAAAACTGTGATCATAAGCAAAGATAATACTCAAAATCTACAAGTGGATATCAAAGTTAAAGGAAAAGACCTGGAGACAGTTCAGAGATACCACTACCTTGGACATACTATAACCAGTGATGGAATATATACAACTGAAATAAACAAAAGAATAGACAAAAAGTAATTTTAATGCCATAAAATGTATACTAACATCAAAACAAATAACACCAGGGCTAAAACTAAGAATAGCAATATGTTATATCTTCTCAATATTCATGTATGGTGCAGAAACATGGACAGTAGACTAGAAAACAGAACAGACAATTGAAGCCTTTGAAATGTGGATATATAGAAGAACATATTGGATGGAAAGAAAAGAGAACAATTGATGAAGTTTTAAAACAACTAAAAATTATAAGAGAACTAATAAACACAATTAGAACAAAACAAATGACATTTTTAGGACATGATAAAAGACACAACAGCCTCCTAAAAGTAATATTGGAAGTGAAAATACAGGGTAATAGAGGCAGAGGCAGACCAAGACTAACATGGACGAGTAACATCAAAAGATGGACAAGACAGCCTGACAACCTGCACCATCAAAACAAGAGACAGAGCGGAATGGCGCTTCATGATGCGGAGACGGCACTCGATGATGGAAAAGTCTGACTGCGTGGAGTATTGTGCAACTGTTTTAGATAGAAACATGAAGTAAGCATGGTTTCAGAAATATAAATATTGTATCTTTTATGTAAAAACTACAAAGAAATTATTTCATGTCTTTATATTTATATTCTTCATATAGAAACTATTAATAAATGATTTCATTATCTCTGTTTTCAGTTAACCACTGCAGGGGTACACCCACAAAAAACAAGAAAAATGTTGACAAGAAATGTGGTTTTAACAAAATCAAAGAAAAGAAGGAATATTGCAAGGATGAGAATGCTTTAAATGAGAAAAAGAAGCAAAATGGAAAGAATGGACAAACGAAAACAACAAGAAAGCACAGGAACAACAGTACAAAAAATACAAATAAAAATCTACATGGGAAAGTAGTGACATGAAAGAACTAGGAATAAAAAAATACACTTTAATTATTGCCAGGAAATACATTTTCTTGAGAATAGTTCATCAAATCAAGCACTCTATGATTAGTGATGCCCAAACAGTAGCTGGCAGAGAACTAGAAGAGAGTAAAGAACAACATAAAGCTCTTGATCTTTAACATTCTTAAACCATAGGAATTATACTCTGAGATGTTATATTAAAAGAATAAAGAATGCTGTTACTTTCTTATCATTGTAATAAGACATTGAAGCGTTCATTTCTAAAATACGTTTATGTGTGGTTTCAATGTCAACAATGCCACTTTTCAAATCTTTCACAAGTTTTACATAAATATAACATCCGTCCTTCATATACATATAGACATCCGCCCTTCACATACATATAAACATCCGCCCTTCATATAAATATAGATATCCGCCCTTCACATAAATATAAACATCCGCCCTTCATATACATATAAACATCCGCCCTTCACATAAATATAAACATCCGCCCTTCACATAAATATAAACATCCGCCCTTCACATAAATATAAACATCTGTCCTTCATATAAATATAGATATCCGCCCTTCACATAAATATAAACATTCGTCCTTCGCTTTAAAATATTAACATCCGCCCTTCATATAAATATAAACATCCGCCCTTCATATAAATATAAACATCCGCCCTTCATATAAATATAAACATCCGCCCTTCATATAAATATAGATATCAGCCCTTCATATAAATATAAATATCCGCCCTTCATATAAATATAAATCCGCCCTTCATATAAATATAGACATCCGCCCTTCACATAAATATAAACATCCGCCATTCATATAAATATAGACATCCGCCCTTCATATAAATATAGACATCCGCCCTTCATATAAATATAAACATCCGCCCTTTAAATAAATATAAACATCCGCCCTTGAAAAAAATATAAACATCCACCCTTTAAATAAATATAAACATCCGCCCTTGAAAAAAATATAAACATCCACCCTTTAAATAAATATAAACATCCGCCCTTCATATAAATATAGATATCCGCCCTTCATATAAATATAAACATCCGCCCTTCATATAAATATAGACATCAGCCATTCATATAAATATAGACATCAGCCATTCATATAAATTCCTCTTGTTTACTCCCAAACAACCCTTCTACTAGTTCTTTCCCTAACAACACTTCTACTAGTTTTCTCCCTAAGAACTCTTCTTGTTCTTTCCATAACAACACTTATTCTAATACCCCCCCCCCCCAACAACCCTTCTCTATAGTTCTCTCCCCAACAACCCTTGTACTAGTTCTCTCCCTAACAAACTTTCTATTAGTTCCCTCCCTAACAAAACTTCTACTAGTTCTTTCCCTAAAAACTCTTCTTCGAGTTCTCTCCCTAACAACCCTTCTACTAGTTCTCTCCATAACAACTCTTCTACTAGTTCTCTCCATAACAATACTTTTGCTAGTTCTCTCCCTAACAATCCTTCGACTAGTTCTCTCCCTAACAACCCTTCTACTAGTTCTGTCTATAACAATATTTTTACTAGTTATCTCCATAACAATCCTTCTACTACTTCTCTCCATAACAATCATTTTACTAGTTCTCTCCCTAACAACCCTCCTGCTAGTTCTCTCCTAAACAACACTCCTTATAGTTTCCTTCTTCACAACCCCTTCTTCAAGTTTCATCCATAACAACACTTCTACCAGTTTTATTTCTAACAAGAGTTCCTCTAGTTCCCTCCCTAACAAATTATCTACTAGTTCCCTCCCTAACAAATCATCTACTAGTTCCCTCCCTAACAAATTATCTACTAGTTCCCTCCCTAACAAATTATCTACTAGTTCCCTCCCTAACAAATCATCTACTAGTTCCCTCCCTAACAAATTATCTACTAGTTCCCTCCCTAACAAATCATCTACTAGTTCCCTCCCTAACAAATTATCTACTAGTTCCCTCCCTAACCAATCATCCACTAGTTCCCTCCCTAACAAATCATCTACTAGTTCCCTCCCTAACAAATTCTCTACTAGTTCCCTCCCTAACAAATCATCTACTAGTTCCCTCCCTAACAAATTATCTGCTAGTTCCCTCCCTAACAAATCATCTACTAGTTCCCTCCCTAACAAATCATCTACTAGATGCCTCCCTAACAAATTATCTACTAGTTCCCTCCCTAAAAAATCATCTACTAGTTCCCTCCCTAACAAATCATCTACTAGTTCCCTCCCTAACAAATCATCTACTAGTTCACCTCCAAACAAACCTTCTTGTATTTCCTCCGTAAAAGCTTTTCTTTTAGTTCCCTACTTAACCACCCTTCTTCTAGTTTCCTCCCTAACAACCATTCCTCTTGTTCCCTCCCAAACAACCGTTCCTCTTTTCCCTCCCAAACTTCCTCAAACAACCATTCCTCTTGTTCCCACCCAAACAACCATTCCTCTTGTTCCCTCCCAAACAACCGTTCCTCTTGTTCCCTCCCAAACAACCATTCCTATTGTTCCCTCCCAAACAACCGTTCCTCTTGTTTCCTCCCAAACAACCGTTCCTCTTGTTCCCTCCCAAAAAACCATTCCTCTTGTTCCCTCCGAAACAACCAAATCCTATTGTTCCCTCCCAAACAACCATTCCTCTTGTTCCCTCCCAGCAACCATTTCTCTTGTTCCCTCCCAAACAACCGTTCCTCTTGTTCCCTCCCAAACAACCATTCCTCTTGTTTCCTCCCAAACAACTGTTCCTCTTGTTCCCTCCCAAACAACCGATTCTCTAGTTCCCTCCTTAATCACCCTTCTTCTAGTTTCCTCCCTAAGAACCATTCCTCTTGCTCCCTCCCTAACAACCGTTCCTCTTGTTCACTCCCAAACAACCATTCCTCTTGTTCCCTCCCAAACAACCATTCCTCTTGTTCCTTTCCAAACAACCGTTCCTCTTGTTCCCTCCCTAACAAATCATCTACTAGTTCCCTCCCTAACAAATGATCTACTAGTTCCCTCCCTAACAAATCATCTACTAGTTGCCTCCCTAACAAATTATCTACTAGTTCCCTCCCTAACAAATCATCTACTAGTTCCCTCCCTAACAAATCATCTACTAGTTCCCTCCCTAACAAATCATCTACTAGTTCACCTCCAAACAAACCTTCTTGTATTTCCTCCGTAAAAGCCTTTCTTTTAGTTCCCTACTTAACCACCCTTCTTCTAGTTTCCTCCCTAACAACCATTCCTCTTGTTCCCTCCCAAACAACCGTTCCTCTTGTTCCCTCCCAAACAACCGTTCCTCTTGCTCCCTCCCTAACAATCGTTCCTCTTGTTCCCTCCCAAACAACCGTTCCTCTTGTTCCCTCCATAACAACCGTTCCTCTTGTTCCCTCCCAAACAACCGATTCTCTAGTTCCCTCCTTAACCACCCTTCTTCTAGTTTCCTCTCTAAGAACCATTCCTCTTGTTCCCTCCCAAATAACCGTTCCTCTTGTTCCTTCCCAAACAACCGTTCCTCTTGTTTACTCCCAAACAACCATTCCTCTTGTCTCTCCCAAACAACCATTCCTCTTGTTCCCTCCCAAACAACCGTTTCTCTTGTTCCCTCTCAAACAACCATTCTTCTTGTTCCCTCCCAAACAACCGTTCCTCTTGTTCCCTCCCAAACAACCGTTCCTCTTGCTCCCTCCCAAACAACCGTTCCTCTTGCTCCCTCCCTAACAATCGTTCCTCTCGTTCCCTCCCAAACAATCGTTCCTCTTGTTCCCTCCATAACAACCGTTCCTCTTGTTCCCTCCCAAACAACCATTCTTCTTGTTCCCTCCCAAACAACCGTTCCTCTTGTTCCCTCCCAAACAACCGTTCCTCTTGTTCCCTCCCAAACAACCGTTCCTCTTGTTCCCTCCATAACAACCGTTCCTCTTGCTCCCTCCCAAACAACCGTTCCTCTTGTTCCCTCCCAAACAACCGTTCCTCTTGTTCCCTCCCAAACAACCGTTCCTCTTGTTCCCTCCATAACAACCGTTCCTCTTGCTCCCTCCCTAACAATCGTTCCTCTTGTTCCCTCCCAAACAACCGTTCCTTTGGTTCCCTCCATTACAACCGTTCCTCTTGTTCCCTCCCAAACAACCGTTCCTCTTGTTCCCTCCCTAACAATCGTTCCTCTTGTTCCCTCCTAAACAACCGTTCCTTTGGTTCCCTCCATTACAACCGTTCCTCTTGTTCCCTCCCAAACAACCGATTCTCTAGTTCCCTCCATAACAATCGTTCCTCTTGTTCCCTCCCAAACAACCGATTCTCTAGTTCCCTCCATAACAATCGTTCCTCTTGTTCCCTCCCAAACAACCGTTCCTCTTGTTCCCTCCATAACAACCGTTCCTCTTGTTCCCTCCCAAACAACCGTTCCTCTTGTTCCCTCCCTAACAATCGTTCCTCTTGTTCCCTCCTAAACAACCGTTCCTTTGGTCCCCTCCATTACAACCGTTCCTCTTGTTCCCTCCCAAACAACCGTTCCTCTTATTCCCTCCATAACAACCGTTCCTCTTGTTCCCTCCCAAACAACCGATTCTCTAGTTCCATCCTTAACAACACTTCTTCTCGTTCCCTCCCAAACAACCGTTCCTCTTGTTCCCTACCCCTAAGTTCCCTCCCTCTAATGACCTCCGTTATCTCCCTCTTTGACTCATTTCTCCCTGTTCCAAAGTAAATACTCTGTGACACATATTTCTGTATAACTTTCGAACACTCTGCCTATCTATACTCTAATCAGGTACATTCACGTACAAACTGATATAAAAATGTCTCCTAAGGCAATTAGAAGTTCAAGGCATCTAAAACGCTCCTAAATTATGTGAAGTTTATTTCAAAATCAGGCAGAGTTATGCCCTTGGGCATTACTTAAGCTGGGCTATACAATACACATACACACATACATGCATACATGCAAAGCTAAATGTGCACAGAGACCAGTCTGAAGTTCAAAATATGTTTTGGGAACTGTGGTTGTTGAAAACTAATAGATAAATGCAACACTTGTTACATTTAAGCAATTTTTTTTAAATGAAGGATTCATGTTTGTTAAAACTATATTTATATTATATTTGTTATTTTTATACTTAACACTTTTAATTTCAGTAGAGGTTATTTTCTTGTTGTTCTTGTACCGTGGGTACAGGACTGGCAATTGTAGCACAGCGTTGGGATGAAGATTGTATTGCAGAGTGCCCTTTTTGTCTCTTATTTCCTTGGTACAGCCTGAGATTTAAGATCAGACAAAACGGAGATTGGTTGTTCTCAAGGCATGACGCTGGCCTCGAGACAGACAGGTTGTGGGTTCAAATCCCAGCTGCACCGGTTGGGATTTTTATTTATGATTTCTCTCTGCGGCAACCACCCCTGGTCTCAGCAGTGAGGCCTGGCTTGAAACGTCATTTACTCATGGGCGGAAAAAAATATAAGTACCTCCAAAGGCGGAGATTTCTGCCTGTGCGGCGAGGGACCCCTGTACACACGACTGCCAGGGAAAAACGGATCAACACACAAAATTCAGTTCCTAGTCTCTAGGGGCTTCGTCAGAGGTAAAAGATGGCGAACGCAAAAAAAAAAAAAAAAAATCAGAAATGAAGAACTGAGGAAAAAAAAACAACTAGGAATAACCCCGTCATAGAATACATAGCAAAACAACAGATAAAATGGTTTGACCACGTGACAAGGGAGAAAGATCAAAACACAACTCCACGAGTCTTCAATAAACGTTGTTAGAATACCAGACCCAAGGGCAGACCACGAAAATGATGAAATGACGGAATATTAGAAACATTAGGAAATATAACAGCAGCATAGGCGAAAAGAAGAACAAAAGAACGTAAATATTATCTATCCCTAACACCCCCTTCCTCAAGTGCCTTCCAGCGGGGAAGGCACTTGAGAAAGGAAAGAAGAAGCAGAGGAAGAGTTCATTCATTTAAATTTGTATTGGCTGGGGATGTTAATGTACGGCCGTCACGAGTGGAAGGAACACTTTCATTGAAGTTAAATTTATTCACCTCACATGAAATTTAAAATAATTCACTTCCCAGTTTGAACTAATTTACTTCCCAGTTTGAACTAATTTACTTCCCAGTTTGAACTAATTCACTTCCCAGTTTGAACTAATTCACTTCCCAGTTTGAACTAATTTACTTCCAAGTTTGAACTAATTCACTTCCCAGTTTGAACTAATCTACTTCCAAGTTTGAACTAATTTACTTCCCAGTTTGAACTAATTTACTTCCCAGTTTGAACTAATTTACTTCCCAGTTTGAACTAATTTACTTCATAATTTGAACTAATTTACTTCCCAGTTTGAACTAATTTACTTCCCAGTTTGAACTAATTTACTTCCCAGTTTGAACTAATTTACAGTTTGAACTAATTCACTCCCCAGTTTGAACTAATTCACTTCCCAGTTTGAACTAATTTACTTCCAAGTTTGAACTAATTCACTTCCCAGTTTGAACTAATCTACTTCCAAGTTTGAACTAATTTACTTCCCAGTTTGAACTAATTTACTTCCCAGTTTGAACTAATTTACTTCCCAGTTTGAAATAATTTACTTCCCAGTTTGAACTAATTCACTTCCCAGTTGGAACTAAATTACTTCCTAGTTTGAACAAATTTACTTCCCAGTTTGAACTAATTTACTTCCAAGTTTGAACAAATTCTTCCCAGTTTGAACTAATTTACTTCCCAGTTTGAAATAATTTACTTCCCAGTTTGAACTAATTTACTTCCAAGTTTGAACAAATTCACTTCCCAGTTTGAACTAATTTACTTCCCAGTTTGAACTAATTTACTTCCAAGTTTGAACAAATTCACTTCCCAGTTTGAAATAATTTACTTCCAAGTTTGAACAAATTCACTTCCCAGTTTGAAATAATTTACTTCTCAGTTTGAACTAATTTACTTCATAATTTGAACTATTTTACTTCAAAAATTGCACTCAAAGTTTGTTCCTCATAGTTAACTATTATTGATTTACGTAAGTTAATTACATGTAGTATGTCGATCCCAGCCGACGGCTTCCGGGTTCACCCAGCCTTAAATGGGCACCGGATTTTTTTCTGGGAAAGTAATTCAGCACGGGCGTAATACCGACCACATTACCCCAAAAATCATGTGCTGAAGGTCTGTAAAATATAGGGTCACTAACACCATATTTCCGTATACGCCACTTGGCGTGACGGGGGTACATTACTTTTTTATGTAAGTAAAGTAAAGTAAAGTACCCCCCGTCACGCCAAGTGGCGTACATATTTTATTCCGTAGTAGTCCAGTTCACTAACCACTGAGCTATCGCGGCTCCTACTAATTTTAGGGAATTAGTAAAACCCAGGTGTCCTCGCTAGGGTACGAACAAGCAACCGCCTATCGATTGCGCTAACTTGTACTTACATTAATTTAATGTACAATGAACATATATAAAATTGTTATATAATCAGTATACATTAATTTACTCTTCACTTCATAATGAACTAATTCTAATTGATCCTACAGTGAATTTAAAATAATTAAGATTACAAAAAAATTAAACTGAAATTAATATCATCATCAAGTACCGGGCCTGCTGGCGTAGGTGATCATGTCTCTCCACAACTTTCGGTCACGACAGTTATTTATCACTTCTGTTGTTGACCTTCTGCCAAGCCATTCTCTTAAGTTGTCTGGTATTTTCTCTCTTTGCTTCCCTCTATCTCTTCGACCCTTAATTTTTCCAGTTGTTGCAATATATTCCAGTTGTTCTCTTCTCATTACATGGCCAAAAAATTATGATTGTCTCTTCCCAATATTGGAAATTAATTCTCTTGTTGCTTTGACCTCTTTCAAAACATTTTCATTGCTCTTTCTAGCTGTCCATGGTATTCTCAACATTCTTCTGTAAAACCATATTTCTACAGACTCCAGTGATTTTCTTGTCTGTTGTCCTATTGTCCATGATTCACATTCATATGTTAAGACTGGCTCTACATAACATTTAAGAACTCTTTTTCTTGTTTCTATTGCCAAAAATGGATTGCATAGTATCTTCCTCATTTTTAGGAAAGCTGCTTTTGCCTGAACCTTTCTGCATCTCACCTCTATTGTACATCTTCCGTCTGAGGTTAACAAAGTTCCCAAATATTTAAATTCATTTACCTGTTTTAATATTGTTCCATTTGTCTTTATTTTGCACTGAGGTGATGTCTCTTTCTTTGTTGTTACTTACTTCTGTCTTCTTGCTATTAAGGCTGAGTCCTTTGTTTTTGCTTTCTTTCACTATAATGTCCAACATTTCTTGTAACTCATTTTAACTCTTAGCGATTTAGACTGTATCATATATGTAAATTCAGGAATCCAGTGATCCCTGACCAAACAACTAGATGATTTAGACTTTGCTGATGACATAGCCCTCCTATCACACAACCATCAACAGATGCAGGATAAAATGAGCATATTTGATGAGAGATCACAACAGCTAGGACTGAAGATTAATAGAGATAAGACCAACATTATGAGAATTAATACAGTTGGCGATAACCAAATAAAACTAGGAGAAATACCTCTACTAGATGTACAATCTTACATATATCTGGGCAGTAATTTAGATAAAGAGGGAGGAACAGAAAATGATACCAAATATGGATATCAAAAGCAAGAGAAGCTTTCATTGCACTGGGAAACATATGGAAATCCAAAGAAATTAGGTTAAATACAAAAATAAAAATTTTAAACTCAAATGTTAAGGCGGGCCTTTTATATGGTTGTGAAACATGGAGAACAACAAAATTGACAATCACGAAGATACAGACTTTCATAAATGAATGCTTACGCAGAATAAAAGGATGGAAATGGCAGGACAAAATCACTAACATAGAATTATGGAAATGTACCAGTCAAATACCAGTGGATAAAGAGATACAGCGAAGACGATGGCACTGGATAGGACACACACTACGGAAGCCAACTGAGAGTATTACACAACAGGCCCTTTTTGGAATCCCCAGGGGAAAAGACAAAGCGGAAGACCAGGGAATTCTTGGAGAAGACAGTTAGAAGCAGAGATGAAGATGATGGGGAAGACATGGAATGATCGTAAAAGAATGGCAAAAAAAACAGAACGACTTTGGAAAGTGTTTGTTGAAGACCTATGCTCCACTGGGAGCTAAAAAGGTAGAAGAAGAAGAAGATATATGTAAATTAATAGACTCACAATGAAATGACATTAATAAAATCATCACAGATATTTACTTAATTATGTGTTATTGGGAGCCGCGATTGCTCAGTGGTTAGTGAACTGGACTACAAAGGACAAGGGGTAGGGTTCGATCCCAACCGACGGCCTCCGGGTTCATCCAGCCTTAAATGGTTACCTGATTTTTTTCTTGGAAAGTAAAGCAGCATGGGCGTAATACCGACCACATTACCCCAAAAATCATGTGCTGAAGGTCTGTAAAATATAGGGTCACTGACACCATATTTCCCTATTCGCCACTTGGCGTGACGGGGGTACTTTACTTTTTACTTATGCATTATTCTCAATAAAATAAAATTAATGGACTTCCCCGGTGAACTATTGATGACTACTGATGTAGTTTGATATTTAAATGTAACTATAATCACCTTGTGTCGCGTCGACGTCCAAGGCTGACTACTTAAGAGCGTCTTATATTCTGTGTTTATAGTCACACACTTTGTGATTGAATCGCGTTCACATGTTATTGATATTAAGTACAATTTATTTAGTCTTTGCTAGCTTCGGCTCTACTTGATTTTTCGTGCCTGTATTGTGTTCAATTGCTCGTTCTTTTCTTCATTCTTTCATTTTCTTTCAGTTCCCTGTGGAGCATTGGTCTTCAAAACACGCTTTCTAAGTTGTCCTGTTTCTATGAGTCCATATGTGGGTGCAGTAGTCGTTTGACAGATATGAGTCTGTTGGTCGACATATACTGGGCTATTGAGCATTGTAGATTGGGCCAGTTAGGGGAAAGAGGGGAAATTGTCAAGGGAGACAAAAGCGCAATTGCCTTGATTACAAATAAACGATGGAGGACATGGCAGTTATTAGGGTAACAGTTTGATTGAGTGTTAGCAGGAAAGTTAGACAGTGGAGCTTTGAGAATAAGTGTTAAGTGCTCTCTACTTTAGAGAAAAGAGACAATGGAGGTTTGAGAATAAGCGTTAAGTGCTCTCTACTTTAGAGAAAAGAGACAATGGAGCTTTGAGAATAAGTGTTAAGTGCTCTCTACTTTAGAGAAAAGAGACAATGGAGGTTTGAGAATAAGAGTTAAGTGCTCTCTACTTTAGAGAAAAGAGACAATGGAGGTTTGAGAATAAAAGTTAAGTACTCTCTACTTTAGAGAAAAGAGACAATGGAGGTTTGAGAATAAGAGTTAAGTGCTCTCTACTTTAGAGAAAAGAGACAATGGAGGTTTGAGAATAAAAGTTAAGTATTCGCTATTTTAGAGAAAAGAGACAATGGAGGTTTGAGAATAAGAGTTAAGTACTCTCTACTTCAGAGAAAAGAGCATGTTGACCCGTCTGGGGAAGGACCCCATGTTATCTAATTACAGTTTGATGATCTTAATGTAATTCCTTTTGACATTACTTGCCTTAGATTTAAGATCCTGTTTCATTTTCTTAAACATGTTTCTCACGTTCCTATTAAATTTTATTTTATATTTTTAGTTTAAATGCACCCATATTTGATTGAAATTCATAGTCAAATGATTGTTTAACTTCTTGGGCTTGTTTAGCACCTTCACATTTTCTTTCTTTGTGTCCTGTGTAATCTTTACCCTCTTTTTAATCTCCTTTATAAATTTCAAACTTGTTATTCCACCAGACGCTTCACAGGTTACGTGTTAACCAGCACAGTAAAGCGTTAAGACCGAGCCTAATACTGTAATTAAGGTACTCAGTAAGATTATTTCCTTCATACACTTTGGAGAAAGCCATTCTCTCTCTCTCTTTCACTCTCTTTCTCTGACTGTCTCTCTCTGTGGTACACACACACACACATACACACACACACACACACACACACACACACACACACACACACACACACACACACACACACATATATGTGTGTGTATATATATATAAGAGTCACCACAGAAATAAAAAAGCAGAAATAATAAAATAGTTCAGGCTAAAATAGCATTTCAGAAAATGAAAAACGTTTTGCGAAACCAGTCCATGTCAATAGAAATGCGAATGAGAGTTAATCGCTGCTATATAGCGCCAATTCTGACATATGGAAACGAATAATGGACAGTGGACAAACACATGAAATGACAGTTAGAGGCTACAGAGATGGGATTTCTCGGAAGAGTGTTGATAGTTCTCTGCACAGCTAAGAAACCCAATGAGGGCATTCTCAAAGAGGCCAACACAAAAAGGGTGCTCATAAAAACACAAGAAAAAAAGTCGACGTTTTTCGTGTACATCATGAGAAGAGGAAAGTTGAAATACTTGGTTACAACTGGCAAAATACAGGGAAATAGATATTGTGAACGACAAAGAGAGAAAATACTAGATAGCTTGCTAGCTAGATTGCGTGGAAAAAGTCAACAACAGGATTGATACGATGTACTGTTTATAGAAGATTGTGGGAGGATATGGGGTCGTCTACGTCAACCGGTATGGCACAAGATGATGAATATATATATAAATGTCAGTGTGGGATGGGCTCAGTTTTCATTTGTATTAATTATTCATCATTTATTGTTATAAGTGTTGACGTTACCGCAGTCTGGACTGACAACAGTCTGTTCTTTGCCACAGTTCTTAACTTATAATGGCGTCTAGCCATCCGTTATTTGGCATCCTTTATTAGCTTGTGTTAATAAATGCTGAGCTGAACATCAGATGGATGTTTTCATTGGTAAATAACCCGAGCTGAGCATCAGATGGATGTTTTCATTGGTAGATAACACGAGCTGAGCATCAGATGGGTGTTTTCATTGGTAGATAACACGAGCTGAACATCAGATGGGTGTTTTCATTGGTAGATAACACGAGCTGAACATCAGATGGATGTTTTCGTTGGTAGATATCCCGAGCTGAACATCAGATGGATGTTTTCATTGACAGATAACCCGAGCTGAACATCAGATGGATGTTTTCATTGACAGATAACCCGAGCTGAACATCAGATGGATGTTTTCATTGACAGATAGCCCGAGCTGAAGATCAGATGAATGTTTTCATTTACAGATAACCCGAGCTGAACATCAGATGGATGTTTTCATTGACAGATAACCCGAGCTGAACATCAGATGGATGTTTTCATTGACATATAGCCCGAGCTGAACATCAGATGGATGTTTTCATTTACAGATAGCCCGAGCTGAACATCAGATGGATGTTTTCATTGACATATAGCCCGAGCTGAACATCAGATGGATGTTTTCATTGACATATAGCCCGAGCTGAACATCAGATGGATGTTTTCATTGACATATAGCCCGAGCTGAACATCAGATGGATGTTTTCATTGACATATAACCCGAGCTGAACATCGAGTGTCTGCTTTTATTGGTAGACAACCCGAGCTGAATATCGAGTGTCTGCTTTTATTGGTAGACAACCCGAGCTGAACATCAGGTGATTGTTTTCTGTGAAGAATACATAAACATGCAGGATCTGTTCTAGTGAGTAATTAAAATAGTATAAATGAAAAAAAAAAATCAGCGTTTATAGAGAATATGGCTCCAACTTATCATTATTTAGTCTTTACATTTTTGGACAACAATGTGATCAGCACAATGTCAGTGCTGAATTTCCTTCTCAGTTAAAGAAATCTCTGACACCCATTTATATATAATATACACCTTTGGTGACTACAGTAAGATCTTCAGCAGGTTACTCTAAACATTTCACCATTAACTCCGGAGTAAGACAAGGCTGCGTGCTTTCCCCCTTACTTTTCATCACATATATGGACAATATATGCAAATTAGCATGCCCAATCAAAGGAAATATACCAACACGGATAACAACAAACGATAACACAGAAGAAAACGAAATATACGTACCAGAAAACTACAGAAGAGAGGAAGAAATAAATGAAATACTATTTTGCAGACGACCAAGTTCTGATACATGAAACAACTGAGGACCTACAAGAACATATCAACAGGCTAAACAACACTTGTAAACAATACAACATGAAGATCAACATAAGCAAAACCGAAGTAATGGCAATAGCGAGAAAGAAAGAAAAACTAAACATCATAATAGATAATACATCCTTGAAGCAAGTTGACAATTTTAAATATCTGGGTAGCACGCTAACACAAGACAATAATCAAGAGACCGAGATAGATATAAGGTGTAACAAAGCAAGCCAAGTTATAGGCCAAGTATCAACACTATTGAAAAACAAAGCAATAACTACGGAAGCAAAAAGGGCAATATACAAATCAATTTTTCTACCAACGCTGTGCTATCAGTGCCAGAATTGGACGCTGGACTCTAGAACAATAAGAAAGATAACGACCACAGAAATGAAATGTGTCAGAAGAATGACAGGATACAGCTTAAGGGACAGAGTAAGAAACACTGACCTGAGGAAGAAACTCGAAATTGAACCAGCCATCGAATACATAAAGAAACAACAGATAAATTGGTTCGGCCACATAACAAGACAGAAAGAATTAACAATGAATCAAAGAGCGATAAACAAACGCAACGAAAACGCCAGATTAAGAGGAAGACCGAGAAAGCGATGGATAAAGGGAATACTAGAGTCACTAGGAGGAATAACATCAGAAGAGGCCAACAGAAGAGCAAAGAATCGCAGATTGTTTCTCTCCTCGACGCCAACGGCAACAGAGGAAGGATAGAAGAAGAAGAAAGGTGTCTTGGCAGATGCTTGGTAGCAAGCAATCATGATAAGTCAGTAAAAAAGTAAAAGTAATGTACCGCCGTTACGCCAAGTGACGTATAGGGAATATGGTGTTAGTGACCATAAATTTTACAGACCTTCGGTACATGATTTTTGGGGTAATGTGGTCGGTATTACACCCGTGCCGTTTTACTTTCCCAGAAAAAAATTCGGTACCAATTAAAGGCTGGGTGAACCGGAGCCGTCGGTTGGAATCGAACCCTACCTCTTGTCCTTTGTAGTCCAGTTCACTAACCACTGAGCTATCGCGGCTCCCACGATAAGTCAGTAGTTTGGTAAATATATTAGTGCCTTATGCCTAATGTTGCTTTACTGAACAGCCTCTCTCGTGGCTGAATCTGTCATTATTGGACAGATCTATCCGCAGAACGAACAAGATGTATCTGTGGTGCCTGGCCTCGTTTCCTTTCTCCTGTGCCTTTTGTCTTCTGAATTTGATATCTTAGCGATCCTTTCTAAGTACATCTCCAGCGATGACGTAGTTGTGTTAGACAGTTGGGATAGCTGGTCTAGGAGTGGGAGGTGCGTGTGTAGATGAAATCGTTAGGTTCGTTTGAAAAGGTGTTACAAAGTAACTTGGTAACACGGTAGCCGTAAACTAGACGTCTTTACGATGGTAGGCCGTTGTAACCTATTGTCTTTAACGTAGCACAGGCCACGCCTGAACATCGAGCTCTACAGCGCCTACCTGTCGATAGGATACAGGCTAATTGTTTTTTGGTGATTTCTTTTCACTGTCGCCTATCGCTCGTCCTTTAAGACCTGTACTGAGCTGTTGGTATCTATTATCTTTACGACTCATAGTATCATTGCTGTTGTATGTCGGGGGGCAACGATAGAACCCGAGGAATAAAGGGCCGCTTGGTCAAGCAGTTGCCACGACGTGTGAGACTCAGGATTTTTATATAACCCCCGATAGAAAAAATCCTTTCTGTCTACCGCAGGCTTCGAACACCGTTCGGAAAAGTGGAAAAGTGGTTTTAGCCGCACGGCCACGCGCACTTTAATTTCATAATTCCACAAAAAGCAATGTACAATCATAAAAGCCCATCGGCCTGGCAATGTGCAATAATAAAAGCCCAACGGCCTAACATCTCCGCTCGGTTATCAAGTAAACTAGGTACCTCTGACTCTTGTACTCACTTTCGAGTCAATCTCCTACATAAGAGTTTCTACCTTACATGTGATCTCCCTGCTCTAAAACCCTCTGCATGACTTTAAGTACCTCGTACCCCAGCCAATCAACAACTACTTCCTTAATGTCCTAGCCAATGACTTTTCTTGACGTCATAGCCTCTATCTCACCTTAACCTTCCCTTATTTCTATTTACTACTCCGTGCTTCTCACCGATCCCTAATGAGACTCTCATCTCTGCTCGCCCAACAACAGTTCACCCAACATCCCGCGAATGTCACCTTCCCCTTACATACGGTGTTTCTCTCAATTCTCCTCACACCGTCCATACTTCAATTATACTCCAACATTCCTACTTCCCCGACTAAACGTGCAAGGACCAGTTATGAACGGAACCTGTACAGGGATTGGAGAGCTGGATTTCATCTTCAGATTATTTTTGCCACTGCTTATCGAAATAACAAACTAAACATTCCTCCCCCCCCCCCCCCCCAAAAAAAAAAAAAAAAAAAAAAATTGGGTTAATCATCTTGTGAGCGATCGCAAGAGGATTACCTATTAAAGGGTTGCTTATTAGATAACTATTATCGGGAGCCGCGTTAGCTCAGTGGTTAGTAAACTAGACTACTAAGGACACGAGGTCGGGTTCGACAAGAGATCGACGGCTTCTAGGTTCATCCAGCCTTAAATGAGTATCGAATATTTTCTGGGTAAACAAAGCAGCACGGGCGTAATACCGACCGCATTACCCCAAAAATCATGTGCCGAAGGTCTGTAAAAATTATGATCACTAACACCATATTCCCTATATGCCTCTTGGCGTGACGGCTCTTTACTTTTTTTTTTTACTGCCTCGAAAGTTGCTGTGCTTTTTTTTTATTATTTTTGTTCTCTGCATGTTACGATCTGCAGCCAGATTTTCAAAATCTCTTTCACTGAAAGAGAATTCCCTCAAGGAAGCCCTGCAAACATCCTTATATCTCAGCACTGGTCTGCACTTTTGTCTCTTTCCGTCCTTAAGTTCGTCTTACAATTTTTGTTTGGGAATACGATTGTTTGCATTATTTTGACATGACCCAGGCAGTTTAAGACTCCTATGTGTTACCATGGTGGATGGGAGTTTGGCTTGTTGTAAGACATTAGCGTTATTTACTTTGTCATGCCAACTGATATTCATAATATCTTGAAGGCAACACACATGAAAGCTGTTTAAACTTTTCTCCTGCCCTGCACAGGTAGTCCAAGTTATCCTCGACACCCATTTCAGGCTGATTATATGTACATAGGGAACAATCATCATTTTATTGGCCATGTAATGAGAAGGGAACAGCTGGAATATATTGTGACAACTGGGAAAGTTTAAGGACGAAGAGATTGAGTAAACAAAGAGAAAAGATACCAGACAGCCTTAGAGAATGGCTTGGCAGAAGATCATCAACAGAAAAAATAAATAACTGTCGAAATTGAAAGTTGTGGAATGACATGATCACCTACGCCAGCTGGCATGGTACTTGATGATATATACATGCGCCGGCCGTACGCTGGTCTTACGGTTGTTTGAAGTGCGACGGGGATAGTCTGACTGTGTGTTTATATGTTCGGAATTGGAGTCAACAACGATGGCCTAACATCATCAAGAGCTATACATTTTTACAAAATTTGACGATCATCATATTCAGGAGGACGTGAACTCTCGGTATATGGTGGATAGGCAGCAGGAACCATTGAAGGCTATGCATGAAAAGTGTTCCTTGTTGCAGTTTCCTCATATTCCAAGTCCGGCTTGTTGCAGGAGCTACTGATTAAAGTGCTCTGTGCACACCGTGAGCGGTGTGTCTCATCCGTTTTAATCATGTTTCGATACTCCAGTTGTTTACGATGAATGATGATATCATATGACAAGGAACAGTTGGCTGTGTTCACTTTCTGCACGGTTTCGCCTTATGTCTTTTGGCGTGTGCTGAGACTGCTACGATGGGGATTACAGTTACCTTTCTTTGTTTGGGAGATGAGATATTAATTCGGATGATTGCGCTGGCACAAGCGGTTGAGCAATTATGGATTTTAATTTGTTTGCAGTGATACCGGGGCTTCCATAAGCAAATAACCAACCAAATGTACATGCATTTAAAATGCATTATGAAGTCAAAGTAGTAGCGTGGGTGAAAATAAAACTGGAGATATCTGGCCCACCCTCATTTTGCAATAAAACATGCAGCAGATAGCACGTTTTTCCACACGTTATAATGTTTACATAAATTTATTTGAGCATGTTCCTATCAGATTGCAACTGTTATTTTACTTAGTTCTGTTCCAATTCGATTGCAACTGTTATTTTACTTAGTTCTGTTCCAATTAGATTGCAACTGTAATTTTAATTAGTTCTGTTCCAATTAGATTGCAAGTGTTATTTTACTTAGTTCTGTTCCAATTAGATTGCAAGTGTTATTTTACTTAGTTCTGTTCCAATTAGATTGCAACTGTTATTTTACTTAGTTCTGTTCCAATTAGATTGCAACTGTTATTTTACTTAGTTCTGTTCCAATTAGATTGTAACTGTCATTTTAATTAGTTCTATTCCAATTAGATTGCAAGTGTTATTTTACTTAGTTCTGTTCTACTTAGATTGCAACTGTTATTTTACTTAGTTCTGTTCCAATTAGATTGCAACTGTGATTTTACTTAGTTCTGTTCCAATTAGATTGCAACTGTTATTTTACTTAGTTCTGTTCCAATTCGATTGCAACTGTTATTTTACTTAGTTCTGTTCCAATTAGATTGCAACTGTAATTTTAATTAGTTCTGTTCCAATTAGATTGCAAGTGTTATTTTACTTAGTTCTGTTCCAATTAGATTGCAAGTGTTATTTTACTTAGTTCTGTTCCAATTAGATTGCAAGTGTTATTTTACTTAGTTCTGTTCCAATTAGATTGCAACTGTTATTTTACTTAGTTCTGTTCCAATTAGATTGTAACTGTTATTTTAATTAGTTCTGTTCCAATTAGATTGCAAGTGTTATTTTACTTAGTTCTGTTCTACTTAGATTGCAACTGTTATTTTACTTAGTTCTGTTCCAATTAGATTGCAATTGTGATTTTACTTAGTTCTGTTCCAATTAGATTGCAACTGTTATTTTAATTAGTTCTGTTCCAAGTAGATTGCAACTGTTATTTTACTTTGTTCTGTTCCAATTAGATTGCAAATGTTATTTTACTTAGTCCTGTTCCAATTAGATTGCAACTGTCATTTTACTTAGTTCTGTTCCAATTAGATTGCAACTGTTATTTTACTTAGTTCTGTTTCAATTACATTGCAACTGTTATATTACTTAGTTCTGTTCCAATTAGATTGCAACTGTTATTTTACTTAGTTCTGTTCCAATTAGATTGCAAGTGTTATTTTACTTAGTTCTGTTCCAATTAGATTGTAACTGTCATTTTAATTAGTTCTGTTCCAAGTAGATTGCAACTGTTATTTTACTTTGTTCTGTTCCAATTAGATTGCAAATGTTATTTTACTTAGTTCTGTTCCAATTAGATTGTAACTGTCATTTTAATTAGTTCTGTTCCAATTAGATTGCAAGTGTTATTTTACTTTGTTCTGTTCTACTTAGATTGCAACTGTTATTTTATTATTTTACTTAGTTCTATTCCAATTAGATTGCAACTGTTATTTTACTTAGTTCTGTTCCAAGTAGATTGTAACTGTCATTTTAATTAGTTCTGTTCCAAGTAGATTGCAACTATTATTTTACTTTGTTCTGTTCCAATTTTATTGCAAATGTTATTTTACTTAGTTCTGTTCCAATTAGATTGTAACTGTCATTGTAATTAGTTCTGTTCCAATTAGATTGCAAGTGTTATTTTACTTTGTTTTGTTCTACTTAGATTGCAACTGTTTTTTTTACTCAGTTCTGTTCCAATTAGATTTAACTATTATTTTACTTAGTTCTGTTCCAATTAGATTTAACTATTATTTTACTTAGTTCTGTTCCAATTAGATTTAACTATTATTTTACTTAGTTCTGTTCCAATTCGATTTAACTATTATTTTACTTAGTTCTGTTCCAATTAGATTTAACTGTTATTTTACTTAGTTATGTTCCAATTAGATTTAACTATTATTTTACTTAGTTCTGTTCTAGGAGCAATCCAGTAAATAAAATGGATGTAATGGCGTAAACCCGGTGCGGGATTAACCCTGTTGAGAACCTGAGTCAATCAAAAACCTAGTGTTCCTCCCTTGGACTTCCGATTCCAAGATGGTGAAATTGAGTTCATCGACCGCTGCAGGATTTGCATTTGGGGACTGATTAATTACAGCTGCCCAATGCAGATTTCTTCGTTAAAGTCAGCCTGATGTTGCACTTAACGGATTTGCACTGGTGCTGCTGAATCTTGCACGTAGGAATATTCCTCATTGGCAGGTAAAGTGTTAAGAATGCGACCTTCCACCGTCTTGGAGTTGATATGCGGTTTACGTTAACACACTGAGTGCTCTTCATTGGCCGTCGTTGGGATTGTTTGACGCCAATTGTTTACACAAGTTATAACTCACTTATATGGACTGCTCTGCCAAGTTAACATAAGGTTTCACTTTAGGGATTTTGCACCATCGTTATGGTGATTCGTGCGTTGTTGGCTGCATTTACTAGAGTAATCAGGCGTTTGTGGGCACATCCATTTTTGTGTGTGCTCTTATAACCTTAAACCGGCCGTACGCTTATAATGAAATGCGAAATAACGGACTTTTATTCATGACTTTGCAGCCCTGGTGTGACTCACAGAGTTTCATGTTAGTCAGGAGGGATGTTGTCTAGATTCAAGAGGGCTACTGTGAGATCGAGGGTAGACTTGTGAACTGGTTTTTCATTTCACAAATTCACATTGCAGGGGAGATCTGAGCTCTTACGTTCTGTTGTTCAATGTGCGATGAGGATAATCCGACAACTGTGTTTTATATGTTCGGAATTGGAGACAAAAACGATGTCCTAACACCAAGAATAGGACGTGAACTTCCGGTCAATATGGTGGATAGGCGACAGGAACCGTTAAATGCGTTAAAAGTGTTCCTTGTTGCAATTTCCTCATATTCTAAGTCCGGTTTGATGTAAGAGCTACTGAGTTAAGTGCTCTGTGCTCACCGTGACCTGTGGGTTTCATCCGTTTTGATCGTGTTTGAATATTTCGATTGCTTACGATGAATGATGATATCGTATGACGGGGAACAGATGGCTGTGTTCACTTTCTGTGCGGTTTCACCCCATGTCTTTTGGCATGTGTTGAGACTGCTATGATGGAGACTGCAGTTACGTTTCTTTGTTTGCGAGATGAAATATTGCTTCGGATGATTCCACTGCTAAGGGCGGTTAAGCAATTATGGATTTTAATTCGTTTACGCTGATACCGGGGCATTCCATAACCATAACCATAGCTCCCCATTCACAAATTACCCACTAATATGTTTTTAATGTTACTGACCAACAATTCTCATCAATCAACATATTGGTCGGGCGCCGCGATAACTCAGTGGTTAGTGAACTGGACTACAAAGGACAAGAGGCAGGGTTCGATCTCAACCGATGGCATCCGGTTCATCCAGCCTTTAATGGGTACCGGATTTTTTTTCTGGGAAAGTAAAGCGACACTGGCGTAATTCCGACCACATTACCCCAAAAATCATGTACCGAAGGTCTGTAAAATTTATGGTCACTAACACCATATTCCCCATATGCCACTTGGCGTGATGGAGGTACTTTACTTACTTTTAACATGTTCATGAAATTTTCTCGAAACATTTGGCATTTTTAGGGAAAATGATGAAAATTCCTGGGAAAAAATATATTGTTTCAGCTTTATTTTCCTTTTGTGTTACGGCTTTGGTAGCTCTTCTTGTCGGACCCAACAATTGGAGTTTCCCACAAAAAGGGAGACGGTCATGTACGCTTTGTTCGAGAAACTGAAAGAAGTGTAAGTCTCAACCAAACTGAAATGAGTAGAAGAAATTTTCTTTCCAGATTAATTCAATTATTATTTTGATCCTTTATCACGGGGGCCCAAAAAAAAAAGGCGTGGGACCTAGAAACAGGTGACTACTCTGCCTATTTGGTAATCCGACACTGCAAGTACCTGGTAAGTTTTTTTTTTATGTTTTAAATCATAAACTAGTCAAACAAGATTATTGTAGACATTGTAATCGAATAAGATAAGGTAAGGAACCATAACATATATAGTGGCATTTTTGTAATTCTTTTATATTGCGACTTGCAATTTATTACAAGATTATATTATTAAAATATACAGGATTCAGGATACAGTTTATTTTCTCTTCTAGAAGGACACGTATTAAGTTTCATTAGCAGAATTATCGATTAGTACTCGGTGGTCTTCAATCTGTTGCTGTCACCTTGCTCTTAACATTTCTACTGCGCTACATATCAAGATGTGAATAGTGTCATCTCGCAATGTTTACACGGAAATTAGTTGTTTTTGAATTAACACCCTCGACTAAGCTTTATATCGTTGACTCCAACGATCTACTGACCGGTAGATCACAGTTCTTTACTTTAATGTAGGATACGGAAAATATCTAACAAAAGAAATGTTTTGAAACGTGAAAGTACAGTGGACAAAAATCTAACCAGTGCATAACACCATTGTCATTAGGCATACCTACTATCTTACTTGTTTATCAATTCACTTGTAGATCTTCTTTGAAATAAAACAACGTTTTTCTTAAACCAGTGGTTCCCAAAATGTGTGCTCGGCCAAGGGCACCGATTCGAGGATATTGTTGCGTACCAACTCGGTAGATAGAAATCCACATCAGCTTACTATAACTTGATATGGGTGTAAGAGCTAGGGTAGAGAGAACTTTTTGGATTGCAGGACAGATTGAGGGCAAGTTTTCTAGTAAAAGCCGGGAATGTCAAAAAAGTCTTACGACCTGCCACACACGATGAGTGATCCTGCCGTATCAACTCGTGGCATTACATCAACAACAAAACCACATCCAAAAAATGACGTTCTCCGTGTAAAAATATAGTCACTAACATCATATTGCCAATTATTATATATATAAACGTGCAATCGTACATATATCTGGGCAGCAATATAGACAAAGAAGGAGGACCAGAGAATGATACCAAAATAAGGATATCAAAAGCAAGCGGAGCATTCGTTGCACAGGGCATATATATATATATATATATATATATATAATATATATGCACACACACACAATAATAATAACAATGCATTAAAAACCATATACACTGGTCCTCAAATTGTGTGGGCATGTTATCAGTATCATCATGTTAACCAATCTGTTATCGAACATGCTGTAGAATAACGCTATGTTGTCGCTTATTTTAACTTTCTTCCTTGATCCCAACTTAGGTCATTAAATTCATAAGAATTTTTATTGGACAAATCCTGTTGATGTGAACATTTATCTGAACCTAGAAATATTTTATTTATTTCATTGTTCTCTATTACTACGTCACTGTGGACAATGCAATTGCATACACACCTAGTCCTTAAATTGGAACATTTCTGTCTTCTGTAAATGTTATTATTTTTGAAGGTATCTATCTTTCGTTCACCTGAAGTATTGTCTATATCTACAATGTTGTTTCCTGCATAAATTTTACTTTCTTTTGTATTTCTTGCAGTGGCCAATATAGTTTTGTCTGTAGTGTTGTATCTATGGGCTAATGGATTTTCCTCAGTCTACTATATTCAGTGACGAGAGCCGCAATAGCTCAATGGTTAGTGAACTGGACTACAAAGTACAAGAGGTAGGGTTCGATCCCAATCGACGGCTCCGGGTTCACCCAGCCTTTAATGGGTACCTGATTTTTTTCTGGGAAAGTAAAGTGGCACGGGCGTAATACCGAACACATTACCTCATAAATTATGTGCTGAAGGGCTGTAAAATGTATGGTCACTAACACCACATTCCCTATACGCCACTTGGCGTGACGGGGGCACTTGACTTTTTTTTTTTTTTTACTATATTCCCTATAGTCTTGAAGTATGTGTTCAGCAGTCTGGGGCGCCTGTCCACATATACATGTAGTTGAGGTGTCGATCTTGAATTTTGTATACATGTGACTGTGGAGTCGATTGCGTCCTGTTCTGAGGCGCATAATGATAAGTGGTTCCCATCTATTAATATTATGAAAGGCTTCCTGAATTGGGGTTTAGAAGGTAGCGCTACGTATCCATCTTAAGGTAATCTCTTATAACAGATTAAATGGGTTGAAAAGCATAAATGGAATCAATTAACATGTTTAGCATATAAAAACTGTAATATTTAGCGTTTCAAATGAAAAGCAACATTGCGCAATCATGAAACGATTAAAGAAGAAAAAAAGAACGTTTATTATGTCGTGTACTGCGGGAGAATGAACTGGCGACATGCAGTTATAACGATAGAAGTCCAAAGGTGATCACGACCTCACTTCACAGGGGAGCTTACCAGGAGAACTTTATGCCAAAAACTGTTGTTTAAACGCTGAAGATCAACATTGGTCCCGTGGTTGTGGGGTAATTTAATATAGAAGATCCTAGTAGTGCACTGTCTTTAGGATAGATAGTCTCCGACTCGTCCAGCATATCTGAGGAAATCAGGAAAGTCGTCCCGTCACTTCGCCTTTAGGGACATCAACCCACCGTATCGTGTACGAACTTTAACACAAGAAGGCAGATTGGAAATAACAGCAGAAGAAACTGAATAGTGTGTCAATAAGTTCATCAGGAAGGGAAAAAATATAACTCTAAATCAAATATGAAGTAAAATTAAAACCAATATTTAATAGCAGTGTTCTAACAGCGTCGAGAAACAATTTATTAAGTGACTACGTTGAAATTTTTTTTTTTTTTTTTTTTTTTTTTTTTTTTTTTTTTTGTATGTGTTGAATTTTTTTTTTTCTTCAGCGATGAGATTTTGATGTGTATTTAGTGGGTTTATACCGACTTTAGTCACATACAGGA
Organism: Megaustenia siamemsis; assembly: GCA_032433765.1. Taxonomy (NCBI): domain Eukaryota; kingdom Metazoa; phylum Mollusca; class Gastropoda; order Stylommatophora; family Ariophantidae; genus Megaustenia; species Megaustenia siamemsis. Next base: position 42,543,630 of record JAVIAB010000059.1, on the reverse strand, counting down.
CAATGGGCTTGAAGTCTTCAGCGGTTCCCATAGTTTGTGGTGCAGGACTGGACGGTGCGCTTGAAGTCTTCAGCGGTTCCCATTGTTGGTGGTGCAGGACTGGACGGTGCTCTTGAAGTCTTCAGCGGTTATCATAGTTTGTGGTGCAGGACTGGACGGTGTGCTTGAAGTCTTCAGCGGTTCCCATAGTTTGTAGTGCAGGACTGAACGGTGCGCTCGAAGTTTTCAGTGGTTCCCATAGTTTATCGTGGAGGACCGGACTTTCCTGGCGGTGGAATTATAATCTTCAGCATACCGGGTATTGCTTTCCTGCGCTGTATACCAACGATCGAATTGGGATCTTATTTTATAATAGCCAGAGTAGGCACGGCATTCTCTCCCCCCCCCACCCACACACACACGTACACACACATATCTACATACATACACACGTACACACACATTACCTACTCACACACATTTGCTGAAAAGGACATATCACGTAGGTTACATACTGTATATTAATATACATTTTTTAAAGGTGTTTGAGTTCTCTCGGTGACTAAAGGCGTGCACCTCTTCGTCATCCGCCCTTAAAAGGACGTTAAGTGGTCTTGTCTGCGTTGTGTTGTGGTTTGCAGTGTAACTGTGATATTTGCTACATTCGGTCCAATACATCCGACTTCAGCACGACATTCTTGAGTACCGGGTTGTCTTCCCTCTTCGATACCTACTTGCTTGGCCAGACTAGACAGGTTAGTCTGTTACTAGAGGCACCACGGAGAGGTGGAGCAGGGTCTGGATGGTTCTGGTTCACCGATCCTAGCGCAAGCCATCAGCTATGGTTCGCTGACAACTTCCAGCTCTGCTGCTGTGTGTGGCGCCTTCGCCTCCATTTTTAAAAGATAAAATTTAACCTAATGTTTAATTCATCTAACATTTAATGCGATGTCGTACTTGAAAATGATCAATCTGCTTCCAAATTTGCGGTTGGATGTTTGTTAATGTTATCTCATGTCATCCCCATATATTCACCTTTGTTTCCTGTCTGTTCTCATTAAAGATATGTCAGAGAACCCACTTTCTCAAAGAAATGCTAAGGCAAGAACGGTGTATTCATAAATCAAACCTGATAATTTAAAAAAATGACTGACATACCACACTAGAACAAAGTCAGTAATTCTCCATTAAACAAAGATTTGACTGAAGTTGTCCGGCACCTCATCGGGAATGCTGGCTACACCAGTAAAAAAAAGTAAAGTATCCCCGTCACGCCAAGTGGTGTATAGGGAATATGGTGTTAGTAATCATAAATTTTACAGACCTTCTGCACATGATTTTTGGGGTAATGTGGTCGGTATTTCGCCCGTGCCGCTTTACTTTCCCAGAAAAAAATCCGGTACCCATTAAAGGCTGGGTGAACCGGAAGCCGTCAGTTGGGATCGAACCCAACTCTTGCTCTTTGTAGTTCTGTTCACTAACCACTGTATTATCGCGGCTCCCTGGCTAGACTAGGGAGACAAAGAATTGGGTTTGTGCTTCCACAGCTTGTTCTTTCATAGTTGTGGAGAATATCGATAAGACACGTTTTCAAGGGATTCATCAGGCACAGCCATTTATAGTAGTAAAGACGGTAGGCAGGAGGCAAATACCAGAATATCCACATTTCCACAATCGTGACGTCTTCAGCTATGCGAGCTGACGTAATCCTGCCACAACCGCAGGTGCTCGACAAACTGAAAACATCATAAAATTGGGGTAATTCCTTTCTGACAACCTGACTTTCTACTACATATGGCTGTGGATTCAATATGACGATTTTTGTGAGACAATCTGGTAATGACTAGCAATCACTGTGGCACAGAAGTGAAAGAGCATGTTGATGAATCAGGCAGAGTGAGTGCCCTTTGTTTGAAGAGCACGATCTGCCACTTTAGCCTGACAGTCATTTTGAACTCTCGAATATCCGTGCTCCATCTGTGCAATCACCATAGTCGTTGTTTCGCACGTGTCTTCTTCTGCCCTTAACTTAAAGTGGAACATAGACCTTTCACATAAACTTTCCAAACACAAGTCGCACCAATTAGAAAGAAAATTGTCTTTAATCGTTTCCATCAAATCTTCACATTCTGTACTAGTTTAAAGTGTGCTGCAAAACACGAACACGAAATCACGATGTTACGTGAATGTATACTTGCCCATTAATCGAGCAATTTACAACGTGGACAAGTGAATGTATACATGTCCATTAATCGAGCAACTTACAACGTGGACAAGTGAATGTACACATGCCCATTAATCGAGCAATTTACAACGTGGACAAGTGAATGTACACATGCCCATTAATCGAGCAATTTACAACGTGGACAAGTGAATGTACACATGTCCATTAATCGAGCAACTTACAACGTGGACAAGTGAATGTACACATGTCCATTAATCGAGCAACCTACAATGTGGACAAGTGAATGTACACATGTCCATTAATTGAGCAACCTACAACGTGGACAAGTGAATGTACACATGCCCATTAATTGAGCAACTTACAACGTGGACAAGTGAATGTACACATGTCCATTAATCGAGCAACTTACAACGTGAACAAGTGAATGTACACATGCCCATTAATCGAGCAATTTACAACGTGGACAAGTGAATGTACACATGTCCATTAATCGAGCAACTTACAACGTGGACAAGTGAATGTACACATGCCCATTAATTGAGCAACTTACAACGTGGACAAGTGAATGTACACATGTCCATTAATCGAGCAACTTACAACGTGGACAGGTGTATGCACGCATGTCCACTAATCGAGCAACTTACAACGTGGACAAGTGTTCGTTGACTTGTCCAACTAAAATGAACACAATTGAGAAAATAATTTCATTCAAAACCTGCTTTTTCACATCTACTGAAATTGTCTGAAGTATGTCTTTTGAAATATGTTATAGATAAGAGAGAAGTGATTGCTATCGCATCGCTGCCTCACCTGTTTGCTCAAGAGATAACTAGTTTAATTGTTGAGATATACGGATGTGTCCAGGGCTTCCTTGAGTAAATTCTCTATCAGCGAAAGAAAGTGGAAAAATTTGATATTAGATCGGAGCACACGGAGAACAAAAATAATGACAAATAAAACGGCACATGTACCGATGGTGCTAAATCCATAACACAAAATTCAGAGGAGAAAGGAGACGACTCCAGGCACCATGAATACATCTTCGGTCGGATCTATCTATCCAATATTGGCAGATTCAGCCACGAGAGAAGCTGGTCATCCTATCTATATTTCGTTCGCCTGGCGTGAGTGCGTGGTATCCTGATTGTTGTAGTGCGCCTTTTGGCTGGTTGTCTCCGACTTCAGCACTTAAACTTGCTAGAAGCAGACTGTGCTCGAGTGTAGGAAGGCCTGGCCAGTCTCGGTTTTCAGTGCCTGATGACTGTTGAGCTCCATCCCCACGACAAGGAGCTGGCCTTGATGAACAGCCAGGAGCTGTTAGGTAAAACAGCATCCAAGATAAGACACTAATATATTACCAAAACACTGACGTATCATGATAACTTGCTACCAACCGTCTATCAAGACGCCAAAAGCCATATCAAGTTTACTTGAGGTTAGATTAAGGGACATGTCATCGCCACTGTATAAGAATTAACTCCATAGTGCTCATTTTCCCTCCTCAATACGTTCCATTATATGACGCACGCCCACCACACACTAGCGAAAGCACTGAAGATGGCTCCAACTTAGATGCATGAACTCCGTATTACCGGCGATGACCTTTACCGCAATCTGGGTAAACAACTCATATGACATGCGTGGCAGGTGGTAATCAACTCATATGACATGCGTGGTAGGTGGTAATCAACTCATATGACATGCGTGGCAGGTGGTAATCAACTCATATGACATGCGTGGCAGGTGGCTATGTTTCTTCCCTGCCACGGTCAGGGGCCCAGTAGCCACACAGGTTCATATCGCTGTCTTCAGTGTGTTATCTCTGAGTGACATCTTCTGTGAGCTATTGATCATGTAATTTCTAAAGCTAAAGAGAAAGTTGAGAGAGTGTTCTGAATGTTTACGTTTTTTCACAGTTAGAACAGAACCTATTCGAAGTTAGAACAGAACCTATTCGAAGTTAGAAAAAAACCTATTCGAAGCTAGAACAGAACCTATTCGAAGTTAGAACAGAACTTATTCGAAGTTAGAACAGAACCTATTCCAAGTTAGAACAGAACCTATTCCAAGTTAGAACAGAACCTATTCGAAGTTAGAACAGAACCTATTCAAAGTTAGAACAGAACCTATTCGAACTTAGAACAGAACCTATTCGAACTTAGAACAGAACCTATTCCAAGTTAGAACAGAACCTATTCGAAGTTAGAACAGAACTTATTCGAACTTAGACCAGAACCTATTCGAAGTTACAACAGAACCTATTCGAAGTTACAACAGAACCTATTCGAAGTTAGAACAGAACTTATTCGAACTTAGAACAGAACATATTCCAAGTTAGAACAGAACCTATTCGAAGTTAGAACAGAACTTATTCGAACTTAGAACAGAACCTATTCGAAGTTAGAACAGAACCTATTCGAAGTTACAACAGAACCTATTCGAAGTTAGAACAGAACCTATTCGAAGTTAGAACAGAACCTATTCGAAGTTAGAACAGAACCTATTCGAAGTTAGAACAGAACCTATTCGAAGTTAGAACAGAACTTATTCGAAGTTAGAACAGAACTTATTCGAAGTTAGAACAGAGCCTATTCGAAGTTCGACTGATGACTGCTTCTTCCCCCGACTATTCCTTCGCCCGACTACTCCTGCCTCGACTACACCTTCCACCGACTGCTCCTTCCTCCCCCACCCACTACTCCTTCCCTCGACTACTCCTTTCCCAGACCAGTCATTGTCAAGACTACACCTTCCCCCGACTACTCCTTCCACCGTCTACACCTTCCCCTGACTACCCCTTCCACTGTCTACACCTTACCCTGACTACTCCTTTCCCCGACTACTCCTTCCACCGTCTACACCTTCCCCCAACTACTCCTTCCACCGTCTACACTTTCCCCTGACTACTTCTTCCCCCGACTACTCCTTCCCCCTAAAACTCCTTCGCCGAATACACCTTCCCCAGACTACTCCTTCCCCCGACTACTCCTTCCACCGTCAACACCTTCCCCTGACTACTCCTTCTCCCGACTACTCCTTCCCCCGACTACTCCTTCCCCCGTCTACATCTTCCCCTGACTACTCCTTCCCCCTACTACTCCTTCGCCGAATACTCCTTCCCCCGACTACTCCTTCCCCCTACTACTCCTTTCCCCGTCTACACCTTCCCCTGACTACTCCTTCCCCCGACTACTCCTTCCCCCGATTACTCCTTCCCCCTGACTACTCCTTCTCCGACTACTCCTTCCCCGAATACTCATTCTATGACTACTCTTTCCACTGACTACACCTTACCTCGAATACTCCTTCCCCCGACTACTCCTTCCCCTGACTACTCTTCCCCGACTACTCCTTCCCTGAATACTCCTTCCCCCGACTACTCCTTCTCCTGACTACACTTCTCCGACTACTCCTTCCCTGAATACTCCTTCCCCGACTACTCCTTCTCCTGACTACACTTCCCCGACTACTCATTCCCCGAATTTTCCTTCCCTCGACTACTCCTTCCCCCGACTACTCTTTCCCCCCGACTACTCCTTCCCGCGACTACTCCTTCCCCCGACTACTCCTTCCCCCGACTACTCCTTCCCTTGACTACTCCTTCCCCAGACTACACTTTCCCCGACTACTCCTTCCCTCGACTACTCCTTCCCCCGACTACTCCTTCCCCAGACTACACTTTCCCCGACTACTCCTTCCCGAGACTACACCTTCCCCCGACTACTTCTTCCCGAGACTACACCTTCCCCCGACTACTTCTTCCCGAGACTACACCTTCCCCCGACTACTTCTTCCCCCGACTACTCCTTCCCCGAATACTCCTTCGCCGAATACACCTTCCCCGACTACTCCTTCCCCCGACTACTCCTTCCACCGTCTACACCTTCCCCTGACTACTCCTTCCCCCGACTACTCCTTCCCCCGACTACTCCTTCCACCGTCTACATCTTCCCCTGACTACTCCTTCCCCCGACTACTCCTTCCCCCTTCTACTCCTTCGCCGAATACTCCTTCCCCCTAAAACTCCTTCGCCGAATACACCTTCCCCCGACTACTCCTTCCCCCGACTACTCCTTCCACCGTCTACATCTTCCCCTGACTACTCCTTCCCCCGACTACTCCTTGACCCTACTACTCCTTCGCCGAATACTCCTTCCCCCTACTACTCCTTCGCCGAACACACCTTCCCCCGACTACTCCTTCCCCCGACTACTCATTCCACCGTCTACATCTTCCCCTGACTACTCCTTTCCCCGACTACTCCTTCCCCCTACTACTCCTTCGCCGAATACTCCTTCCCCCTACTACTCCTTCCCCGAATACTCCTTCCCCCGATTACTCCTTCCCCCGATTACTCCTTCCCCCTGACTACTCCTTCCCCGACTACTCCTTCCCCGAATACTCATTCTCCCGACTACTCTTTCCACTGACTACACCTTCCCTCGAATACTCCTTCCCCCGACTACTCCTGCCCCTGACTACTCTTCCCCGACTACTCCTTCCCTGAATACTCCTTCCCCCGACTACTCCTTCCCCTGACTACACTTCTCAGACTACTCCTTCCCTGAAATCTCCTTCCCCCGACTACTCCTTCTCCTGACTACACTTCCCCGACTACTCCTTCCCCGAATTTTCCTTCCCCCGACTACTCCTTCCCCCGACTACTCCTTCCCCCGACTACTCTTTCCCCCCGACTACTCCTTCCCGCGACTACTCCTTCCCCCAACTACTCCTTCCCTCGACTACTCCTTCCCCGACTACTCCTTCCCCAGACTAAACTTTCCCCGACTACTTCTTCCCGAGACTACACCTTCCCCCGACTACTTCTTCCCGAGACTACACCTTCCCCCGACTACTTCTTCCCGAGACTACACCTTCCCCCGACTACTTCTTCCCGAGAATACTCCTTCCCCCGACTACTTCTTCCCGAGAATACTCCTTCCCCCGACTACTTCTTCCCGAGAATACTCCTTCCCCCGACTACTTCTTCCCGAGAATACTCCTTCCCCCGACTACTTCTTCCCGAGAATACTCCTTTCCCCGACTGCTCCTTCCCTTGACTACTCCTTCCCCCGACTACTTCTTCCCGAGAATACTCCTTCCCCCGACTACTTCTTCCCGAGAATACTCCTTCCCCCGACTGCTCCTTCCCTTGACTACTCCTTCCCCCGACTACTTCTTCTTTCCGAGAATACTCCTTCCCCCGACTACTTCTTCCCGAGAATACTCCTTTCCCCGACTGCTCCTTCCCTTGACTACTCCTTCCCCCGACTACTCCTTCCCCAGACTACACTTTCCCCGACTACTTCTTCCCGAGACTACACCTTCCCCCGACTACTTCTTCCCGAGACTACACCTTCCCCCGACTACTTCTTCCCGAGAATACTCCTTCCCCCGACTACTTCTTCCCGAGACTACACCTTCCCCCGACTACTTCTTCCCGAGACTACACCTTCCCCCGACTACTTCTTCCCGAGAATACTCCTTCCCCCGACTACTTCTTCCCGAGAATACTCCTTCCCCCGACTACTTCTTCCCGAGAATACTCCTTCCCCCGACTACTTCTTCCCGAGACTACACCTTCCCCCGACTACTTCTTCCCGAGAATACTCCTTTCCCCGACTACTCCTTCCCTTGACTATTCATTGCCCAGACTACTACAGTCATCCTTCGCTACTTCGCGGTTCATTTAGCGCAGCCTCTGTACATCGCGGATTGTTCAAAAATTCAAAATTGAGGAATTTTGGCGCGAAAGTTGTCCGTATCATATCATATTTATATCATTTATACATTATTTTATGTATGTTATTTATACTACTAATATTTTATTTACATGTTTGAAACTATTCTTTAATGTTCTAATGATAACATATACACTTATATGGTTTCATATACACTTATTGATATTATACATACACAAAAAATGTACGTATGTTAAAAACGAGAGGTTTGACACTACTTAGCGGTTTTTCACTTATCGCGGCCGGTTCTGGTCCCTATTAATCGCCATAACAGAGGGATACTTCCCCCAGACTACTCCCTCCCCCGACTACTCATTCGAATGTCGCTATGTCAAGACGGAGTGTCTGAGTGAGGGACGACGGCGCATGCCAGCACCAGGGCTGAAAGCGGTGAACGACTCATAGCTGATTGTCTTTTGCCAGGTACGATGAACCAAAGTTATTCAGACGCTAACCCACTTCATCGCGATGGCTCTATAAACACATCTGCCGGTCTAGTCTGGCCTGGTGAGTAGACACCGAGACGGAAGGCAATTCGGTACTCAAAAATGTATTTGCTAGAGTAGGATGTGTTGGGTCGAAAAGCGCAAAATATCGCAGCTTTGCTTCAGACAACAAAACAACACATTTAACGTCCTTTTGATGGTGGACGCAATGACGCATATCAATTTCTTGAGTCATCAGGTGGACACATAAGAAAAAGAAATAAATAAATAAATAAATAAATAAATAAAGAAAGAAAGAAAGAAAGAAAGAAAGAAAGAAAGAAAGAAAGAAAGAAAGAAAGAAAGAAAGAAAGAAAGAAAAAAAAGAAAGAAAGAAAGAAAGAGCGGTGGTGACTAAAAAAAATAGGAAAGATTAATTCCGGGTTTCTTTACGACGTAACCCTATCCTGATATGATATCATGGGTAGTGAGATCCGATGTCTAGTCCTCTCGAATACCGGCAATAAATAGGAGGTCCCGTGTGCACTCACGCACGTTAAAGAACCCTTGGCAGTTTAAATCGAAAAGAATAGGTAATAAATTTGGACACTGCCAGCGCAAATATGTCAGTAGAAATATAATCACACCGTGGATCCCATCCATGATACGGAGTTCGTGCATGTGAGCCAGGATTCTCAACGGACTTTCCCGAGATTCTTGGCCTGGGGGGGGGGAGCAGAAGCGCCTGCGACTTGGGGTAGCAATAGCAGGATTAGCGCACCATCAGCTGACCAAGACCTAGCAGTTCTACCTCCTCGTGGTCTCATCCGGTAACAGTCTGCGTCAAAACAGACTGGCTAACAGAAGTTAGGATCGCCGTGTTTACTGTAGTGGTGGCTGTTGCTGATCTAGAAGACCCAGCATTGCAGTACCTCTGGGCTGGACTAGTAGTTTCCCAGCGTAGCCTGAGATAGACGAACTCCAACTTCTCTGGTAAGAATGTCAAGAAAGCCATTACGAACCGCCACATCAATGAGTCAAAGGGCAGCCTGCCCGCACCAACTCGTGGCATTACGTCAACAACAAGAACGTGATATTCTCAAGAGAGATATCGGACAACAGCAACAACAACAGCAACAACAACAACAACAATAGCAACAACAACAGCAACAACAACCTAATGAAATCATGGAGACAAAATAAACGTGTGTGTTTTTTTTTAAGTCTCTAATGTTTACAGTTAAACATTAGATGACAATCTTAAATAAACAAAACACATCAACACATACGTTACAGTAACAAACACGACAACAAATATAACATTAAATAATGAACCATATTTTGTCTCACAAACAGAGACGATCAAAATAGGATGTCTGGATTCATTGATGGAGAAGTACAAAACTCTTAATACTAATGTCACTTCTGAGCTATCATAGAACATGATCGTCATCACTTGATCATTTTTTTTTTTTTTTAAAGAAGAAAAGGTAAAACTCGATCCCAAAAAATTAGTTCAGACTCATTTTACAGGACTTTACTTCGGTATCTGTGTACACAACTTTAGTTCGGTATATTTGTACATGACTTTAGTTCAGTATCTTTGTACATGACTTTAGTTCAGTATCTTTGTACACGACTTTAGTTCATTATCTTTGTACAGATAGTTCAGTATATTTGATACAATTTTAGTTCAGTATCTTTGTACATGACTTTAGTTCAGTATCTTTGTACGCGATTTTAGTTCAGTATCTTTGTACACGACTTTAGTTCAGTATATTTGTACACGATTTTAGTTCAGTATCTTTGTACATGACTTTAGTTCAGTATCTTTGTACATGACTTTAGTTCAGCATCTTTGTACACGACTTTAGTTCAGTATATTTGCACACGATTTTAGTTCAGTATCTTTGTACATGACTTTAGTTCAGTATCTTTGTACTTGACTTTAGTTCAGCATCTTTGTACACGACTTTAGTTCAGTATCTTTGTACATGACTAGTTCAGTATATTTGTATACAGTTTTAGTTCAGTATCTTTGTACACGACTTTAGTTCAGTATCTTTGTACACGATTTTAGTTCAGTATCTTTGTACACGACTTTAGTTCAGTATATTTGTACATGACTTTAGTTCAGTATATTTGTTTACAATTTTAGTTCAGTATTTTTGTACACGACTTTAGTTCAGTACATCTGTACACGATTTTAGTTCAGTATCTTTGTACATGACTTTAGTTCAGTATCTTTGTACATGACTTTAGTTCAGCATTTTTGTACATGACTTTAGTTCAGCATCTTTGTACACGACTTTAGTTCAGTATCTTTGTACATGACTTTAGTTCAGTATATTTGTACATGACTAGTTCAGTATCTTTGTACACGACTTTAGTTCAGTATATTTGTACATGACTAGTTCAGTATCTTTGTACACGACTTTAGTTCAGTATATTTGTACACGACTTTAGTTCAGTATATTTGTACATGACTTTAGTTCAGTATATTTGTATGCAATTTTAGTTCAGTATTTTTGTACACGACTTTAGTTCAGTATATTTGTACACGATTTTAGTTCAGTATCTTTGTACATGACTTTAGTTCAGTATCTTTGTACATGACTTTAGTTCAGCATCTTTGTACACGACTTTAGTTCAGTATCTTTGTACATGACTAGTTCAGTATATTTGTATACAATTTTAGTTCAGTATCTTTGTACACGACTTTAGTTCAGTATCTTTGTACACGATTTTACTTCAGTATCTTTGTACACGACTTTAGTTCAGTATATTTGTACATGACTTTATTTCAGTATATTTGTATACAATTTTAGTTCAGTTTCTTTGTACACGACTTTCTTGTCATCAACGTTCTAGGAATCCACATTGCTTTCATTCGCTTTCATTAACTATTTAAATAAAAAATCAATGTTCCAGTACATACTGGAAAATTTTAGTTTAACCCTTTTGTGTAACAACAAATTGGTTTAGGGGACGTACGTGACGTAGTTTCCTTTTGTCTGACGGGCTGACGGACTGACGGACTGACGGCAGTTAGAGATAATTATATGAAGGTATTGTGACGTAAGGAGAGAGTGGTATGTAGCTGTCACTTTGACTCTACAATTTTTCATTATATAACAAGGAGAAAAGTAATGGGCATAGGTCAAAGTTGGAGATTTGGATACAACTGGCAAAATACAGGGAAAGAGAGATCGCGGAAGACAGAGAGTGAAGATATTATATAGATAGCTTAGCGTCATGGCATGGAAAACATTCTATAACAGAATCGACACGATGCACTGTGGATAGAAGATTGTGGAGGGACATGATCGCCTACGCCAACACACATATGTATGACACATGATGATGATGGCGGGTCGATAAGAGGGAAGTATACGTCCGTCTATCATAGGTAAGCTCTGGCAAAGATAATTAGCTCTGGCGCAGATAGTTAGCTCTGGCAAAGATAGTTAGCTCTGGTACAGATAGTTAGCTCTGGCAAAGATAGTTAGCTCTGGTACAGATAGTTAGCTCTGGCACAGATAGTTAGCTCTGGTACAGATAGTTAGCTCTGGCAAAGATAATTAGCTCTGGCAAAGATAGTTAGCTCTGGCAAAGATAGTTAGCTCTGGTACAGATAGTTAGCTCTGGCACAGATAGTTAGCTCTGGCAAAGATAGTTAGCTCTGGTACAGATAGTTAGCTCTGGCAAAGATAATTAGCTCTGGCACAGATAGTTAGCTCTGGCAAAGATAGTTAGCTCTGGCACAGATAGTTAGCTCTGGTACAGATAGTTAGCTCTGGCAAAGATAGATAGCTCTGGCACAGATAATTAGCTCTGGCACAGATAGTTAGCTCTGGTACAGATAGTTAGCTCTGGCAAAGATAGTTAGCTCTGGCACAGATAGTTAGCTCTGGCAAAGATAATTAGCTCTGGCACAGATAATTAGCTCTGGCACAGATAGTTAGCTCTGGTACAGATAGTTAGCTCTAGCACAGATAGTTAGGTCTGGTACAGATAGTTAGCTCTGGCAAAGATAGTTAGCTCTGGCACAGATGATTAGCTATGACATAGATAGTTAGCTCTGGCACAGATAGTTAGCTCTGGCAAAGATAGTTAGCTCTGGCACAGATAGTTAGCTCTGGCAAAGATAGTTAGCTATGGCACAGATAGTTAGCTATGGCACAGATAGTTAGCCCTGGCACAGATAGTTAGTTCTGGTACAGATAGTTAGCTCTGGCAAAGATAATTAGCTCTGGCGCAGATAGTTAACTCTGGCAAAGATAGTTAGCTCTGGTTCAGATAGTTAGCTCTGGCACAGATAGTTAGCTCTGGCAAAGATAGTTAGCTCTGGTACAGATAGTTAGCTCTGGCAAAGATAATTAGCTCTGGCACAGATAGTTAGCTCTGGCAAAGATAGTTAGCTCTGGCACAGATAGTTAGCTCTGGCACAGATAGTTAGCTCTGGCAAAGATAGTTAGCTCTGGTACAGATAGTTAGCTCTGGCAAAGATAGATAGCTCTGGCACAGATAATTAGCTCTGGCAAAGATAGTTATCTCTGGTACAGATAGTTAGCTCTGGCAAAGATAGTTAGCTCTGGCACAGATAGTTAGCTCTGGCAAAGATAATTAGCTCTGGCACAGATAATTAGCTCTGGCACAGATAGTTAGCTCTGGTACAGATAGTCAGCTCTGGCACAGATAGTTAGATCTGGTACAGATAGTTAGCTCTGGCAAAGATAGTTAGCTCTGGCACAGATGATTAGCTATGACACAGATAGTTAACTCTGGCACAGATAGTTAGCTCTGGCAAAGATAGTTAGCTCTGGTACAGATAATTAGCTCTGGCACAGATAGTTAGCTCTGGCACAGATAGTTAGCTCTGGTACAGATAGTTAGCTCTGGCAAAGATAGTTAGCTCTGGCACAGATAGTTAGCTCTGGCAAAGATAGTTAGCTCTGGCACAGATAGTTAGCTCTGGCACAGATAGTTAGCTCTGGTCAAGCAATGCTGATGCTGACTGAATGTAGGTACGTCAAACACATTCCTCCTTTGTGACGCTTTCAGGTATCAGTTTTCAGATCTCCAAGTATCCCTATAAATATCCCACAATTATAGTTCGTTCACAAATTCTTGCCCACAGAGTTTATTAATTATCTCGGAAACTGATGAATTTCTGTAATTTTTTTTCGTGAAATCTGATTTTTTCACCGACCTTCAGTCTGATTTTTTGCTCTACTGTCATGCATTTAGGAAAGATTTTTGCTTATTTGAGGTATATAAAAATATGATTTTCTTGCTAGTCCCAAATTTTAGGATTTTACAATACCCACATTTCTTGTAATCAATTCACCAATTAAAAAGGCAAATTTCACGTGCACAGCACACCACACAATCTTAGCACCGTTTCGCACTCTTAACTAGTACGAAATAGCAACTCCGAGGTTTTTTTTTTTTTTTTTTTTTTTGTTTTTTTTTTGTAATTTCATTTCCAGTTTCTTGTTAAATTGGTTCAGAGGCGTATTTTGACAAAATATTTTACTATTAATGAATATTCCTGTATGTGTGATAATTTGTAAGCTGTTGTGAAGTGACTACTTGATTTTTAAAACCATGAAGAGTTTAAAGTGTAAATTCATCACTAGGCAAAAGATAACTGTGTTATTGTACATGCACTTTTGCAAGGAATCTAAATGGAGTCGGTTATATTACGATATAAAAAAAAACCAAAAAACAGAACACGGGCAGCTCTAAATATAGATAGAAAGTCTTTCAATCGATGGATAGGACAGAACTTTCACTCTGCAGAGGCTTTGACTCTGCAAAGTAAAGAATGTAAAGTAATGAATGTAAGGTAAAGAATGTAAAGAAAATTTCGTGATGGAACAAGTTAAAGGAATCACAGCGGGTCCAAATAATTTCCAAAACATCTCCAGTGAAAAAAAAATTACAAATCGAGGTCCTCAGCCTACACATTTAATTTAGTTTAGTTGACAGATAATTTTGGCTGGACATCGAAACTTCATAGTGTCCAAATCACCTCTATTGCAACTATCTCATGCACACCCCTCAGGTTTACATGTTCCAAGTCTTAGTTTTAGTTTAGTTTAGTTTTAGTTTTAGTTTAGTTTAGTTTAGTTTAGTTTAGTTTAGTTTAGTTTAGTTTAGTTTAGTTTAGTTTTAGTTTAGTTTAGTTTAGTTTAGTTTAGTTTAGTTTAGTCTAGTCTAGTCTAGTCTAGTCTAGTCTAGTCTAGTCTAGTCTAGTCTAGTCTAGTCTAGTTTAGTTTAGTTTGGTTTAATTTAGTCTAGTCTAGTCTAGTCTAGTCTAGTTTAGTTTAGTTTAGTTTAGTTTAATTTAGTTTAATCGACATATCATCTTCACTGCACATCGAACAGCCCCATAGTGCTCACATCACTACCCCAGAAACTACCCCAACACAACCACCAGGCCTACGTGTTACAAGAAGACAATGAATCCCTCAAAAGTCAGTGATGTCGACGATCATAAAACAGCTACCACCACTCAAACATTGTTATCTAGGCACTAATAAATTATGCTACACTGGCGTTTTTATTTCACTTTACATTGACCTATTTTTTAAAGATGTAGAGCCAGCTCGTGTCATGCTACTAATTAAATATTGACTGCAACTGTCACAAATTTTAAACGTATCACATATGTTTTGATACGTTTAGAATATGTTATTATTCAATATGCTGGAGAAATTAAACATTGATGACAAGGATCAGCGAATCATCAAAAAAACATGCACTGGCAACAAACAGCAGCTATACAAATTAACAAACAAACAAACAGGACAATTTCAACTTATAAAACAAGGAGTCAGACAAGGTTGTGTTCTGTCGCCGGATTTGTTTTCACTTTACAGCGAACATATTATGAGATCAATAGTAGACAAAAAAAGGAATTGAAGTCAACGGTCACAACATAAATAATTTGCGATATGCGGATGACACAGTCTTAATAGCAGAGACAGAGAATGAATTACAAGAAATGATAGACATAATAGTAAAAGAAAGCAACAAGAAAGGTCTCAGTCTGAATAGAAAGAAAACAGAAGTAACCGTCATATCGAAGAAACAATCATCACCATCATGCAGCATAAAAATAAATAGGACAAATCTGAAACAAGTACAACGCTTGAAATACTTGGGCACAATAATTACATCAGATGGGAGATGCAGTACAGAAATAAAAAGCAGAACAGCCCAGGCCAAATTAGCATTTCTGAAAATGAAAGATATCTTATGCAACAAATCTATGTCAACAGAGGTGAGAAAGAGAGGTCGTCAGTGCTATATAGAACCAATTCTGATCTATGGAAGCGAATCATGGACAGTTAAAGAAAAAAAAGTTAAGAGCCCCCGTCACGCCCTAAATGGCGTATAGGGAATATGGTGTTAGTGACCATACATTTTACAGACCTTCAGCACATGATTTTTGGGGTAATGTGATCGGTATTACACCCGTGCCGCTCTACTTTCCCAGAAAAAAATCCTGTACCCATTTAATGCTGGGTGAACCGTCGGTTGGGATCGAACCCTACCTCTTGTCCTCTGTAGTCCAGTTCATTAACCCCTGAGCTATCGCGGCTCCCCAATCATGGACAGTAGACAAACAAATAAAAGACGATTAGAGGCCACAGAGATTGGATTTCTCAAAAGAATGTTGAAAGTTTCCTGGACAGCTAAAAAGACCAACATGGAAATTCTAAAAAAGACCAACATAAAAAGGGAGCTCCTAAAAACATTAGAAAGAAACAATCAACATTTTTCGGGCACATCATGAGAAGAGGAAAGTTGGAATATTTGGTTCCAACTGGCAAAATACAAGGAAAGAGAGATCGCGGACGATAAAGAGAGAAAATACTAGATAGCTTTATGTCAGGGCATGGCAAACAGCCAGCAACAGAATTGATACGATGCACTGTAGATAGAAGATTGTGGAAAGACATGATCACCTACGCCAACCGGTACGGCACATGATGATGATCACATACTTTGACCCGAGATATCGGAGAATCGAGGTTCAAACCCCGAATGAGACTTGATCCATATTTAAAAAAAAATTTTTTTTTAAATCGTTATTTAGAATGTATGCCTGGATAAACTTGAAGAATAGAATAGTAAATGTGACAGACCGGTGTGGCACGCCCTGTAGAAACGTTGCGTAGTTCTGGAGAAATGCGCGTCACTCCGCCAAGTACAGGCATGCCGATTTAGTGTCCTGAATTAGAGCACGGGATGGTACGTTGGTGCAAAGGTTTTCATTATATACGGATTCAAGGCAAAGAAATGCATAAAAATGCAAAGCTGTGGTAAAGCTAAATGTGAAGGAGAATTGAAAAAAAAAATAACAGATGGTATTTTTAAAACAAAATATTTTTTTAACCATAACTTTATTTTTTAACAATACCATTTTTTCTATTTTTTTTCAATTCTCTTTTTCGTAAAATATAGCTTGCTATGCACAATTGTTATATTTATCTCGTAATGTTAACTTATCTTATCTTATCGATATGGTTCCTCTGTGTGAAGTGGTGATTTTATTTGTACATTAATATGGCTCTAGGGTAACTGCCTGAGTTACCGGTACCCTAAGCCGGCTCTGTGTGTATATGTGTGTATATGTGTGTATATGTGTGTATATGTGTGTATATGTGTGTATATGTGTGTATATGTGTGTATATGTGTGTATATGTGTGTATATGTGTGTATATGTGTGACTGATAGTGGATTCTAACATGTTTCGCTGGCTTAACTCTTTAAGTACCGAAGGTTGTTATCAATGCAACGGAAGAGATCTCAGAGACAAAATCCGTCATCATTTTAAATGTCGATGTGCATATTCATATTTATCTAACATATAACATATTATATATGAATATTTAGAAAATTTAACAAGAAATTATATTTCACCAATAATAAGATGACAAAAGACATGTAAAAAGAAAACTGTTTGATGGCGGCTTACACTAATAAAATTAAGAGTGACGCACTGTGCGGCTAAACGTACGTGACCGAAATCGACAAGACGTACAGTGCGTCGAAACGTACGGAAAGAGATAATCAAATCCCGCATTTAAAAAACAACATTTTGGTTAGCTTGTAACACGTAAATGACAAGTTTCTGATATTTTTACTTGTTTTCTACGTTTTATTTATTTACGATCTAGTGTGTCCCCCCATCCCCCAAACCCATTCCCTTCTTCCACAACTTCATGACTATTGAAGTAGTTATTGGTCGAACCTTTAAAGAAAGATTTCTCGTCAAAGAGAAATAACCAGCTCAAAGTCCACGTATCACTAAATGTGGAAATTCCTGGACTAGTGAGACAGCACAGTAGTTCCCACGATGTGGTAAATAGTCCACAATTTTGAATAGTTGCAGTTGACATATTTTGGAGAAGAGATTAAGTAAAATATGCCGTACAATTTAATTTTCTGAAATGTTCACAAGCCTTTCACAAGCCTCAAAACCCACACACATGCCTTTCACCAGCCTCAAAACCCACACACTAGCCTTTCACCAGCCCCAAAACCCACACACTTGCCTTCCACCAGTCCCACAACCCACACACTTGCCTTCCACCAGTCCCACAACCCACACACTTGCTTTCCACCAGCCTCACAACCCACACACTTTCCTTTCACCAGCCCCACAACCCACACACTTTTCTTTCACCAGCCTCAAAACCCACACACATGCCTTTCACCAGCCTCAAAACACACACACCTGCCTTTCACCAGCCCCAAAACCCACACACATGCCTTTCACCAGCCCCAAGACCTACACTAATGCCTTTCACCAGCCTCAAAACCCACACACCTGCCTTTCACCAGCCCCAAAACCTACACACATGCCTTTCACCAGCCCCAAACCCTACACACATGCCTTTCACCAGCCTCAAAACCCACACACCTGCCTTTCACCAGCCCAAAACCCACACACATGCCTTTCACCAGCCTCAAAACCTACACACATGCCTTTCACCAGCCTCAAAACCCACACACATGCCTTCCACCAGCCCCACAACCCACACACTTTTCTTTCACCAGCCCCACAACCCACAAACTTGCCTTCCACCAGTTCCACAACCCATAAACTTGCCTTTCACCAGCCCCACAACCCACAAACTTGCCTTCCACCAGTTCCACAACCCATAAACTTGCCTTCCACCAGCCCCACAACCCACACACATGCCTTCCACCAGCCCCACATCCCACAAACTTGCCTTCCACCAGCCCCACAACCCACAAACTTGCCTTCCACCAGTTCCACAACCCATAAACTTGCCTTCCACCAGCCCCACAACCCACAAACTTGCCTTCCACCAGTTCCACAACCCACAAATTTGCCTTCCACCAGCCCCACAAACTTGCCTTCCACCTGCCTATTAACTCATCTACGCCACTGCATTCTTTCCTATCCTACAACTATTAACACAAAATGCGATCCACCATATTTTGATCCTAGTGCCAGTATTTTCAGCAATTTTTCATGTAGGACCCTGCTTAACTGGCATTCGGTTACCCATGCCCCTCCTGTTCTGCAGCAGTATTTCTTCTTCTTCTTCTACCTTTTTAGCTCCCAGTGGAGCATAGGTCTTCAACAAACACTTTCCAAGTCGTTCTGTTTTTTGCCATTCTTCTAAGATCATTCCATGTCTTATCCATCATCTTCATCTGCGCTTCCATCTGTCTTCTCCAAGAATTCTTTGGTCTTCCTCTTTGTCTTTTCCCCTGGGGATTCCAAAAAGGGCCTGTTGTGTAATACTCTCAGTTGGCTTCCGCAGTGTGTGTCCTATCCAGCGCCATCGTCTTCGCTAGATCTCTTTATCCACTGGTATTTGACTGGTACATTTCCATAATTCTATGTTAGTGATTTTGTCCTGCCATTTCCATCCTTTTATTCTGCGTAAGCATCCATTAATGAAAGTCTGTATCTTCATGATTGTCAATTGCAGCAGTATTTGCTCAGAGTTGTCTCTTTTCGGAACAAAGCCTTACTAAATTAACGAATCTTATGTATCCGAGATTGTTTGAAGCAATATTTTCTTCTTTTAGTTTAGATATAATGTTCCCTAGCACAGACACGCACCATTTGCAGGAATTATCAACATAGTTATCTAACTTGCATTCTAAGGTCATTGAACATTCATAGTCTCTTAACTGCTAAACCTATCAATCATCATCATCAAGTACCATGCCTGCTGGCGTAGGTGATCATGTCTCTCCACAACTTTCGATCTCGACAGCTATTTATAATTTCCGTTGTTAACCTTCTGTAAGCCATTCTCTTAAGGTGTCTGTTATCTTTTCTCTTTTCTTCCCTCTATCTCTTCGTCCCTCAATTTTCTCAGTTGTCACAATATATTCCAGCTGTTCTCTTCTCATTACATGACCAAAAAATGATGATCGTTTCTTCCTAGTATTGGAAATTAGCTCTCGTTTTGCTTTGGTTTCTTTCAGAACGTTTTCATTACTCTTCTTAGCTGTCCATGGTATTCTCAACATTCTTCTGTAAAACCACATTTCTACAGCCTCCAATGATTTTCTTGTCCTTTGTCCTATTGTCCATGAATTACATTCTGATGTTAAGACTGGTCCTACATAAAATTTAAGAACTCTTTTTCTTATATCTATTGTCAAAAATAGATTGCATAGTATCTTCCTCATTTTTTGGAAAGCTGCTTTTGCTTGAGCCATCCTGCATCTCACCTCCGTTGTACATCTACTATCTGAGGTTAACAATGTTACCACATATTTAAATTCATTTACCTGTTTTAATATTGTTCCACTTGCACTTATTATACAGTGCAGTGATGTCTTTTTCTTTGTTGCTACCATTATTTCTGTCTTTCTCCTATTAAGGCTGAGTCTTTTATTTTTTCTTTCCGTCACTATAATTTCTAACATTTCTTGTAACTCATTTTCACTCTTAGCGACTAAGACTGTATCATCAGCATACTTCAGATTATTTATCTTATGACCTCCAATTGTTATTCCAGGCATGCTCCTTATGGATCTTATTGTAATCTTACTATACATATTAAATAAATGTGGTGACAGCACACAACGATCTATAAAATAATTGCTCGCCTCCCTTAGATACTGACCACGCTATCAACAAATGTGTCGGAGCTGTCGAGTCTTTCTTCTCTTTTCTCTTTCACT
The DNA here is from genome assembly GCA_032433765.1 of Megaustenia siamemsis. Classification (NCBI taxonomy): domain Eukaryota; kingdom Metazoa; phylum Mollusca; class Gastropoda; order Stylommatophora; family Ariophantidae; genus Megaustenia; species Megaustenia siamemsis. The sequence goes on along the minus strand of JAVIAB010000059.1, from coordinate 42,523,105 downwards.
GATACCTAAAAGGCGTCGTGATTTATATCATAAAGCTGTCGAGTTATGGGCATTAACATCGTATTTCACATACACCAGAGTAAGTGAAGGTACAGACCCTCATTTATTTTAATGGATGCCTGCGCATAATAAAAGGATGGAAATTGCAGGACAAAATCACTAACATAGAATTATGGAAAAGTGCCAGTCAAACACCAGTGGATTAAGAGATACAACGAAGACGAAGTCGCTGGATATATCACACACTGCGGAAGCCAACTGAGAGTATTACACAACAGGCCTTATTGTTGAATCCCCAAGGAAAAAGACAAAGAGGAGGACCAAAACATTGTTAGAGAAATCAGTTGGAAGCAGAGATGAAGATGATGGGGAAGACATGAAATATCTTAAAAGAATGGCAAGAAACAGAACAACTTGTACTGTGTTTGTTGAAGACAGGAAGCTGAAAGGTATATGAAGAAGAAGACAATTATTCGTAGAATGCACAAAACAAACACAGAGAAATAGGGAAAAAAATAGAATGCACTGATAATAATAGGAGAATACAATGTTATTCTACCACAATAAGACTTAAGGATCGACAGCAAAAAAGAGGGACTGATGGAATATTAGAAACACTAGGAAACATAACAGTAGCAGAGGTCAACAAAGGAGCAAACGACTATAAAGTATATCTCCCCTCCACGTTGAAAGGCAAATGAGGAAGGAAGAAAAAAAATATTATACAAAATTTACAATAAAAAGAGCAATCATATAAACTTAGAATAGAAAAGACTCATGAAAAAGGAGCGAAAACCCTGTGGACCAGTGGGCCTGACTTGTTCATTCTGTGACCGCGTGTGTTTGTCAAACATTGGTAGAATTAATTAGTCACGAGAGAAGCTGTTTGACAAAAACAAAACCTCAAAAAAATACACAATAGCCTCCACTAGACCGTCTAACAATACGAGAGGGGCCATATATATATATATATATATATATATATATATATATATATATAAACTGTTTGATGAGCTCTTACATCAGAATTTGAGAACTACTGAATCAAGTCAATGAAAGAATATTTCCTGTAACATTCGCGGACATTGTTACCTCGAGTCGGCTTGTAGAAAAGCGTTGAGTCAGAGGTAGCTAAACTCGAGTCCTATTTGTACCGTCAGACGTCGTCCTGCTTGTGTGTACTGTGTGCGTGTAGGGGACGCTATGTGAAAGGCTGGTACTTATTTATCGCGTGTTCGCTACTAATACTGAATTCGCATATAACCTGGAGTTCACTCAGTTGTTTTGTTGTATTCTTCGACGCTGTAAAGCACAAGAGGAATTAAATATAAGCAGAACAGTTGGTATCCACAGTGACAGTCCATCTTTATTTATTATTGTTTCCATAAGTTTAACTTTCATTGTTTAATATTTGTGCATTTTTATTTATTGACGCAAGAAAAAATATTGACACTGAACGCTCTACAGGCGTTTATGCTTACAACTTAGCAGGTGTTTATATTGATACAAGTTTTAGTGTTGCATTTATTGTAGTGATGTTTCTAGTGTTTCAAGTTTTAACGTTGTATTTATTGCAGTTATGTTTCTAGTGTTGCAAGTTTTAACGTTGTATTTATTGCAGTGATGTTTCTAGTGTTGCAAGTTTTAACGTTGTATTTATAACAGTGATGTTTCTAGTGTTGCAAGTTTTCACGTTGTATTTATTGCAGTGATGTTTCTAGTGTTGCAAGTATTAACGTTGTATTTATTGCAGTGATGTTTCTAGTGTTGCAAGTTTTCACGTTGTATTTATTGCAGTGATGTTTCTAGTGTTGCAAGTTTTCACGTTGAATTTATTGCAGTGATGTTTCTAGTGTTGCAAGTTTTCACGTTGTATTTATAACAGTGATGTTTCTAGTGTTGCAAGTTTTGACGTTGTATTTATAACAGTGATGTTTCTAGTGTTGCAAGTTTTAACGTTGTACTTATTGCAGTGATATTTCTAGTGTTGCAAGTTTTAACGTTGTATTTATTACAGTGATGTTTCTATTGTTGCAAGTTTTAATGTTGTATTTATTACAGTGATATTTCTACTGTTGCTAATGCGCACGGTAAAGCTGCCTCTTAGTTTAAACTTTCTGAAAAAAGTATTATTCTTTGATATTTTAACTGTTAGTTGTTTCATTGAATCTTTGCTGTTGCTTTTATTATTTCTCTTATGTGTGCACATTTTGTTGCTATACCACTGTAACTGGTGCCATTATCGTTAGTTTTAAAATTAATTCTAGTATTAGATTCTATTACCACTATTTTACGTCAGTTGAGTGTTCGGACAGGAATGCAAAGAGTATCGATCCATTGAACGATTTTTGTTCAGTTTTAATCGATTCAAAGCCACATAATTTAGGACGACAGTTTTTTTTCCTCACACTGACTAGAACATATGTTTGTGGACGTGTATGTGATGCTCTGTGGTGTGTATATGTGTGAGAAAACGTTATGTGGTTTTCCACTAACTAACTTGTAATGGGAGTATGTCACGGCTGTTTGTTTTCATCTAAAAGTAACCATTTGTTATAATCTGAGAGATTTTGCATTGTTAATGAATTATGTTCATGAATGGAGATTTTCTGTGCCTAGCACATTCCACTTATCTTAAAATTGATATTTTATGGAAGTGGTTTAAATTCATGACACACACGCAGAAGAAAAAGCTTACAATTGTTGAGTTATGTTACATTTTTATGAATGATAATTTAGTAGAATAATAGTCGTATCTAAAGTATCAAAGGATGGCACATCTGAGAGTTTCTGAAGCGCAAAGTTCCATTTTTAAATACAAAATTAAAACAAAATTACAGCTTCTTCTAATCACCAGAGCCGTCTCTACACTATTTTGGGCCCCTGGGCATAGAAATAGTGTTGGGCCCCTGGGCAAAGAAAGAGTGCTGCTCCCCCCCCCCTCCGAATAAAAAATAAATGGTTGATATGGGGCCCCTATGATCGTGGGCCCCCGGGCAAATGCCCAACCGGCCTATGCGTTAAGGCGGCCCTGCTAATCACTTTCAAAGTTTAATTTAAAACAAATAGAGCGTGGTTTACCTTCCTGGAAAGCCCACGAGCTTCAGCTGTGCCGAACGGTTTAATAAATCCAGTTAACAAGTCATCATTAATTCCGTAGAGCGGCGTAGATACCATTAAAACCGCAGCTTCACCTTCTTGATGTTTAAAAAAATAAAATGAAATTGAAGTGGTATTTTAATTTTTTTTTAAAATAGGACAAAATTGATATCTTTACTAAAACGACGGGAGCGTCATTCCTCTGTCTCTTGCTTTGACAGTACAGATTGTCACATGCTTAATTGTTCATCTTTTTATGTAACTCGGCCATGTTAGTCTTGGTCTGCCTCTGCTTCGTTTACCATGTATTTTCCCTTCCAAGATTACGTTTAGTAGGCTGCAATGTCTTTTAACATGATCAAGATCACTGGGTACCGCTTATTTTCTGTGCTTCTGAATGGAAACGTTGAGATGGTAAAGGTAAAGGTAAAGGTGAAATAAGAGACCTGAATCGGCGTCTTAACACGCGAGTTTTCACCCATATGTGCTCAGCCGTCTATCAATGAGTGTTCGTAGACTTCTGGATAGTGTCGCTTCAAGTATTGAAACTCACGATGCGAGGCGGCATTCCTCACCTTCCCAGAGTACTACCCTGGTACCCATTTCTGCCAGAGGGTGGGTCGAACGCGGGGGTATTTTTGTTAACCACGAGTACAATTCACATTATGGGAGCCGCGATAGCTCAGTAGTTAGTGAATTGTACTACAAAGAACAAGAGGTAGGGTTCGATCCCAACCGACGGATTCAGGGTTCACCCAGCCTTAAATGGGTACCGGATTTTTTTCTGGGAAAGTAAAGCGGCACGGGCGTAAAACCGACCACATTACCCCAAAAATCATGTGCCGAAGGTCTGTAAAATTTATGGTCACTAACACCCTATTCCCTATGCGCCACTTGGCGTGACGGGGGCTCTTTACTTTTTACTTTACAATTCACATTGCTTCCAGCGGGAATCGAACACGGGTTGTCCGTAAGTCGTTAGCCCAGTCGGATGGTTTTCCAAACTAGGCCACCGAAGCCCCCGATGAGATGGTGTATACTTTGTTATAACCCAGCCAGGGAACAAATCTCACAATTGTAACTGGTCAAACAATAGCAATAACTAAGAACTAAACTCAGCATGAGGTGGAACCATATTAAGTAAACAAAACAAACTGATAACAGGTAGACACTGGAGTTGATAGGTGCTCAAAGATGATCGTCTTTTACGACCTGATAATCGTTGGGGCACCAATTACAAACTTAGGCAACCTTCTCCATATACTACTGTTGGGACAGCAATAACAAACTTAGTCAACCTTCTCCATGTACTACTGTTGGGACACCAACGACAAACTTAGTCAACCTTCTCCATATACTACTGTTGGGACAGCAATAACAAACTTAGTCAACCTTCTCCATGTACTACTGTTGGGACACCAACGACAAACTTAGTCAACCTTCTCCATATACTACTGTTGGGACAGCAATAACAAACTTAGTTAACCTTCTCCATGTACTACTGTTGGGACACCAACGACAAACTTAGTCAACCTTCTCCATATACTACTGTTGGGACAGCAATAACAAACTTAGTTAACCTTCTCCATGTACTACTGTTGGGACACCAACGACAAACTTAGTCAACCTTCTCCATATACTACTGTTGGGACAGCAATAACAAACTTAGTCAACCTTCTCCATATACTACTGTTGGGACACCAACGACAAACTTAGTCAACCTTCTCCATATACTACTATTGGGACAGCAATAACAAACTTAGTCAACCTACTCCATATACTACTGTTGGGACACCAACGACAAACTTAGTCAACCTTCTCCATGTACTACTGTTGGGACACCAACGACAAACTTAGTCAACCTTCGCCATATACTACTGTTGGGACACCAACGACAAACTTAGTCAACCTTCTCCATATACTACTGTTGGGACACCAACGACAAACTTAGTCAACCTTCTCCATATACTACTGTTGGGACACCAACGACAAACTTAGTCAACCTTCTCCATGTACTACTGTTGGGACACCAACGACAAACTTAGTCAACCTTCTCCATATACTACTGTTGGGCCAGCAATAACAAACTTAGTCAACCTTCTCCATGTACTACTGTTGGGACAGCAATAACAAACTTAGTCAACCTTCTCCATGTACTACTGTTGGGACAGCAATAACAAACTTAGTCAACCTTCTCCATATACTACTGTTGGGACAGCAATAACAAACTTAGTCAACCTTCTCCATATACTACTGTTGGGACAGCAATAACAAACTTAGTCAACCTTCTCCATATACTACTGTTGGGACAGCAATAACAAACTTAGTCAACCGTCTCCATATACTACTGTTGGGACAGCAATAACAAACTTAGTCAACCTTCTCCATATACTACTGTTGGGACAGCAATAACAAACTTAGTCAACCTTCTCCATATACTACTATTGGGACAGCAATAACAAACTTAGTCAACCTTCTCCATGTACTACTGTTGGGACAGCAATAACAAACTTAGTCAACCTTCTCCATATACTACTGTTGGGACAGCAATAACAAACTTAGTCAACCTTCTCCATATACTACTGTTGGGACAGCAATAACAAACTTAGTCAACCTTCTCCATATACTACTTTTGAGACAGCAATAACAAACTTAGTCAACCTTCTCCATGTACTACTGTTGGGACACCAACGACAAACTTAGTCAACCTTCTCCACGTACTACTGTTGGGACAGCAATAACAAACTTAGTCAACCTTCAACATATACTACTGTTGGGACAGCAATAACAAACTTAGTCAACCTTCTCCATATACTACTGTTGGGACAGCAATAACAAACTTAGTCAACCTTCTCCATATACTACTGTTGGGACAGCAATAACAAACTTAGTCAACCTTCTCCATATACTACTGTGGTGACACCAACGACAAACTTAGTCAACCTTCCCCATGTACTACTGTTGGGACAGCAATAACAAACTTAGTCAACCTTCTCCATATACTACTGTTGGGACAGCAATAACAAACTTAGTCAACCTTCTCCATGTACTACTGTTGGGACAGAAATAACAAACCTAGTCAAACTTCTCCATATACTACTGTGGTGACACCAACGACAAACTTAGTCAACCTTCTCCATATACTACTGTTGGGACAGCAATAACAAACTTAGTCAACCTTCTCCATGTACTACTGTTGGGACAGCAATAACAAACTTAGTCAACCTTCTCCATATACTACTGTTGGGACACCAACAACAAACTTAGTCAACCTTCTCCATGTACTACTGTTGGGACACCAACGACAAACTTAGTCAACCTTCTCCATATACTACTGTTGGGACAGCAATAACAAACTTAGTCAACCTTCTCCATGTACTACTGTTGGGACAGCAATAATAAACTTAGTCAACCTTCTCCATATACTACTGTTGGGACACCAATGACAAACTTAGTAAACCTTCTCCATGTACTACTGTTGGGACACCAACGACAAACTTAGTCAACCTTCTCCATATACTACTGTTGGGACACCAATGACAAACTTAGTCAACCTTCTCCATATACTACTGTTGGGACAGCAATAACAAACTTAGTCAACCTTCTCCATGTACTACTGTTGGAACACCAATGACAAACTTAGTCAACCTTCTCCATGTACTACTGTTGGGACAGCAATAACAAACTTAGTCAACCTTCTCCATGTACTACTGTTGGGACAGCAATAAAAAACTTAGTCAACCTTCTCCATGTACTACTGTTGGGACACCAACGACAAACTTAGTCAACCTTCTCCATATACTACTGTTGGGACAGCAATAACAAACTTAGTCAACCTTCTCCATGTACTACTGTTGGGACAGCAATAACAAACTTAGTCAACCTTCTCCATGTACTACTGTTGGAACACCAATGACAAACCTAGTCAACCTTCTCCATGTACTACTGTTGGGACAGCAATGACAAACTTAGTCAACTTTCTCCATGTACTACTGTTGGGACACCAATGACAAACTTAGTCAACCTTCTCCATGTACTACTGTTGGGACAGCAATAACAAACTTAATCAACCTTCTCCATGTACTACTGTTGGGACAGCAATAACAAACTTAGTCAACCTTCTCCATATACTACTGTTGGGACACCAACGACAAACTTAGTCAACCTTCTCCATATACTACTGTTGGGACAGCAATAACAAACTTAGTCAATCTTCTCTATTTCTCCCTTATCCTCAGTCATCCTTGGGATGTGCAAAAATGAGGATCGTCTATAATCTTTCAATGAGGATCGTCTATAACCTTTCAATGAGGATCGTCTATAACCTTTCAATGAGGATCGTCTATAACCTTTCAATGAGGATCGTCTATAACCTTTCAATGAGGATCGTCTATAATCTTTCAATTAGGGCTGTCTATATCCTTTCAATTAGGGCTGTCTATAACCTTTCAATTAGGGCTGTCTATAACCTTTCAATTAGGGTTGTCTATAACCGTTCAATGAAGACTGTCTATAACCTTTCAATTAGGGCTGTCTATAACCTTTCAACGAGGACTGTCTATAACCTTTCAATTAGGGCTGTCTATAACCTTTCAATTAGGGCTGTCTATAACCTTTCAATGAGGACTGTCCATAACCTTTCAATTAGGGCTGTCTATAACCTTTCAATGAAGACTGTCTATAGCCTTTCAATTAGGGCTGTCTTTGACCTGTCAATGCCCATTCTCGCTACTTTCAGCTGCTTGCAGAATTAACTTTGCCAGGCCAGACGATCGATATATGTGGCCAAATCGTGTGCTGAGACTGCTATGGTGGGGACTACGGCCACCTTTCTTTGTTTGGGAGATGAGTTAGTAATTCGGATGATTCCACTGGCACAGGCTGTTGAGCAATTAAGGATTTTAATTCGTCTGCAGTGATACTGAAGCCGTGCATAAACGTAACCATAACCATGTGACCAAATCATTTAATGTTGCGCTTCTTTGCTATAGTCAAATGCTCATCGTGTACTCTACTTTTCTAATCTTTTGAGAACTTGTTCATTTCATACGAGGTCTAGAAATAATAATTCCCTTACAGTTGATTTCGAAGGTAAGACGAGAGAGATGCTAGAAAGAGTGAATGTTGAGTGAATGACTTGTCAGTCTTCATGCTTGATGTAAGTTATAGCCGGGAACCTAGCACACGAGACATATTTAATGTCTGCTTTACCCAAAAGTACATGACGTGTCGAGCATGACTACTTTGTCAGTCCGCAGCCAGAAGAATAATATGTGTTTATTTTAGGCAACCGTTTCTTAGAAAGACATCTCCTTTACTTTTCTTCTTTATTGGCCTTTCTTTCGAGGTCATTAACCATATATGTACCGGCTTATCTGAAGCATTTCATGAATTTGGACTTAAGAGCACTGATTTCTAACATTTTTTCGAGTCACGACACTCATATTGAGTAGCACTTGTCAGATGATGCCATTAGAGAGATTGTCGTGTTGACAGACATAGCAGGCAACAGTTTTGAGACCGTCAGAAGTTGCCAATAGTGAGATTGTCGTGTTGACAGACATAGCAGGCAACAGTTTTGAGACCGTCAGACGTTGCCAATAGAGAGATTGTCGTGTTGACAGACATAGCAGGCAACAGTTTTGAGACCGTCAGAAGTTGCCAGTAGTGAGATTGTCGTGTTGACAGACATAGCAGGCAACAGTTTTGAGACCGTCAGACGTTGCTAATAGAGAGATTGTCGTGTTGACAGACATAGCAGGCAACAGTTTTGCCACTCCCGAAATGTAAAGTCAGACTTGATAAGAACAAAATGGATAACCAAAAGGATTTTAATTTTAACTTTTTCATTTGTTTATTAACACTTTGTTGCACTGTGTTTTGCACCTTGCCATCCGTGCCAGCACGTATTTTATCGGGAGATACTTCATTATCCTTTTGTTCTTCTTGACTTTCCTGCAAGTTAGCAGTTGTTTGTAATCAGAGTTGTTTTGTCCTAGAAAAGCAAGACTGACAAGTCTTTCGAACGAAGGTTCGTGCCAACGTTTGCTTATCTTTGGCGCTGATTATCCGCTAGAGTTGAAATACTCCTTGAGTGGATTTTCTTTTCGGGTTTTGTCATTGACCCTTTATTTGACAAGGGCGTGTTCTCTGGGATAGGTCTCGATGTGAGGTTTTATCTTTTGTGCCAGAGTTAGCATCTTTTGTGCCAGAGTTATCATCTTTTGTGCCAGAGTTAACATCTTTTGTGCCAGAGTTAACATCTTTTGTGCCAGAGTTAACATCTTTTGTGCCAGAGTTAACATCTTTTGTGCCAGAGTATAAATGAGTAGAGTTTATTTTCTAAACTCTATACAACTATAAATGTTCCACTGCAAGTAGTCATCAACAACAGCAACTATAAATGTTCCACTGCAAGTAGTCATCAACAACAGCAACTATAAATGTGCCACTGCAAGTAGTCGTCAACAACAGCAACTATAAATGTGCTACTGCAAGTAGTCGTCGACAACAGCAACTATAAATGTGTCACTGCCAGTAGTCATCGACAACAGCAACTATAAATGTGCCACTGCCAGTAGTCATCGACAACAGCAACTATAAATGTGCCACTGCCAGTAGTCGTCGACAACAGCAACTATAAATGTGCCACTGCCAGTAGTCATCGACAGCAGCAACTATAAATGTGCCACTGCAAGTAGTCATCGACAAAAGCTGGCAGGTGTCAATCGCATATTCTGCAAACAAGGTATGCTACTACCTTTACTGGTTTCTGCGTGTTTCTTAAGTGGATTTATTTATCATGCACGAACAATGAGAGAATAAATAACAGTAAGGGTGTACTTTTGGGATTGGAGAGAGCGAGAGAGAGAGAGAGAGAGAGAGAGAGAGAGGTAGGTTAAATTCTAAATATTCACCTCTTCCCTAACACAAAAAATCCCCCCCCCCTTGTTATGTCCCAATTATATTGCGGCCCCCCCCCCCACCCCAGAGCTTCGTTCATCACCATTTTACCGCACATTTGATATAACAAACACCAATCACAGACTCCATTTTCCTGCATACACTAGTCCATTGTTATTAATCAAACACGGAAGGCAATCTTTTATTTCCTGTCAAAGTCTAAATCCTGTTAACCCCTGAACGCACTGATGTAACACATTCATAAACGCTTGAGTGTTGGACCGGACTTCTATATATTGTTGTCTAGGACACTTTTATCACGTTGTATTCACGTCAATTTGTTTTCTTTATTTTCAACCGTCATCGTAGGTATGCAATTCGGATTATGCGGTTGCTGCCACTCCATTGACTGTCTTTTTGTCTCAGGTTCAAAATGATGTGCCCAGATTTCGTCACCTGAAACAGTCTTAGCCAAAAAGTTCCTTCCATCATTATAGAAACACTCCAACAGTTCAGAAGAAATCACTTTTCTTTGCAATCGGTGCTCATTTGTGAGATTTTGTGGAACCCATCTTGCACTAACCTTAGAGAATCCGAGAGTTTTTATAACTGCATGTGCACTACCAATGCTGACTGACAACTTTAAGACCAGTTGTTGAGTAGCGATGCACCTATCAGTAAGAATAGTGCCCTCTGTAAATTTCAACATCTCTGAGCTGGTAGCTGTGGCAGTCCGTCCACAGCGCGGCTGATCAAGAAGCTCCGTATCTCTGCTTTTCGATTCCTTTATTCTCTCACTGTGCTTCTGTCGACTCACTGTGCTTCTGTCGGCTCACTGTGCTTCTGTCGACTCACTGTGCTTCTGTCGACTCACTGTGCTTCTGTCGACTTACTGTGCTTCTGTCGACTTACTGTGCTTCTGTCGACTCACTGTGCTTCTGTCGACTCACTGTGCTTCTGTCGACTCACTGTGCTGCTGTCGACTCACTGTGCTACTGTCGACTCACTGTGCTTCTGTCGACTCACTGTGCTTCTGTCGACTCACTGTGCTTCTGTCGACTCACTGCTTCTGTCGACTCACTGTGCTTCTGTCGACTCACTGTGCTTCTGTCGGCTCACTGTGCTTCTGTCGACTCACTGTGCTTCTGTCGACTGCAAAACTTCCATACACATCACAAAGGCGCTTATGAATGTTCACAACAGGTTTCTTCTCTAAGACGAAAAATTATTTCACAATTCGCTACTTATAACGCAATTTGCTAACATACTCCGTTTCAACGGTTTAATACAGTTGTATTATTTGATCGAGTGCAGTGCAACTTTGTGCACACAATCGACACTGCCATATTTAAAGTGTGTAAAATGTCATGCTTCTATGTTTATTATTAGCTGCGAAAATTGATGTGGTGCGTTATTTTTTTAACGCCGCTCGTATTTTCATAGATTTCATGTAAATCGGTAAGTTTATTATTTACACTAACTACTGAGTCCTTGCCTTGTTATATAGATCACGAACTATTAACTGCTAAGTTAAGATAAGATTAAGATTGGATAAGATTAGGATGGAAAACCCTGTGGATCAGTGGGTCTGGCTTGTTCATTCTGGGGCCGAGTGTGTTTGTCAAACATTAGTTGAATCAGTCACGAGAGAAGCTGTTCGTCAAAAATAAAACCTAGAAAAATACACAATAGCATCCACTAAACCGCCTGACGAGACGAAAAGGGCCAAGTATTAACTGTGTCATCATCTTGTTATATAGATCACCAACTGTTAATAACGTCATATTGTTATATAGATCACCAACTGTTAATAACGTCATATTGTTATATAGATCACCAACTGTTAATAACGTCATATTGCTATATAGATCACCAACTGTTAATACCGTCATATTGCTATATAGATCACCAACTGTTAAAAACGACACGTTACTATATAGATCACCAACTGTTAATAACGTCATATTGTTATATAGGTCACCAACTGTTAATAACGTCATGTTGTTATATAGATCATCAACTGTTAATAACGTCGTAGTGTTATATAGATCACGAACTGTTAATAACGTCATATTGCTATATAGATCACCAACTGTTAATAACGTCATATTGCTATATAGATCACCAACTGTTAAAAACGTCACGTTACTATATAGGTCACCAACTGTTAATAACGTCATGTTGTTATATAGATCATCAACTGTTAACAACGTCATATTGTCATACAGATCACCAGCTGTTAATAACATCATCTGGTTATTTAGATCACCAACTGTTAATAACGTCAAGTTACTATATAGATCACCAACTGTTAATAACGTCAAGTTACTATATAGATCACCAACTGTTAATAACATCATATTGTTATATAGGTCACCAACTGCTAATAACGTCAATTTACTATATAGATCACCAACTGTTAATAATGTCAAGTTACTATATAGATCACCAACTATTAATAACGTCAAGTTACTATATAAATCACCAACTGTTAATAACGTCATTTTGTTATATAGGTCACCAACTGTTAATAACGTCATCTGGTTATATGGATCATCATCATCATGTGCCATACCGGTTGGCGTAGGTGATCATGTCCCTCCACAATCTTCTATCTACAATGCATCGTATCAGTTTTGTTGTTGACTGTTTTCCATGCCATGACACCAAGCTATCCAGTATTTTCTCTCTTTGTCGCCCGCGATCTCTCTTTCCTTTTATTTTGCCAGTTGCAACCAAGCATTCCAACTTTCCTCTTCTCATGATGTGCCCGAAAAATGTTGATTGCTCCTTTCTGATGTTTTTTAAGAGCTCCCTTTTTGTGTTGGCCTCTTTGTGTTGGTTATATAGATCACCAACTGTTAATAACGTCATCTGGTTATGTAGATCACCAACTGTTAATAACGTCATCTGGTTATATAGATCACCAACTGTTAATAACGTCATCTGGTTATATAGATCACCAACTGTTAATAACGTCATCTGGTTATATAGATCACCAACAATTAATAACGTCATCTGGTTATATAGATCACCAACTGTTAATAACGTCATCTGGTTATATAGATCACCAACTTTTAATAACGTCATATTGTTATATAGATCACCAACTGTTAATACCGTCATCTGGTTATATAGATCACCAACTTTTAATAACGTCATATTGTTATATAAATCACCAACTGTTAATAACGTCATCTGGTTATATAGATCACCAACTGTTAATACCGTCATCTGGTTATATAGATCACCAACTTTTAATAACGTCATCTGGTTATATAGATCACCAACTTTTAATAACGTCATATTGTTATATAGATCACCAACTGTTAATACCGTCATCTGGTTATATAGATCACCAACTTTTAATAACGTCATATTGTTATATAGATCACCAACTGTTAATACCGTCATCTGGTTATATAGATCACCAACTTTTAATAACGTCATATTGTTATATAAATCACCAACTGTTAATAACGTCATCTGGTTATATAGATCACCAACTGTTAATACCGTCATCTGGTTATATAGATCACCAACTTTTAATAACGTCATCTGGTTATATAGATCACCAACTTTTAATAACGTCATATTGTTATATAGATCACCAACTGTTAATACCGTCATCTGGTTATATAGATCACCAACTTTTAATAACGTCATATTGTTATATAGATCACCAACTTTTGATAACGTCATATTGTTATATAGATCACCAACTGTTAATACCGTCATCTGGTTATATAGATCACCAACTTTTAATAACGTCATATTGTTATATAGATCACCAACATTTAATAACGTCATCTGGTTATATAGATCACCAACTGTTAATAACGTCATCTGGTTATATAGATCACCAACAATTAATAACGTCATCTGGTTATATAGATCACCAACTGTTAATAACGTCATCTGGTTATATAGATCACCAACTTTTAATAACGTCATATTGTTATATAGATCACCAACTTTTAATAACGTCATCTGGTTATATAGATCACCAACTGTTAATAACGTCATATTGTGATTTAAAAATCCTTGACCTTTAGTCATATCACCTTGTCACATAGACCAGCAACTATTAGTTACATATTCATGTCGTGTAGGCTTAATCATTAATTTATTTCATTTGTCGTGTTTGCATTTATCATTGTTGTGCACTTTTTGTACTCCTTTTGTTAAAAAAATTCTCAATATATTGTATTAAAAAAAATAATTACATTGCTAATTAACATTGACATAATTAAAACCCTGCATGTCTTTCAGTACTTTGCTTTATATTTATAGCTAGACAGACAATTCTAGAAGAAACGTGATTAAAGAAAAGATGTAAGTGGAACTCTATAACTAAGAGGCGGGTTACCTTCACTATCAGAGATTCAGTTGAATAAAAGAAAAAAAGAAGAAAGAAAAGAAAGAAAGAAGAAAATAAAGAAAGAAAGAAAAAGAAGAAAGAAAGAAAGAAAGAAAGAAAGAAAGAAAGAAAGAAAGAAAGAAAGAAAGAAAGAAAGAAAGAAAGAAAGAAAGAAAGAAAGAAAGAAAGAAAGAAAGAAAGAAAAGAGTATGGCAGGAAGGGAGAAAGAACACCTCACCTCCCGTGGAGTATAGGGAATATAATAGGTGTGCTGATATTTGTTTACGATTGACACATTTGTGTGTAATGATATCAGTATTACGTCAGTATCATCTTACTTTCCTCGAAAAATCAGGTAGCCATTTTGGCGTGAAACTGTGTGACGTTACAGGCCATCGGCAGGGATCGTTGTTAACTTCTGTACCGAGGTTCCTGGTTGATACTGAGCGACACGGTGATATTATTTGAGCAATATTGATAGATATAAGGACAGAGATAGATATAAGGTGTAATAAAGCATGCCAAGTTATAGGCCAAGTATCGACACTATTGAAAAACAAAGCAATAACTACGGAAGCAAAAAGGGCAATATACAAATCAATTTTTGTACCAACTTTGTGCTATCAGTGCCAGAATTGGACGCTGGACTCTAGAACAATAAGAAAGATAACGTCCTCCGAAATGAAATGTGCCTTGACTTGACTTAATCCCCTTGTTAGCCGTGAGCTATGAACTCTTTACAGCTTAATGCCTCTCGCATGAAGGCGCGGGTCCTTCTCAGTTGTACAGCTGCAGAGTACAGTGTGCTATTGATGGATGGAAGTAGTGGGAGTAACATGCTCCGTCGGTTTTGTAAATGGGGACAGTGTAGTAGCAGGTGATCTACTGTCTCAGATTGTTGACGGCAGTGTCTGCAGATTGGATCATGAAATGTGTCAGAAGAATGACAGGAAACAGCTTAAGGTACAGAGTAAGAAACACTGACCTATAGAAGAAACTCGAAATTGAACCAGCCATCGAATACATAAAGAAACAACAGATAAATTGGTTCGGCCACATAACAGGACAAAAAGAAATAACAATGACTCAAAGAACCATAAACAAACGCTACGAAAACACCAGATTAAGAGGAAGACCGAGAAAGAGATAGATAAAGGGAATACTAGAGTCACTAGGAGGGATAACACAAGAAGAGGCCAACAGAAGAGCAAAGAATCGCAGATTGTATCTCCCCTCGACGCCAACAGCAATGGAAGAAAGATAGAAGAGAAGAAGAAGAAGAAAAAAAGAAGAAGGCAAAGAAGAATTGTTAGTGATTGTGGTTGAGAGGAAAGATGTCGAGCACTGGACAAGAAGGTCCTCGGTTCGAATCACAGACGGTAGAATTTTTCTTTTCGAAACCGTGGTTTCCTCGTGGCTTGACCCTCCCCTGCTCTGTGTAATGAGATCAATGTCTAGCCATCTCCGAAAACGGCGAAAAGCAGAATGTCTCTTGTGCACTCCCGCACGATAAAAAACATTTGACAGTTAAAAGTCGAAAAGAGCAGGTCATAAATGGTCGCAGTAAGTAAGTAATTAAAGAGTCCCGTCCCACCAAGTGGCGTATAGGGAATATGGTGTTAGTGACCATACATTTTACAGACCTTCAGCGCATGAATTTTGGGGTAATGTTGTCCCGCCCGTGCCGCTTTACTTTCCCATGAAAGAAAATCCGGTACCCATTAAAGGCTGAGTGAACCCGGAAGCAGTTGGTAGGGATCGAACCCTACCTCTTGTCCTTTGTAGTCCAGTTCACTAACCACTCTGCTAGCGCGGCTCCAAAAAGTCGAAAAGAGCAGGTCATAAATGGTTGCAGTCCATGCAAATATTAAGTAAATCTGAAGACGGGTGGGTTGAACTTAAAGGAAGAAATATCGCGGCTTCGAAGCTGAGGACAAACAAACACAGCGCATCCAACCTCAGTTAACGGACGAGCGCTTCTTCTTCTTCTTTTCTCTTTCACTGATACCTAAAAGGTGTCGTGGTTTATATCATTTGTTGTTCTTGTGCTCGAATTGTCTGAATTAGTGATTTTCCTTTGTTGTTACATGTCTCTTTCACTGCATCTATCCATCTTCTTCTGGATCTTCCTCTTGGTCTTTTTCCATGCATTCTCGAGAAGAACGCCCTTGATGGTGTTTATAAGGATTGATTCTGACCAGGTGGCCAAACCACCATTCATGTTTGACTTTCATAGCACAAAGTTGGTATGAAGATGCTATTTATCATTTGTTGTTTAACTGCCATAGAAATGTTTGGATGTCTTAGCAATGGTGAAAGCTGGTATGTGACAGCATTTGCTTTTTGTATTCTCATGTCAATTTCTCTGTCTAGTTTTCCATCTTCTACGGACGAGCGCTAAGAAGAGGAAATAGCATCAGTAATCTTGATAATGATTAGAAAGGCAGACAAACTCAGGTATACATCGTCACTTCAATATGGGAACAAAGGTTTATGAAAGTATACTTTGAAGATTGGAGGAACTTGGAATCAAGAATAGCTAACCAGCGAGTTATGGGAATTGTTATAATGAACATTCATTTCTATCAATGGAACCAGTTTCGTTGCAGTCAGTAATTTCCCATATCCGCTCCACCACTTGTCACAACATGTTCCAAAATGCGTCGGTAAATTCTATTGACACGGTCGTTCTGTGCACGTCCTACTAGACTGAACAGACGACAATTCCAAACAACTCTCGACGTGCAGAACAAATAACATTGATTATTTCCTTTCCTCCTCTCACTGTGGGTGCCCAGCTTGAACACTCGTTGTCATCTACTGAATGTGGTCGTGAAGTGCGATCCAGGCTACACTCAATCATTACACCACAGCACCAAACCCAAGCTGGCCAAGACCTCACTTTACCTCCCATTTTGTCTCTCTGGTAACAATCTGTATCAAAGCAGACTGAATAACGAGTGAGGATTTCCGTAGGTTCAGAAGTGCTGAGGTCTGTTGATATAGAAGACCTAGTGTTGTAGTACCTCTAGATGGCCTCTACTGATATAGAAGACCTAGTGTTGTAGTACCTCTAGATTGCGTAGAAGACCTAGTATTGCAGTACATCTAGGTGGCCTCTGCTGATATAGAAGACCTAGTGTTGCAGTACCTATAGGTGGCTTCTACTGATATAGAAGACCTAGTGTTGCAGTACCTATGGGTGGCTTCTACTGATATAGAAGACCTAGTGTTGCAGTACCTATAGGTGGCTTCTACTAATATAGAAGACCTAGTGTTGCAGTACCTCTAGATTGCCTTTACTGATGTAGAAGACCTAGTGTTGCAGTACCTATAGGTGGCTTCTACTGATATAGAAGACCTAGTGTTGCAGTACCTATAGGTGGCTTCTACTGATATAGAAGACCTAGTGTTCCATAGGTGGCTTCTACTGACCTCTGTGGTGGACAAGGTCCAGATTTCTCCGGGAAATCAACCTACGTCTAAAACCGAATGGCTCACGCCCTTCACGTGGTATTTGATCAACATCAACAGCTAAAGCTAGTTATCTTTGATGATGACCGCCTGTTGCGGTGTGATTGATTGAACTGATAGAATTGTCTCTATTCTTGACGATATGTGAATAGCTTCACATGAACTTTATGGTGCACCCCTTGAGTTAGCTCGGTGGCTGCATTTTATCATCGTTCGTCATTAAAAGGATATTTCAATGGAGAAAATGCGTCGTGTTGTCTTTTACTACAAGGTGCGATGGTTTGCGCCTTTCAGCGCCAACAAACTCGGCTACATGAAGCATGGTATCGGATTGCATTCTCTCTTTAAACTCTACTCACTTTGCAGATTCGTTAGTCTGTTTCCAGAGGCGCAGCGGTAGGGTGGAACAGAATCAGGATCAGTTAGTAACCACTGATTCGGAGGCAAGAAGTCAGCTACGAGTTGCTGGCCACTTTCCTTCCGGGTGCTGATATTCGTTTGCCCCCCCCCCCCCCTCTTTTATAATACAATGCTTGCTGTTTTCTTCTTTCCTCCAGCTACGAACCGACAATACAGTCTATGGTCTACATTCTTGTTTTATAAGGCTACAACAAAGGTCAACAACTTTGTAGTTCGTGGTCATCTTTGACTAGGACCTTCAAGTCTAGCATATTGTACTCATGTCCGAATGGCATTACACACATACAGGCACATACAGGCACATACAGGCACACAGGCACATACATGCACATACAGGCACACAGGCACATACAGGCACACAGGCACATACAGGCACATACAGGCACACAGGCACACACAGGAACATACAGGCACATACAGGCACACACAGGAACATACAGGCACACACAGGAACATACAGGCACACACAGGAACATACAGGCACACACAGGAACATACAGGCACACACAGGAACATACAGGCACACACAGGAACATACAGGCACACACAGGAACATACAGGCACACACAGGAACATACAGGCACACACAGGAACATACAGGCACACACAGGAACATACAGGCACACACAGGAACAGGAACATACAGGCACTCACATCACAAATCAATCTCAATCCTAAAGGTAAAGTACGAGACTTGAATCGGCGTCTTAGCACGCGAGTTTTCACTCATATGTGCTCGTCCGCCTATCCAGAAGTGTTCGGAGACTTCTGGATAGTGTCGCTTCGAGCATCAAAACTCCCCTTCCCAGAGTACTACCTCGTACCCAATTCTGCCAGCGGTTGGGTCGACCGCGGGGGTATTTTTTTTTTCGAACTTCGAGTATAACTCACATTGCTTCCAGCGGGAATCGAACACGGGTTGTCCGAACATCAGTAGCATATGTTGTTGGTTTTCCCAACTAGGCTACTGAGGCCCCCTCAATCTCTGTCCTATCTGCAGCAAAGACAAAAATTAGCAAATAGTGGATTGCACCTCCATACAATAAGCCAGGTATGGGCAATATATTCGATGAGAAATTGTATGCACCCTATAGTTTTACCTACGTATCTAGGAAAGAAGAGAACAAATACCGATCGACCTAGCGATTTTTCTTCTTTTAACCCTGTCTCGCCAAGTGGCGTATAGGGAAATATGGTGTTAGTGACCCTATATTTTATAGACCTTCAGCACATGATTTTTGGGGTAATGTGGTCAGTATTACGCCCGTGCTGCTTTACTTTCCCAGAAAAAAATCCGGTACCCATTTAAGGCTGGGTGAACCCGGAAGCCGTCGGTTGGGATCGAACCCTACCCCTTGTCCGTGGTAGTCCAGTTCACTAACCACTGAGCTATCGCGGCTCCCCGACCTAGCGATTATGAACAGAAAATCTAATGGATTAATTAGATACACTAAGAAAAGCTGACATCAGCAGAGCAAGACAGGTACTAAAACGGGACCTAGAGGGAATTAGAAAACTTGAAAGAGATAGAAATTCATAGAGAAGAGAAATAATGGAAACTTTCACGGATATTGACTGGAAGGAATTTGAGAAAGGCCCAAAAATAAGGATGGATGAAAAGAGCTTTTTTGCAAGGTTCCAAAATAGGGTACGTAGGGCTTTGATTGATTGATTGATTGATTGATTGATTGATTGATTGATTGATCGATCGATCCTGATAGTTTAAACTATTACGCAATGATAGTATATACAGGCAGAACATTTCACGAGCTTTCAATATTATCATGTGACCGACAACTAGGAACCATGACTGGGAACTACGACCGAGGTCGGCCGACCCAACTTCCGCCTTTAGAGTGTCACATGACCGAAGCACCTCCTAGACGGCGAGAAGCATTTCTCACGTTCAAATTGCATCCTGTTGCAGAGCCCTATATCAAGAGCTTCCCGTCACACTCAAGCAGTGGAGAGGCTTATAAAGTGACAGTGACTGAGGATATAAAGCACAACCCCATGCAGGTTTCATTTTAGCGGGTCACACTGACTTGATATGAAGATGTAATGTAAGAATATGTGGTTACATGAAGCCTCGTATCACCAATGGATATAAGGCCAGTCGTATTTTCTTGAGACATTAACAGCATTCTGGGAAGGTAAAATCGGAACGGACGGGGATTATTTTAATTATTTAATCATGAAAAAATAAGACAATTTTAATAAGTCTAATTACATAAACAAATTGAGCATGTTACTATTTTTCGCTGACAAAACTCATTTTAGGTAGACGTACAGATGGATTATACTCGACCACGATCGCAACTTCAATATTTTTCCGATTGGGGTAATCCAACGAATCAAATTTCGGTTCTTCAGTGCCTTATCATACAACATTTACAATGACACATTTTTATACAATCCATGACTATGCAAATGACATAGTATCATGATATATATGATAATATGCTTTGACTTATAGTTGACTAATATTAAAGATAGAGAGATGCCATGCATCGACCTATCTACAGTTAGGAAGAGAATATGTACATAAGTCGGACCATATGTTGGGAGGAGACAACAAGAGAATTTCAGAACAGGCTCTTATATGGGAAACATCAGGATACAGAAAAAAGAGGAAGATTGAAGGAGACACTAAAAAGAACACTTATAAGAGAAGCAAAGTTGGCAGGCATAAACTCATTAGATAAGATCGAATATCTCAACCAGAATAGAGATAGATGGCGAAAAACACTACGAGCCTTATGCAACGTCTAATGACGCTCGAAGGATTATCATCAATATTAAAGTATATATGTGTATATTCTATTGAGACACGACTGACGTTTGTATTAAAACTACGGGATGGCGGGAACTAGGAAAACAACGGTGCTGTCCCGTTCGAAACTGTACTTATGATTGACCTACATGATCACCTAGCTTGTTTCCTGTGGGAACTCGGTTCCTGTGACGCCTACATGATCACCTAGCTTGTTTCGTGTGGGAACTCGGTTCCTGTGACGGCTACATGATCACCTAGCTTGTTTCCTGTGGGAACTCGGTTCCTGTGACGGCTACATGATCACCTAGCTTGTTTCCTGTGGGAACTCGGTTCCTGTGACGGCTACATGATCACCTAGCTTGTTTCCTGTGGGAACTCGGTTCCTGTGACGGCTGTACCGATGTTTTTTCTCTGATGGTCAACCTGACTTATGCATACAAGCAAGACGCTATATAGGGAACACAACAGCTGACCCAGAAAGGAAGTTGTAAGAAAGTCAGATGTATTGGGTCAAAAGCTCAAATATCGCAGCTTCACTTACAGTACATTGTAGCACAAGGCAAGAGGCATTTCATTTTTGAATTATTGTGAATTATTGAGTTATGACAATACCAGCCTTTGGCAGTCAGAAGCAGGCTGTTGTTGATCTTAGACAATAACAGGTTGACATATTTTTTTTGCCTAGCAGTTTCGCTCTTCCACTTTGCTTCCTCATTTGCCGTTCAAAATCGCTGCAGAGATAGTGCCGTCTTTTTTTTTATTGTTAGTCTCTTGTGCTGTAACGTTTTCGAATTATAGTGTACATCATCTGTCCATCATTATCGCGAGCATCCGCTCGGTCGTTGTTTTTGTGACATTTGTTGACAGCTATGTGGATTGTGATTGGTTGGTTCTGTTTTTTTGTGTGTGGCTAAAAAACTTGCATGTTATATTATGTTAAATTAGGATCACCATCACAGCACTTCGGGCACATCCATAGGTGCTCTGTTCTTCTCCTCAAAATGTTCATCAGCACACAGCCACTAATTGTGCCAGTTCGGGAACATAAAACATTTTTATGTTTTTTATTTCACATATTTTAACGCAGGGGAGATCTTTTGTGCTTTTCTTAGTTCCCAGCTTCTATATTTTTATCTTTCAATGTTGCTCTTTTCATGCGTTTGACACACTTCATTTCGTTAGTTTTTTTAAATATTTATTTTAATGATTCTTCTAGAATCTAGCGTCCCCGTTTGACACTGGTAGGTGTTGGAATGCTGATTGTGATGAAGAAGGACGCTCTGTTAACTTCTATTGTGATTTCTATGACGTTGGTCAAACAATTATACATTTGGTAAAAGCGCGTTTTACTTCAACGAGTCTACTTCTGCTACTTGTTGGTTATACTATTTCACCAGACAGCCTGGGCTTTTGAATTCATCTACTTGCTTTAATATAAAAGAGGTGAGATGCAGAATGGCTCAGGCAAAAGCAGCTTTCCAAAAAATGAGGATGTACTATGCAATCCATTTTTGACAATAGAAACAAGAAAGAGAGTTCTTAAATGTTATGTACAGCCAGCCTTAACATATGGATATGAATCATGGACAATAGGATAACAGACAAGAAAATCACTGGAGTCTGTAGAAATGTGGTTTTACAGAAGAATGTTGAGAATACCATAGACAGCTGAGAAGAGTAATGAAAACGTTCTGAAAGAGGCCAAAGCAAAAAGAGCGCTAATTACCAATATTAGGAAGATACAATCATCATTTTTGGTCATGTAATGAGAAGAGAACAATTGGAATATATTGTAACAACTGGAAAAATTGAGGGACGAAGAGATAGAGAGAATCAAAGAGAAAAAATAACAGACAGCTGAAGAGAATGGCTTGGCAGAAGGTCAACAACATAAATTATATATAGCTGCCGAGATCGAAAGTTGTGGAGAGACATGATCACCTACGCCAGCAAGCCCGGTACTTGATGATGATGACTTGCTTTATTGTTTATCATCTATCTTGATGCATATTTTGTACATTGACTAGGTATAATAGCTACTTCAAACTCAGTATTGCCAATGTTTAGGCCAAATGGATTCTCTCATGGTTGATTCTGTCAGTTTGTCAATAGTGTGTCCAGAAAATAATACGAACAAGACAAATGTGTGTCTTAAGGGCTCTCCTCTTTTGTCTTACATCTTTTGTCTCTTAACTTTTATTTCATTCATTTTCGAATGTTGTATTTTGTTTAATAAGTGTTCTCCGTTTATTGCGATCGTGTGCCAAATTTGCCCAGTATTTTTTATACACGAAGAAATAGCTCAGGGTTGGCTTCCAGATATCTTTGTATATCAGTTCTGGTCTATCACAGGCAGCTTCCCTTTTTAGGTTACAGCTGCAACTTTTGTTTGGAGATATGGTATCGTTTGGAGACATGGTATCGTTTGGAGACATGGTATCGTTTGGTATCGTTTGGAGATATGAGACATGGTATCGTTTGGAGACATTATCGTTTGGAGATATCGTTCGTTTGGAGACATGGTATCGTTTGGAGATATGGTATCGTTCGTTTGGAGATATGGTATCGTTTGGAGATATGGTATCGTTTGGAGACATGGTATCGTTTGGAGAGATGGTATCTGTTCACTTCTCTACTCATGAACCAGCTACGTCTGAAGCTGCGGTAGCTCACAAGAACAAGAAATTGGTTTAGGTTCGGTTCGACTACTTCTAAGTTTAAATCTCTAAATGGCTACCTGATTTTCTTGGAAAATAAGACTACCACGAGAAAAAGCAATCGCGTTTTTGAATTAGTCATCAAATGTGCAGTTTGTCGTTGAAATATGACACTAATATTATATAAAACATACTCTGTACTCCTCTAAACTTTCTCCCTCTCTTCCCCCCAACCATTTAGTCTTCTCGTCTTGAGTATTGATATCATCGCAGAAAGCTTACAACATTGCATAGCGTCTGAGTTTGTTAGTTTTTCCCGCCAGTTGATGTCAATCATTTTTTTCCTAAGAAAACGGCTCGCCAGGCTTCTAAATCGGCTTACGTGACCTGAATAGGTTGTCAAAGTCTCAGGTCCATGCGGAAGTGTGTTAAGCACACATCTTGATTAATTATTGCCTTCCTGGTTTTGCTTCATGTTTTTTTGTGTTAGTTTACTAAATGCTATAACATTTCACCGACTTGTGCATTAAGTTCCACTTTAATAAGAAAGTGACAGGGATCTTTGGCGTTCACCAGACGATCTTATAGCAACAAGATTCAATATCTGCCGCCTTTGCTCGAACATTATCAAAGTACCGGATTGGCTTCTCTCTTCTATTTAAACTCACTTGACCTTATGACCTCAATGGTTAGTCTTTTTTTCAGTTACCATGGGAAGTTAACAAAGAAACTTTATCAGTTTTGGTTCGCCTATCCTGAAACATAGAGTCTAGTGGAATTGAGGTTAGTGCACTTTTCTGCAGACCTGAATGATTGGGACTCAAATGCCAATTGGGACAAAACAAAATTGATTGACCTAAAAGGCTCTCAGGGTCCACCCAGCCTCTTCAAATGGGTACCAGATATATTCTCCTAGGAGGAAATGCAGCAGGGACGGGAACTGGCCACCCTACCTCTTGAAGCTCAGGCTTGGTACGATGACATCACTAACACTTCATTACGCAACGTCAGTTGCTATGGTACTCACCTTTTTTTTATCTTGAATGAAAATGGCAGCTATGAGTCGCTGATCACTTTAGCCCATGAATTGATCGGAATCTTGGTTCATCACTATCAAGGCACTTTTGTATATAAACCAAATTTTAACCAAATAATATAGCAATAATAATAATAATAGTTGTATTAAGCGGAAAGGAAGAAGATTATTAAAAAACTACATTGAAGCATGCCCAGGCTTGTATATAATTTAATATTTTTTCTTCCCCATTATTATGCTAAACGTCCATTATAAACGTCTAAATCATTGACTTTTTCAGAAATGACTTATGCAATACCACCTTTTCTTGAGAAATCTTATATGGGAAACATAATCGCGACCAACGTGTGATTCATTGTAGGGTTCATTGCTAACGCCAGCATGTTCGTGTACAAACATTCCTACTTTTTTACACCGTCTGGCATATTTAACAATGACTCTACTTCCCTTGGATACGTCATGATCTGCTTGCAGAGGCGGGTGTTCAGAGGAGTCAACGGAGGTCACGACTTCTCTTACATTTTTTTTTCAGAATACACAACACAACCACATTCCAGCTCAATGAGTTGAAGTCAGTGCTCAACCAGCCGCGTATTCCTTAGTAAAGCCGTGATATAGTTCAAATAACTTCAGCCGTTACTAGTAGACTTCAATGGTTGTAACTTGAAACTTTTATAAGGTAGGCCATGTCAACAATTACTTCCCCGTTTCCGTGACAACAAAGCAACGACAAATAAGATGACTTTCTATCTCTTTATTGAAACATATAGAAGAAATGCCGATGGGTATAAACAATTTATGAAGTCCCTCCTGTGAGAATCCCTGCACTGTGTTTTATATATATATATATTTAAAACCTGAACAAAACTGTGAAAATAAAAATTAAAATTATAATGAATATATAAATATATAATAATAATATATAAATATAAAATAATTTGTTACATTTTAATTAGCAGCAAATACTGTTTTATTCATTATTTATTTTGCAAATGACTAATATATTATGAATTAATTATAATTATGTTAATTTAGGGCAATAATTGAAGGAACTATATTACATAGCATAAATTGCAGCAATGTTTGTGTCACAAATTTTTAGGTTAACGGGCAAGCTAAAGGTTTGGTCTCATGTCAGGCCTGCTCAAGTTTCGAACTCACCGTCCGCTGCTGTCTGCTTGTAACAGTTTGACAGCTGAGATATGTATCACGTGAACTTGTGTTATTGAATTCTAACAATAGTGACTGAACTATATTCCGCAGATAGAAGAAACACGCCGGTTAGATCTTAAATAGACGTGTTGTTCTATTTATACGACATTACAAGGACATTCACGGTATCAGGACGGTGGGCTAAATGACCTCTTGAACGCTTCACTGAACATTTCCAGTGTGTGAACTATGACCCGCTTTTAGGAACAGTGGCGTCCAGGCACACACGGTCGGTTCCCCCTTTAATGCCTGCAGTTTGTTGCTAATTTCTGACTGCTGGGAATGTCTTCGGAAACTCAGTGAGTAGTGTTGTGTTAGTTCATGTTTTTACCATCTACTTAACTGTTTTCATGTGTCATCAACTGTTTAGCTATGTGGATGGTTATATTATATTTTTTTCTGTACGCAGATGAAGTCTTGAGTCCTTACTTTCCTAGTAATTTTGTTTACTTTCCTATGTTTATGCCTATGGTTTACGTATTTATATGGCTATGGAAAGCCCCGGCATCACTGCAAACGAATTAAAATCCATAATTACTCAACCGCCCGTGCCAGTGGAATCATCCGAATTACTATCTCGACTCCCAAACAAAGGAAGGTAGCTGTAGTCCCCATCATAGCAGTCTTAGCACACGTCAAAAGACATAAGGCGAAACCGCACAGAAAGTGAACACAGCCATATATTCTCCGTCATACGATATCAGCATTCATCGTAATCAATCGGAATATCGAAATACGATCAAAACGGATGAAACGCACGGCTCACGGTGTGCACAGAGCACGTAACTCAGTAGCTCCTGCAACAAGCCGGCCGTATTTATATGTTTCTTTGTTTGTAATGCATATGTATCTATTTTCACATTGTTGTATATTAATGTTAACATTTATATGATTTGTTCCTTAATATCCATACTCTTATTAATTGTTCAATGCTCATTGCTCTATAATTTAAAAAATATATAAAATATTAATGTTTACATAATTTGATGAGCTTCAGTAGTTGAGTTGTTAGCGCGGTCACTCTCATCCAGAATGATCCTGGTTCAATTGCCGGATATGACAATCTTTAATTTCAGATCGACAAGGCCTTTAAAAATATGCACCAGAGATTTTCTGGTAAATAAAGACGGCTTGAGGGAGCCGCGATAGCTCAGGGGTTAGTGAATTGACTACAAAGGACAAGAGGTCGGATTTGATCATGATTCACGGCTTCCGGATTCACTTAGCTTTAAATGGGTACCTGATTTTTTTTTCTGTGAAAGTAAAACGGCGCGGTCGTAATACCGACCACATTATCCCAAAAATCATGTGCCGAAGGTCTGTAAAAATTATGATCACTAACATCATATTCCCTATACGCCACTTGGCGAGACGAGACTCTTTACTTGTTTACTTTTTTTAAGGACGGCATGGCGTGATACCGACCACATCGTCAAAGAAATTGTAATGCACTAATCTTGTTAGTGATGTATAGTGGAAGACAGAAAAGAGAATGAAATGAAAGGGAGAGGAGTGAAACAGAAAAAAGGGAGAGCAAATTCAAAATTAAATTATAAATAGAAAGCTTGCGGATTTAATGAGAGGGGTGTGCCTAAACGCATGCGGTTGTCCATGTTTGGTAGTATCTCACTAATTAACAATACGTAGTGTATATGTTCTACAGCCGGGGTTCGTACCCTGGCGAGGACACCTGGGTTTTACTAATTCCCTAAAAATTAGTAGGAGCCGCGATAGCTCAGTGGTTAGTGAACTGGACTACTACGGACAAGGGGTGGGGTTCGATTCCAACCGACGGCTCCGGGTTCACCCAGCCTTAAATGGGTACCGGATTTTTTCTGGGAAAGTAAAAGCAGCACGGGCGTAATACCGACCACATTACCCCAAAAATCAGGTGCTGAAGGTCTGTAAAATATAGGGTCACTAACACCATATTTCCCTATACGCCACTTGGCGTGACGGGGGGTACTTTACTTTTTTTTTTTAGTGTATATGTTCTAAATGTCTTACTTAATCAATTTCATGCTTTCGTATTACTTTTTGTTTATATCTTTCTTTTATCTTAGGGAATGTCGAGTATAGTAATGTTGAAATTAAGCACAAGGACCGGTCAGAATAGCTTCACCGATTCTGACCTTCGGGCCTTGGGTTTAAATGAACTCTGAGCCCGTTTGTGCTTATATTGTCTGTTATTTACATATTTATATTATTGCTTTTTCATCTACGAACACTTATTGTTGACATTGTCTGTAAGGAAAAATTAAAAAATAGAAAAAATGGTATGTTAGAAGCTTTACGTGATAAGTAGACGACACAGATTAAACGACGTTTTGGCCCAATAGGCCTTCAGCAGGAACAAACACACAAAAAACACACACACACGGATATGTAAGTAAAACTAATCCTTCATAGCTAGCCAGTAACGAAACATCCAAAACAAAAATAATCGAAATATGTTAAAGAAAATAAAAATGTCTTCCCTGTGTGTCAGACCGAGGTCAAAATGAAAAGGAAATGGTAACCTGAGTGTGGCTGTCGTGAATGTGCTGAAATGTGCGCAAATGCACACAGAACCAGAGGAGTTCACACCGGGTCAGTGTGCAAACACAAAGGAGAAAGAATAGAACAGTAGACTAACAGGTGCTCAAAAGGCGGTAAGAGTGAGATGTCTGAGAGTGGGGTACAATAAAAACAAATGAAGGGTAAGGAGCACAGAAAAAAAGGTATAGAGGAGAACACTGAAGTGTCTCATTGGGGACTAGAGGAGGAGAACTATAAATAGCATGGCATAGTAGATAGACCAAAGAGCCCACATATGTGCAGTAGAGAAGGCTATGCAAAAGGGAAGGAGTAACCAAAAGGAAACTATGTGTATGAGTGTGATACATTCATGCCTCGTGGGGTCAGCGAACCATACTGGACTATGAGGCGATTTTCCAAAGTATGGCGGCTGCGGTCGCCAGAGTGACAAAGGACAATCCCAGTGACACGGATAAAATATTTCTATTATTTTTGTTTTGGATGTTTCGTTACTGGCTAGCTATGTAGGATTAGTTTTACTTACATATCCGTGTGTTTTTTTTTGTTTGTTCCTGCCGAAGGCCTATTGGGCCGAAACGTCGTTTAATCTGTGTCGTCTACTTATTACGTAAAGCTTTTAACATACCATTTTTTCTATTTTTTAATTTTTCCTCACATTCAGCTTTACTGCAGCTTCGCATTTTTATGCATCCATTTGCATTTCTTTGCACTGACATTGTCTGTAGAAGGAGCTATGTGAAGGTTTCATCTGACAGCTGATTGTCCTTGAACTTCTATTCGGATCATCGTCACATTACTGGAACACTGAGGACAATTGTTGTTCATAGATTATTTCTGCTCCCCCTCCCCCCTCTTTTTTATTGCGTTCACGGACTCTTTCTACTCTTCATCGTCTGCCTTTAGTGGGACGTTAAGAGGGCGTCGGTGAATTCATCTCTTCAGCTACAAATTCAACTCTCTAGAGATGAACCCAACTCTCCATCTACTAATTCAATTCTCTAGAGATGAACTCTACTCTCCATCTACTAATTCAACTCTCTAGAGATGAACCCAACTCTCCATCTACTAATTCAATTCTCTAGAGATGAACCCAACTCTTCATCTATTAATTTCAACTCTCTAGAGATGAACCCAACTCTTCATCTACTAATTCAATTCTCTAGAGATGAACTCTACTCTCCATCTACTAATTCAACTCTCTAGAGATGAACCCAACTCTTCATCTATTAATTTCAACTCTCTAGAGATGAACCCAACTCTTCATCTACTAATTCAACTCTCTAGAGATGAACTCACCTCTCCATCTACTTACTAATTCAACTCTCTAGAGATAAACCGAACTCTCCATCTACTAATTCAACTCTCTAGAGATGAACCCAACTTTTCATCTACTAATTTAACTCTCTAGAGATGAACCCAACTCTCCATCTACTAATTCAACTCTCTAGAGATGAACCCAACTCTTCATCTACTAATTCAACTCTCTGGAGATGAACCCAATTCTCCAGCTACTTATTCATCTCTCCAGATATTCATTCAACTCTACAGCTACTATTTCAACACACGAACTATTCATTCAGTTCAACATAACTCCTTCCAACCACCCTTTCGACGCACTCTATCGAGATAAATCTTCAGCTCCTTCCAGCTTTATTCAACATTCGTTATGACCCAGCTATATATTCAACATTAGTTATGACCCAGTTATATATTCAACATTCGTTATGACCCAGCTATATATTCAACATTCGTTATGACCCAGTTATATATTCAACATTAGTTATGACCCAGTTATATATTCAACATTAGTTATGACCCAGTTATATATTCAACATTCGTTATGACCCAGTTATATATTCAACATTCGTTATGACCCAGCTATATATTCAACATTCGTTATGACCCAGCTATATATTCAACATTCGTTATGACCCAGCTATATATTCAACATTCGTTATGACCCAGTTATATATTCAACATTAGTTATGACCCAGCTATATATTCAACATTAGTTATGACCCAGTTATATATTCAACATTCGTTATGACCCAGTTATATATTCAACATTCGTTATGACCCAGTTATATATTCAACATTCGTTATGAGCTATATATTCAACATTCGTTATGACCCAGCTATATATTCAACATTCGTTATGACCCAGTTATATATTCAACATTCGTTATGACCCAGCTATATATTCAACATTCGTTATGACGCAGTTATATATTCAACATTCGTTATGACCCAGTTATATATTCAACATTCGTTATGACCCAGTTATATATTCAACATTCGTTATGGCCCAGTTATATATTCAACATTCGTTATGACCCAGTTATATATTCAACATTCGTTATGACCCAGTTATATATTCAACATTCGTTATGACCCAGTTATATATTCAACATTCGTTATGGCCCAGCTATATATTCAACATTCGTTATGACCCAGTTATATATTCAACATTCGTTATGACCCAGCTATATATTCAACATTCGTTATGACCCAGTTATATATTCAACATTCGTTATGACCCAGCTATATATTCAACATTCGTTATGACCCAGTTATATATTCAACATTCGTTATGACCCAGCTATATATTCAACATTCGTTATGACCCAGCTATATATTCAACATTCGTTATGACCCAGCTATATATTCAACATTCGTTATGACCCAGCTATATATTCAACATTCATTATGACCCAGTTATATATTCAACATTCGTTATGACCCAGTTATATATTCAACATTCGTTATGACCCAGCTATATATTCAACATTCGTTATGACCAGTTATATATTCAACATTCGTTATGACCTAGCTATATATTCAACATTCGTTATGACCCAGCTATATATTCAACATTCGTTATGACCCTGCTATATATTCAACATTCGTTATGACTTAACCACAGACACAACGTACCACTTCTCCAGCTGTCCGTGTCTGTCATAACTGTATTAAGCTGTCAAGTCACTTTCATAAGTGTGATCTTTATCTCCATACTTGAACATGTCAAGTTCCCGTGGGTTGAAACTATAACGCTTGACTATATCAGTATGTGTTTACTTATATCATTTATTCTTTATCTCATTTATTCTTTATCTCAAATATATTTTATACTTTCGTGACCTTGAATGTAGTAAATGATCCAGTCATAGACTTAAGACTTGAGTCTTGGTTAGAGAACCATACCTGATCAGGTTCTTACTTGATCTCAACAAAGTGAACATGGAAACAAGTAAATCAGTCTAATGCGAATCAAAAAGGGAAGGCAATACCGGTGTACATATATCCCCATCAGAATCATCATCATCAAGTACCATGCCAGCTGGCGTAGGTGATCATGTCTCTCCACTACTTTGATATCGACAGTTATTTATCAATTCTGCTGTTGACCTTCTGCCAAGACATTCTCTTAAGCTGTCTGGTATCTTTTCGCTTTGCTTCCCTCTATCTCTTTGTCCCTCAATTTTCCCAGTTGTCCCAATATGTTCCAGCTGTTTTTTCTCGTTCCATGACCAAAAAATGATGATTGTTTCTTCCTAATTTTAAAAATTAACTATCTTTTTGCTTTTGCCTCTTTCAGAACGTTTTAATTACTCTTCTTAGCTGCCCATGGTACTCTCAACATTCTTCTGTAAAACTATATTTCTACAGCCTCCAGTGGCTTTCTTGTCTGTTGTCCTATTGTCCATAATTCTCATCCATATGTTAAGACTGGTTCTACATAACATTTAAGAACTCTTTTTCTTGCTTCTATATGTCCACACATAGTGTGCTTATTATGACTGTTTTAGGGTGGGAGACGCAGAATATTGTAGCTTGAAATAAATCAGAACATTATGCAGCTATTACTCTTCATCCGTTATTTGAGAGCTCTGGACATCAGGTCCTACTACCCAGAGAGGGCGAGACATCGGATCTCTCTACCCAGAGAGAGCTAGACATCGGATCTCACAACTGATAGAGGGTTATACATTGGATCTCACTACCCAGAGAGGGCGAAACATCGGATCTCTCTACCCAGAGAGGGCGAGACATCGGATCTCTCTACCCAGAGAGAGCTAGACATCGGATCTCACTACACAGAGAAGGCTAGACATCGGATCTCACTACACAGAGAAGGCTAGACATCGGATCTCACTACCCAGAGAGGGCTAGACATCGAGTCTCACTACCCAGAGAGAGCTAGGCATCGGATCTCACTACCCAGAGAGGGCTAGACATCGAATCTCACTACACAGAGAAGGCTAGACATCGGATTTCACTACCCAGAGGGCTAGACATCGAGTCTCACTACCCAGAGAGGGCTAGACATCGAATCTCACTACACAGAGAAGGCTAGACATCGGATTTCACTACCCAGAGGGCTAGACATCGAGTCTCACTACCCAGAGAGGGCTAGACATCGAGTCTCACTACCCAGAGAGGGCTAGACATCGGATCTCACTACCCAGAGAGGGCTAGACATCGGATCTCACTACCCAGAGAGGGCTAGACATCGGATCTCACTACCCAGAGAGGGTTAGACATCGGATCTCACTACCCAGAGAGGGCTAGACATCGGATCTCACTACCCAGAGAGGGCTAGACATCGAGTCTCACCAGAGACCAGGAAACGGTAAAGCCACCAACCACCCCGAGTTGGAAGTGAAAAATCCCAACCGTCTGTGGTGACATTCGACCATTGGACCTTCCTGTCAAGAGGTCGATATATTACCTTTAGACCACCCAGTCCCCTAACGCTGTTATCTGATTTTATGACATTTTTGTTTTCTGATTTTATGACATCTTTGTTTTCTGATTTTATGACATTTTTGTTTTCTGCTTTTATGACATTTTTTGTTTTCTGCTTTTATAGCATTTTTTGTTTTCTGATTTATGACATTAAAAATTCTTTTTTATTTTATGACATTAAAAAATTTTTTTTTGATTTTATGACATTATTTCTTGAGGTGTTGAGTAAATATGTAAAATAATAGTAAAAACTCGTATCTATGCACGTTGTTTAATACAGCAAAATTTCCATCGTACGGACGGGACTTCCAAGTTCACTTTTTTTAAATTATTGCTATTTTTTATGTGTGAACCTCCGTCATGCCTAGTGGTGTATACGGAATGTGCTGTGTTAGTTCCCATATTTTTCTTTTGTTTATTATTGACACATTTTTTGGATACCAGTGACAGTGTTACGGCAGTTCCGGTTTTGTTTCCCAGAAAAATCATACACCAGTTTGGAGTAGGCGTCGGTCTGTGAGATCACGACCCAACCTCTTGTATTCAGTAGAGCAGTTCACTAACTACTGATCTATGTTACCAGGCCTCTGAAAATAGGTACCTGGTATGTTTACAGGGAAAGTAAGGCCACCTGCCGTGACATTAATCCCTTCACCCATGAATGAGTCAACGGTTATTAATATAATATGGCCTTTGGAGTTTAGGGGAGTCGCGATAGCTCAGTAGTTACTGAACTGGACTACAAAGGACAAGAGGTAGGGTTCGATCCCAACCGACGGCGTCCGGTTCACCCAGCCTTTAATGGATACGGGATTTTTTTCTGGGAAATTAAAGCGGCACGGGCGTAATACCGACCACATTACCCCAAAAATCATGTGTCGAAGGTCTGTAAAATTGATGGTCACTAACACCGTATTGCCATAAGTTTTGGAAGCAGTGATCTCTGCAATATGTGCCATTTTGGCACGCAAGGTTTCTGTTTTTTGAGATTGTGGTTCTGCCCTATGTGCCGTCTTCGGCTCGAAAGGACGATAGATAGATAGAACACCATATTCCCTATACGCCACTTGGCGTGACGGGGGTACTTTACTTTTTTACTAACTTTTTTGGAGTTTTAACATACGGTTGGAAGCAAGCAATCGTGATAAGTCAGTAGTTTGGTAAAAATATGAGTGTCTTATGCTGGATGCTGCTTTGCCGAACAGCTTCTCTTGTGGCTGAATGTGTCAATATCAGAGAGACAGATCCATCCACATAACGAACAAGATATATTTGTGGTGCCTTGTCTAATTTTTCCTGCGCCTTTTGTCTTCTGAACTTAACAGCACTGCCTCGAAGGTTGATGTGCCATTTTTTTTATTTTTGTTCTCCATATGCTACGATCTGCAGCCAGATCTTCCCAATTTCTTTCACTGATAGCGAATTCCCTCAATGAAGCCCCGCAAACATCCTTATAAATATCATGATAGATCATGATCAAATTAAAATAATAACTCGATACTTCAAACACGCCACAAGGACTGATAGGGAGCTGTGATAGCTCAGTGGTTAGTGAACTGGACTACAAAGGACAAGAGGTAGAGTAAAATATATGGTCACTAACACCATATCCCCTATACGCCACTTGGTGTGACAGGGCACTTTACTTTTTTTTTACAAGGACTGATAGAATATTCCCATAAAATATAAATTTTAAGTGAAAATAAATGTACTTTGTTCTCTTCCTGGTTTTCACCCTTAGAAAGTACCCCCGTCACGCCAAGTGACGTATAGGGAACATGGTGTTAGTGACCATACATTTTACAGACCTTCAGCACATAATTTTTGAGGTAATGTAGTCTATATTACGCCCGTGCCGCTTTACTTTCCCAGAAAAAAAAATCCGGTACCCATTAAAGGCTGGGTGAATCGGAGCCGTCTTGGGTTCGAACCCTAACCCTTGTCCTTTGTAGTCCAGTTCGCTAACCACTGAGCTATCGCGGCTCCCTGTTCACCCTTAAAGTGGAAGTGAATGTGCATTGCCATGTCGTTAATGATATCTGGGCCGTTCGATTAGAAACATCCATCTTCGGTATGGATAAACAGGCAAGTAAATCCAATGCTGCGGTAAAGCAGGTAGCAGGGAACAAGTGATGCAGTGTTACGTACGCTCCTACAAAGTATGGTTACAGCTTTACAAAGTGGGACAATATAAAATATTTGATGGTTCAGCCTACATGCGGTCTGCTTCAAAAAACAGGGACACCACAAACAGGCAACGAAATTGAGTACATTTGCTTAGCAGTATTGCCCGGACAGCGGATGTTTTAGCACTACTCTTTTCGACTTTTAACTGACATGGGTTTTCTAACCTGAAGACAAACAATAATAAATGAATATTATTAAAATTGGACACTTCCGAAGCGACAGGTAAACAAGTAAGTCTGTGGGAACAATTATATTTAACAGCACTCGGAAAATATCCACAAATAAAGAATAGAGAACACAGAGAATAATGTAATTTTAGCACACTGTCAGAGTAGTGAACTAGAGCAACTCTACAGTGATATGGAAACATCTCGAAAGCAAACAGAAAATAACTCTTGCCAGGAACACCACAATAACTATCAGCATTCTAAGGCAAAATTTCAAAGGGCTAAACTACAAACAAGCCAGGCGGAGATGCTGGAAAGAGAAAACAGAGTCATTTAATCTTGAACGTGACACAAGAAAAGTGTGGAAACTTGTAAAACAGCTTAATGATGAAGGTACAGGAAGAAACACCAAAAGTACACTTTCGTAAAAATACCACACTGCTAAAGCTGGATAAAGTACAAAACCAAGCACTTAGGGTCATCAGAGAAGCAATGAAACCAACATCAATATTGGAGATGGAGAAATTGTGGAAGATGCCAGCAGTGAGAGAACGGAGGGACACAAAGGTGCTAATCTATCTATCTATTGACCTTTCGAGCCGTAGCCGGCCCATAGGGCGTAGACCAAGATACTCCTTCTCTTATCTACATTTTTATTCTAGCAGTTTTCAATTCTTTTAAAGATATTTTATCAAATCTTGCCATTTGTTTCTGTTCTGTGCAAGCAGTTCTATCTCATTGAGGGAGCCGATTCCTGCTGCTCTTGCCTCTCTGATCAATGTTCTTCTCATTGTCTCTCTGGGTCTTCCTTTTTTTCTCTTACCTGTTGTTTCCCACATGAGGGCTTGCTTTGCTATTTGGTTATTATCTCTTCTCATCACATGTCCAACATATGACCATCGTCTTTTCTTTATTACTGAAGATATTAGTGGTTGATTGGCGATTTCTCTAATTTCCTCGTTTGTTTTGAATTCGTTCCACGCTATACCAAGTATTTTCCTTAGACATTTATTTTCGAATGCGTTCGACTTTGTTTCTGTGTCTCTTGTTGTTTCCCAGCTTTCACACGCATACGTAAGGGTTGATAGTACATTTGGTTTGAATAGCCTGAGTTTTGTGTTTGTGCTGATGAGTTTTGATTTCCACAACTTTTCAAGGAGACCTCTTGAGGACCTCGACTTTGCTGATGACACAGTTCTCATCAGCAGTCAGATAAAAACGATGCAGGATAACACAAACGAACTATCATCAATAGCCAGTAAAATTGGGCTTGAGATCAATCATGAAATGACTAAGGTCATGAAAAACTTAATTCCAACAGACGACAAAATATACATGAAAGACAACCCAGTGGAAGAGATAAATCACTTTATCTATCTTGGAAGTCACATTGATCGAGAAGGGGATACAAGTAAAGAAATTAGAATGAGAAAAGCTAAAACAGCAATGTCTTTCAGGAGGTGCTGATACAGGCAGAAAAGTGTTCATGCATGCCGGGGACATCTAATGAAGGTACGATTCCAAAATCATGCATTGGGAAGGCTTAAGAGAAGCAGTTGTATCCACCAAGCTAAGCGAATGTGTAGACAAATACCAGACATGTCAAGAGTTGTTAACCCCCTACTGCCCATACCAGAACAGACTCCTTGGACAGAAGAATGCGGATTGTCAATACAAATATGGACAAAAGTGAAAGGAATATTTGAAAAGGACGAACAGAATAGTATACAGCGTAAAACAATAACTCTTAGCTTCTTTAATGAAGAATGCCCGCAAGATATATGGGTTCGTGTGTTTACAGATGGATCAGCACAGAATGCAGTGAAGAATGAGGGAGTAGGCATACGCAGAGTACCAAAATAACACAAGGGATATGAATAGAGTAGCAACAGGGAAATATTGCCATAATTACGATACAGAAATCCAAACAATAAAGCTGGCAATAGAAAAAAAAACTGATGAACAGTAATCTTAGCCCACAGGCTGTAGTGTTTTTGACAGATACAACATCAGTACTCAAGGCACTGCAATCCAGAAAATTGCCACATCTGCAGACCTTATTGAGTGAACTTTGCAAGAACTACAGGGTTGCCCTGCAGTTGATGCTATCTCACTGTGGAATATCAGGAAATGAGGGAGCAGATCAGTTGGCAAAGGAAGGCGCGACAGGCACACAACCTGATGCACCGATTACATACCATCATAAAAAAACAGATAATCAAATCGATCAGAAGACCACTAACCCCAAATCAGGATGCCTTTCATAATATGAATAGATGTGAACAAGTTATCATTATACACCTCAGAACAGGACAAAATCGACTCCACAGTCGCATGTATACAAAATTCAGGATCGGCACCTCAGCTACATGTACACATGGACAGGTGCCCCATATATACTCCAAAAACATACTGCTAAACACATACTCCAAGACTGTACTGAATATAGTAAAAGTAAGTAAAAGTAAAGTGCCCCATCACGCCCAGTGGCGTATAGTGTTTATGGTCTTAGTGACCATAATTTGTACAGACCTTCAGCACATGATTTTTGGGGGAATGTGGTCGGTATTACGCCCCTGCCGCTTTACTTTCCCAGAAAAGAATCCGGTACCCATTAAGGGTGGGTGAACCTGGAAGCCGTCGGTCAGGATCGAACCCGATCTCTTGTCCTTTGTAGTCCAGTTCACTAACCACTGAGCTATCGCGGCTCCCTTACTGAATATAATAGTCTGAGGAAAATCCATTGGCCCATTGATACAACAGGGAGCCACGATAGCTCAGTGGTTAGTGAACTGGACTACAAAGGACAAGGGGTAGGGTTCGATCCCAACCGACGGGTCCGGGTTCACCCAGCCTTAATTGGGTACGGGATTTTTTCTGGGAAAGTAAAGCAGCACGGGCGTAATACCGACCACATTACCCCAAAATCATGTGCTGAAGGTCTGTAAAATATAGGGTCACTAACACCATATTTCCCTATACGCCACTTGGCGTGACGGGGGTACTTTACTTTTTTTTTTACATAGATACAACACAACAGACAAAACTGTATGGGCCACTGCAAGAATTACAAAAGACAGTAAAATTTATACAGGAAACGACATTGCAGATAAAGGTAATACTTCAAGCGAACGAAAGATTGATAGATAGATAGCACACTGCCAGCTAAAAGTGCTGTAAACATATTATTGTCTCTCTCAAGATGATTTGATCTTTAACTAGCACGAGGGTTAAAGAGACCTCCTGTATCTGGCCGTCGTCCGAGAAGACTAGACATCGAATCTCACTATTCAGAGAAGACTAAACATCAGATTTCACTATTCAGAGAAGATTAAACATCAGATTTCACTATTCAGAGATGATTAAACATCAGATTTCACTATTCAGAGAAGATTAAACATCAGATCTCACTATTCAGAGAAGACTAAACATCAGATCTCACTATTCAGAGAAGA
The DNA here is from genome assembly GCA_032433765.1 of Megaustenia siamemsis. Taxonomy (NCBI): domain Eukaryota; kingdom Metazoa; phylum Mollusca; class Gastropoda; order Stylommatophora; family Ariophantidae; genus Megaustenia; species Megaustenia siamemsis. Next base: position 42,484,072 of record JAVIAB010000059.1, on the reverse strand, counting down.
CGAAACATCAGATCTCACTATCCAGAGAAGACTAAACATCAGATCTCACTATTCAGAGACGATTAAACATCAGATCTCACTATTCAGAGAAGACGAAACATCAGATCTCACTATTCAGAGAAGACTAAACATCAGATCTCAATATCCAGAGAAGACTAAACATCAGATCTCGCTATTCAGAGAAGACTAAACATCAGATCTCACTATTCAGAGAAGACTAAACATCAGATCTCACTATCCAGAGAAGACTAAACATCAGATCTCACTATTCAGAGAAGACTAAACATCAGATCTCACTATTCAGAGAAGACTAAACATCAGATCTCACTATCCAGAGAAGACTAAACATCAGATCTCACTATTCAAAGAAGACTAAACATCAGATCTCACTATTCAGAGAAGACTAAACATCAGATCTCACTATCCAGAGAAGACTAAACATCAGATCTCACTATTCAGAGAAGACTAAACATCAGATCTCACTATCCAGAGAAGACTAAACATCAGATCTCACTATTCAGAGAAGACTAAACATCAGATCTCACTATTCAGAGAAGATTAAACATCAGATCTCACTATTCAGAGAAGACTAAACATCAGATCTCACTATTCAGAGAAGACTAAACATCAGATCTCACTATCCAGAGAAGACTAAACATCAGATCTCACTATTCAGAGAAGACTAAACATCAGATCTCACTATTCAGAGAAGACTAAACATCAGATCTAACTATTCAGAGAAGACTAAACATCAGATCTCACTATACAGAGAAGACTAAACATCAGATCTCACTATTCAGAGAAGACTAAACATCAGATCTCACTATTCAGAGAAAACTAAACATCAGATCTCACTATCCAGAGAAGACTAAACATCAGATCTCACTATTTAGAGAAGACTAAACATCAGATCTCACTATTCAGAGAAGACTAAACATCAGATCTCACTATTCAGAGAAGACTAAACATCAGATCTCACTATTCAGAGACGAGGGGAGAGCAAAGCCACGAAGAAATCACGGATTCGATGTGAGAAAGTTCCCTCCGTCTCTGATGGGATTCGAATCCAGCACCTTCCTATCCAAAGGCCGACGTCTTCGCTCTAACTAGACCATCAAATCTTGTATTAATTACTAACATTTTGCTAATATGAAAATTACGTTTATTGAAACTGCTGTCAAGAGGTGTGCATGTACAGCTGGGTAGCCTCTGCTGAAAGGCACATTTATATATATAAAAGCTTGCTTCGTACTTTTATGAATCCATTTATGTTCATGTGTGTGCTATAGCTGATGTATACAAACACCTTGCTTAAAATGAATAAGAAAGAACAAATAGCCTTCATTATGGGGAAACTCCACGGCTAGACAGTCATAAGACGTATGGATTTTGTACATGATGTAGTAAATAGTGGATTGTGTTACACTATCTTGTTCATTGATATTCCCTACATCTGCCTTCGGTACGTATTTTGCCATATCCTCTAATCTCCTTTGACCTTCCTGCATGGCAGCAGTTATTGTAGTCATATTTATCTTGCAAACAATCAAAGTTTGAAGTTTTTTTCGGCTTATTTTTTTAACAGTATGGGAGAGTCAGTCCCATGCCCAACCCTCCTTTCTCCTCCTTTATCCGTATCACTGGTATTGTCCTTTGTCACTCTGGCGACCGCAGCCGATTTGCTTTGGAGAATCGCCTCATAGTCCAGTATGGCTCGCTGACCTCACGAGACATGAATGTATCACACTCGTACACATAGTTCCCTTTCGGTTACTCCTTCCCTTTTGCATAGCCTTCTCTACTGCCCATGTTTGGGCTCTTTAGTCTATCTACTATTCCATGCTATTCATAGTTCACCTCCACTAGTCCCCATTGAGACACTTCAGTGTTCTCCTATACCTCTTTTTTCTGTGCTACTTACCCCTCATATGTTTTTATTGTACCTCAGTCTCAGCCTTTTGAGTACCTGTTATTCTACTGTTCTATTCATTATCTTTTGTATTTGCACACTGACCCAGGTGTGTACTCTTCTGGTTATATGTGCGTTATGTGCACATTTCTACACATATTTGATTGTCCCCGTATGGGTGTGCACATGCATGTATGTGTTCATATGTATGGTATATATATATATATACATGCATGTATGTGTGTGCATGTATGTATGCATATATATGTGTATATGTATGTATATGTATGTGTGTGTTGATATGTATAAGTAGGTGCATGTCTGTTTGTACGTGTATATATGTATACACGCATCTCTGTGTGTGTATACCTTTATTTACGGGCCCTTAGATACTTTTAGACACTGTCAGTGTCTTTGCAGTCGAGGTAACCTAGACATCGTTCCCCCCGCTCGTGTATTTTTATAACCCTTCACCTGACCAGAGGGTATAATTACAGCTACACCCGTATGACTCGCCCTTTCCCATTATGACCACGGTCCACGACACAGGGAAGTCATTTTTTCTTTTCTTTAACCAATTTCGATTATTTTGTTTTGGATGTTTCGTTACTAGTTAGCTATGTAGGATTACTTTTATTTATTTACATATCTGTGTGTGCGTGTTGTTTGTTTGTTCCTGCTGAAGGCCTATTGAGCCGAAACGTCGTTAAAATCTGTGTCGTCTACTAATCACGTAAAGCTTTTACCATACCATTTTTTCTAATTTTTTTTTCAATTTTCCTCACATTCAGCCTTACTGCAGCTTCGCATTTTTATGCATTCATTTGCATTTCTTTGCCTTAACACCTCCTTTCTCGCCTCTTACAAACATGCCTGGTAGGGTACAGCGCCACTAATCTTTCCTCCCCTTTTGGGCCCGACAGCGCACGGGCGCTGTCCCAGTAGTGTATACCAGTGGATAAAGAGATACAGCGAAGATGATGGCGCTGGATAGGACACACACTGCGGAAGCCAAATGAGAGTATTACATAACAGGCCCTTTTTTGGAATCCCCAGGGGAAAAGACAAAGAGGAAGACCAAGGAATTATTGGAGAAGACAGATAGAAGCAGATATGAAGATGATGGAGAAGACATGGAATGATCTTAAAAGAATGGCAAGAAACAGAACGACTTGGAAAGTGTTTGTTGAAGACCTATGCTCCACAGGGAGCTGAAAGGTAGAAGAAGAAACAATGAAAGTCCTTTTATGAAGCATAGGCCACAAGCAAAGGTCTCTCCAACCATCCCTAATCTTGGACATTTTCTCTTATTCTCTCTGGTCTAGGCCAATATTCTTAATTTTTTACATGTCTTCTCTTCTCCACGTAATCCTGGGCCTTCCTGACTTTCTCTTTCCCTGTGAATTCCATAACAGTGACTGTCTTGCTAGGCTGGTATCAGGTTTTCTTTTCTATTCATAATCTGTTGTTCGATTAGTTCTTGTTTAGTTATTTCCTAGATATCCTCATTTACGATCTTGTTCAGATGTAACATTATTTGTGTTTCCCCAAACAACTGTTTTCAAACGTTTCTAATTTTTCATTAATTGTATTTTTTAACACCTGTGTCTCGGACCATACAAGAGGAAATTTCTTACATTTGTATTAAATAGTCTTGTCTCTGTGCTTGTTTTTATGTGGGTTTTTTTCGCTGCTGTCAATATTTCATTACGTAGATTTGTTTTTACTAGAAAAAAAAGACACCAGAACAACGAGTTTTTCTTACTCAAATCTGCTTCAAAATGCTTCTTCTCATAGCTGAATCGTCTGCCAGACCTTATATACTCCTGCTAAGATTTCTTGTTTAGTTTGTCTATATAGTAAATAGTGCTCTACTAGTTTGTTTTTTTTAATTCACATGCCTGTCAGTATGTCCCGGATCTCAACATTTCTCGCTTGTGATAACCATGTAAAAGTTAATCTTTATAACAAAGCATGTTCCTGATTACACGGTTTCACTTACCGATAATTTTTATATTTTCTTTATTTTTTGGTTGGTTGTTTAGGAAACAAGACTCGATCCCCCGATATTGTCTTATAATATAACAATCCCGATATTTTCTTATAATATAACAATCCCGATATTTTCTTATAATATAACAATCCCGATATTTTCTTATAATATAACAATCCCGATATTTTCTTATAATATAACAATCCCGATATTTTCTAATAATATAAGAATCCCGATATTTACTTTCTAGAACAGTGTTTGACTTTCTTTCTAGGAATTGCGATCTCTATTAATTATACTCAAGTATTTCGAGACTCCCTTTTATCAAACTCTATAGGAAAGGAGAAATAAAACATTCGTAATGAAACTACCAGTAAAAAAAAATTGTCATAAAAAATGAGTTCTACAACCACCGAGTCTCTCTCCTTACGAACACACTTTTCTTGTAGAAAACACTTGACAAACACCGCTGGAGGTTGAGAATCCCTGATCCCAGGAGTTAGCGAAGGTGACATTTTAGAATAGCTGAATAGTAAACAAAAAGTGTATTCTAGGATCATCATCATTATCATCAAATACTGTGCCTGCTGGCGTAGGAGATCATGTATCTCCATATAAATCTATATCTATTGTTAATTATTTTTGCTTCAACAGTACTGGGAACCCCAAATTACTTGTATTCGAATAATATTTTTTTGAAAAGAAAATAGTTTCTGCACTTGTGTATAGAACTCTCGTCATTGTAATCTGACTCAAGTTGTTAGACTTACAAATCGCTGTCCCTATCATGCAAGATTATAGTTATCAGATGACACGATTTCGCTGAACATATCCTGCATTTTAGGTCCGTTCGTGCTTTCTTCGTGTCTTTTACCCTGTTATATACAAAGTACTGAAAATAAGCCACGCACTGTTATATCCTGTTCTTTTTTAGTGAAAAAGCTTCCGTTTTTTTTTTAAAATAAAATATCCTGCTTTTCTTCTTGATCACTCGGTAACCCCATGCACGAAGATTTCGGCACAAGTGACGACATAAACACGTCATCAGCTTGTGTCCCCGAGATCATGAAAGAGGGCAATATTATTTTAGTTGTGGGCGAGAGTTCAGTTCCAGGTTTGATCAAACGGTTTTTTTTTTCTTGTGGTGGTTGGGGTAGAAAGACTAAACAAACCTAGACAGAGCACATTACGGGGCGACTGCCCTAGGTACACGCAGTCTTCAGCTTTAACAAACTTTCATTTCCTACCACCCGCCCTAATTTCGGTAGACAGACAATGAAATAAAAATGACTTATGAATTAAGATAGCCTTTTTTTTAAACGATGGGAGAAGTTGTTTTTTTTTTTAAAAGTAATCCAGGTAGCGGCATGCAACCTGTTTTTCACCTTCCAGCCGCAAATAATATTCTTTTCATTTAAAGATACTTCTGATTATTGTTTGGTCTGTGGTGAATGTTGGCACTCGATATTTCAGTTCTGGTCTCACTGTAATAGACAATAAATAAATAAATATATATATATATATATATATATATATATATATATATATATATATATATATATATATATAACACACACACAGACTGAGACTTCACCTGAAATTTGAACCAAGTACGCTAGAGCATTTAGTCTTTTTTCGTAACTAAATGTCTTCCACATGCGATGTCTCCGCAGAATAATACACATCAAATGGCAGGACAAAATAATCAACTTAACTGTCCTGCAACGTGCTTAGACCTCAACAATCATGTCGATGCGAGATGTCGAAGACTAAGATGGCTGGGGCACGTCCAGCGAATGGAAGAAAAGCGCATCCCCAGGCAAATACTATATGGCGAACTAATACACGGAAAAAGACAAATCGGCAGACCTAAACTACGATATAGAAATATTTACAAATCATCTCTGAATGACTTCTTCATCTGTGAAAATGACTGGGAACATCTGGCAAGTGATCGCACATCATGGAGAGCATGTATAAGGAATAGTATAATATTATTTGAGACTGTGCTATGGCAAAACTTAGAAGAGAAAAGACTCATGAAAAAGGATGAAAAACCCTGTGGATCAGTGTGTTTGTCAAACATTGATAGAATTAGCCACGAGAGAAGCTGTTCGACAAAAACAAAACCTCGCAAACAAAAAAATACACAAGACCCTCCACTAGGCCGTCTCACAAGACGATATGGGCCATACATACGTTTGAGCATGTACCGAGTACTGTAGCCTCAATACTAGATTGAATGATATCTGCTTACCCTTGTGACTATGTTGTATAGCGGTCCTCGAACTTTCAAGTGAGAAAACCAAACTTCCAGTTTTTACGTCACTTTTGCTAGTTTGGTGAAGAGAGGAAAGCTATGTAGGGCTGACAAAGAACACACCACAAGACTGTAACTGAGGGTACGCGCCAGAGTTTCCATTGAATACAATATTTGTAAAACCGCATTTTAAATATTTGTCTAAGATGACGTAACATAAAAGAAATATTACTTTGGTCTGAACAAACATAAACCTTACTATTTGGTGTGAATATATATGCACACACTCACATACATATATTATAGATATTCTTCACTTGAAGTATTCATGAAATAACCGTACCGATTTAGCAACGATTGCTAAAGTTTTCTGGTAAAAAACAGGGATAATTTCATTTATATCATTTTCAGTTCAACATTTATAATAGGATCGGCTCCTTCAATGACATAGAGATGCTTGCACAGAACAGAGACAAATGGCTAGATTTGATAAAAGATCTTTACAAGGATTGAATACTGCTAGAATAAAAATTTAGATCAGAGAAGGAGTATCTGGGTCTACGCCCTATGGGCCGGCTACGGCTCGAAAGGTCAATAGACAGATAGATAGATAGATTTATAATATAGTTTTGATGAAATATTGAATCATTATGAGAGCAATTTTCTACTGACGTATCATATAATGTTATTGACAGACGACAGCCACTGTGTTCGATGATACTAACGTAAACATGTTTTTCTTTATCTTTTTTCAGGTTTGATCCGTTTCAAATTTTTGAGGTAAGTCTAAAACATTGTTATGTTGGTCGTTGGAGGGAGACAATACATAGCCAGTATCTGACACTAATTTTAAAACGTAATTGTGTGTGTCGTTTATCACAGTATCTGACGCTAATTTTAAAACGTAACTGTGTGTGTCGTTTATCACAGTATCTGACGCTAATTTTAAAACGTAACTGTGTGTGTCGTTTATCACAGTATCTGACGCTAATTTTAAAACGTAACTGTGTGTCGTTTATCACAGTATCTGACGCTAATTTTAAAACGTAACTGTGTGTGTCGTTTATCACAGTATCTGACGCTAATTTTAAAACGTAACTGTGTGTGTCGTTTATCACAGTATCTGACGCTAATTTTAAAACGTAACTGTGTGTGTCGTTTATCACAGTATCTGACACTAATTTTACAATGTAACTGTGTGTGTCGTTTATCACAGTATCTGACACTAATTTTACAACGTAACTGTGTGTGCCGTTTATCACAGTATCTGCCGCTAATTTTACAACGTAACTGTGTGTGCCGTTTATCACAGTATCTGATGCTAATTTTACAACGTAACTGTGTGTGCCGTTTATCACAGTATCTGACACTAATTTTACAACGTAACTGTGTGTGCTGTTTATCACAGTATCTGACACTAATTTTACAACGTAACTGTGTGTGTCGTTTATCACAGTATCTGACACTAATTTTAAAACGTAACTGTGTGTGCCGTTTATCACAGTATCTGACACTAATTTTACAACGTAACTGTGTGTGCCGTTTATCACAGTATCTGACGCTAATTTAAAACGTAACTGTGTGTGTCGTTTATTACAGTATCTGACACTAATTTTAAAACGTAACTGTGTGTGTCGTTTATCACAGTATCTGACACTAATTTTAAAACGTAATTGTGTGTGCCGTTTATCACAGTATCTGACACTAATTTTAAAACGTAACTGTGTGTGTCGTTTATCACAGTATCTGACACTAATTTTAAAACGTAACTGTGTGTGTCGTTTATCACAGTATCTGACGCTAATTTTAAAACGTAACTGTGTGTGTCGTTTATCACAGTATCTGACACTAATTTTACAACGTAACTGTGTGTGTCGTTTATCACAGTATCTGACACTAATTTTAAAACGTAACTGTGTGTGTCGTTTATCACAGTATCTGACACTAATTTTACAACGTAACTGTGTGTGTCGTTTATCACAGTATCTGACGCTAATTTTAAAACGTAACTGTGTGTGTCGTTTATTACAGTATCTGACGCTAATTTTAAAACGTAACTGTGTTTGTCGTTTATCACAGTATCTGACGCTAATTTTAAAACGTAACTGTGTGTGTCGTTTATCACAGTATCTGACACTAATTTTAAAACGTAACTGTGTGTGTGCCGTTTATCACAGTATCTGGCGCTAATTTTACAACGTAACTGTGTGTGTCGTTTATCACAGTATCTGACACTAATTTTAAAACGTAACTGTGTGTGTCGTTTATCACAGTATCTGACACTAATTTTACAACGTAACTGTGTGTGTCGTTTATCACAGTATCTGACACTAATTTTAAAACGTAACTGTGTGTGTCGTTTATCACAGTATCTGACACTAATTTTACAACGTAACTGTGTGTGTCGTTTATCACAGTATCTGACGCTAATTTTAAAACGTAACTGTGTGTGTCGTTTATTACAGTATCTGACGCTAATTTTAAAACGTAACTGTGTTTGTCGTTTATCACAGTATCTGACGCTAATTTTAAAACGTAACGGTGTGTGTCGTTTATCACAGTATCTGACACTAATTTTAAAACGTAACTGTGTGTGTGCCGTTTATCACAGTATCTGGCGCTAATTTTACAACGTAACTGTGTGTGCCGTTTATCACAGTATCTGATGTTAATTTTACAACGTAACTGTGTGTGCCGTTTATCACAGTATCTGACGCTAATTTTACAACGTAACTGTGTGTGCCGTTTATCACAGTATCTGACGCTAATTTAAAACGTAACTGTGTGTGTCGTTTATCACAGTATCTGACACTAATTTTACAACGTAACTGTGTGTGCCGTTTATCACAGTATCTGACACTAATTTTACAACGTAACTGTGTGTGTCGTTTATCACAGTATCTGACACTAATTTTACAACGTAACTGTGTGTGCCGTTTATCACAGTACCTGACACTAATTTTACAACGTAACTGTGTGTGCCGTTTATCACAGTATCTGACACTAATTTTAAAACGTAACTGTGTGTGCCGTTTATCACTGTATCTGACGCTGATTTAAAACGTAACTGTGTGTGTCGTTTATCACAGTATCTGACACTAATTTTAAAACGTAACTGTGTGTGTCGTTTATCACAGTATCTGACACTAATTTTACAACGTAACTGTGTGTGTCGTTTATCACAGTATCTGACACTAATTTTACAACGTAACTGTGTGTGTCGTTTATCACAGTATCTGGCGCTAATTTAAAACGTAACTGTGTGTGCCGTTTATCACAGTATCTGGCGCTTATTTTACAACGTAACTGTATGTGCCGTTTATCACAGTATCTGGCGCTAATTTTACAACGTAACTGTGTGTGCCGTTTATCACAGTATCTGGCGCTTATTTTACAACGTAACTGTATGTGCCGTTTATCACAGTATCTGGCGCTTATTTTACAACGTAACTGTGTGTGCCGTTTATCACAGTATCTGGCGCTTATTTTACAACGTAACTGTATGTGCCGTTTATCACAGTATCTGGCGCTTATTTTACAACGTAACTGTGTGTGCCGTTAAAGTGGGACCTCAGTAAAGTGGCCCTGTTCAATACATAAAGTAAAGGTAAAGTTCGAGACTTGAACCAGCGTCTTAGCACGCGAGTTTCCACCCATATGTGTTCGGCCGCCTATCCAGAAATGTTCTGAGATCTCTGGATAGTGTCCCTTCAAGCATCGAAACTCACAATGCGAGGCGACATTCCTCACCTTCCCAGGGTAATATCCTGGTACCCATTTCTGCCAGCGGCTGGGTCAACCGTGGTGGTTTTTTTTTTCCAGCCACGAGTACAACTTACACTGCTCCCAGCGGGAATCGAACACGGGTTGTCCGAACGTCGGTAGTCAAGTCGGGTGGTTTTCCCAACTAGGCTACAGCGGCCCCCATTGATAATGTCAGTCTACCACGTTCCAGGTACCCGTTATCAAAGCTTTGTACCGGCCATAGTGAGCTCACGTTTACAGTTTAGCTACTGTTTTTATAATTGGTAATACTTCAGCTCTAGGTATCATGACAAAGAAACATCCTATTCAGATGTTCATTTCCATCTTCTGCTATCAGTGCCAAACATGGTCGCTCGCGAATAAGCATAGAAGAAAGCAAGTCACCACAGAGATGAGATGTTTGAGAGAAAACGCTTGGAGTGACCATAAGAGACAGAGTTAGAAATGATGTCACAAGAGAGGGATTTGGCATTGAATCAATTATGATCTATATACAGCGACAACAAAGGAAATGGTTAACTCATCTGTCAAGAATGCCAAGAGATTCTGTACTATACAAAACATACATTAAAAGAGGAGAAGGAAGAAGAGTAAGTGGTAAGCTCAAAGTAAGGATAGACTAACTTCTTCTGCTTTTCTCTTTTCACTGATACCTAAAAGGTGTCGTGGTTTATATCATTTGTCGTTCTTGTGCTGCTCGAATTGTCTGAATTAGTGATTTTCCTTTGTTGTTACATGTCTCTGTCACTGCATCTATCCATAAGGATAGACTAACAACATCGGAGAATTGCTACATCAACATCAACATCAACATCAACATTGACATTGACTAAGGCTGCCAGAAGGAAAAGAACAAGAACCTAGTATCTCCCTCGAACCCAAAGGGACATAGAAGGAAGTTAAGAGAGAGAGAGAGAGAGAGAGAGAGAGAGAGAGAGAGAGAGAGAAAGAGAGAGAGAGAAAGAGAGAGAGAAAGAGAGAGAGAGAGAGAGAGAGAGAAGAGAGAGAGAGAGAGAGAGAGAGAGAGAGAGAGAGAAAGAGAGAGAGAGAAAGAGAGAGAGAGAAAGAGAGAGAGAAAGAGAGAGAGAGAAAGAGAGAGAGAGAAAGAGAGAGAGAAAGAGAGAGAGAAAGAGAGAGAGAGAGAGAGAGAGAGAAAGAGAGAGAGAGAGAGAAAAGAGAGAGAGAGAGAGAAGAGAAAGAGAGAGAGAGAGAGAGAGAGAGAGAGAGAGAGAGAGAGAGAGAGAGAGAGAGAGAGAGAGAGAAAGAGAGAGAGAGAGAAAGAGAGAGAGAGAGAGAGAGATAGAGAGAGAGAGAAAGAGAGAGAGAGAGAGAGAGAGAGAGAGAGAGAGAGAGAGAGAGAGAGAGAGAAGAGAAAGAGAGAGAGAGAGAGAGAGAGAGAGAGAGAAAGAGAGAGAGAGAGAGAGAGAGAGAGAAAGAGAGAGAGAGAGAGAGAGAGAGAGAGAGAGAGAGAAAGAGAGAGAGAGAGAGAGAAAGAGAGAGAGAGAGAGAGAGAGAGAGAGAGAAAGAGAGAGAGAGAGAGAGAGAGAGAGAGAAAGAGAGAGAGAGAGAGAGAGAGAGAGAAAGAGAGAGAGAGAGAGAGAGAGAGAGAGAGAGAGAAAGAGAGAGAGAGAGAGAGATGATAAAGTGAGTTTTTAATAATTTATAAAGCAATCCTCTGTAACCTCGCATCCACTGACCTTTATGTTCACACAAACACCTATGCAGACGTGGATGTTGACACAAACACCTATACAGGCGTGGATGTTGACACAAACACCGATACAGACGTGGATGTTGACACAAACACCTATACAAACGTGGATTTTCACACAAACACCGATACAGACGTTGAAGTCACATGAGCAACCCTCGTTTCTGTCTTAGGTATCTCACAGACAATGTGCCTCAACTTACGTGAAGGTGCTCAGAGGTCGGAACATAACGAAAGGCTGGGCCCAAGATTTAGGTGAGTCCCTGACACAAACTATGTTATATTGAATGTTAATTTGTGGATAAATGTGTCCAGTGGATAGCTGCATAGTTTTGCGATTTTTTTTTTTTTTTTTTTTTTTTTTTTTTTTATACAATGGCACGTATTTATAATTTGGAAATTTACAAGTTCAACTTTTCAGAAGTTTCTCCGAGAATTTTCAATAGTTTACAAGCGACATTGACTATTTCTCACACATTTATATATATAGGGTGTTTATAAAGTCTCACTACACTTGGTATCTAGGTCAATTTGAAAAAAATGTTTATGACGTCATCACAATATGTGCTCAATGGTAAGTTCACTTGTTGCGACAGTTTTCTTAATGACTTGTCTGGACTTTTAAGGATTCTGTCTTGGATATCTAAACATATTTCATCATTCACAGCAGGCCTACCAGATCGTGGAGCATCTTCCACATTTCCAGTAGCAATAAACTTATTCAACAAATTTCATTGACAGTGGGAGCACATATTGTGATGACGTCATAAACATTTTTTTTTCAAATTGACCTAGATACCAAGTGTAGTGAGACTTTATAAACACCCTGTATATATACATATATGCATTTATAAAACAAGTTGTTTCGGTATTAAGGTGTGGAGATACACATATATCAATAAACAGAAATGTCTCACTGTTATTACGTTATTTCCAACAGAGTAGTTGGTGTGAATTGTTTGATTTCAAGATCATGTAGGAGCTTTGTTTCAGCAGATAAGCCGTGGAACAATTTGGTTGAACTTTGTGTGCCTCTTAATGGAGACCAAGAGAAGATGAGGTGGGTAGGAGAAGAATGTATATAGTGAGAGATTGAAGAGTCTGAAGGTGGAAATGGAGTCTGGTCGATCCGGAGTACTTAGTGGGGAAAACATGTGTTTACAATCACCACGTTACAGGAACAGTCAGTCTGTACAGACTTTGAGAAAAGCTGGGAGCAGCGGTGAAGCGAATATGTTGATGTCCCATTGGCAGTAAAACTGATTGCAGTGATAGAATAGAATAGAATAGAATAGAATAGAATAGAATAGAATAGAATAGAATAGAATAGAATAGAACAGGGAGTGAAATTATAAATATGTACTTAAAAGTTGTATTTACTTACTTGTTATCTATAAAATAGCATGTCTTACTTTTTTTCTCTTCGCATTGTATTGTGCCGAACGTCCCTTGAGTAATATCCCCATACAGCTCTTGAACGTAAAAGTTTAAAATAAAACATCTTGTTTCCCTAGAAAAGTTACGAAACAATAGTGGTTGTTTGTGGAGCTTTTTTTTATTTTAAACATTTTTTTCATTGGCAAACCGTTATTAATTATTCCAAATTATCCCTTATTTTATTTATTTATTTCTGTATTTTGTGCATTTTAGTGGATACACCAGACCCGTATGTTATTCTAACTTTCGCCAACTCGCCACACTCTTGGAGGAAGACGACCGTTAAAGACAATGATGTGAATCCACTGTGGGATGAAACGTTCCAGTTCTGGCTTGATCCAGATCAAAGTCATACATTGGGTAAGTAGGAAGTTGACAAGAAAAATATGGGAATAAACTATTACATGTAAAAACAAAAAAATGGGAATAAACTATTACATGTAAAAACAAAAAAATGGGAATAAACTATTACATGTGGCAACAAACAGACGGGAATAAACTATTACATGTAAAAACAAAAAAATGGGAATAAACTATTACATGTAAAAACAAAAAAATGGGAATAAACTATTACATGTGGCAACAAAAAGATGGGAATAAACTATTACATGTGACAACAAAAATATGTGAATAAACTATTACATGTGGCAACAAAAAGATGGGAATAAACTATTACATGTGGCAGCGTCTTGTTTAGTCTCTTTACCACAGAGACACCAGAGATGTTCCCTGGAAAGAAAGGGCAGCGAGGAAGGGAACGGCCGCCTCACAGATTGAAGGTCAGACTTAGGACAATGAAATCAGTAACACTTCATTGCCGATTGTTGGCTATAGGACTACATTTACGTATAGCTTGTATGAAGAAAAACCTAACGAGTGTGTGGCATGCCAGTGGTTTTTAGGCACAATGATGCTTGGGCTCATATTTGTCCATAGTTAGAAACACAATTATGAATGATTTGGTCTAACGTACTTTGCTGGACATTACTGCGGACTGTTTTCAGAGACTATAAGACCAACAGCCGTTAAAATCCACAAAGTAAGCTCTACAGCTGAGAATCCAGCCTCCGACTAAATAGTCATCAAACGAATGAACCAGGATACACGTAGGCAGGCTATCACACCAGTTAGTTAGGCTGACAGGACCTTCGATGCAGGCACCCAATCATCATCGAGTGCCGTCTCCGCAACGAAGGTTGGTTACCATGGAGCGCCTTTCTGCTCTGTCTTTTGCTTTGATGGTGCAGGTTGTCATAGGCTGATTTGTCCATCTTTTGATGTTATTAGTCCATGTTAGTCTTGGTCTGCCTCTGCCTCTTTTACCTTGTATTTTTCCCTCTAGGATTACATTTAGTAGGCTATTGTGTCTTTTAACATGGCCCAAAAAGTCACCCAATATGAATGGTTAAAACTCCGGGAACGCCAGTGCACAAAGCCCTACACTCATATTTTTTGTCTTTACTAAGTGCATGCATGAAAGTGCACTTCAAAGTTATATTCTAGTGTTCATTACACACAGTCCCTGGTGATTGTAGACACTTTCTCTCTGCTACAATCATATCTTTTCCTACCGACGTAAGCTCTCACACATATCCAACTGTAATGGCCTATCTCACATAAACAGTGCTATCTTTTATTGTAACCGGATCTAGTTCTGGATATCACTTTTGAATGCTATAGTATAGCCTTCTAGCCGCAAACTTTAATTCACTAATTGTAACTTCTGCTGTAATTATGTTTGTGATTCTCTCTGACACTACTGACCACCAACTAATGGTTTGCTTATTAAGAGAAGAAAATGGTTTGTTCAAACTTCTAGCATGTATAGCCAGTGCCCAGAATACTATAAGGTTCCAGACTATGGATCATCTAAGTTCTACGGGTGTTTTGGTCAGCGAGTGTTTTGGTCAGCGAGTGTTTGGGTCAGCGAGTATTTGGGTCAGTGAGTGTTTGGGTCAGCGGACGTTTGGGTCAGTGAGCGTTTGGTTCAGCGAGCGTTTGGGTCAGTGAGCGTTTGGATCAGCGAGCGTTTGTATCAGCGAGTGTTTGGGTCAGTGAGTGTTTGGGTCAGCGGACCTTTGGGTCAGTGAGCGTTTGGATCAGCGAGCCTTTGGGTCAGCGAGTGTTTGTATCAGCGAGTGTTTGGGTCATATCTTTCATTCATGTATTAATAGTGCAGTATCAGCCCAGTAAGTCACTACCCCGTTAGGTCATTAGGTCGTCTTATAACCTGTCAATCTGTTAGACAGTTCGGCACTCCGGAGAAGGTCTCTGCTGACTAGTATGCCAACGACCGCCGTAACACGAGTGTGCTAACCACTTTGCTGTTATTGCTTATTTGTAAACGTGTTTTTAATGTATAATTATGTTTATTAACCAAAGAAATATCTTTGCGCTTCTGTTTTTAAGCTTTTAGTTGTTTGCAAAAAAATTCATATTTATACCAAAAGATGTGTGAACGTGTTAAGTGTACATGCTTACTTGCATTAACTGTAAAGCTGCTTTATGTGATTAGTGATTGAAGTACCATTTATTATTTAATCGCGGTAAGCAGTATATTATTATTAGCATAGAAGTACATCGAATTGAATATAAGCTTTATCTCAAGATTAGTACATCGAACTGAATATAAGCTTTGTCTCAACATAAGTACATCGCTTTGAATATAAGCTTTGTCTCAACATTAGTACATCGAATTGAATATAAGCTTTGTCTCAACATAAGTACATCGAACTGAATATAAGCTTTGTCTCAACATAAGTACATCGAACTGAATATAAGCTTTGTCTCAACATAAGTACATCGAACTGAATATAAGCTTTATCTCAACATGAGTACATCGAATTAAATATAAGCTTTATCTCAACAGAAGTACATCGAACTGAATATAAGCTTTATCTCAACATTAGTACATCGAATTGAATATAAGCTTTATCTCAACAGAAGTACATCGAATTGAATATAAGCTTTATCTCAACATAAGTACATCGAATTGAATATATGCTTTATCTCAACATAAGTACATCGAATTGAATATAAGCTTTGTCTCAACATAAGTACATCGAACTGAATATAAGCTTTATCTCAACATTAGTACATCGAATTGAATATAAGCTTTATATCAACAGAAGTACATCGAATTGAATATAAGCTTTATCTCAACATAAGTACATCGAATTGAATATAAGCTTTATCTCAACATAAGTACATCGAATTGAATATAAGCTTTGTCTCAACATAAGTACATCGAATTTAATATATGCTCTGTCTCAACATAAGTACATCGAATTGAATATAAGCTTTATCTCAACATAAGTACATCGAATTGAATATAAGCTTTGTCTCAACAGAAGTACATCGAATTGAATATAAGCTTTGTCTCAACATAAGTACATCGAATTGAATATAAGCTTTATCTCAATAGAAGTACATCGAATTGAATATAAGCTTTATCTCAACATTAGTACATCGAATTGAATATAAGCTTTGTCTCAACAAAAGTACATCGAATTGAATATAAGCTTTGTCTCAAAAATAATACATCGAATTGAATATAAGCTTTGTCTCAACATTAGTACATCGAATTGAATATAAGCTTTGTCTCAACAGAAGTACATCGAATTGAATATAAGCTTTGTCTCAACATAAGTACATCGAACTGAATATAAGCTTTGTTTCAACATTAGTACATCGAATTGAATATAAGCTTTGTCTCAACAATAGTACATCGAATTGAATATAAGCTTTGTCTCAACAATAGTATATCGAATTGAATATAAGCTTTGTCTCAACATTAGTACATCGAATTGAATATAAGCTTTGTCTCAACAGAAGTACATCGAATTGAATGTAAGCTTTGTCTCAACAGAAGTACATCGAATTGAATATAAGCTTTGTCTCAACATAAGTACATCGAACTGAATATAAGCTTTGTTTCAACATTAGTACATCGAATTGAATATAAGCTTTGACTCAACAATAGTACATCGAATTGAATATAAGCTTTGTCTCAACAATAGTATATCGAATTGAATATAAGCTTTGTCTCAACATAAGTACATCGAACTGAATATAAGCTTTGTCTCAACATTAGTACATCGAATTGAATATAAGCTATGCCTCAACATAGGGAGCCGCGATAGCTCAGTGGTTAGTGAACTATACTACAAAGGACAAGGGGTAGGGTTCGATCTAAACCGACGGCTTCCGGGTTCACCCAGCCTTTAAAGGGTACCGGATTTGCTTCTGGGAAAGTGAAGCGGCACGGGCGCGATACCGACCACATTACCCCAAAAATCATATGCCGAAGGTCTGTAAAATTTATGGTCACGAACACCATATTCCCTATACGCCACTTAGCGTGACGGGGCTACTTTACTTTTTTTAATGTCTCAACATAAATACATCGAATTGAATATAAGCTTTGTCTCAACATAAGTACATCGAAATTAATATAAGCTTTGTCTCAACAGAAGTACATCAAATTGAATATAAGCTTTGTCTCAACATAAGTACATCAAATTGAATATAAGCTTTGTCTCAACATAAGTACATTGAAATTAATATAATCTTTGTCTCAACATAAGTACATCAAATTGAACATAAGCTTTGTCTCAACATAAGTACATTGAAATTAATATAAGCTTTGTCTCAACATAAGTACATCAAATTGAATATAAGCTTTATCTCAACAGAAGTACATCGAATTGAATATAAGCTTTATCTCAACATAAGTACATCGAATTGAATATAAGCTTTATCTCAACATAAGTACATCGAATTGAATATAAGCTTTGTCTCAACATAAGTACATCGAATTTAATATATGCTCTGTCTCAACATAAGTACATCGAATTGAATATAAGCTTTATCTCAACATAAGTACATCGAATTGAATATAAGCTTTGTCTCAACAGAAGTACATCGAATTGAATATAAGCTTTGTCTCAACATAAGTACATCGAATTGAATATAAGCTTTATCTCAACAGAAGTACATCGAATTGAATATAAGCTTTATCTCAACATTAGTACATCGAATTGAATATAAGCTTTGTCTCAACAGAAGTACATCGAATTGAATATAAGCTTTGTCTCAAAAATAATACATCGAATTGAATATAAGCTTTGTCTCAACATTAGTACATCGAATTGAATATAAGCTTTGTCTCAACAGAAGTACATCGAATTGAATATAAGCTTTGTCTCAACATAAGTACATCGAACTGAATATAAGCTTTGTTTCAACATTAGTACATCGAATTGAATATAAGCTTTGTCTCAACAATAGTACATCGAATTGAATATAAGCTTTGTCTCAACAATAGTATATCGAATTGAATATAAGCTTTGTCTCAACATTAGTACATCGAATTGAATATAAGCTTTGTCTCAACAGAAGTACATCGAATTGAATGTAAGCTTTGTCTCAACAGAAGTACATCGAATTGAATATAAGCTTTGTCTCAACATAAGTACATCGAATTGAATATAAGCTTTGTTTCAACATAAGTACATCGAACTGAATATAAGCTTTGTCTCAACATTAGTACATCGAATTGAATATAAGCTTTGTCTCAACATAAGTACATCGAACTGAATATAAGCTTTGTCTCAACATTAGTACATCGAATTGAATATAAGCTATGCCTCAACATAGGGAGCCGCGATAGCTCAGTGGTTAGTGAACTATACTACAAAGGACAAGGGGTAGGGTTCGATCTAAACCGACGGCTTCCGGGTTCACCCAGCCTTTAAAGGGTACCGGATTTGTTTCTGGGAAAGTGAAGCGGCACGGGCGTGATACCGACCACATTACCCCAAAATCATATGCCGAAGGTCTGTAAAATTTATGGTCACGAACACCATATTCCCTATACGCCACTTAGCGTGACGGGGCTACTTTACTTTTTTTAATGTCTCAACATAAATACATCGAATTGAATATAAGCTTTGTCTCAACATAAGTACATCGAAATTAATATAAGCTTTGTCTCAACAGAAGTACATCAAATTGAATATAAGCTTTGTCTCAACATAAGTACATCAAATTGAATATAAGCTTTGTCTCAACATAAGTACATTGAAATTAATATAATCTTTGTCTCAACATAAGTACGTCAAATTGAATATAAGCTTTGTCTCAACATAATTACATTGAAATTAATATAAGCTTTGTCTCAACATAAGTACATCAAATTGAATTTAAGCTTTGTCTCAACATAAGTACATCAAATTGAATATAAGCTTTGTCTCAACATAAGTACATCAAATTGAATATAATCTTTGTCTCAACATAAGTACATCAAATTGAATATAAGCTTTGTCTCAACATAAGTACATTGAAATTAATATAAGCTTTGTCTCAACATAAGTACATCAAATTGAATATAAGCTTTGTCTCAACATAAGTACATTGAAATTAATATAATCTTTGTCTCAACATAAGTACATCAAATTGAATATAAGCTTTGCCTCACCGGAAAGAGCTCAAAGATCACGGCATACAACAGGTGCAGAGATAGAATAGCAGGCGTCCCAGCTATCAACACGATCGAATACTTACGATCACTCATAACCAACAATGGATAGCCTAGAGAGAGTATCTCTAGAGAATATGAAGAGATTAGCAAGTGCTTCTCAAAGAATAATAGCAATGAAACAGTGCATGTGACAAAACAGCAACCTGTATCAAGCTATGGCCACTCATCTCATGTTTGCAATTACAACCTAACGGATGCGCAACTTAAACAACAACCTATGTAGCTCAGAGAAAACGTTTTCTTTTTCAGAAAGGAAAATGCTGAAAAATGTTTCCTAATATTTTAGATAAAGAAAGGAAAGAACACAAATATCGTAATACAGCTGGAAATAAAACTATAACTGTACAATTAAACCAAGCAAAGAAAACGCACACGTTTCTGTTACATTTCCTTCTTCTTGTGCCTGTAAGTTCAGTGTAAAGGATATAGAGCTTCAGCACACATTTCCTTCTGCTTGTGCCTGTAAGTTCAGTGTAAAGGATATAGAGCTTCAGCACACATTTCCTTCTTCTTGTGCCTGTAAGTTCAGTGTAAAGGATATAGAGCTTCAGCATACATTTCCTTCTGCTTGTACCTGTAAGTTCAGTGTAAAGGATATAGAGCTTCAGCACACATTTTCCAAACTGTTGTTTGTTGTCACTTCCTTCATGTCTTCCCTATGTTCTTTAGCTCTGCCTTCAGTCGTCTTCCGCAGGCATTTTTTGGCCTTTCCCCCTACCTCCAGTTGTCTTCGCCATGCATATGTTGGCCTATCCCTCAGCCCTCCCCTCCCCCTGTCTTCCCTATGTTCTTTAGCTCTGCCTTCAGTCGTCTTCCCCAAGCATTTGTTGGCCTTTCTTTCTGCCTCCAGCTGTCTTCCCCATGCATATGTTAGCCTATCCCTCAGCACCCCCTCCCCCTGTCTTCCCCATGCATATGTTGGCCTATCCCTCAGCCCCCAGACACCCCCCCCCCATCTTCCCCATGCGTATTGTGGTCTTTCCCTTTGCCTCCTATGGGGGTTCCAAAAAAAAAAAAAACCTTTTAAGGAATCCAAGACAGATATATAATCTAGATATTTATTGCCGTATAAATCACTACCAAGGTTTTGAAACAAATTATAATTGGCGATACATTTCATCAAAGACGGAGAAAGGATTAAACCGAAAAGCAAAGAGATCACAATTTCAAGAACTCATTCTAACCTCAAAATTGCTACACAGCGGGTGACATCTAGGCTGGCTATCAACATGTCTATGTCCTTCTCAGGACCGACTACCTAATGATGATGGAAAGCACTCGACAGCTGGGAAAATGTCAAAAAATATATGGGAATTGTCCACAAGAAGGAAGAGGTTACGAAATCACAATGATTTAAAACACGGATTGGTGGGAGAGGTAAAAACACAAACATGCACATATAAGATGTCAAGTAGTCCTGGTCACTAATTCATTAATTTGCTCTCTACCTTCCTATCGACTATAGTCATACTTCTACTTTTAATGGTATGTTTTGGTTGTTACATATACCACTTTTAATGGTATGTTTTGGTTGTTACATATACCACTTTTAATGGTATGTTTCGGTTGTTACATATACCACTTTTAATGGTATGTTTCGGTTGTTACATATACCACTTTTAATGGTATGTTTCGGTTGTTACATATACCACTTTTAATGGTATGTTTCGGTTTTTACATATACCACTTTTAATGGTATGTTTCGGTTGTTACATATACCACTTTTAATGGTATGTTTCGGTTGTTACATATACCACTTTTAATGGTATGTTTCGGTTGTTACATATACCACTTTTAATGGTATGTTTCGGTTGTTACATATACCACTTTTAATGGTATGTTTCGGTTGTTACATATACCACTTTTAATGGTATGTTTCGGTTGTTACATATACCACTTTTAATGGTATGTTTCGGTTGTTACATATACCACTTTTAATGGTATGTTTCGGTTGTTACATATACCACTTTTAATGGTATGTTTCGGTTATTACATATACCACTTTTAATGGTATGTTTCGGTTGTTACATATACCACTTTTAATGGTATGTTTCGGTTGTTACATATACCACTTTTCTTATACCAGAAATGTCGCTAATGGACGCTAACTACACAGCGGACGAGCATTTGGCGACCAGGTCATTGCCACTGAATCAATTACCAATAGGCAACACGATTCAGACAACAATCCATTTCAATGAGGTCAGTATGCACGTCATTATATTATCACGTCATTATATTCTCACGTCATTATATTCTCACGTCAATGCATTTAAATTAGTGTTTGTGTATTTAAAAAATTTTTTTTGGGGTAGAAATATCTATCTATCTATTGACCTTTCGAGCCGTAACCGGCCCATAGGGCGTAGACCAAGATACACCTTCTCCTATATGAATTTTTGTTCTAGCAGTTTTCTTTTAAAGATATTTTATCAAATCTCGCCATCTGTCTCTGTTCTGTGCAAGCAGTTCTATCTCATTGAGGGAGCCGATTCCTGCTGCTCTTGCCTCTCTCATCAATGTTCTTCTCAGTGTCTCCCTGGGTCTTCCTCTTTTTCTTTTACCTGTTGTTTCCCATATGAGGGCTTGCTTTGCTATTCGATTATTATCTCTTCTCATCACATGTCCAACGTATGACCATCGTCTTTTCTTTATTACTGAAGATATTAGTGGTTGATTGGCGATTTCTCTAATTTCCTCGTTTGTTTTGAATTCGTTCCATTCTATACCAAGTATTTTCCTTAGACATTTATTTTCGAATGCGTTCAACTTTGTTTCTATATCTCTTGTTGTTTTCCAGCTTTCACACGCATACGTAAGGGTTGATAGTACATTTGATTTGAATAGCCTAAGTTTTGTGTTTGTGCTAATGAGTTTTGATTTCCACAACTTTTCAAGGCTTCTGAAAGACATTGCTGCTTTAGCCAGTCTGATTCTAATTTCTTTGCTCGTATCCCCTTCTCGATCAATGTGACTTCCAAGATAGATGAAGTGATCGATCTCTTCTACTGGTTTGTTTTCCATGTATATTTTGTCACTTGTTGGAATTAAACTTTGGTAGAAATATGCATCCATTATTTTGTGTTGGTTTACAAATGACGTTCCCTGAGAATGTTCGCGGGTTTTCATGCCAAGAATGCAGCAGAACCGACGCCTTGGACGGAGTAATTACTCGGAACGGGCATGTTCCTATTTTTGAGTGTAGACGATAAGGTACTAGAGCACTTTCTTGACTACGGGAACCATTCTTCTTATTTTGAGTGTAGACGATAAGGTACTAGAGTACTTGCTTGACTGGGGGAACCATTCTTCTTATTTTGAGTGTAGACGATAAGGTACTAGAGCACTTTCTTGACTGGGGGAACCATTCTTCTTATTTTGAGTGTAGACGATAAGGTACTAGAGCACTTTCTTGACTGGGGGAACCATTCTTCTTATTTTGAGTGTAGACGATAAGGTACTAGAGCACTTTCTTGACTGGGGGAACCATTCTTCTTATTTTGAGTGTAGACGATAAAGTACCAGAGCACTTGCTTGACTGGGGGAACCATTCTTCTTATTTTGAGTGTAGACGATAAGGTACTAGAGCACTTTCTTGACTGGGGGAACCATTCTTCTTATTTTGAGTGTAGACGATAAGGTACTAGAGCACTTTCTTGACTGGGGGAACCATTCTTCTTATTTTGAGTGTAGACGATAAGGTACTAGAGCACTTTCTTGACTGGGGGAACCATTCTTCTTATTTTGAGTGTAGACGATAAAGTACCAGAGCACTTGCTTGACAGAGGGAACCATTCTCTTCATTTTGAAGATC
This sequence comes from Megaustenia siamemsis, assembly GCA_032433765.1. Classification (NCBI taxonomy): domain Eukaryota; kingdom Metazoa; phylum Mollusca; class Gastropoda; order Stylommatophora; family Ariophantidae; genus Megaustenia; species Megaustenia siamemsis. The sequence goes on along the minus strand of JAVIAB010000059.1, from coordinate 42,460,642 downwards.
AGATTGCCTACTGCTGCAGGGCTCTAAAGTTTCCAATCTCTCGTTAACATATTGGTTTTATTTTAAATTATCGTAACTAAACACCATATTCCCCAAACGCCTAGCAAGGTATAGAGGTAACCTTTACTTATATTAATTCAATTTATTATTATAGACCTTTGGGAGGCATACACATAGTGATAACAGACACATGAAGTTAGATAGATCATACGCTCGTTGACGGTACAGTCAGGATAGCAAAAATGGTCGTATAGTGGGAGCACTGGGTCTTGAAGGAATGACCAACGGATATTTGATTAAGGATAATTTGCTGTTGAATAGTGTGAGCCAGACCTAGGGTACCTTGTGAATTGTGGTACCAGTTCCTGGCTCCAATTCTTGTCTGTGATCAATGAAGCTACATAGTACTGTATAGTAGATATCACTCGGATTTAGTGACTTCATGGACTTACGGACACAAGTATCTTTAATATGTAAATACCTAGAAAGTGACGCATAGACTCCAAATCGATCGAAGACTCTAATCGATAAAAACATCAACCGGGATGTCTGTCAGGTACATTTTAAGTTCAGCCCTTAACCTACGAGAGTCTTGGCAGCTCGTTAGGGGATAATAATTGTATGCCCAGAGAAACTAAAGAACATGGAAATAGACAACAAATATAAAGTAGCAACCATCAACGTATGCGGAATACAGAACAAAGAAGTAGAACTTATAGAAGAAATGATCAAGAGGAATATGAAAATACTAGGATTGGTGGACATTAGAGTAAAAAGACAACAGGTAAAGAAAACACACATCAACTACACGATAATTTTCTCAGGAGTCGACATCAAAGAAAGAGCAAAACACGGATATAGCTTTATCATTGACCCAGAACACGCAAAGAATATTCTAGAAATAAAATACAACTCAGAAAGAATAATCACAACCAAACTACTAGAAGACAAAAAACATAACACATAGAAATATAGGCGTCAATACAACAATAATAACGAAAAAGACAGTGAAGAATTTAACGAGACACTAAATAAAATTGTCAACAAGACTGATAAAAGGGACGACATGTTAGTGATGGGAACCTTAGAAGCTTGGGAAATGCAACAGCGAGAACATGATAACTTGGGACCCTTTGATAGGTGGAAGAAATGACAATGGAAGCAGACTGCTGGGATTATATCACCAAGACGATTTGCTCATCACAAACACATTCTTCAAACACAGAGTCGCTAATATACACCTGGTACAGGTGTAACGACATAACCTGTAGGAGCTGGACAGATCTCATACTAACGCGAAAACAGTAAAACGATAATGATCATGCTCAGACAGTCAGAAACAAAGGGAAGAGACACAGATCAAGTGGGCTTCGATAGTTTAGTTGAGAGAACCACCCCACTAGCTACTGCAGTTCGGACAGTCTGTGTTCGATTCCCACTGGAAGCAGTTTGTGAGTTGAAGTGGTTTAAAAAAAATATATAACCCCCCCCCCCCCCGTTCGACCCTGCCGCTGGCAGAAATGGGTAGCAGGGTTCATAGTCTGGGAAGGTTAGGAATGGCCCCTCGCTCTTGAGTTACAATGCTTGAAGCGACACTAGACAGGAGTCTCCTAACACAATTCTGGATAGGCGGCTGAGCACATATGGGTAAAACTCGCGTGCTAAGATGCCGATTCAAGTCTCGTACTTTACCGTTAGACACAAACAAACGTAAGACGCAACAAGAACAGACCAACCACAAAAAAAAAAAAAAAAAAAAAAAAATTACAAGATCAAGAATTGAGGAAAACTCTTGAAGCAAAATTAAAGAGCAATTCAAGAAACTCCTAACGGAGCAAACAAAGTAAAGAACAGTATGCGGAACAAAACGAAGGTAGAAAGAAGGAAAAAAGAGAACCCGTTTGTGAAATGACACAACGAAAGAAGCAGTTTAAAGAAAAGAGGAAAACCAAATAAAGATTAGAGCGAGAAAAAGAACCAAGAAGAATATGAAAAATATGCCTTGGTCCAGAAGAAAGTTAAAATTGTGATCAAGTAAGATAAGCATAACACAAGATCACTTCGAAATTAGAACAGCAGCAAGAAAGAGGTGCGCCATATTTCTCCTATTGTTTATTACCTACATTGACCACTTATAAGTAGCCAACCATCGGACACAGGGGAGGTTAGAGAGCTTCTATTTACAGACGATCTGGAACTAACACATAGAAAAATAGAAGACATAACAAGAAAGGTTGTTTAGATGTAATAGCACTGGGAACCAATACTGCATGAAAATCAACATCAGCAAGACAGAAGACATAACAAGAAAGGTTGTTTAGATGTAATAGCACTGGGAACCAATACTGCATGAAAATCAACATCAGCAAGACAGAAGACATAACAAGAAAGGTTGTTTAGATGTAATAGCACTGGGAACCAATACTGCATGAAAATCAACATCAGCAAGACAGAAGACATAAAAGAAAGGTTGTTTAGATATAATAGCACTGGGAACCAATACTGCATGAAAATCAACATCAGCAAGACAGAAGACATAACAAGAAAGGTTGTTTAGATGTAATAGCACTGGGAACCAATACCGCATGAAAATCAACATCAACAAGACAGAAGACATAACAAGAAAGGTTGTTTAGATGTAATAGTACTGGGAACCAATACTGCATGAAAATCAACATCAGCAAGACAGAAGACATAACAAGAAAGGTTGTTTAGATGTAATAGCACTGGGAACCAATACTGCATGAAAATCAACATCAGCAAGACAGAAGACATAACAAGAAAGGTTGTTTAGATGTAATAGCACTGGGAACCAATACTGCATGAAAATCAACATCAGCAAGACAGAAGACATAACAAGAAAGGTTGTTTAGATGTAATAGTACTGGGAACCAATACTGCATGAAAATCAACATCAGCAAGACAGAAGACATAAATTAAAAGTAAAGTACCCCCGTTACGCCAAGTGGCGGATAGGGAATATGGTGTTAGTGACTATAAATTTTACAGACCTTCAGCACATGATTTTTGGGGTAATATAGTCGGTATTACGCCCGTGCCCGTGCCGCTTTACTTTCCCAGAAAAAAAATCCGGTACCCATTTAAGGCTGGGTGAACCGGTGCCGTCGGTTTGGGATCGAACCCTACCCCTTGTCCTTTGTAGTCCAGTTCACTAACCACTGAGCTATCGCGGCTCACAGAAGACATGGTTATCGCAAAAAGGAAAACAGAACAAAAACATGAAGCATGACGGCAGGCAATTACAACAAGTGGGGGATTTAAATTATATCTAGGAAGTCTGGTGACACACGACAATTCACAACAGCAGAAATAGACTTGTCAAATCATCGCACAGATATTATTAACACTTCTGTCCAACGAGGAAATAACACTATATAGAGGCAAAACGAGCACTCTACAATGCAATCTTCATCCTAACGTTTTGCTAACAATGCGAGACATTGACTCTGCACTGGAGAACAATGAGAAATATAACCACAAACGAGATTAAATGTGTTAGACAAATGACAGGGAACAGCCGGAGAGATAAGATCAGAAATGAAGAACTGAGAAAAAAGCTAGGAATAATTCCCGCACTAAATACATAAAGGAACAACAGATGAAATGGTTTGACCATGTGATAAGAGAGAAAGACAAAGACACAACGCAGCGAGACTTTGATAAATGTTAACACCAGACCTTGGACCATGGAAAAGATGGATTGATGGAATATTACGAATACTAGAAAGCAAGCAGCCAAGGCCAAAATACGATTTTTAAAAATGCAAACTACATCTCCCCTCATAGATGAAAGACAAACGAGGAAGAAAAGAAGAAGTAGAAGACCAAAAATAAGGCAGCACAAAGTTATAAACGTTTCTGTCACAGACCTTCGTCAGTACATCGAGACAACAAACACGTGCAAGACGATAATAGGTGTCTACTTAGCTTCAGTCAGAGCCTTGTGAAGATATCGCCATAGGGGAGGTCCATAGAAGTGTCATGTGACTACATAAGCAGGACAGCGGTTTACATGTAGAAGCATTGGTAACAAAGTTAATTAGGGGAGAACATTGGTTAATATCACCTCCACAAAGTAGAAGTTTATTCAAAAGAAGTAA